>JAWMAG010000020.1:4012500-4695000 GCA_037013455.1 Ceratitis rosa | reverse complement strand
CCATTGGCAATTCATCAGATGGAATTCCAGTAGCCTTCTGGTAAATTGATATTACTGCGGAGGGTATGGGCACATGCATCCATATGTTAGACCTGCCAAGCCAACATAAATAAAATGCGAATTTTTATTAACACCTAAACCAAAAAGTCGAGTGCATTTGTGAGTGTAAAATATTCATATGACTTTGCGAAAAATATATTTATTTTATCGTCGCGCATTTCGCCGCCATTCAAAGAAAGTGTCAATAACACGAAAAAAACAACAACAGCAAATATGTGCGTAAATACTGTATACCTTTTTGGTGGACGCTTAGTAAAAATAACTGTGTATGTTTGGGTCGGTAAAAGCAATGATCCAAATGCCGCATATGCTAGCAATCAACGCTACGCAACTCAAACCGCCAATTTGGTACGTGTGGCACATGCGACCATGTCAACCGTACACATAACTACTTACACACGCCCAGGCCATCAGGGTGCTTGTGTGATACACACTGGAGTACAAGGGTGTGCTTACGGCAGCGGATGTGTGGCGTCCGGCGGCTTTGTAAACTACGTCCACTGGGTGCTCTATGGTGCCAATCCATTTCATTGCCGGCATTCAAGTTGGCGCTGTAATTTAGAAGAGTGCCATAGCAGCATACCTACATACGCATACCCAGCAAATGATGCTGGCGGCGTTAAATTACATGCCATAAGGTACAGTATGGTGGAGAGTGTAGAGTGTATATGGTGCAAAAGCTCAGCAGCAAAAAAGCCTAGTTTTTAACTGACCCCCCGAGAGTTAGAGGTTCAATAATATAGCCGCGGTAAGGATTTGTAGTGGGAGAGGGATTTCGCTGCTAAGTACTGGCATTCACTCCGGTGGATGAAGCTCCCGCCACAATCCGCATCAAAATGAAATTTTTCAACAAAACGCTGTTTTGCGCTCATGCTCTGATGGAAGAGAGGGAAGATATAATGAGGGTTATCTTTTATGAACGCCTGGAGCATACTTATGAGAGCTGCCCCCGCTGCGATGTCAAAATTGTGCTTGGCAACTTTTACTGTTGACAGTCATAACTTCGAGGTCGTAGAGAATTTCGTGTATCTAGGGAGCAGCATTAACACCAATAATAATGTTAGCCTTGAAATCCAACGCAGAATCACTCTTGCCAACAGGTGCTACATTGCACTGTGTAACCAATTGATGAGTCTTCGAAAGAAAAGTTTTGGAAATGACTTATGGTCCTTTTCGCATTGGCAACGGCGAATTCCGCAGACGATGGAACAATGAGCTGTACGAGCCATACGATGATATTGCCATAGTTCAGCGAATGAAGAGACATTGGGTCCGTTGACTACATCATGTCGTCCGTATGAATGAGTGCGCTCCAACTTAAAAAGTATTCGATGCAGTAACCGCTGGTAGAAGCAGAGGAAAAGGAAGACCTCCACTCCGTTGGAAGGATCAGGTGGAGAGTGACCTGGTTTCACTTGGTATTTCTAACTGGCGCCAATCAGCGAAAAGAAGGGATGTATGGCCCGCTAATATTGACTCGGTTATAATCGCGTAAGAGGTGCCAACGCCAATTAAGAATAAGAAAAAATTCAGGCTTCACAACGAAACATACCCAAATGGGTTGATGCTGATCGACTACGATGGAATCCAAAATATGGTTGTCTGTAGTACTAGATTCCAGCACCAGAAAATTCACCAAACTACTTGGCTGTCTACAGATCGAAAAACTCACAACCATATCGATCATGTTCTCATAGACGGAAGAATGTTGTCAGTATTCTGGACGTGCTTACTTTCCGATGACTTAACATCTGCTCGGCCCCTTATTTTGTTGCAGTGAAAATACACACCAACCTCTGTGCAGCAAAGAACGCCAGTCAAAAAACACAAGAAAGGTTCGACGTCAAAGAGCTGCAATCTAAACAAACAGCCGAACAGTTTTCTACTTCACTTGCACTCATGCTCTCTGAGAGCACTCATCACTGGCTCAATATAAGGGTGCCAGAAAAAGAGCTGGTACGATGAGGAATATCGAGCTGACTGCAGGCTAGAGTAAACAGACACATTTATACAAAAAAAAAAAAACAAACAAAAAAAAAAATAGGCCGAAATGAAGAACTTGAGAAGCTGGCCGAGAAGGGTAATGCTCGAAAATTCCACGAAAATATACGGCAACTTACGGAAGGTTTCAATACCGAAGAACAATTTTGTTGGACCCAGAGAGGTGATTTAGTGACCGATACCCAGAGTATACTGAACAATTTAAATATAGTCCTTTCAATACTAGTTTACAATCAGAATTTCTTTCATATTAGCCTTGCTTTTCACTGCATACATGGGTGCATATACATATAAAGAATTAAATACATATCGCCGTAAACTGTTTGCTTGTTTGTGCGCTTCATTGGTGAAGTGTATGGCGATTCGGCAACATTGAAGTGCTGAAAAGCTGCGTAAAGCATAAACAAGACACCAAAAACATACTGTAATAACAAAAAATAAAATAGCGTACGGATTTTTGGTTACATCGTTGGTGAGTGGCGAATTTAATGGGACTTTGAAAGTGCACAAACACGCAGATATGACATGCTGTTTATGTATAGGTATATGTTACATCCACCTCCGCTTTATGTTTGTATTTTTAATAAAAGTGCTCTCAAATTCTACAACGCAATTCTATCTATGCAGGATGTTGGTGTGAGTGTGCATTATATGCGTGTGTGGCATATGTGGTTTGCTTTGTTGACACTTTATGGATTGGCATATTTCGTCCATTGCGTTCGCGGCTAGTAAAGTTAGTTCTTTAGGGGTTTGTAAAATTGGCATAGTTACAAACTCATTTATGTTGTTTTTACACAACTACATAATGAACATAGCATTAGTTGATATGCATTTTTATATTTTTATAGCACTGAAACTAGTTATTGACAAGTCAGACCATCTTGGGAATATTTTTTAAAAAATATTATTTCATTTTTTAATAGAACTTCAATAACTTTAATAAACATGGAGAGTGATCGCTGCGGAAGGAAAAAGTAAATAACTTTCCAAATAGCTTATAATAGATGCGGGATATCCCGGCATGGGGAACTCAAATGAAATTAGCTTTTTAGTGCAATAGTAGCACCGACGACTGAAAACTACAATATAAACCCATTATCCACAGGAATGATTAAATTCACTAAATATTAGAAAAAAAATATTCTTCTTCTTCTTCATTGACGTGATCACAGGGCGCAACGGACCATAAATCGTTCGGAAAACTTTTCTCTCAAAGATTACCAAGACCGTACCATCGGATGTCGACACCGTCCACACTTCTGCGCCATCCAAGTAGAGGTATTTTTTTTAAAAGCCTTTTGTTTTTAAAATCACTCGTGAGTCGTGTTCAAGTTGTCATGTTATTTTTGTTCAGTATTATTTGGCATTTCATCATGGAAAGACTTACGCTTGAACAACGTTTACAAATTGTTCAAAGTCAAAAGTCTATGCGGACAATCCCGCTTCGGTTTAGCCCTTTGAGCAAAACATCACGCGTGTCACTCGCCAGTTATCAGTCGAAATGCTCGAACGAGTCATCGAAAATTGCACTCAATGGATGGATTATCTGAGACGTAGTCGCAGCCAAAACTTAAAAGAGATAATCTTAAAAAAATAAATGCCAAATAATGTTCTTTCAACCGATAATACATATTCCCTATTAAATTTGAAATTTCTGTGTTTTCTCTTTAAAAAAAATAGGGAACCACGAACAGCTTCACACTTTAGTAGGACGGGAATGATTAGTGCCACCTGTTGGCAAGAGTGATTCTGCGCTGGATTTCCAGGCAGGCATAGTTAACTACAACTTTATAGTTATGACTGTCAACAGTGACGTGGGGGCCAAGCCGTAAAAGCGCCGACTGTTCGTTTGACAGAATATATTTCGTATAGTGCTCGTTCATTACCAGACCCATACATATCCTTAGATTCCTCACCATCAAGTCTGAAAAAAGCGAAACTAACTATCAATATCATCGGCATACGCCAGCAGTTGTACACTCTTTTAAAAGATTGCACCTTCTGTATTTACCAGGTGTGTGTTGAAGTTTGCCGGTTTTTTCGATAAAGAAAACTTAATTTTCAGAGGAATCTAAACATTTTTTTATTCAAAGTATTGACCATTGATTTCTACACATTTCGCCCATCTCTCAGGTAAATTATGGATACCATTCCAAAAAAACTTTTTCTCTTTCGAGGCAAACCATTCCACGAGCCATTTTTCGACTTCTTCAAAATTAGCGAAGCACTGCTCTGCAAGGGAGTGTCCCATCGATGCGAAAAGGTGATAGTCGGACGGGGCGAGGTCTGGAGAGTATGGCGGGTGAGATAATATTTCCCAATTAAGTGTTTTTAATGTGTCTTTCACCAGTTTGGCGGTATGAGACGGCGCGTTGTCATGTTGCAAGATAACTTTGCCATGTCTTCGAGCCCATTCCAACCTTTTTTCGATCAACGCATGATTCAAATTGATCATTTGTTGTCGGTAGCGATTCGTGTTCACCGTTTCACCAGGTCTTAACAACTCGTAGTACACGACACCACACTAGTCCCACCAAACACAGAGCATTGTCTTACGGCCAAAGCGATTTGGCCTTGCAGTCGATGGGCCAGCCATGATTCCAGCCAGGGGAAAGCCATGATGTTTTCGCTTCGGGTTCTCAAAATAAATCCATTTTTCGTCCCCCGTGACAATTCGATGCAGAAAAGATTTCCTTTCGAATCGTTGAAGCAGCATTTCACAAACGGTTTTTCGATTTTCCATTTGTCTATCGTTCAGCTGGTGTGGCACCCATTTTCCACAGTTCTGGATCTTTCCAATGGCTTTTAAACGTTGGCAAATTGCTCCTTGAGTCACATATAGTGTTTCTGCCAATTTTTGTTGCGATTGGGTTGGATCAACATGCAATTCCTCGTCTTCGAACTTTTTCGCTGCACCAGGATGTTCATTGTCTGTCAAATCGAAATCTCCACTTTTAAATTGACGAAACCATGTCTCAAATGTTCTAATCACTGGAGCATGTTCACCATAAGTTTCTACCAGCTTTAGCTGCTTTTTTCTTTTGATGAAATAAGAAAAGCAACGAATGCCGCAAAAGCGATTTACTTGGAACGAAACTCGACATATACGTATTCACTGAGGTAAACAAATATGACGTTATTATTTTGGCGGAATGTGACTTGCGTATTTTTGTAGGTTAATGTCAATAGAAATTACATACATGCCAAATTATAGAAATTTATACATATTGCTAGCGACATCTACTAGTAAAACCGGTAAACTTTAACTAACACACCTGGTAGCTCTGAAGCTCTTGTGATTTTTTCAAGCAAGATAACGAAACATTGTCCCCTTTCCTATTCTGACTGCGCTTCTGGTGTTTTCCAGCGTCCGTTTACTCAGCCGTATAAGTTTTGCGGGGATACCAAATTCAATTTGTATGGAGTAAAGCCACACTGTGGTGTGGGCATGATATAGCGTAAAAATTCTATTGTTAAAAGCTAGCTTAAGGAAATTTCGACGTCACGATGGGTGACCCCACAACATCCTCAAATTTAATTTTCAAAGCGCTGGTTTACAGAGTTAATTATGGTTTTAAATGTGATTAGGTCGGCCAATGGTATGTGAATGATAAAAAAAATTTCGGCAAATTAATTTCTTTTTAATTATTCGGTTAGCTAGATGTTTTTTTATGAAATGAAAGAATAATGAGATAATTGAATAAAACTTCACCTCTTACTCTATTTATGCATATTGATTACTTTATTATTATTACACATCGTCCGTCTCTTCCATCGCTGCATGGGCGCAAATAAGCGATATGTTGAAAAATTTTGCTTTGATGCGGATTGTACCGAGACGTTCGTCCACCGAAATGAATACTAATACTCTGCGACGTAGTCCCAATTAAGGGACCTGACATTCCAGGTGCATGTCGTCAAGTCGTCATCTTTAAAACATTTGTGGGGATCGTTTTTTAAAGAGGAGTTTGCTGGCTGTCCAGAGGATAGGTAGCCTAAGAACGGAAATCATGAGCTGCTTGTACCATATGTAAAAGAATCGTTTCTGGTCGCACCCAGGTAAATGGCAGTCAAAAACTTTTCTCACTTGCGTCAACTTCTACACATGTCCGCCAAAATTGTTACTAAAATATTTAACATTTTATTATTCATTAATATTTTTTTTAACGAGCTCTTTACATTTTCTGACCTTCCATCAACTTCATGCGTAAAAGTATCAATTACTTTAGCAATTGAGCGACACTTTTTACTTTCGACACCCACACAGAACTTTACAAACATACTACCATTCCACTCTCAATGGTCAATTGATTTTTTCCATACACAAAGAATACTTGATACAATTACTCTCTGATCTCACTCGGTACAAAGAAAGTATTTCACACTGACAAAGTGCAAGCGTTCTTACAGAAGTATACAATTGAACACCTTGCAACTCTGGCGTGCTACTGCAATTGTCTGTGTGCGATTTTGCTTTCTTTCTTTCTTTTTTCTGTGAAATATAAAGCAGGAAATGCAAATATATTGTATAACAGTGTACACAACATTTCAGTGTTATATTTTGCGCATGAAACGCTTTGACAATCAATGCCATCAAATAAATATGAACACCTGGATGTAGGTACAATACTTGTCAAATTAAGGAAGGATGGTCAACTGCTTTCGTAATCTGGATGTTAATTTGAGCTTCGATAATGACGACGTGAACCATCCTGTTGGAACAATTAATTATTTAACTTTTGAGGATTAAAATTTACCAACATTTGTAAGCCCGACTAACACTCAGTTTATAGAAAATTTATTTTTCCAAATACGGTCGTCTCTCGGCAGGCTATGTTAAGCCCTCCAAGTGTATTTCTGACATAAACTAAAAGCTCCATAGGCCGTTCGTCACTCGATTTTTTGGAAAAACATCAAGACGCGCATTGCCAAGTTCTCGAAGCCAATAGAAGGTCGTTTTTGTCTCGTCAGCAGCCCAAACAACCAATGTTGCCATGCATAAATATATATATACATATAAATATATTGCGCATTACGCATTACTACTGTCGTTTGCGGTAAGTGTTCTGTAAATATTTCCATAGTATCACTGTCTCAATAAAGCATTTCATTTCAAAGGCGATCGTATTGTCCTGCGTATATCTGCTGCTGCTGTAATTTGCTTATACAATGCCTTTTGACATAGCCTGTTGTGTGAGAAGGCTCTCGACTTTACGCTGTTGTTATTATTGTCCACTTACTTATGCCTGTATGTACGAGCATGTGATACTTTAACAAGAACAATGACTGACAGCCGTGATTTAAGTTTAATTACAGTATTTTATATTGTAATTAATTTTATATAAATAGAGGAAAATTATGTTGCCTTCTCAATTATTATGTGAAAAAAGTTATTTGGTAAGTGAAAGTTATACATAATTATTTTTCTTTAATTTTAAAATTTAATTCGGGCAACTATGTATACATATATGATATGTCAAAACATCCGGCAACCTTACATTACCCCTGAAGTGATTTTTCGGCCGAGCTTTACCTCCAATTTTTAGTATGCGTCTTGATGTTTTTCAAATAAAGGGATATACCTATATTTTATACTAAGTCACCTCTGAACGGCTGATGGATTTTTATGAAGAGTTTTTATTTCTTGTCAGAAATACACTTGGAAAGCTTGACATTTTCTGCGGAGGGGCAACCACAATTAAAAAAAAAAATAAATTTGGATGTTGGTTGAACCAGAACTCGAACCCTGTCCAAAACAGTGTCTACAAATACCTAATAACTATTTATAACTTGAATTCGTGCAGCTAGTTTTCTCGATCCATCTGCGAATGGAACCATTTTTAAGCGAATGGTGACTTGTGATGAAAAGTGGATCACTTACAGCAACTTTAAAAGAAAAGGAGCTTGGCAGTGTGCCGGTCTTGAGGCCAGGTTAGATAACCAGGAAGGGGTTGGTTTGGGTTTATTGGGATTGGCAAGAACTCATCCACTATGAGCTCCAATACGGCCAAACCCTTAGTTCGTCCATGTGATGTAAGCAATCGCCCAGAAGTGCTCAGCTTTGGGCCATCAGTTTCTATCTATAGCCTAATGATCAGAAAGTTTTCGGAAATTACTTTTTTTTTGGAGGCGTTTGCACGAAAATATCCGTCGTAAACGGTCCAACGTAACGGCATATTTCATGACGATAATGCGTCATCGCACGGTTCTTATAAGATTTTTATTCTTCATTTATTTTATTACAACTAATAACATATTATGTTAAAACTTATGAAAAGAAATAAAAGTTTTGTTCATATTAACCTAAGCGAAGAGCTTTCTATGTTTCAATGATGATTCTTTCTAGATAGGTCCCGAAAAAAAGTTTATCCATGTATTGAAATAAACAAAGAGCTATTTATTTTATTTATTAGGTTAAGTAAGCAGTACGTTCAGTTTTTATCTAAGAGATGGCGTTATTGTTCATAGTGCTAGTGTTACGTGTCGCATCTTGCCATACTGTATGGCGCTAAAAACGTGTTTAGTCGCGCTAAAAGTTCGACTTTGACAGTTTTTCGATTGATTGACTCAGTACGTTGTGAGCGCTCGTCAAAGATGGACACCAGCAAAGAGAAAATTCGCTATATTTAACAATTTTTCTTCGATCAAGGCGAAAAAGCAGCCAAAGCGGCTGAAAAAATTAATTTAGTTTATTGGCCCGATACTGTACACAAATGGGTAGCACAAAAGTGGTTTGCTAGGTTCCATTCCGGTAATTTCGATGTCAAAGATGCACCACGCGTCGGGAGGCCTGTCGTCGAAAATTGCGATAAAATCATGGAAATAGTGGAAACAGACCATCACGTGAGCACTTATTTAATTGCCGCCCGGAACCATATGCATAACCTTATCTTCAAAAAGAAGCTCGATGCTTGGGTGCCACAAGAACTAACGCAAATAAATATGATGGACCGAATTTCCATCTGCGAATCGCTGCTGAATCGCAACAAAATCGACCCATTTCTGAAGCGCTTGGTGACTGGCGATGAAAAGTGGATCACTTACGACAACGTCAAGCGAAATCGGTCGTGGTCGAAACGCGGTGAGCCGGCGGAAACGGTGGCCAAGCCAGGATTTACGGGCAGGAAGGTTTTGCTGTGTATTTGGTGGGATTTGCAAGGAATCATCATCAACAACTGGACCGCTTGAAGGCAGCACTCATCCAAAAGAGGCCATCTTTGATCAACAGAGGCCGAATTGTGTTCCATCAGAACAACGCCAGGTCACACACGCCTTTAGTGACGCGCCAGAAGCTCCAGGAGCTCGGATGGGAGGTCCTAATGCACCCACCTTATAGTTCGGACCTGGCACCAAGTGATTACCATCTTTTTCTGCCCATGGCGAACGCGCTTAATGGTAAGAAGTTGGCCTCAAGAGAGGCCTGTGAAAATAGGCTTTCCGAGTTTTTTGCCAATAGGGACACAGCCTTCTACGGGAGCGGTATAGTGAAGTCGGCATTTCGTTGGCAACAAGTTTACAAACAAAACGGCACATATTTGACTTGAATCGGACTAATGTACACAAAGTTATCATATTTTGAAAAATCAATAAAAAACCGAATGAACTGTTTACTTGACCTAATATATAAATCAAAGGATAAATAAAAATAAATCGGTTCCAGGTCCACTCCTCGGAAGAGAAAGTCTTTTCCATGACATTGTTAAATCTAAAAATCTAAATACCAAATCCTTTGCAATTACTTTGATTTTCTTTGATCGGCTAAAATGAGTTTCGGCGTAATTTACAGCCAATACAAATATTCAGTGAATGCAAAGTTGCATATGGAACATTTTCGACGTCTTTAAAGACTATTTCTAAGTGGTTTCGAAGATTCCAGACCCGACATTTTTCCGTAGAGGACGAGCCCCGAGATGGTGGACCAAAATCTTCCACTGATGACGTTACTGTAGCTCTAGTGATGATCAAAATTGACGAAGACCCACGATTGAACCAAAATTAAAAAAGTTTAAAAGGAAAGGTCTTTAATATGAACGAGGAGATAAGTAATGCGATTAATGCTGAACTTGAGCTTAAAAAGCAAATTTTTGAACTTTATTAATGAGCTAATGTATGTATGGATGTCATGGATAAACGGTATGTAACTATATTGATATTTTACACCATAAGCCAAAACTAAAATTGTTATATAATTCTATACTTCCAAATTTATATTTTTTAATCGTGTGAAATATTATGGATCACCACATACACGTACATAAACACAGTTTTACACAGATATTTAATGTTTGCTTGCAGCCTGCTTAATCCCCACCCCTTTATGTGGTCATTGATTGATGAGCTCTGATCGCAGGTGAGCATTAAATCATACGTATGTGTTTAGTCATACTTGTATGTGCTGCGGTAAATAAATATTATTGTATTTAGTAGTAGAATTATTTGCGAATTTGCAATTAAAATTGATTGGAAATTTTATTTTTAATGTTTTTTTTTTTTAAACCAAAAACTAAGCCGAAACCAAACCCCAAACACAAACGATGCATTCGTACATTTGCAATGGTAATGTACGTAATAAAATATGTATGTAATCAAAACCTCTAAAAACCAGTAACAAATAACATATGCCAATGAAAATATATATTAACGAAAATCAACACAATTGGTCAATTGGTTACGCAAGGCAATATCTAAAAAATATCGATAATAAATTAGAATTTTAGGCAATCGCAATTTATTTCTATAGCCATAATCTATGTACATACAGATATCAGCAAAAAGTATACAACACCAACACAACGTTAGCATTAAATGCTGATTAACATGCACAAACCAGCAATCATGTATGCCAGTATACAGGTACATACGTGTATATACCTACATAGTATAATACTCAGTGGGCGAAATTACATATTTATGACTGAATTGGTGTATGTTAGTAAAAGTACAGTTAACGCGTTTACCATGGCTGTGTGTATGAATGTACATATGTATAGGTATATACCTATGCACGAAGGCGATTAAATAATTTTATTACCCACCATGGCGTATGAGTATTGAATTTATATTCAACACTAGCATTAAATTGTTTAGCAATTGAAATAAATCTTTATTGGTATTTTGCTAATTTTTTGTTTAAAAATTTTCCGTTAATATTGTCGAGTGGCACAATACTAATTTGTGGCGCTTCACTTACTACGAAAACTATAATATTTATATATGTATCCTATTTTATTTGCGCGATAAAATGCAATTTCGTTGCAATGCAAAAAAAAAAAAAATAAAAGCTCAAGTATTTAATAAAATATATTGTTTCAGAAAATTTGCGCTACAATATTTTACTAAACTAACTGTTTATCTGTTGTATTGAAGCACTTTGCTCTCGAGCGTAAATCAACAATGCCGCACGCGCGATTATTCATCATCTGTTCTAATCAAAATATTATTGTACACTAATTGTGATAAAATTCGCTCCAGCTGTGTTATGGCATGCCATTATTTGATAAAATTTAATTTACCACAAATTGGTAAGTGTTGTGGAAAACCAATAATAATGCTATTTGATAAGCGCCGTGTGCGATTTCAATAGATTTAAAATATTTTCAATAACCTTTATTTATTATTTCAATGGAAAATAAAGTATAACAGAAGTATCAAAAAAAGAGTTGGAATCAATTCAAACAAGTGTTTGAAAATTAATAGTTTATTCAACGAAATAATTATTTTGCCTGGCATGCAACGAATGAAAATTTGTTTCAATTTTAGGAGATTATTTCTGTTGGCAATTGATTGAAATATTATTTATATAATTCTTTTTTATTTTTTTATAAATAAATTGCTTGTTTACTGTGAGTGTTTTTTTTTGTTCTTCTTAAAATTGACGAGTATTTTGTAAAAATAAGGAAACAATTTTTCTTTTACAGCAATTTTATATCTAGCTGATTACCTTATCTACTATTTCCGCCTCAATTTGCGTTCAATCATGTTGTGATTGAAGGAAGACATGTATCCAGTATTCTAAATGTGCGTACCTACATTCCGAGAACTTTAAATCGACTGAGATCACTATATTGCCGCTGCTAAGATACGCACCAGGTCTCTGTGTACCTATCAACAACAAGCTGCAATCACAACGGACAGCCAAACGGTTATCTACCCGACTTGCACAAATTGGTTTCCGACAGTGCCAGAGAAAGAGCTGATACTATGAGGAATGTCTAACTTCAGTGTAGAAAAAAAACAGTGCCTAGCTGACGAAAAAGAAGAGAGGCCGAAGTATGAAGAGGCGTGAAAATGAAGACCGAAGGCTCCCAGACCGGATCAAACTTATGTAGGAATCAATGTAGAAATCTTGATGCCGACATTCAGCGCATCTTGGTGAATGAAGAGAACGCCTCTCTAACATATTAGATGACAGTGAAAATGCAACACCTGGAGATATTGAACCCGAAACACTAAGTGATGATCATGGAAAAGATATTACCGGCCTATGACGAGGTTGAAATAGCGATTGACCGCTTAATAAACAATAAAGTGGTTGGAGGCGATGACTAACAGCCTGAGCTATTTAAATACGGCGGTGAAGCTTTGGCAAGTCAGACGAAAGCATACCCGACGCTTAGAATCTAAGTGTGCTCTGATAAATTCATAAGAAGGGAACTTCACAGTCTGCGCCAATTGTTATGGGATAAGCCTCCAAATTATCACCGTAAACAATCCGTTTGAATTATAACAGTTTTGCTTCAGGCCCGGTAAATCAACCATATATTCACCATGCGCCAATTCTTGGAAAGGATCAATGAGAAAAGAATCGATACACCCCATCTGCTTGTCTACTTTAAAGCTGCCTTCGACGGAACAGTTAGGAGCTTTCTCTCTCTCCAGAGGGTGACAGTGGTGGTGTTCAATAGACTCTTCCTCTTCTTCGTCCTTACAGCTGTGGCAATAATTAGAGCGATAGCCCATTCTTATGCCGTGAAGTCCCATTAAAAAGGGTCCTCTTATTATACATGTTATTGAGAAACCGGTATAAAAGGATAAGATCTTTTGATTTCTTCACTCCAATTTTGGTCACAGCTGTCTGGTCAATTTCCAATTGATCTCATTTAGCCATCCAGAGTCTGCTTCTCTAACAAGGGACCCTTCTCCTCCTAGTGTTTTGTTCTGGTAGTCCCATGCTCATATTTGCTTTAGGCTATGTTTAAAGATGGCCTTGGCTCCCTGATAGGATATCTTTATATGGTGCTTTAATTTTAATTTCCCTTTCTATATGGTGCAACAGCATACAAATTTACACCACTTTAAATTTCACTTTAAATCACATCAATGATTACATTTGGCTCTATAAACATTAATGCATGCAACAGGGCAAATTATTACATTACTTTGGTAAACCAGTTTCACACCTAATTGCAATGAAATTAAAATAATAAAGCACATGTAGTGTAATTTAAGTTTCTGACAACCCGGCAACGACAACTAACTTCATTTACAACATACAAACCCGGCAAACTGTGATGCGTGCTGTAAAAATTAAGTAATAAATAAATGCAACTGTATGGGATTCAACAAACTGGGAATGTACGAACAAAAGCTGAAGCAAGAGAGAGAGAGAGGGAGAGATAGCTGATAACCGCAAATGGTCAGTTTAACAGCTGTAATGACAAGCTGTGATAGAAGCGTTATTTTCAGCAAGAGTAAAGGGAATAGAAAGCTAGAACTTTGTCGAGGACCCTGCCGGAAATAGCTGCAGATAACGTTTAGATTGTAGTAAATTAAAATCAGTGGAATATTTCACATTAATCAAAGAGGAATTCCTTTTAAAATAGCGCTAAGATAATGTTTTTTACCAAACTGAAAAATCTTCTTTGGATTAATTAAAAGTGTTTAAACACATAATACAACCTTTTTTTATTTTGCACCTACTTTTGAGCTTTTTTTTAACAGTTTTTTAATAAAATATTTTCTTTCTATCTTCGATGAATATAAAAAAGGGAATATATTTATATATTATTATTTATTTTTTCAAATAATGGCTGCAGTTATGAAAAGTAAAACGATTAATGACTTTTTATTCAGTAGTTCCTTCTAGAAGCTATATAAAATGTTATATATATACCAGGTGTATTAGTTGAAGTTTGCCGGTTTTTTCGATAAAGAAAACACTTAATTTTCAGAGGAATCTCAAAATTTTTTTATTCAAAGTATTGGTTTCTATACATTTCGCCCATCTCTCAGGCAAATTATGGATACCTTCATAGCCTGTCAAATCGAAATCTCCACTTTTAAATTGACGAAACCATGTCTCACATGTTTTAATCACTGGAGCATGTTCACCATAAGTTTCTACCAGCTTCAGCTGCTTTTTCTTTTGATGAAATAAGAAAAGCAACGAATGCCGCAAATGCGATTTACTTGAAACGAAACTCGACATATTCACTGAGGTAAACAAATATGACGCTATTATTTTGGCGGAATGTGACTTGCGTATTTTTGTAGGTTAATGTCAATAGAAAAAAATTACATACATGCCAAATTATAGAAATTTATATATATTGCTAGCGGCATCTACTAGTAAAACCGCCACACTTCAACAAACACACCTGGTATAACCGCTGCAGCAGAGTTTGGCCGATCTAATGTATGTCTAACAATTGAAGGGGCCTACAGTTCATATTAAGCCGCTTCTGAAAGATGGACAGATTTTTTATAAATTGCCTTTATTTTATATCAGAAATACATCCAACTCCTTGGAAGATTTCCTGCCGAGAGGCGACCGCAATTAGAAAAATACGAATTGATGTTATCTTGATTTCCAACTATAAAAGTTTCGTTCTTCCCTGCTACTTGTTTCAGTGGCTCTAAGTAGTATAAACTAACGGTCATCTTTTCATTGCGGACACTGATCAATATTTTCATTTCAAGTCTTTTTGGAAGTGTTTGACTACCAATTACCCAAGAATGACCAGAAACGATTCCTTTGTAGTTAACGACTTCCGGTCTTAGACCAAGTGTCCTCTGGGGAGCCAACAAACATCCATTTGGAGATGAGCTAAAGTGAAGAGTTTTTTCATTGAAGGCCATAAAAAAAGATCGCTTCACGCATACTTCAACTTCGTCTGCATCTTGTAATGATCTATTTAGGGCTTCTGAACCTGCTTTATGGGCTATTTCTGTACTCTCTCCCTATATTTCTATGTGTGAAACTCTTATTTAATTGTTATTCGTAATACCGACATTGGTAATGTGTAAGAATCATAGGTAATAGTCTACACAGATAGCAACTTTTTTGATGACGTCATGAAACTATTTGGAACTTTCTATTGCGAACGCAGAATTGTTTTTGATAATACGAGTATGTATGTATGGATTTCCTTGCTAATGTTTTTTATATTTTATTTTCATACTTCTACCAAGTTAAAATAAACAATTTATTATTGTTATTTGTTGTCACATTTTGATATTTTTAACATGTTTTACTTAGATTGATTATTAAAACATGCAAATTTCAAGCAAGTCGAATATAATATGTATATCAGTCCCACTTCCAGACAGAAAATATGTTCCCAATTGTAATTTGGGCCGAAAACGTGTCTATGTACCGAATACGATTTCTTCTTTTGTGGGTCCCAGGAAAAAAGAGTTCCCAATGTTATTTTAGGCGGAAAACTACTACTGTAACAAATTTCATATAAGTCAAATGCTTTAAAAATAAGCAAGATTTTTCAAATAGACGGGTTCCAGGCCCACTTGCCGGAAGAAAGATTGTTCTACATGTCAAATTAGGGAAAGGGTTGCTTCAGTACCATATTTCATGTAAATAAAACAATTTAAAAATAAACACAATTTTTTTCAAATAGTTCGGCCTTAGGTTCATTTCTCGAAAAAATCCTTTCATATCGGGTGCGTACGTCATTCATAGAAGACGCAGAACACACTCTCCAATTTTCAGGTCTCTACGATCAGTTGACGATCTGTGGCTTAATACAAATACAGTTCTTTTCACAAATAATATTTATGCGGGTGTAACCAGTAACAACTTGATAAGAATATTTTCAGTGTCGAAATGTGAGAAAGAAATATTTTTGCTTTCGTTCCAAATTTTGATGACACGATACGTCAATGCAATTAATCACACCATTACATATATATTTGATAATAATGAAAATGCAATTTATGTCAAAATGTGTGTGTGACAGCAACCATTTTACCGTGAAAATCTAAAACCGAATTGTATCTGTCAAATCGAACATAGCTAATGACAATAGTTACACATGTTTTGAATGTCAAACAGAAATTTAATTATGGATTTCATCAAAACAAATTAAAAAACATGGACTAATAATATTTAAAATTTTCCTATTTATTTTATCGCTTGAGCAATTTCATTTCAATTTTCTATTCAAATTTTTATAGTTGGACATTTAAATTAATTTTAGACGTGAATGTTAGGTAAAGTGTGACAATCGCTATTGCGATATACACGTATACATACATATGTATGTATGTATGTATGTGCGTACGTATGTGTAGATGTGTACATGAATATGTGAATGTGTACAAAATTATTTAATTTTTTAATGCCTCCAGCGTGCAAAGGCATTAAGTGTACACGTGTGTGGCGCTTAATGTGTCAAAGCAAAATGCAATTTGTAGTTTTTCGTTTATGCATGTACGTACATACATTTGTATGCAAAAAGAAAGAAAAAAAGAAAACAAAAACAAAGCAAAAACCGTGTTAAAAAAATTATGAAAAAAAACTTTTTTTATTATAAAGTGTATTATAAAAAATATTTTCCATTTCGATTTCCATATAAAAATATGCAATTTACGGTCGACTTGCGTAAAAGGGTAGAGTTGTGCACGATACACATTTCATGAGTTTAATTATTAAAGGTGATTGTAAAAAAATTTATTAATTTCATACATACTATTATTATATTAATAAATATTTATAAATGTATATATCACTCCTTGTTTTTTTTATATATATTATTGCTTTTCCCTCGATGTTTCATATTGGAAACCTGAAGAACTATTTACCATAAAACGAAATTTCGGTCAGAGCGACAGCGTGACAATAATAATAACAGAAGCATCTTTCAGCTGAGAGCTAACACTGTAGTCTTGTCTTATATTTTTTTTACATTTTTTCAAATTGATTGAAATATTTGTTTTAGAGTATTCCTTATAGACATGGTCGCAAGCTGTAGCACTTGAGCAATTAATTAGGATTACTGTTCTCTCCACGTTCGCAAACAGTTCACTTGCCCTAACGAATTGTTTTATATTTTTCCAGCTCAGGGTTTTATGAGACCCAGATTTTGCTTTGTTAGGAAACTAACAACAACTTTCAACAGAAATATTTTTTTGAATTAAACATTACTGTCGTAACTCTCATAAGCAACCATATATGCGGTTTCAACATGGGGGAATTGTAATTGATATTGTCATGTACCATGTTTTGAAGGAGAACTTCAGTTGAATTATTATGATTTCCAATAATAAAACAAAAATTTCAACATTTTTCGAAAACATAACTAGTCGAAATATGGATAACTAAAGAAAAAATACAATTAAAATACCTTCTACTTATTACCCATATAAGTTGTAGGTATATTAATTATCTCACAGAAGTTACGTCGCTATGTGAAAATTTAAGGTAGTAGTCTGGTATTTTGGTTTGTCAAATCGACCATCTTTTTTTCGAAAGTACTATGTATTAAGAATACGCTGTAAACATTTTGGGGAGAAATTCGAAATATTGACGAAGGTATAGCACTTGTACGTGAGTCTCGTAGTGGTGCGCGTTGAGCCTCAAGTTAGCTGCAAATGTGTTTTTCTCGAAACAATATTCTTGCAATCTGCCCGAATAATAAGACATTTTTTATCCAACCGATTAGGCTGAAATTTCTATATGTTATTCTACTCACCATTAGCCCTTGCAGGAACTAGGATTTTTTTATTGCTAACTTTCCATTTTACAGCCCAATTTCTACCTAAAAAATATCTTTCAATGAAATCATACTTAATCCTACTTGCAACTACAACAAGATGACAAGCTTATAGAATAATAATCTTTTTGTTCTTTTTCTATTTTATATATCCTTAAGCGACCAAATCACTAAGGCGAGATATCTCTTTTTTTTGAGGTGCTCAGTTCAGTGCTATGAAACGGCAAAATTTCCAAAAAAAAAAGGATAATAATTTTTTTTTTGCACGCTTTGAGATACTATTAATCATGATAAAAAAATATCAAGGTAGATTTATTTCGAGTTTTGTGACGCTAAACGTGTCTGATGACAGAAATATGATGCTGCCACATTTGAGGCATTCTTCTTGAGGATATTTTTTTATTCATTTATTACAGAGAAATTCTATGTGTATATGTATACTAAACAACATTAGCAGGTAAAGCCCAATCAGAAGTTCAGGTTAAATAATTTATATTTTCCAAATTTCTGTTTTTTTATATAGAAAAGCCCTGAATGACTGATCGATTAACCAACAGCCTAAACCACTGATCAGACTTTAAACTTGAAGGGTGGGTTCTGCGTATGACGTAAGAAACCGAAAAGAAATAATTATCCGGGAAGTGGACCTAAGACAGAAAATTAAATTTATTTTCAAATCGTTCGATATATATGAAATTTGCTTCATAGGTAGATATTTGCTTATATTTACATGGGAAACATTTTTTCTTCCCGAAAGTGAATTTGGGGTCGATCTATTCAGGCAAATCGTACTTATGGTTCGAGCTGGTTAATATTTGCAATATAGATAGCTCTTTTTCCGAGGTCAATATGTGGAAACTATTTTTTCCGATAATTGTATCGGTGATTGAGTTAAGAAAAATCAGGGTTTTTTTTCGAATAAGCACAACGAAAAATCTTATTAGAACCATCTTTACATTCCATGCGTACGAAGTCGCGGCGAACTCTGGTACTAAATAAAATTCAGAAATCTTAATTTTTTATTTTTTTTGAAATATATTATATTTTGAAGCTTTTTTTTTACCAGTTGTGCGAAGACGAAACAGGTTTAATTTCAGCTAGCTGTGAAGCTTTCTGCGGAAAGATAATGAAACTACCTTTAAATTATTGTACAGGGTTTTGCAAGAAGAGATTTTATTTTGGAATTTAAAGAAACATGCCATTTTCCGAGATATATAAGATATTTATTTTCATGTAAAGAGAAAGATATGCCATCATTAATGGAAAACCATATCAGCTTAATAGCCGCCACGACTACGCTTACAGGACCGTATCCTTTTTATGAAATTTCCCGTTTCCAAATTGTAAACTGGCAAGTGGCTGCTGTATGTCGTCAATAGCTTCTCAAATTCCAATTCGAGGTATTGAATCAATGTTGGCCAGTTGGCGTAGATATTATCTTTTACGTGGCGCCAAAGGAAGAAGTCGCAAGGTGTAAAATCCCAAGATCTAGGTGGCCAATTGCGATCACCCCTTCGAGAGGTAACACGGTCCGAAAACTTTCCCCTTAATATCGATGGTATCGTTGCTTGCGAGGGATATATCGCCTACCTGTTGAAAGTAAACGTTGACCAGATCAATACCTTCCAATTACATATATATTTTTTCAATCCATACATTTGAAAAAATAAGGTCCAATAACCCCGCTGCTAATATGCTCATAATAATATATTATAAAATTAAACTGATTGAATTTAAGTTTTTCCAAATCAAATTTTTCCAAAAAACGCATTAAAAGGAAGACAAGTTACCAAACTACTACTTTAATATATTTGAAAAGAGTAATTTATAGATTTGAGGTAATTATTTTATTTATTCTGTCCCTTTGCCTTTTAAAATAATCACTGAAGCCGTCTTTATTTTCATTGTAAGTTAGTAAGCAAAAGGCTTAATTTCTTTGTAAGAATTGTATTTTTGTTATACAACAAAGAAAAATGGTAGAAGTGACAACTGCTTCGGAAATAACACACCACACCACATCATCTATCAGACTTCTTATGCAAGGGATCGAACCCACGGATCTTGACTAAACAAGCGGGTGTTCTAATTAAATTAATTAATTATATGTTCTTTATTGTTTTTACAGTCTCTACTATTTAGATTTTAGTTATAAATTAGTGAGCGAAAATTGTCTATATCATTTCGAACAGTATAGTTGCCGCACACTATTTTTTTTTTTTAAATTCAATAAATAGAGGGAAGGCACTCAGATCTGGAAATATGTATTTCCAGTCATTAGTACCGGAAAATTTTGCTTATTAATAACCTTTTGACCATTGACAACGATATTTTCGATGATTTACACCTCGAGTTATCTCGAAAAAGTTAATGATTTTATAAAAATAAATTTTAAACAGAGATGCTCAAGTAACGAAACGATGTCATTTCGTTTTCTTAATATGAAAAATAAACTGACCGAACAGATTGTTGATGTTAAAACGGGATAAACTCATCATTAACGTAATTCTAAAATGGTTGCTTGCTATGATGTTAACAGTAAATTTTAATTTTAGAATTCAACATTATCTGTTAAAGATTTAAATTAACGACAGCATTGCGTGTCAGGTAAAAGAAACGAAAAGAAATTTATTTTGATAACTGCTTTAACGTTAATACTTCCCAAATGTTTCAACCGAAACTAAAGAAAAATATTTCGATTAACGTGAAATTTATCGTTACAATGCATTCGTGATCTGAATACTTTTCTTGCTGTACGCTGGGTATAAAAATTAATTATTTACTTGTAGTATATGTTTATAAAAACTATGAATTTTTTTTTTTGTAAATGTATAAAATGTAAATTCCAATTGTCTATATTTACAATATATATATATATGTATGTATGTGTAAATGTGTTCTTTGCTACTTTGAAATTCATTTAAAAATTTTCGATTTTTATCAAACTGACACAGCTAATGGCGAAATTTATTTGCAAGCATATACCTATGCATACATACATATGCGCATATTATGATGAGATTTCCTACTATTAAGGCAATTTTTTCACAGTAGTTCCGCTTTTCCTTTATATACATAAATTTTCTTTTCCACTTCAAATGTAAACATAGATAATTGAAATATGCAAAATCGGTTAGTGAAAAATAAAATTAAAAACGAAATTTTAATAAATAGTAGCAAGAACATTAACGTTTTATCAGCATTACATAATGAGATAAAATTCGGTATAATTTTTTTACAAAATATCTGTTTTGCTGATTTTTATCTTATGAACGCAGTAAATATAAATTTACAAGTAAAAATTTACAAGATATAATAATCGGTAATTGCGTGATGCCATATTGAGCCATGTTGGTATCCCACTGCAGTATCTTCCGAATCAAGCGGTCATTACGGCTTTACTTATTAAGGCCACGAAGTCGGTGCACCATGTGAAGTTCTAATTAAAGGACGTGCAAAGAAAAGCTATGTCCACATAAAGGTTTCAGCGCATAAGCAAATCGAAAGCAAAAAGATAGCCGTTTAATAAGCTAAGTGTGGAGTTATTTTAGAACAGAACTGGACTAACCAGTCTCTCTGTGAGAGGTGAAACTTGAACAAGAAATAAGAAACAGTATTGTGTCCGGCAATTAGCGCATAGAGGCTGATCATGCCTGACAAGGATAAAGTGATTGACCTCCAATCGGCGAGGAACAAAGGGACAATATTTCAATTCGCTAAAAGAACAGCAATGTTCTTCAAACTGGAAAATCAGAGAGAAGTGTGCCAGTGATATCGTCTATGTCTAGATATCTAGATCAGCTGTCTATTCAACTATTATTGCCGACAAATAATTACTTATATGCACTGACAAACCATTTCCTTAATGTGAAGATATGTAAAGAGTGTACAGCTGCTGGCGTACACCGATGATATTGAAAACATTGGCCTCAACAAACCGCGGCATGAGTTCTGCTTTCTCCAGACTGGATAGGGAAGCGAAGGATATGGGTCTGGTAGTGAACGAGGTCAAGATGAAATATCTCCCGCCATCATCGTATTCGCGATTTGGCTTCCGCGTCACTGTTGAGCCTGGAAATCCAACGCAGAATCACTCTTGCCAACAGATGCCACTTCGGTCTCAGTAGGCAATTGAAAAGAAAAGTCCTCTCTCGGCACACGAAGACCAAACTCTAAAAGTCGTCCATCGTTCCCGTCCTGCTATATCATGCCAACATGAGTGTGCGTTAGGAGTTCCAGTCTTGGCTCGACCAACTTCCAAAATTATAAAAAAAATGATTTTTATTATTGTTGTCAGAGGCGGCTTAGTAGGAGAGACCATTTGCTGAGGAAACATTAAGATGCATCCAACAATTGAAGGAGAAGTTCGGCCGAAAATCGCTTCAGCGGTTATAGAGCGCCAGTTATTCATATCTACACGTACATATATATGACATAAATGTGAAAATATACATACATATGCATATTCTTCGCAATATTTATTTCTATATTTTTTGCCAAGTTCTTAATTTGGTATTCCATGTAATTAACTCACCGCAATGGTTTTTAATTTCAAACACACATTCATTACATATTTTACGTAAACATTTTTCATTTACTCTTAATTTTTTTTTTTATTGTGTGCATTCCATGTATGAAAGTGCCTGCTGAGTTGTCCAAATATTTGTTATTGTGCTATTTCTGCAAAAATATGCTGAACAAAATATTTTAATGCATTTGTGGTTTACCTGCAACGAAAAAATAAAAGATTATACAGAAAAGGTCGTAAGTTGAGAGAAATTTAATATTTGCAATCAAATATTCAAATCACTTAGATTATATAGAAATAATTTATGCTGGCTGGAGAATGAGTAATTAAATGTATGTATAGAATTTTCGGATTATTTTAAGCTAATTTTAAAATAATTAGCATAATAAATTATTCAATGAAACTTTTAAAGCGGTCTAATTGGTTATTTAATATGTTTCCGAAATTAAAAATAAAAAAAATGTGTAAATAAATAACAGCGTTTTTTTTTTTTGAAAAACTAACTATTGACATACTAAAGTTTTTAAAATAAATAAAAATATTGAAGCATTATCTAATATCATGATTATGTGATTAAAATCGGTCTTTAATTGCGTTTACTTTTTGTTATTTCTTTGGTTGTTAATAAACTAGTTACCATAAAAAGTTGGATATTATAATTTAGTAGTAAGTAGTTTTGCGTCACCAGAAAAATAGAGAGAGAGAGAGACAGAGATCCATCAGAAAAATACATGTCGGTACAGGGATGTTTCATTTGGAACTTTGTAGGTCCCTTACTACGTTCAGGGGCCACAATAATCGCTATAGGACTACAGAAAGAATATGATCGGGCCGGTGAGGGAAATCGCTATAAAACTTGGCGGCCACAGTTCGAAAATTACATACAAAATAAGGTTAGAATAGTGTTTTAACTTCGACAACAAGGTGAGAGCTTCTCTGACAATCCAGAAGTATTAATTCGTCAACTTTCAAGAAGATCTCCATGCATATAATCACTAAAGATCTGTGTCTCCACGCTTACAAAATTCAATTAATACAATAACTGAAGCCTGATGACCATATATAGCGAAGAGAGTTGGTTAACGAATTATAGAGCATCAGCAAATGGCTGGGATTTTTGCGACCCAAGGTAGTTAGAGCTGATACATCACCTCGTTACTGACAATACCAATTGTGGGACCTATTATTAGTATAAATAACACAACTTTTTTTAATAGCTTCATTAACATGGCGGCCGCGGTAACCAAGTGGTTAGCATTACTTACTGACATTCGGAAGGCTCGGGTTCAAATCCCGGTGTCACCACGTTATGGAAAATTAATTTGAATAAAAAATTAAGTTAAATTTTTTAATTGCCGTCGCCCCTCAGCAGGAAATGTAAAGCCCTACGAATGTATTTCTGATATGAAATAAAAGCTACTCATATAATTCCATCGATCGTTCAGAGGCGGCTTAGTACAAACTGAGGGAAGGACCATTTGCTCGTAAAAAAGAGAAGTACGCTGCAAGAGATCTTTAAAGGGATGTCATCAGTTTTTCAGATCTCTGCCCCTTCATATCAGTGGTGCAAAAATGCGCTCAACAAGGAAGAGAGGCCTGTGAAGATAGCTCCGCCCGCTGTGCCCAGTGATGGTCGTGACCAAAGAAAATTTTCAGAATATCGAAAAATTAGTATTGGCTAACCAAAGAATTAAATTGTGGCAGATAGCAGAAGGATTACAGATTCTCAAAGAATGGGCTGGTGAGATTTTGCATGAGCATTTGAATATGGAAAAATTAGTGTGCGTTGGGTACTGTGAATGCTCATGCCACTCGACAAGCAGCGACGATTGAAGAGTTGTAAAGATTTTTTGGAGTTGTGCCAAGATGATTTGGATGAAATTTGCAACCGCATTATAACAGTTGATCAAGCTTGGATTTGTCAGTATGATCCTGGGTCCAAGTAGGAGTCGATGCAGCGGATAACAAAGGGGAAAGGTTCATCAAAAAATTCAAAGTGGAAAAGACGGCGTTGATTGATTGATTATTTGCAAAAGGGAACTACAATAAACGGCCAGTAATGCACTAATTTGTTGAGTCAGGCGCAGTCAGTCAGAGGCAGTCGGTCAGGAGAAGTGGCAAGTTAACGCGCGGACTGCTGTTTCTTCAAGATAACGCACCCGTTCACACTGCTCGGGTTGCGAGGGATGCCTTAAAAGCTGCAGGATTTACAGGATTTACCATCCCACAGTCTGGGCCTGGCTGCCAGTGACTTTTTTCTTTTTTAAAATTAATAAAAGGAGTTACAGGGACAAAGATTTTCATTCGCTTTTAAAGCGAAATCTGAAATCAGTGGCATAAAGGCATTGTATTCACGATGTGAGAAGCGTATTTCAATTGAGAGAGACTATAAAAAAAGACATAAAACTATTAATATTAACATTGCATTCTTTAGGCAATAATCTTATCAGCCTTCCGAAGTATGTATGCATGTGTTTGTATATAGTGGCCGCAATAACCGAGTGGTGAGCATTGCATACTGCCATCCTGACGGCCATGGTTTGAGTCCTGGTTAGACCACCATCTGAAATTATGGAAAATTAGTTAAAAAAAATTTGAATTAAATTTCTATTTGCAGTCGCCTCTCCGGAGGGAATGCCAATCAAAGCACCTCAAGGCCGTTCGGAGGCGGCTTAAAATTAACAGTACGAGGAGATTAACAAAAGTTCAGTAAGTTTACCAAAAAAAGAAGAATTCTTTTTGTATTTATTCGTAATCTTTGTCCTTTTTTAACTTCTCTACATTTCTTAAGTCTATAGATCCACTTCTGAAAACAGTTTTCAAAATCTTGCTTTTTAAGCTTATCAAGTTCAGCATTAGCCGCATTAATTATCTCCTCATTGCTACCTTTCATTAATTCTTTTTTTTAATTTTTTAGAAATAATCAGAAATTACAAGGGGCTCTATTTGGGGAATATGGTGCTGGACACATCTTTTCGATCCCAGAGATCCCTATAAAATTATCATGTAAAAAGTAGAGCCGCAAATCCTTTTTCTTCCTGCTTTTGGTAAGCACTCTTCGGTGTACCATTTAGCAGTTACCATCTGACCCTTTTCCAGTGGAATAGCAGCTACGATTTTAGATCGGGTGAAGTAAACTGGTATAATTACTTTTGTTAATCCAAAAGGAAGGTAAATTTTTATGCAACAAAGAAAAAGTTGAGTTGAATGTTTCCAATGACGAAAACTATCAAGAATGCCAGACTGGTACCTCGTTACTCGGTAGAGTAAAAATCTGGTAATTTTACAAAAACAAATTGCACGTGAAAATCAAATGAATTAACAAAGTCGGTCTGAATATCTCTATTATTATTGACAAACATAACATGAGTTTAAATTTAGTTGAAAATTATTAATATTAAAGGAGTCAATTTCGAATTCGTTCAAGGATATGTACTAACTAATAGTCAACGAAGCAACAATACATATATTAAACAACGCATCCATCAGCGCGTTATGCTATACTATACTACAGCAGAATATCAAAATTGTAATAGCAACAACAACATCTGCTATATTAACCACAGCATCAACATCATCAACGAGACCGCCGAATACACGACAGTACTTAGCTACGAGTTCGTGGACATATGAACATATTTAAATTCATACATGTAAGGGTATACCTACTATCATGAGGGGATTACCGCACTGCACCAATAAACGTACTTTAATTTGTATGAAGGATGTGAGTATATTTTATAAAATTTGTTGTTGCTTTTTAATATTCATTCGACCAGCGGTTATTTTTTTTTCTCATACCAATAGCAAGTGCCCACACGGATATGCTGATATGAGCATATGAAATGGAGTGATGTGGCAGGTGGTTAGTAGTACTTGCCCACACCACTTTCCTTAATGCTAAATTCACTTATGCCGCCTCCCACAAACTTTTTTTTAACATACCATCAGGTGTGGTATATGCAAGTATACCACATATGTATTTTATGACTACGTTGGATTCCACATAAATATTGTTATTGTTGCTTGAATACAAAAAAAAACAAAAAAAAATGAGGAAAAGATATTTTTTTCTGTTGGTGAGGTTAAAAATTGCTGAAAAACTTTTGCAACGCGGTGAAACAATAATTTGCTTTTCATCATAAAAAATTATTGTTTATTCATAATCACAGTTGTTGCCGCTGTGCACAACACAAAACAGAGAACAGCTGTTCGCCCTGGGGGAGTTTTCATGAACAAACAGAATGTGGATAGATATGTACATATACATACATACATATACCTATATGGCAGAATATAAACAATTAAAAAGAGTTGAAAACTGCATGCAAATTACATACGAATATAACGAAAACCGCAGAATAATAATTTCACTACATGTACACACATACGTGTACATACGAATACCTCGGAAATTCCGTACACGAAATGGTTCCGTAGATTCCCTTAAGCAATACAAATGACAATGGATTCAATATTAATTGGCAACTGAAAGTGATTGCTCGTGTTTAGTGGCGATGTTCGTAATGTTTTTTCATGTAATACCTATGTGCTGTTGCCGTCATACTGACTAATCACAATCGGTCATTTAATTAACAGTGGCACTTGTTATAGGAAAATAAAATAAATTAATAAATTTTGCTCAAATATTCTATTTATTATTAGTAAACTAATAGTATTGTAATAGTGTGGCATGCAATTTTCACGATTCGGTTATTTTTACTTCTGAAGACAACTACGTATATTGTTATTGTTTTTGAACTAACAATTTTATATAGATTTGTATTTAACTACTTTAAGCCAAGCATGAGGAGGAGATGGCCAACAGAGGGAATGCTGGAAAACTCTATGAAGAAATGAGTCCACTTACAAACGGTTTCTAGGTCTGAAAGGAGATAGATGATCGACGTTCACAGTATATTAAACTTGAGGAGAGAAAACTTCCTCAGCATGCTTAACTGCTGTTCGAGTATCAATTGTCTTCTTAAATAATAACAAAATGGTGGAAACCCCAGCTTAAAGGCTAAGCAAGCATGGCGATAAAGAACGGACATCTGCATGCATCAGCTTCTTTGAAGAATACCTTCTGCTCAAATATAAACAAGACTTTATCCATACCTCGTCAAGGACAAGACATATGGCCATACTTTTTTTTTTCTTAGGTTGCCAGGACTGTTATATGTTTACATGTCAAATTTGAGCGCGATCTGTCACATAGTTTTTTTTACGGCACTATAAACAAGTCAACCTCGAGTGTGTTTTTGTTTGAAATTTTGTTATTCCAATGTAATAAGTGCGACGGACGCAATGAAAATGTTGCAGAAGGCATATGGGGAGTCTTGCCTATCACGTGCACGTATTTTTGATTGGTATAAGTCGTTCAAGGACGGCCGTACATCGCTGGAGAACTTGTCCCATGATCGTCGTCCAGCAACGTCAATAAACGAAGAAAACGTCGAAAAAGTAAAGAAAATTGTGTTGGAAAATCGTCGTGTGACTGAAAGAGAGATAGCTAGTGAGCTCAACATATCAAATGGATCCGCTCATAGCATTATTCACGATGTTTTGGGCATAAGACGTGTGTCTGCTCGACTTGTTCCAAAATTGTTGCTCATACGTCTCGTCTTGTACGCGATTATTTGACCAAAAACAACGTAAATATTGTTCCGCAAGCACCGTATTCACCCGACATGGCACCGTGTGACTTTTTTCTTTTCCCTAAACTCAAATTGCCGCTTCGTGGAAAGCATTTTCAGTCGATTGAAGTCGTAAAAGAGAATTCGAAGGAGGAACTGAAAGCCATACCTAAAGCGGCCTACCAGAAGTGTTATGAAGATTGGAAAAAAAGGTGGCTGGCTCTAATGGTGACTATTTTGAAGGGGATGATATAAATATTGAAGAATAATTAACCGTTTTTGTTTTATTGAGCCAGTCTCGTTTATATTTGAGCAGAAGCTATGGTCGGACGAAAGCATATTCTGCGCCAATCAGCGTGGGGTAAGCTTAATATCCTTAGCATCTTTAATATAAATTATATCGTCTTGTCTAGCATTTTGTGAGAAAAACTAAAACCGAGTTATGTGACGAGCTATACCAAAGCTATTTCAGGCAATCATTACTAGTAACACACTACTATCCAATTCCTAACACGAGCTTTGTAAAGGAAAATCAACACTTACAAATTTGCTTGAATTTGTGTCACATATCTCTACAGTCTTTACAAATAATAAACAAACTGACGTTATCTACACCGTCTTCAGTAAAGCATTCGATAGGCTTAAGGGGGTCTCCTCATCAGTCAGTTTCAAAAAATCGATTTTTTTTTTTTTGCTTCAATCGTTAGAATTATTATTAAAGAATATTCTTGCAAATTTTGAGAGTCCAACTCAAACTCGTTTAGGATTTACAAATCTGAGTAGAGTCTCGCGTGGGGCAAGCGCGAGCTAAACTAAAAACTTTAAAGCCTATTTCCCGAAAACCGTATTTTTTAAAATTCCGTGCACGATTAAAAATGAACCATTAAAGCTATGTATACAAGTAAGACACCGTTTTTTAGATAATTTTATTGTCCATAGATTGAACTAAAAATATTTATTAAAAAATTTTTATTTTACAATGTTATCAACTCAATTATTCTTAGAAAAAGCACTAAAAATCGAGTACTTTTTTAAAAAAATGACAAAAATGTTAAAATTTCAACTTTCAATCACCATAATAGTCTATGATCTGCAAAAAAGCCTTCTGAACAAGGAAGTATTTCCATTTTTTGTTTCAGATAAAAATTACGGGCTGAATCATGCACGGAGTTTGAGTTGTTAATCGCGAGCTGCTGCGCAAGATTTTTCATAAATCAGCCATTTTTAATTATTTTGACATACAATAAACTTTTTTTTGTTGAATAAATATATGTTCAAAAATATGCAAAAGATCATTTGTTTCTCTTGCTGTTTTCATGTTCAAAAAAAATCCTGAAAAACCTCTTTTTTTGTAAGCTACTGATGAGGAGACCCCCTTAATCTATCAATTTCTTATCCATAAACAAGATATTCTGGGCTTTCAACCAAGATTTCTCCGATGGGTTTCTTCGTATCTCTGCAATAGAATACAATGTATGACATTTAAAGACACTTTATCACATTTAATGTCTCATGAGAAGTTCCTCAGGGTCGCTATCTCGCCTCAATTCTGTTTTTGTTATTTATAAATGATATACGAGTATGTACCTTCCGTAAAAAAATATTCAGATATCTTATTATAAGCCGATGATGTAAAGCTTTTTATGTCATATACCTCATTCGGGGAAAGACGTTTGTTACAAAACGATCTAGAAAATTTGGCTATTTGGTGTGATAACAATGACATGCCTTGGAACCTTCAGAAGTGTAAGACCATGTGCTTTTCACGAAAACTTGTTCAACCTGCTCCTTATATAATTAATAACTTTAGTCTAGAAAAAGTGGACAATTTTTTTGATTTGGGGTTTTGATGGACCCTTAGCTGAACTTCAATACCAAAGTCTTGAATCCTCAAACCTCCACCATGTGTTCGTGCCTGATTCAGTGGGTCCTACAAGTCATGATCCTAAGAGAATTAAATTTGATTTTCCATTTTTAAATCTGCACTTTTAACTTTTAACATAGATAAATTAAGGAAGACTGTATAAGCTTAGAGCTTCATCGATTGCTAATTTTTAGTTAAACTCTTGGTTAGATTCGCCACACATTCCATGAGTACATACCTCTAATGGCAATAATATAGATATTGCTTCAAATTAAAGCACACAAACCATAAGCAAATACAAAGGTTATAATAATTGCTTATTTAAATTGCAATCAAAATATATTCGCTCAAATGCACGCATTTATATTATATTCATTCTCAACTGGTTATGAGCGAAATTTGATTTTTCATTTAAATTAATGAGCGTTGTATTAATTTGAAAATCATTGAAGTTGTTTCACCTGTTCAAAATTTTTGAAATAATAAATCCCAAAAGTTCATTAGTTGAAAACAAACAAGTTAATTTGTTATGTATAATTTTAGAAAAACATTAGCATGAGCAGACCGGTATTAGGGTGTGGCGAAAAATATATGTAAGGAAATATAGTAAAAAAACCTTATTTAGACTATAGTGAATAAATACTATTTACAAAGTTTGCTCGGTGCAAGCAATGTCCAAACAAGTACTGAGTTTATTTGTTTTCGCTGTAAGCTAATCGCTCTAATAAATCATACTTAAGTTGTTTAAAACTAAATACTTTGAATATTATTAATAAACATCTGGAAGTGAGATGGACTTCTCATGTACCTCTATAAGATATACGCTTTACTTTGGAGGAGGTGGGGGCGATCTGGTTTAACTTATTCGTATTATTTCCCACTGGCGACAAGCAGCGAAGAGAATCAACGAATGACTTGCTCTGGTTGATTCGGCAATGAATAATAAGTACATAATAACCAGGCAATATTTTGAAACTTACTTACTGTTCACCTTAATGCATATCTTTATATTTTTATCATTAACTAATTTAGCACAATTTGTCCTGCAGCGAAATAAGTCATTTAATGGAAATTCTGAGTTTTGTTTTGATTGAAAAGATGAACCACATGTTTTTTTTTGTGGAAAATTAATTAATATAATTGTGACTACTTTACTAGTAAAAAAAGCTGTAATTCATATATATATATAATAAAATAAAACAAAACAAAATAAAATAAAATAAAATAAAACAAATTAATAAAAAATAAAATAAAATAAAATAACATAAAAAATAAAAGGAAATAAATTAATAAAAATAAAATAAAACAAAATAAAATAAAATAAAATAATAAAAATTCGTCATACTGAACCCTCCCCAAGGGACCGACTACATAGCAATCCTGTACGTTGCCGGGCGGGTATCCAGCAGAGATCAGGTATCAATGTTATGTGCGTATGCTCCTCAAAAGCTCTGCCATATAGAAATGGTTCTTGATCGTGGTCATGGGGTGGGGCTAGATCAAGGTGTTATGTGTTTCAGTGCCAAGGATCAGCCCAGTCTCACCAGGATATACTCATGACCTTACCCGAATAATGCGGACCTCTACTCGGATGGACATACCCCTTCTCCGCGAGTCGTGGAATCATAAGCGATTTAAAGATAAAAATATAAAGAAAACCAAAAAACAAAAAGAGACTAGCAGTCTTAAGTAAAACCCGGAAGAGCAGAAGCTCATAAACTGGGCCCGTCGCAACACAGAAATGCCAATATCAGTGATGGACAGAGAGAGGATCCTTCGCGGAACATTCCTGGTACTGACATAGTTGCCCCAGGATTGCAGATTGCTGCCTCTGGTACCAGCGAAAGCAGTGCGCAGGCCTCGCGTGTACAACTTTACTTTCAAAAGGGCAAAACAAACAGATCATTAGAGGTCAAGGGTTTAGCAAGCTGAAGCGAGTGCTGAGGTTGGAAAAGAAAACATGATCCTGGGAATAGTCAATGACAACTAGGGGATGGTTAGGCGTCCCATGGAAGTGGGTTAAGGCAGAATTGACGGGTATCGCCTTCCAAATTTTTCTATATAATCCTGGAACATCGCCATCCTGTAGGTACGAGGGCTGGTTTCAGGGAAACGTACAAATTGTAGCGTGCGACGACGTTAGGTCTTTAACGCTCTAGAAGAAAGACGTAAGCTCTCTTGGAGAGTTTACTCCGGGGCGCCACTAAGAGTGGTAGACTTCAAGGACCTGCCATCCAAACCAGAGTCTGACTCCCTGCAAAGCCGGAAGTTTCAGTCAACAACATAGAAATTATTAAGCTTTTCATTCCGGAACTGCTTACTACCATTCAAGGTTTACAACAACAACCTCAACGGACCGAAAACTTACTTGTTGATGTAGAGCCGAATTGACGGTGGGGGTAAGGCCGAGAAGGAGAGTGAGAGGACGATAAAAAAAATAAAAAAATAAATAAAATAAAATAAATGAATTGAAATAAAATAAAGTAAAATAAACTAAAAGTAAATAAAAGAAAAAACTTAATTAATTAAAATAAAATAAAATAAATTAAAACCAAATATGAAAACCTCTAACAGCTGCATAGATGTGCCGTACACTATTAGGAATATTAGCAATACCCAACTTTCTATTAATTCTAGCTTACCTAAGCAAATTTGGCCGAGAAAGGTAAGGATATTTTACAATTTTTGCATGTGGATAATAATTCTAAGTAAAATGGTTTCTTAAACACATTTACGCTCGCATATATGTATGTATGTATGTTCTCATAAAATCATTTCGATGCGATCAGGTAGCAATGTTTCAGCACAACCTTTTTGCAGCTATTTTAAAATATTAAATACTTACTTGTTTCGAAATTACTTTAGTATGAAATTTTTTAAGTACTTTGTAATTAAATTAAATTTTGCAAATCGCCTTTCTTTAAATTACGCAGTAATGACCAAAATATCAATTTTACACGGATACATTATTTAGTCTCATTAATGTGGAAAGCTGCTTGAATATCGAGAGTTCATTTAAATTCATTAAAGATATCACTGTATGCAAGTACATATGTGTGTACTTAAGTGTATCCATTACAATGGCGTATAAACATGCTAATAATTATTAAAAAAATATATACCATATATGACCCTTCACATAAATATTAATACATTTCAGCCATGGTAAACATATGCATGTAGATGCATATAACATATGTACATACTCGTACATAGAGGTATGTGGCCACTTAATGCATTTTCCGCTAATGAATATTTTAAATGGCTAAAATAAAGCGTACGAACTGTCATAAAAAACATTAACGTTTTTTATGCTTTATGCCAAGCGCATTACATGCCGGCTTAACCGCAAAGTACGTAATACTTTCATTGAATATTCGCAATACAACCGAAGGCAGACTTTCATTGAACGCTCGCAGCTGGCATTTGTTGTACTTACAAAAGAGAGTCAGTGGCAGGATCAGCAGCAGCAGCAGCAGCAGCAGAAACAGAAGCTTACTGCTTTACAGATAACCAACATATTGGTCACAATTGAAAAACGAATAATGAAACGACACATACTTACATTGTAAAACATATGTACGCTCGCCACCAATATAATTTGCATTAAAAATCAGAAACCGCCAGCACCAAAAAATATTCAATTACAATCTCTGTAATAAAATTACGCCAATATAAAATTAACAAATATTATATATACTACGAAAACAAAAACATTCAAAGTTGCACACACACACACACACGCACACACATACATATAAAAAAACTACAACAACAAAATAATGTGCAGAATTTGAGTCTATTGCTGCTGCTATGCATATACATACGTGTACTTACATATGGTACATACATATGTACGATTGTACGAGCTTGAGCTCAAGTTGGCAAAAGTCTTGATTGCTGTTGGTCAGCGCTTAAAAAGCGTTATGATAAATTAATGAGCGAGCAAAATACGTTTTAAAACAATGTAAATTGTTTAAGGAAACACTTAAAATAGCGCCGCCAATGTGCGGTCTCTCTCTGCTCAACAATAATGGAACGCCCACTGCAACGGTTTCTGGGAGGAAAAAATTTCACTTACCACGGCTGGAAAACTAAAAGCGGTAATGGCCTGTTGCAAAGTGCACAAGCGATTATCAGTTTTGTGGTGTGTTTGTTAAAGCATACGTATACGAGTATTTATGTGTAAGCAATGCTGTACAAAGACAAACGGAGAGGGAATTTACTAAAGTAAGAAGTGAAGATTTTAAGCGTGCACTTTGTCACCTCAACAAAGTATACATGTCGTACGTATTGTATATATGGCGCCCTTTGAGTTTTGAGTTACTTGCGGTTGTTATTGTAATTGCATATAAAGGGTTTCCCCATAAGATATGTTATAGCCCAAATAGCCTGCTATTGCGGTAGATGCCACTTTTGAAGTTGTAATTTTTTGATATTTGACAAGTAAAAACTACGTCAGTAATACAAGGAGACCAATACACCGCTCTAAAAATATTAAAATTCACTATAAAATTTCATCGTGACTGACAAGACCTATTTCCGCTTCGATGGCTACGTCCATAAGCAAAACTATCGTAATATCTGAGGCTCTGAAAACCTTAACGTTTAATTGTTTGGTACGGTTTATAGCCCGGCGGAGTCCCTGGACCTTACATTTTTACAAATGAATGCATTGTACTAACGAGAGATGCTTAATTATTTGTAATTATTTGTATGCCAGGAATCGGGTGGTATTGATCTGTACAACGTTAAAATTCAACAAGACTGCGATACGTACCGTAGAAGCAACGAAACCATCGAAAAGTTTCTTTGTACATAAAAAAAACACCTCTAATTGGAAAACCCTTTATATGTAAGCATCGCCGGTATTAGATTGGATATGATACTACTTATTACACATTCTTCAGAGGTGGCACTATCAATCAGGGACCCTTTATAAGGCGAAAAAAAGGAAGGCTGACATCATTGTAACCGATAGGTGTTTGTTCAGTCTCAATTAAAGATTTTACGAAAAGTGTAATTGGTGTTAGTGGAGATGTTGGTCCGTAGATAGGAAATTATGTACAGCATCAAGGACATCAAATCTTTCAATTATTTCCATTTATTTTCGAAACGTTCAATTTGTGCATTTCGTAAATTACGTGTACACTATAAGAGGGTATCAAGATTTATAGAATACAAGGTCACCGAATCTACTTAGCCAATTTCACAGTGGGTAGGAATTGATATTTATATTATCGAAAAAGTAATTGTTTTTTATTTGAAAAATAAATATGTTGGAAGAATTTTCCGAAATATTAATTTAATTTAACTAAATTATTTTACCAAAATTTATAATGATAATGTTAATGTTTGATAAACAAGTCAACGAAAAATAAAGGTATACAGAAAAAAGAATATAGGTATTATCATTTTGTGGTATCAAAAAAAACCCTAAATAAAATTCTTTATTGGGTGTAATGGGCTCTCTCTGGGCTTACATATCTCTAGAATTAGAGATGTGCCTGGTCGCTAAAGAATGTTTTGTTTGAAAAATCGTCGTCCACTGCTTGTGTGCACGGCGTTGTGAGGGGTCGTAAGGAAGTTTCAGCGTCGATAAAGAGCCACATTCGGGTCTTCGGATACATTTACTTTCAGTAGCGATATTTGGGGTGGAATGAGCAAACCGATGAATCAAAGACCTTACGATATCTCTAACCGATCCAGTCCCTTAAAATATTTTTCCTCTTTTACAAATTGCTTGAGTATTTGGATGATTATGTGCACCATAATATCCTCTTAAGGGGTAAAGCCACTCTAGGTTTTTGGAAAACACAATTCTTTCTGCTCACAGGGTAGTTTTGGGTACTAGAAATAATAAGCAATTGATTTTATATTTAAGTTATAACTGTTAACAGTGACGTGGGAGCCGAGTCGAGTAAGTTTTGTGGGGATACCAAGTTCAGACGTAGCGGCGTAGAGGCAGCTCCTATTCGTGTTGTCGAAGGTTGCTTTAAAATCGACGAAAAGGTGGTGGATGTCGATTCTCTTTTCACGGGTCTTTTCCAAGATTTGGCGCATGGTGAATATCAGGTCAATGGTTCACTTATCAGGTCTAAAGCCACACTGATAAGGTCCAATCAGTTTGTTGACGGTGGGCTTTAGTCTTTCACATAATACGCTTGATAGGACCTTATATGCGTTGTTAAGAAGGCTTATTCCACGCGCAAACTGTGGGATCGCCTTTTTTGTGGATAGGGCAGAGTACACTTAGGTTCCAATCGTCGGGCATGCTTTCTAACGACCATATTTTGTAAAAAAGCTGATGCATGTTCCTGATCAGTTAGTTCTTAATCGCCGTATTTGAATATCTCGGCCGGTAATCCATCAGACGGGCGATTGCTATTCGGACTTCTTCATAGTCGGGTAATGGTACAACTTTTCCATCGGGATCAATTGGAGTTTCGGGCGCACCTTCTCCGCGTGTTTCTCTGGGTCCTACAAAAGTTTGCTCCGGTCTTGAAACCTTCTGTAAGTCGTCGTATCTTTTCGTAGAATTTTCGAGCGTTACCCTTGTCGGCCAGCTTCTCAAGTTCTTCATACTCCCGAATCTCGGCCTCTTTCTTTTTTTCCCTGCAAATGCGTCTTCTTCTTCTTCCCTCTCCAGATCTCGGTATCGCAAGGTTGCGTGGTAGACAATTTTTTTTTTCTCCCCACTGCGACACGGCAATCCTCATCGTACCAGCTGTTTGCGACCTTTCCGAAATCCAATAGTTTTATTTGCAGCTGTTCGTAGGGAGTTTGCAATGCCATCACATAGTTTCCTTATGCCGTGTTGAGTGCTCTTTGAGAGCAGGTGCACAAGTCGAGTAGAAAACCCCTCGGTAGTCTGTTGTGATAGCAACCTTTTAACATCGAACCTTCCCTGTGTTTGTTGACGGTTATTCATCGCTACACAGAGGCGCGTGCGTACCTTCTCTGCGACAAAATAGTGATTCGAATCGATGTTAGGCCCTCGAAACGTACACACATCTAAATCACTGGATACACGTCATCCGTATATCACAACATGATCGATCTGGTTGAAAGTTCATCCATCTGAAAACAGCCAAGCAGTTTGGTGAATTTTCTTGTGCTGGAATCTCTAAAAGGCATATTTTATCAAGTCATCCTTCTCTTCTGTCGAGGCGTGGGCACAAATTGGTGTGGTGTTAAATAATTTCGTTTTGATGCAGATGAATCTAACACCAAATTTGCGCTCCTTTAAATAGCCGCTGTAATAAATGTCACAAGAACCTACTCGTTTTCGCTCTTGTCCCGTCCATCGCATTTCTTGGACGGTGGAGATTTCCGTCTTTAACTTTATGAGGACATCAACCAGCTGGGCAGCGGCACCTTCCCAAATTAATTGACCGAACATACCAGGTGCATACCATAAAATCGTAATCCTTAAGACATTTGCGGGAGTCGTCTTCAAATGGGGGGTCTCTAGTCCGAGGCTGATTTATCTTTAAAGCAGTTATAAATAAAATAAATTTTGCTTCATTTTTACCCGAAACGAAAAGCTGTCGTTAATGTTAAATCTTTAACAGATAATGTAAAATGTTAAATTTGAAGTGTGCTGTTAATATCAATTTGATATTGTTTCGATAACATGGTACCGAAACGAAACAAAATTAGTTCGGTCAGTTTATTTTTCATATGAACAAAATGATATGGCATCGTCTCGTTAGTTGATCATATCTGATAAATACGCTTGGTATGCTAGATTTACTTTAGTTGGTGAAGTATCGAAACATCCAGTCTGTTTGCATAACCAAGTTGTTATAAGCCACACGCTCAATATATTGCATTTTTTCGGATCCTGCTCTATATTTTTTCCCCTTGGCATGCAGATTTTTTTTATTTCTATCCATAATATCAAAAATAAAAGGATCTCCTGCATTTATCTCACTATTAAATTAACACAAGAGTGATGGAAAAACGCTAAAGGACTTTGAAAATAGAAAAACCGGTAAAGAACAATAACACAATGTATGGAAAATAGCTAGCTAGCGTGTAATTCACTTATTATTACAAAGCGTAGCGTTGGCAATTTTCGTTGTTACTTTGTTATAACTAACTGATTGAATTTGTGGACGTCCATTGCATGTAAATGAACATCTATGTGTGTTTGAATGTAAGAGTTTATATGCGTACTAGGGGCTATCTGAAGTGAGGTTTTGAATATACTTTTTCAGTTCTTTCTTTCTTTCCTCAGTTTAAATGTTTTCGTTAAAAAAAATATTTTTTTTTGGTTGACTTCTCTTTCTACGCATTACGCAAAGAAAAATTAGATCCAAGGGTGAGGCATGCTTTCTTTTTCATAAACTTTATAACTGGAACATGTCTTTTAAGATGCCTAACCCTTGAAATTTTCAAAAAGTTAACAATACGAGAAGAAGAAGTAAAATTTGCTTTTATTTGCAGTTCTGTTGAGGACTAGACACACTCGCTCAAATGGTTGGATTATATCGACCAAAAAGGAAAGTTAATCGTCCTGCACGCACGCCACCGCCTGCTGCATTACAACCTGAGTCACCTCCAGCCGTTTGTTCAACCATAGTACATACATCTCCAACCAAGCAACATTCAATTTATTATTAACCAACAACTATTAAGTGCGCTAATTTGGACGCTATTTTTCTTAATATCATGGTTAGTGAGTAGCTTTTGACGTTGCTGTTAACGTTTACCATTTGCTGTTAACGTTTTAACATTATCTGTTCACCATTTAACACTATCTGTTGAAGTTTAAGATTATCTTATAACATTTTACTTTCTCTGTTAACATTTAACATTATCTGTTAACATTAACATTCTCTGTTAACATTTAACATTCTCAGTCAACACCTAACATAATCTGTTAACTTTTTACAATATCTGTTGATGTTTAGCATTATCAGTTAACCTTTAACATTATCTGTTAACATTAACATTTTCTGTTAACGATTTAACATTAACGTCAGTTCGTTTCCTTTCGGGGAAAAACGAAATAAAATTTATTTTGATAACTGCTTTAATGATAACATTTTCAAATTTTTCAAAGCAATTGATTGTAACTTTTTGTTTAACGTGAAATTTATCGTCACGGTGCAGTTGAGGCTCCACTGAAATGAAATGGATGATGAAGGGATCGGCTGAAAATGTTTGAGTGGATATGAGGAAAATATTCAGCAAAGTGATTGAAATTCATCCAAAAGTGAATTTATCTTTATAGAGAATAACTATGTGGAAAATATGGACATGGTTTTTTTATAAGTTGACGTCAACACTTCAATAATAACTTTCAGATGCATATACGTACAAATGTGTATAGTACATATTATATACGTTTACGTACCTATCACTATTCCATTATGGTATTAGCAAAAAAAAAAAACCTAGAAATAGTGTAATTTTACCTCACAGGGCCAAAGCGTTTGGCTATAAAAATATCAAAAGAAAATTTGCATTTGAAAAATTTGCTGTTGAATTGAATGCATGCCGTTGGCAATTGTGGCGAATGGCACATCACACATACACATCACATAAAACAAACCCACAAACTATATCCATATGGGCCATCCTTTGCATAAAATACCTTTCCACTTGCAACTTTCTGCCTATCAATTATTTTGCTTACAGCCAAAGTTCTGAGTTTGTATACATATATTGGATGTGTTGTGTGCACTTGTACAAAGGCCGCTTTGCCTCGAAACTCGTGGTTGCTGCAGATTGATGCATTACGTATTGATGCAACATGGAACCGTTATACATGGCAATGAGTGTCCTGCACAGTTTTTCTTCCATTTAAACTGCCATAGTATTTGGGTATGGTTTAGATTTGGATTTGGATTTTCCATCGAAGCCGCCACGCCATACACACTTATTGGGGCGTTTTAGTAAGTATGAGTGTGTGAGTGCGATTAAAGTCTGGCTCGTATGCACGCAAAACGATAACGAAAATCTACACAAATATGCAAATTGAGCGTACGCTTGTTGCCGTCCCCATTGTTGTTCTTCCTCTTCCGCTCACACTTACCCCAAGCTCATATTTTTTTTTTTTTGGTTGTAGTGGAGACCAGTGGTGGTAATATGTTCAATATGAACTATAGGGTAGCGGTATTTGCTGGATATACGTGTATGTATACCTAGGATAAAAAAGGCAAAAAAAAAGAAAGCAAAAACAAAAACGAAAAAATTGCATGTCATAAATATGGAAATTGCTTTCGCCTTCTACGCTTTTAGCATTGTGGCGACGCGTTCTAGCTTTTGTCACCATACCACAACTTGTTGTTATTATTTTACTCTTACTTTTTTAATCGTATTTATGTGCATTTGTGTATGTACGTGTATGTATGCGAATTTTTGTGCTAAATTTTAATTTTCTATATTCTTTTTTCGCTTAGCTAAAATAACGCGAAGGCTTTATTTTCTATTTAATTGGATTTCGTTATTCGTATGTCTGTATGTATTGGACGGACTAAATTTAGTATATAAATATATCATACATACACACATAGTATATTAGACGTGTATTAGAGTGCAAGTTTTCAAAAAAAAAAAAAAACGATCAAAGCATGTAGTTGCTGGTGGAGAAGTCCTCTGTCAAATATTCATATTTAGTGAGGGGCATAAAATACGGGAAAGGAAGATATTATTTTTATTTTACTGAGAAGATTAAATGGTGGTATAGATTGATTATTTTTCTGAATCAGAGTGTCTTATGCAACTTTACAGACGAATGAACAAACCCGATGACAAAGTGGGCTGTGAAATTCATTCTCCGATGCTCTCATTTAATATGAGCATGAGACTACCAGCTCATTGCAACGTTTTTCAAGCCGAAGTCATTGCAGGTTTGAAAGCTGCCGCACGGCTACTGAGATCTACGGTAGTAGGATAATTATATACGGTATATACAGACGGCCATGTTGCCATTAGATCTCTAAATTGCAACAATACCGCGCAAACTCTTGAGGAAGTGTAACACAGTCTAACTAAAATAAGTCATGCAGATGCTGTTGGTGTTTCTGCGTTCACGAGAAACCATATTCTAAAAATTTGCCAAAGAAGCTTATATTAAATGGCTGAATGAGATTACATGATCAAGATCAAGACGTCTTATGCTTCTATATTGGTTTTCTATTAACACATTGGCAGTTAATATCACAGGACACTGTTTAATGGTGATTCACCCGAAAGAAATGGGTTAGCTAGTTAGTTAGTTAGGTTGGTCACACACGGGTGGCTTCGATCGAGTGGTACCTATGACAGGTGTACAGAAGATATTCCTTTCATCGTTCTAAATGCTCAAACCGCTCGGTTTGTTTAATGGAACTCACAAGATTATTGAGTCCCCATGGGTCCCCATCAAATAGTGTCCGGTAGTTACGCCGGTTGTTGTGCTTGTGGAGGTCCTGTTTAGAAGCAGGTCTGCTACTTGCCTTGCTGGTGAAGGCAGATCCTAGCAGATATCTTGAAGAGGAAAAACAAATGCCCATATCGGGTTCAAAGTTTACCAGAAATAGGATGTACTCTTCTTGCTTGCTCGTTGGCCTCGTAATTTCCTGGGATATCACTATGCCCGAGGACTTAAACCACTCGAATTTCCCACACAGCCGAGTATTTTCCACCTTTGAGGTGGTGTAATTGCTTTTAGTTCAGCTTGAAAGATGCTGCAGTGATTGAAAAGTATCTTACTCATGTCGATTGCAAGCGGTTCCGGGTGAACTGCGCAGCCCACCATCTCATATAGTTGTGAGTTGCTACCTGTTCCTCTCTAGGAAAATTATTGGAAAAGTGTTGTCGAAGCAGAAAATGGAAGTGGTGTAGTCAACCTCTTTCGAAAATGGCGTATAATCCAGTATTCGGAAGTACATTGTGTTGTTTCTTAAGGCTGAATCAAATTTAACCTTGCAGAGTTACAGCTTGGCTGTATTTTCTCATACAAGTCTGTCGGGAGAAAATCAAGCAGAATTTCAAGTGCTTTCGTTGAGGTTGAGGGCATCGCTGCTGTAATGAGTATGAAGGCTATCCGCTGGACTTTGTCCAGTTTGCATACGTACGATGCTTTGTCCTATGCCGGCTACCAGACCGTGACTCCGTAAAATAATATGTTACTCCTCTAATGACTTGTGCAGTTTTAGGGACGAAGATGAGGAAGAAATTGTTAAACACTACCTCTGCCACGGAAAGCCGCGCGACACAAGTTCCTCTGGAGCCAAGTTTTTGGGTGTCCCACATAGATATTTCCAGCTAAATGATTCGCTGATATAAAGAGCTGGTAGGAACTTCACAGTGGACATACCTTGATGGGATGTTTGAACAACAAGCAGTGAACGACGACTTTTCGAACAAAGTTTTCTTCAGCGATAAGCCACATTTCTTACTCGGTATACGTAAATAATCAAAATTGTCCCATTTATGGTTTCGAGAATTCACAAATAATTGAAGAGAGGCAACTACACCAAAAAAAAAAAAAAACTGACTGTCTGGGTCGCTCTTTTGTTCGGAGGTGTGATTGGACCTTACTTCTTTAAAAAACGATAGCGGCGAGACTGTTACTGTCAATTCGGAGCATTACGGTTGTATGATAACCGACTTTTTCGTATGATAACCGACTTTCTGTGGCTTGCAATTGAAGAACACTACTTGGACTATATTTGGTTTCAACAAGATTGTGAAACTTGGCAACCTTGATGGTGTATTCGATACCGTGGGCCGTTTTTGTGTGGTACTACGCAAAAGGCCGTGTTTGTACTGATAGACCTTTAACTCTTGAGCATTTGAAAACCAGCACTCGTCAAGTTATGGCTGACGTACTGCCGAATATGTGCCAAAAAGCCATTTTAATGCTGTAAATCGATAACCTTGTAGCTTAAAGCTTTTTTCATATCATGACTATGCACAAATAAGTGCAACCACTAAAAACCAGTTCTATTTAATGAAAAAGTTCGCCACCGTAGCGACTTAACCATGTTTAATTCATCTTGAAATATAAAAAAAAAATAAAAGCATTTTGGAGAAATTATTTTGAAATGCAGTATTAAATGGTGGCGAGCAGCACTAGGATATAACCTCAATTTTCTTTCTAAAATGTTGGGTGAAAATTCTTGAACTCCAATCAGTCTTTATCATGGAAGAGCTTGTAGAGTTTCGTAATAGTGAAAGCTCAAAGCTGTCTTCCGGTCAGACTGACTTGATGATATCTACTCAAGCTGCAAGCTTGATACTTTCACCTTTTGGTTACATTTTTTTCTTGTTTAGAAACATCAATTGATAATATTTATTAAAATTGTGCAATTAAGATGAAATATTAAACTTAAGCAATAATCGTAAAATTTAAAAGCTTAAAGTATAATTTTATTTAAAAATGATTAATACAACATTTATTTAAATTGCAAAAGAGCAATAAAAAATACGCGTTTACCTATTTGTAATGCGTATTTTAACATGGTTGCATGGTTAACTAATTAATAACCCAGTAAACAAAATGTGAGAGACTTTGCGCTTTTCGAGTTTTGAAATTGGTATTTACAAAATATATTATGCCTACATTTTGTGAGTTTTTATGAAATATATCATTGTTTTTGCCATTTAAGTGCTGAGATGTACTTGAAATCTATAACTTTTGGCCAAAATAATATGCCACAATCGCCTCTACATGAATACATACATACACTCTCTGTTTAATATATGTTATATACAGAGATGCTCAACTAACGAAACAATGCTTTCCGGTTGGTTAACATGAAAAATATTATTTCGGTGCCATTTTATCGACACGAAATGAAATTGTGAATGCTGAAACCGCATAAACTCATCGTTAATGTTCATTTTAAAATGGCTATGGTAAGTTATGATTTTAACAGCAGACTTCAGTTTTAACGTTTAATATTACCTGTTAAGGCTTAACATTATCTGTTAATACTTAGCATTATCTGTTAACGTTTAACATTATCTGATGACGATTTATCTGTTAACGTTTAACATTATCTGTTAACACTTAACATTATCTGTTAACGTTTAACATTATCTGTTAACTTTTAACATTATCTGTTAACTTTTAACATTATCTGTTAACGCTTAACATTATCTGTTAACGCTTAACATTATCTGTTAACGATTTAACTTTAACGACAGCTTTTCATTTCGGGTAAAAATGAAATAGAATTTATTTTGATAACTGTTTTAACGATAACATTTTCAAATATTTCAAGCGAATCGGTAGAATTTTTTAATTTTTTAATTAACGTGAAATTTATCGTTACGAGGCAGCCTTGGTTATGATGTTGCGCGGAGCAGAGAAAAAAACAGAGCTAAACAAAGTACCTCATTAATTACATTATAATAATAATAATATTTTTTTAACTGTAATAAAAAAACTAAGAGTATGCGCTCATCGAAGCTTTTTTACGCTTCGCAGATAGCACAAATTAACAAGTTTAAGCCAACAATGGCAGTTGCACACAATGTTTTTATGAACTATATATGGTATGTGCATGAGAAAAAATAAAATGAAACTAAAGAGATAGGCAATGTTATGGTGCAAATTATTTATGAAAATCATAATTTAAATAACAATATTTCCAAATAGCCATCATTGATGGTGGCACAAAAAATAGCTGACAACGAGTCATTAGATATTCGTGCACAGCACTTCAAAAAAATAAAAATAAAAAATTTAAAATACAGTCGCCTATCGTTAATGCGAAACCATGTTATCGAAACGAAATGAAGTTAATAATGTTGAATCAGCACAAACTCAACTTTATGATTTATTTTAAAACGAGGGCTTGCTATGCTATTAATAGCAGACTTCAATGTTAACGCTTAACATTATCTGCTAACGATTTAACATTAACAACAGCAGTGCGTTTCGGTTAAAAACGAAAATAAGTTTATTTTGATAACTGTTTTAACGTTAGTATTTCCAAATGTTTCAACCGAAACGAGAGTCGACTGTATGGTATGATTATATATATTTACTATATTTTAACGCAGAGCTTCTTTCGTATATGTCTCTTAAATTTAAATTATTTAGTTAAGTGCTAAAAAAAATGTTTCTTTTTGATGAAATATGTTGTTGACGTTTGCGTAATTTAATATTAATGACATAAAGCAGGCAACAACAAAGTGTTTATTTGCTTAAACAAACTAAATAAATATTCCAACGAAGATACGCAATATTTACTCTTTTTTATTAAATATTTAGTATAAAGAATTATTTTTATCTATTGTTTAAAATTTATTTGAACCACTATTTAAATTTAATATCCTTTTATTTTGTTAACCAGATAAAAATGCTAAAGTTTTTTGTATCATAAAAAATAATTTACAACTTCAATTTATGTATAATAAATACATATATACAATTTAATGAATTTACACGTTGTAGCGCAAGTATTTTTGTGTATATATAGTTACGCAAAATTCGATCGAAATTGTCTTTGCTATGGGAAACTTTGATGAACCCATTATTTCATGTATATTTTATAGAAATATGGTTTTCGATTGAATTATTCGGATGGTACTGAGTTTTTACTGTAAATTGTTTTCATAGAGAAGATGCAATCTTCCACATATAAGAGCGTATAACTATTTGCATATGCAGATGGTGTTAATATCATTAGTATTAACAACCGCGCCCTAAGTTCAGATTTGTTCAGACTGGATAAGGAAGCGAGGAGAAGGGGTCTGACAGTAAATGGCGGCAAGACAAATATCTCATGTCATCAAACAAACAGTCAGAGCGCACACGCGTATTGGCTCCTATGTCACTGTTAACAGACATAAAGCTAAAGTTGTAGGCAATTTCGTCTATCTTGAAACTATTACAATATTAACATCAATAATAATGTCAGTCTGGAAATCCAACACAGAATTACTTTTGCCAATTGAGTAGGTAATTGAAAAGTAAAGTTCTCTTCCTAAACACTACAGGTCCCTTATCATTACCTAACATAGACGAATTAATGATGAGCTGTATGTACGACGCCCTCGATATACTTATGTATGTATTTCTACGAATTAAGTGACAGCAGTCATGTCACCCAGGTGGTTGAAATCACTACAGCTTTGTAACTTTCGACACATTAAATGCTAGTGGAAGCAGAAGAAAAGGATGATCTTTACTCCGCTGGAAAATTTTCGACCTTTTTCGAGCATTTTAAATCAAAAATTTGACTTTCTTCGCACAATTGTTTTCTATAGTTTTAATTTTATTTATGCAAAGTGTAAAACTCATTGAAATACAAAAGAAATTTTGACAAACAAAATTGAAATTTGAAAAATTTCAAATTATCATTTGAGCAGCTAAACAACGAACGAGTATCAAGCGAACGGGTATCTGGAGCTCTAATATAGATATGATTACAGTTTCTTGTGAGTTTGTTTTCCAGAGCGATACGCGCCTCTACCCAACCTTAAAATGCTCTTTTATGATGCATGCAACAGTGAACCATAACATTTTAATATGAGATCACTGCTCATGATCTAACGATCGCGATTGATAGTTTTTCTAAAATATTTATTTTATGAGCTAAACAAAAAATTTGAGATTCTTTAAAAGCAATTTATCTATGTTCCAAATATAAAACAATTTGAGCCCCAGGCAAAGAGCAATTTTTATTCCAAATATTGGGCGGATTTAATCATAAATACGATTCTTTCCTATGGTCCACTTTCCGGACAAAATTGTTGTCCGTACATTAACGAACCAAGATCACGTTCCGGATGAAAAGATGTTCCCAAAGGCCAAAATCAACCTCTTTACCAAATTTCATGTAAATCGAACAATTCAAAAGTAAACTCGATTTTTTCGAAAACCTTGTTGCCAGGCTTACTGCTCGGAAATCCTTTCCTGGTTTGATCCTTCAGTCAATCAGGACAAAGCTCTAGTTCAGCTCGGTACTCGTTCGTTGCTCAACTGCTTAAGTGATCGTTTGAAAATTTTCAAATTTCACCTTTGTTTGTCGAAATTTATTTAGCATTTCAATAAGTTTTACACTATGCATAACTAAAATGAAAATTATAGAAGAAAGTTGTGGAGAAAAAGCCAAATTTTTTATTCAATTTGCTCGAAAAAGCTCGAATTGCTCGATCTCAAGCTCAAATATTTTCGAGCAATGAGCAATGAATGAGTTTGCGAGTAATCGTTGCTCAAATGCTCGAGCAGCTCGAAAATGTTCGAACAAAATCTCGAGCTCTAATATGTACACATATATATGGTACATGCATACATATATATATAGAGATTTTTAATTTTTTTTTTTAATTTTTTATCATTGAAAACCAGCTTTTACGCCTATTATTTTTAACACAACAAAAGAATAATAATATTGAAAAGATAAGCAGCGGTTGCTGACACAACCACTTCAACAAAAATCTGAAATATCCTCCATGAAAAATTATATTTAAAATATTGATTACTTTACAAGTTATTATTTTGGTTACAAAGAGTAATCACATGACCCATAGCAATGTATTTATGGTATATGTATTCTCATTTTATACTATTTAGTATACTTAACCGACTTTAATGTCGCTCTTTCTTTCTTTCACTCCATATAAAGTTTAGTTATAGGCTTTAAAATGGTATATACTTTTAGGCGAAAACTACAAACTGTTAGGAACACAAATTTAATAAATTAATTTAATTTTGTTAATCGCAATTGACGCAATTATGAACTGTACTACAATGGTCAACGGGAAAAAATGCCTTTGAGAATAACTGTTATGAAACAACATAAAAAATTATAAAATAATTTTTACATAAAAGTGAAAAAATTTATTTTTACCATATAACAGTTACTGTCCTTTTTTCTACATGTTTCTTATAATAGTTATGACTCTGGTTATCGCGCTTAGCTTATAAATATTCTAGAGCTTGTTTGCTTAAGTTTACAAAGATATAAAAATAAATTATAGCATAGTACAAAAAAATTATAAATAAAATATATAAAAATAATTTATTAAAAAGCTGTGTAGTGCAAATTTATTACTATGAAGAAGTTTTTAATATACGTGTAAATATTACTTTAACAATTTTATTTGCATTCAAAATAATAAAATACTTTCGAATTTGATTTGAATTATTGTTATTATTTTTAGTGATAGAAATAACACTAAAAAAAACAAAAAACAAAATTTTAGAATGTTCATTGACATTAATATATGTTTTTTTTATTTTATTATTATTATTCATTTAGATACTGAAGTTGCTCGATAAGCTTAGATCGGCCAAACTAAATATTATTGAATATAAATAGCTCTTTGCCTTGGGTTAAATTTGTTTCACATTTGGAATTGAGATATATCTTTTTATAAAAAACTTAAGATTGCCAACTACATTACTGATATACACGAATTATTCTGTAAAAACAATAATTTTGAAAAAATAAAAAATATACGGATACATCGTACATACTTCAATATATTTAGGTATACATTATAGCCTGTGCAAAAAGCGATTTCAGTTTAAAAAATTTATCTAAATGATATTTCTATCAGCTCATATTTGATAGACTAGCAATCAGTCATTCATAATTTTGGTTTCGTCAATTCGTCGTTCCGATAATTTTAATGTAAACGACGCTCCAGCGTTTGAGGTCAACCGTCTTTAATTGGATCGTCTAAAGGAGCAATCGCTTAGAAGCTCCCAGCTTTGGGCAATTGGACCGAGAACTTTGTTTCATCTAGATAACGCCAGACCACACACATCGGTAGTGACACGCTAGAAGCTCTGAAAGCTTGATTAGCAGGTTCTTATGCGTCCATTTTATAGCTCGGATCTCGCACCAACCTGTCTATACGAGTATATGACAGAAATCGGCTAATTTCAAGCTTTCAGTTTAATAAAAAAAATAATGGATTACCTTTTACTAGACATTTTGAGATAATGTATTATATGTAGTATGCATGAGCTTAACTATCAACAATAATATAATATGTAAAAGCCAATAAAAGCAATTAGAAAAACGCACCGAGATTTAATATTAAACAAACTTTTCTCTCCATCCGTTTACTTACATACGTGTGTGTAGCAAAATGTGTTTACATGATATGTTTTATAGTGTTTTTCTCTTAATCTGCATTTCTCTTACTTTGTAGTAAATAGAAAAAGAAAAAAATAAAAACAGAATAAGCCGTATTAACAACTACTGAATAGTGGGTCCATGGTAATTAAATACTTAGAGGTACATATATATCTACTCGTATGAATATTTTTTATATATACGTGTACATAGTTGTACATATTATTTTAATTTGCTCAGATGTAAACATTAATGTGAACACATAGGTATAAAAAACTCATTCATAAAACCAACTGCAGATGTGTCAAGTTATAAAAGCATAAGCCGATTTGTAGTTGTGAGATTACCATTAAATGACACGTTGTTGCTTAGTCCTTACCAACATAATAATCTGTTGTACTTACGCATATTAAATTAATTCATTCGAAGGTTTTTACGCTTTCATTATTTTTGGAGGTAATTAGGCTAATATACAATAAATATTCTTTTAATCAATTATACCCCGTGAGCTACAGAATAATAATCTAACATATTTCATCTCTCAGAATCACTCCTGGCACTAGTACAATAGTATCACGAGTTGATTAGGCAATTAAGATGGTAAATAAAGTCTTATCTGAGTCGCTTTTCATGTCTTTGTCTTTCACAATGCAGGACATGCAATTTCGGAGAAAAGATTTTAGAAGTATTTATGGTCGCTTGCGCCTTAGCGGTAGTGAACACAGAATAAATGAGGACTTATTTCTTTTTTTTTTTTGCATATTTTTTCCATTCCCAACAGACATCCATATTTGCTTTTAAAAAAACTAGATGTGCCTGTTAAGATCTATTATTTGAAATCAGTTTTTGAAAGCGACTTCGTTAGCATGGTTTTTCGAAATAATTTTAATAAGATTTTTAATTGGTTTTAATGCAATTTGCTTTATTGTAACAAAAGTTTTCTACGGTTTTTACAAATAAACCTAGGTAAATACCTATCTATCTTAAACATATTAAGCACATCAAACCATAAAACGGTATTTTCGAATAAAACAGTCCATCGTGCACCTAAAGGGAAAACACCGATGCTATTGACATCATTGGCTTCAACAACCGCTTTCTCCAGATTGGATAAAGAAGCGAAGCGTACGGGTCTCCTGTCATCACACAACCAGTCATCGTATTCGTGACTCGGCTTCCAGTACAGTCCAGTCCAGTCCAGTTAACAGTCATAACTTCGATGTAATAGATAATTTTGACTATCTAGGCACCATTAACATCATTAATAATGTTAGTCTGGAAATCCAACGCAGAATCACTCTTGCCAACAGGTGCTACTTTGGACTGAGTAGACAATGGAAAAATAAAGTACTCTCTCGACGAACAAAGACCAAACTTTACCAGATACTCGTGATTCCCGTCCTTTTATACAGTGCGGAGACATGGACGATGACAACATCTGATAAGTCGGCGTTAGGAGTTTTCTAGACTAAGGTTTGCGCAACGAATTGGTAGCGGCGATGAATAAAAATAATCCAGCTCCTCGGATGAATAAAAATAATCCAGCTCTGAAAGATTTAGATGTAGTACGGTAGAAGCAGATGAAGATGAAGACCTTCACTCCGTTGAAAAAACCAGGTAAAGCAGGATCTGGCTATACTTGGTATTTCCAACTGCGAATAGAAAGTATGAATGGCGAGTTTCTGTTAACTCGGCTATACCCGTGTCTACGCAGGTAAAGAAGTAAAAGTATTTTGTTGGACTTTCCTCCTATTTCCACACCGCCTACATACGTCACTAGAATACACCTTGCAAGTTTAAAGTCTCTACGATATTCGGTTTAGGCTATGCGTTGATCCTTCAGTAATTTCGGGCAAAGTATCTGTACACTAGTGTAGAGAGGACACAATTTCATCCGACTTTGGGAATTATTTAACCTTTCCGGTTAGATTATGTAGTTCGTACTATTTTTTCAGCATTTAGACCCAAATATCTCGAAATTCAACATTTCTCATTGTACAAGGTGTCCTAAAATTAACGCAGGATTTTAATTTGAAAATCCTTAACGGAAGCACAATTCGGCAGGTGATAGTGTAGGCTTAGTATAAATGGAGCGTTACACGATAGTGTTTCAACTTCATCAACTGTGAAGAGATTAATTGAAAAATTCCGGGAAACAGGATCAGTTAGATGTCGGTGACAATCCAGAAACCTCAACTCGGCGTCGCGAAAAAGAATTGAAAATTTCCAAAAACTATCTAGAGCATATACTCACTAAAGATCTGTGTCTTTATGCTTACAAAATTCAATTAACACAACAACTTTAGCCTAATGACCATGCCCTGTAAAGAGAGTTTGTTGAATGGATATTTTCTTTTTATGGAGTTATTTAAAATTATAGGCCTGGGGTAAGCTGGTCTAGAATTTTGAAAAAAATTAAGGTCCTAAAAGGCGATTTAGGTTCTTAGAAATAACATACCGAAAGATGGATGCCGGCAAAAATGTCTAAATGTCCAAATTTTTCATTCGACGGCAGTGCCTCGCAGGTATGCCCCGAGCGTCATTCTGCTGTGGTTATATAGAAACTAAAAAAAAAAATGATCCAGAACAAAAATTAAAAACTTTACGTCTTTGGCCATGGACCCATTAGAAAAAAGACGTCTTCGGAGAATTGCTAGACAGAAATTAATTCACACAAAAAATTTTGTATTTGTACCATGAAACCTATATTATTAAACCTATTTCACAGATTTTCGATTGAATTCTTTGTTGAGTGCAAATAAATTCACAAAATATGGGATTTTTTTTGCGCTTCCCCGCTTAAAGGAGGAGATTCAGCGTTGCATCAACGAAATTTGGAAAAATTCTGCAAATGAGTGCAAACGTTTATGGAAAGCATTGAAGGCCATTTCCCTGATGTGCTATTCCATAAATAACCCTATCCTATATACTTTATAATTCAATAAAAAATGTACAATCGTAAGATTAATTTTAATCTTGCGTTAATTTTGGGATACCCTTTATAATCAGACTTAGCGCTTCCAAGGCTTTTTGCAGAGTAGCGTATACATTTTTATAAGGGCCTGAACTTTTTTATAACTCTAAGTTTGTACCCAGGTAGGTTTTTGTTATATGTAGAACAATAAAAGCTATTGGGGTCTGAAAGAAAAAGTAAGACTTATTTTTTTGAAGGAAATCAATTACTTCTCAGTTGTAAATACTCGTATTGGATGAGTGCATAAGTTCGTGCCCGATTCCGCTGGATGCCGTACGAATCGTTTGAGAGTGGCGCTCGTGAAAGAAATATATACATATTATATATCGTTGGAAAGGTGACAGTCCGAACTGTAAATCAAGCATAAAATAACTTCATTTTGATTTGAGTTGCTTAGTGAAAAGACGCATGGATGATGAACAACGAAAAAGATCTTATGCGTCATATTATGTTATACGAATTCCGCAAAGGAAAAACAGTGGGCGCTGCAACTAAAGATATTCGCGAAGTTTATTTGGACCGTGCTCCAGCACTCCGCACAGTAAAGAAATGGTTCGCGAAACTTCGTTCTGGAGATTTTAACCTCGAAGATCAACCTCGCAGTGGACGGCCTTCTGAGCTTGATGACGATGTTCTAAGGACTTTAGTTGCGAATAACTCACGTATTTCGACGGAAGAGGTTGCCAGTTAATTGATCGTCAACAAATCAACTGCGTTTCGTCGTTTAAAAAAGGTTGGGTACACTTTGAAGCTCGATACAAGGGTGCCACATCAGTTGAGTGAAAAGAACAAAGTGGACCGTATGTCAACAGCAATTTCTTTGCTTCGACGAACCTTTTTTGGATCGGCTCGTGACTGGTGATGAAAAATGGGTCCTGTACAACAATGTTCAACGCAAAAGAACATGGAAACAGGCACACGAAGGGGCGGAACCGATGTCGAAAGGTGGATTGCATCCGATGAAGGTACTGCTGTGCATTTGGTGGGATATCCGAGGCGTGATCTATTTTGAGCTCTTGCCAGCTGGAGAAACGATCACTGCCAACAAGTATTGTCAGCAATTGGTCGAATTGAAGAAAGCAATTGATGAAAAACGTCCGATTTTGGCCAATCTCAAAGGAGTTCTTTTCCATCATGACAACGCCAGGCCACATGTTGCAAAACCGACCCTGGCCAAACTGAAGGAGATGAATTGGGAAATCATGCCGCATCCCCCATATTCACCCGACATTGCACCTTCTGATTATCATTTGTTTCGATCGTTGCAGAACAATTTGAATGGAAAAAAATTTAAAAATGTGGAAGACGTCAAAAACCACCTTGACACCTTTTTCAACGAGGAACCGCGCGATTTCTATGAACCAGGCATCCGTAAATTGGTTGAACGTTGGGAGTGGATTGTCGAACATGATGGCGAATACATAATTGATTAATAAAATCGCTTTCTTCAAAAAATTTCAATTTTAGTTTGCACTTGAAATCGGGCACGAACTTATGCACTCATCCAATATATATGTGTGTATATACAATATTCTAAGTAATGTTATATAATTTACGTATTATGACAGTGACCGCGATTTTTTACTTCAAATACATTAGAATGAGTAAGCATTCATAAATGAGTAAGTGCATAATATATAATAAATATTGATGTAATATACATATTAATGTGTGACAGCTTAATCGCACAACAAATAAATTGTGGTATTTATGGTGAATGCAGTATATGCATGTAATACGGCAGCAATGAGTATTGAAAATATGTGGTAAATTTCAATCTAAATAACTGCATTCGTCAATTATACACTGTACCTATTATAGCCCTTGCTTCCTTCCACACATTCTACGTGTATCTGTTGTTATCAATAAAATGAATAAACAGAGCGTATAAGTTGATAACTTATCGCCGGTGAAAAAAAACAGGTTTTAAACTAGCTGAATGAGTACAAGCGGTGTCAACGCCAATAAAGAAGAAGAAGAATGATATTAGTAAACACACACTTATAAATGTTACTATTAGCATTAAGGTGCACCTTAAAGAGTAAAGTTAAAGTTTCTGAATAATAAAATAAAAATAAGAGAAGATGGAGTCATAATAAAATTATAACTTAACATTTTAACCTAAATAAATTTGAATGACAGAAACAAAAAAAAAAAAAATATATCAATAACTTCTGTAAGTCCCAAAACTGGTATAACTCAAAGTCTTTACAACTGATGAAAATTTTATAGAAAAAATATGTTTTCCTATGCATATATCTCTTATATGTGAGGCGTTTCAAAAATAGGAATATTTGAATTTCACGGTCTTGGAGAGTCCGACTGTCAAACAATTAGTTTTATAATGGTGGTATGCATACATACCATATAAAGAATGATACAACTGGCTGTTATTTTTAAGAGCTCGGTAATTTTTGTTTGTTAATAGAAACTGATCTAAGAATTTGTGTAAAAAATTTAGTTAAATTTAATAAAATATGTGAAGTATTAACAGAGATCTATGTTGAGTACGTTATAAGTAGAGCGTTTCTGTGAATACGTTGAAGAAGATGAACGCTCTGGACACCACAGCATATTAGCAAGCGTACAAAAAGTGAAAGAAATGATTATGAACCATCACTTAATCAAAATTAAAGAAGTCGATGATAATGTTAATATAAAATGCGTTGAATTTTGAACAATAACAGCGACAATGGAAGTTGCTCAGGAAACACTAAATGAAATCAAAAACGCTACAGAGCTTCTGAAACTTTTTATAACAGGTGACGAAATATGGGTTTAAGAATATGACGTCTACCCTAAGGTTCAATCATTACAGCGGAGGCGTTTTGACTGGCCAAGAACGAAAAAGGCTGGCCGAATGAGCTCACTGTGTTCTTAGAATTCAATGGCTTGAGTTTCTGCCAACAGGTCAAACAATAAATTGTAAAAGTAATAGAAAGTTTAAAGCTAGATTTTGAAAGCACAGTTGCTTAGATTTCATTGCATAATTTGCTAAAATTGTGGCCAACAAGTAAATAGTAACGATGGCTCAGCCTAAATATTAGCCAGAAATGATTCCGTGTGACTTTTCATATCCCCAAAAATAAAAATAACCCTAAAAAAGACGTTCTACAACCGCTTTTAACCGTTTAAAGCTAGATTTTGAAAGCACAGTTGCTTAGATTTCATTGCATAATTTGCTAAAATTGTGGCCAACAAGTAAATAGTAACGATGGCTCAGCCTAAATATTAGCCAGAAATGATTCCGTGTGACTTTTCATATTTCCAAAAATAAAAAGAACCTTAAAAAAGACCGCTTATGACCTTAAAGTCGCAACGCTGAAAGTACTGAAGACTATTTGAAATATCGAGATTGGAAAGTGTATCTGGGATTGTAAGAAGCACTGGCACAAATGCGTAATACCTAACGAGTAGCACAATATTTTCGTGAATGAGTTTTTTGTTAGAATTGGGAATTCTATATATTTTTGGAACATTTTGGTTTATCTCCCAAGAAAAAACAAATCGAATTGAAATATCTGTCTGAATCAAAAGCTTTGTAAATCATTTTTATTTCGCTTTTCGAGTGAGAAAAATATTTTATTTTTTAACATTCTTCAGATTTACTTGGTAATATGGAAAAATTAAAAAAGAATAAATAAATTTATATATTTCTAAGCAATATTGTTCCACCCTTTTTTTCAATTACAGATATATTTTTTGTGTTTAAACTAAACCCAAAAAACTAAATAACAATGGGTTTTCCAGCGAAAAAAAAATTATTTATTTCACTTAATTATTATATTTTTTAACATTTTTCCTTTCTTGAAACTCTTATGACCGATTTTATCACCCATGCTAGCAACATTTTCGGATATTGTAAGTTTTTTAAGATTGTTGCAAAATATACAAAAGTTGCTTTCACTGCTTTAATAAAAAATATTATTTTAAAATAAATTTAATTTAATTTAAAATTGAATTTAAGCAACAATAAAATATTGAGAAAGGAAAGCTGAAAAAACTCTTTTGAACAATCTTAATGCGCATACATATATATTTAGAAACTCAAAGAGTGATCTAATCGAATTTTAATTAGCACTATAATGTCTAACAACTTCCACATTACTAAACAACCAACGTTCTATGGATGAAAACTATATTCGAAATGTTACATATGTAGTTGAGTAATTTTATCATATCTTTGTTTAAAATATTCTTAGCTTAAAAGGGAGTTTTTGTATTTTTCACATTACCTTTATGGTCAAAATTGTAAAACCCTGGGTATCGGTATGCATGTATTAAAAGTACTATGCAGGGAGAAGTTAGACTTGTACACACAAATCTTTTATTAAAACTAGTATTTGAAGCTGAAATCATACCAGTTGGCAATAATAATAATTTTCTACCAGCGTGTGTTGTTATTGTTTTTAGTATGCAGAAGGAAAGTCTATACATACACGTAGTTAGAGCTTTTCACTGTGGCGCATGGCTCGGATCTAGCTGCAGGCAAACTCATTTTTTTGTGTTTGTAAAAAAGAAATTCAATTCAACATTCCTAACTGACTGGTATACAACTAGTATAAAACTGATGCATATTCGGACCATTAGCAGTTCTTAGGAAATGCTAACAAGGTGGAAACTAGTATTTATTTTTCACTACAAGGTAGTTGTAAAAGGTTCTATGTACTCGTATGTACATATATACCTATAATAGAATACAATCATCATTTGTAAACGTTTGAGATATAATTATTTTGTTGTCATATCAAAGTACATTACTATATATAATTATTTTAAAATGATAAAAATGCAAATATATATATTTTTGAACTATTAAAGTAGAACCACAGTATCGTTTGGTGAATATGATGTCACCTTTGGTAAATAAAACAATTTAACTGACTTAGTAAAGAGTAGTGTTATTCACAACATTATCTAACTTATACAGACATAGATTTGCGAGTATATTGATTATGATTTTTTATATAAATTAACAAATATTGGGGCGTTTCCAAGCGATTTAAAGAGTAGAAGTGTAGATACGAAATAGAAATAAAAAGTAGATTTATCGATACATAGAAAACTTGAACTTTTAGAAACAATTTAAAAAATTGTATATTAAGTACTGTAAGAACTGCACTCTCAACCATAGAATCTCATGTAAAATTATAAAAAAATATGAATGAGGCCAAGCTGGATCCGTAAGCAATAAACATCAAAAGCCTTAAAGAGAACATGAAATCGCAAGACATTACTTAAATTACAAGTAATGCGCTTAAATGAGTAATTATGATGAGCTAGAAATTAAATCGAAGAAAAACTCAATTATGGATAATGACTTGGTGCACAGTAAAGAAAGAAAGAAAATAATTATAGAGCATACAATTTTATTGCATTTAGAAGTGAATTGAATAATGCTAAAGAAAGAATTGCATTTTGTAGCAAGTGTAAAATGGTAGAAGCAACAAAAAAAGCGGCAAAGTGACAGCAACTGTAACGGCGACCGCATGACCAGCAAATCATTTGCTACGTGCCATTAGAGAGCAACAGCTACAATTTATGCCCTACAAACCAAAACATGAGGAGAAATCGGGTTGCATTTTATGCGAAAAGTAGCAAATGAGTTTTTAGATATTTTTTTCATTTTTTATTTATGTTTTTACTATGAATTCTACGTAAGAGTGAGTAAATTTGTTTTAAATTTTTTATTTTAGTAAGAAGCACATATTATAGTTACAAAAATACTACTTTATATTATACTTTTGCTCGTGACTGGAGCCGCATGGCAAATGAAAATGGTCTTTCATAGAATTATTAATTGGTCTTTTGTTCTATTTGTTTTGTTATATCATAAGTTTTCCACATATCGACCTCAGCAGAGAGCTATCTATTTTTCCAATATCAAGCAATTCGAATAGAATTGAATACAAAATTTTATCAAAACCGGTTAAGTATTTCCAGAAATCAACTTTACTCCCCATTTTCAACCGCTTTATCCATTGCCTACGTCACTAAAATACATCCCTCAAGTTTCAAGTCCCTACGCCACGCGATTTTGGCTGTTCATTTATTCCTCAGCCACGGAAGACAAAAAAATTTAATTTGGATTAAATCCAGGGTGATAATAAAATATAGTTAGTTTAAATCTATGCGAAAAATTAGGAAAAAATGATATGGTTGTAGCCGATAAGTTTTCCGCGTACGGACAAACAACAAAGACGTTTTTCCAACACGCGAACATACAGCGTAAATTTACCTTGCAAAATTCACGGCCACATCCCTCACATTTCCGTATCCACGTTTTGTCGTATAAAAAATCCTCGAATTAAGTAAACAACGCTCCCTTAAAATTAAATAAATATTTTCAGGAGAGAATAGTTCAAGCGAACCCAATAATAAATACGATCTTCACGAATAGATCGGTGTCAAAGCACTACACGAAAGAAATAGAGTTTCAAGCAGATTGAACCCTAACTAAGATATGTACGTTTCGACACGTTAATAAATTTCAAGTGAATCGAATCATAAATTAAATTTTCTCGTACATTTTTCTCAACAATTTTATTATAGTTGTACATTGGTTTGTAAATAAGGGCTTGCTATTGAGCGAGATCAAGACCCGATTGTGTATATACCTCGACGTTCTCAAAATCTGGGACTTTCATGACGTATTTTGAACAGTGGACGGCGATTTTTTGAAAACAAATTTTCTTCGTTGTACATTTCTCAATCAGGAAATACGTAAATAAGCAAAATCGTCGCAATAAGGGCTTCGAGAGACCTCAAATAATTGAAGAGAGGTATTTACACTCAAAAAACATTTACAGTCTGGTGCGCTCTTTGCTCCCGAGATGTGTTTGGAGTTTACTTCCTTGAAACAATAACGGCGAGACTGTCACTATCAATTCGGAGCGTTGTGCTCGTATAATACCAACTTTTTTTGGCTTGCAATTGAAGAATAAGGCTTGGCCAATATGTAGCTTCAACGAGATGGCGCCATGTGGCACACAACACGAGAGAATATGGCTTTATTACAAGAGAATTTTCCTGGTCGCGTAATCTCTCATCTTGGCCGTGCACTTTTATGTGGGACTGCGCGAAACCGTGTTTGAGCGGATAAACCTTTGACACTTCAGCACTTGAAAACCAACATTCGTCAAAAATTACCTCAAACGGATCGAAGTTGATGTAGTGTTTCCATATAACGTCAAGGTACACTCATTATAATAAAAAGGGAATAACATAAGAAAAACAATTTCTATTCTATTGTATTATTATTTTTTTGATGGCGTAGTGTGGATTATTTTTATTTTTAACCCGCTTAATTCAAGCAAAATTAAACAAATTTTATTTATTTGTCTCCTTTATAAAATATGCACAATAAAAAATTTTTAATATTTTTTTTATTGAAAAAAAAAATAATAATAATGACAATAAATCTATCGAGATATTCATTACATTGATGGAGTATTATAAAATTCTACGTAAAATTAGCGCGCCACAGAATTTACGGTATTGCCTTTATAACTCAATTATCGCCACGAAATATCTTCCCGATAGTTCTCTCAGAACAATTGAGTTCCTTTTGAAAGCGTTGTGTCTATTGGGAATACATAGTTCTTTATGTCACTCGTGTTGACATACGTATGTATATAGTATATACGTATATTAACACATATAATTGTATATATGTATATAATATCCATCAGCTGATTTAGGCATTTCCACTACAACAAACTACAATGACGTGACGAATGGGTGAAAATAGAGAATAGCAAAGCAAATCATAGTAATCTTATGCCTGCTGTGATAACATACAAATGCACATTTCTCTCATATTTTTCACATTTCCATTTCCATTTTCATTTTTCCACCGGTTTTTATTTACAACGTACTCAGCTGAGTATTATGGTAAAACCAAAGGAGAGTGCAAGAGAAACACCTTGGATTGGTTGTGAAAATCTCAATTATTTATTGTTGTTTTTATTTCCACTTTCTTTTTGTGTTACAGCTGCTTTTCGTAATTTTATAATTAATTTTTGAGGTTAGGAAAAGCGCTTTCAATGTACCGCAAACGGGTGGCCGACCCCATGTACATACATACATACGCACATACATATGTATGTCCATACGTACATATAAAAGCAAGAATTGTGAGCGAAAGCAAATTGTAAAGAATTTCTCACAATTTTATTTTTTCGTTTGTTTATAAATAGTACCGGAACATTTCAACTGAGCTAATTATGGTATAAGGCATTAGAGAGAAATATTTCGAGGAAAAAAACAAAATTTATTTTACGATAACTTAAAAGAAAGCGAAGCACTATTCAGACATCATTTTTGTGTGTGGTGAAATGACTTGCTAAGCATTTGCAAAGCCACGAGTACATGTACAAATACATACATATGTACATACATATTCACGTACATATGTAAGAGTATATTAATAAAAATGCTCATAAAAGAATTACATACATGATTTTCACAAAATAAAAGTATCTATTATTAGGAAGAGTTTGTATTCTTATATGTATGTATGTATATGTAATAATTTGGCATGTTAGAACATACATACATACATATATAAAAATTAAATTTCCTTAAACGAAATATTACAACAATAAAAAATTTGTTAATTTTGATTTAAAACAAATAAAAAATAATTTTTTATGTGAAAAATCTCGCGCCACGCACCTTTGAGCCAATTTGATTGCCGCATTGACCAGCTTGCAAATGAACGATTTCCCTCATTTTCGAGTTGTTCTAAAGACACACTTTTCACCACAAATTTAAAGTTAAAAACCAAAGAGTAAAACAAAAACCAAATTGGATGCAATTGATTTTTTTTTTACAAAATTTTATTTTATTGCTTTTTATGCACAGCAAAACTACTTTATCAGCCTATTTAATAAGCGTGTAGATACAAGTTTGTATGTACGTGTATGTATGTATATGTATGCCTGTTATTTGTCTAGTTAGGGGGCATTCGCGTGTCACGCGTCCACTTGTCGCCGCGCGAGCAATCGTACAAACAAACAAACACAGGTTAGAAATGATAGTGCAAAATAGAAAAGCAAAAACAATGCAATTTTTTTTTTTTGCCGCGTGTGCTTTTACTATATATACCGTAGAATCGAACGAACGAGTATCTCGAAGATGCGACCAACTACTGAAATGAAATTCTCAATGAACAAACCATAAGCAATTGTAGTACGAACGACCGGTTGCTTGTTGCTTGGATGGGCCAGCAGTGGTAAATACGGTAGAGAGAGAGGAAATAAATAGTTCATAGCTACATAGTGTATGTATGTATGAATGTATGTATGGATGTAAGTGTGTACAAAATTCAGAGCGAACAAGTTGACAAGGTGAAGGCAAGAGGCGGTTTCTAGCTTTGACGAGCGGCCTAGTGATCGGGTTAGTTTAATAAAAACGGTGTCGGATTCTATTTAGTGTGTCAAAAGGGCCCAGGTATGTACATATGTATATAGTCGAGCGAAATTACTGGAACCCAAAATGAAAATCAAAATTTGAGTGAGGACCCTTAATGGTGAATTTATGTATGTACCTATATCAATAAAATTTTTGGAAAAAATGTTTAGAAAAAATATTACTGCTGAAGCGATTTTCGACCGACGCGTCGTAAGGTTATGCGGCGTATACATACATATGTATGTACATATGTACATAGAGACTCCATTGTCGTCGTTGAATAAACAAACATAGGTATATTTCACGTGTTCATGGAGTAATCACGTTATTTGCAGGGAAATGCTGTTCACATAGACACTTAATTAGCTGATTTTCAGTACCAATGTACAGTTCATTAAACATACGTATGTATGTGAGTAGTATACATATTTTAGTGGTTTCATTTACTTAATATAAATATTTATTACCAAAAATCATATATTTAAAAATATTCGCTTGTATGGGAGCTATTTGATATAGTCCATCGATTTGTTCAGTTCCGACAAATGACCGATTCATTACGAAATATGCAGCCGCACATTAATCAATCAGTGTGACACTTTAAAAAATAGATTTTTGTTTTGATATTCTTCGATACCTATAGCTTCGAAAAAAAACATACCTCGGCCCCAGATGAGACGCGTAACCGTAATAGTTTCAGAGCTATGCATCAGGCCAGTGTTTTTCCCAAAACAGCTTTTTTCAAAATCATCCGATCGACTTAGAGCTTTTTTATCGCATTCAGCAGCTCTCTCAGATATTACTATCTATATATATGTACATGTATATACATACATATATCTATATATACATATATTATAGGCGCTGAAGCGATTTGCGTATGCGTTTCGATGTTTTTTCAACGAAAAGTGGGGCCTCCCGTTTATACTAAGCCGCCTTCGAACGATAGATTCTTATAAGATGCTTTTTTTATTTCATGTCAGAAATATACTCCGGTGACCTTGACATTCCTTGTCGAGGGGCGGCAGCAATTAGAAAAATTCTTTTTTTTTATAACTTTAGGATGTTGGACTCGAACTCTGGCCGAATGACAGCACGCAATGCTAAGCACTCGCGTTTGTACATACACCAAGCGATTTTCAGCCGTACGAAGTTTGATCCACTACTGTAAAACTCATTTTTCGATGCGCTCAGTGTTTTTTAAATGTTTTTTTTTTATCTTACATATCATCATGTATGCATGTATATACATACATTACATATAAACGCACACACTCAAACCTACTATCAGTGCGATAAGAGCATAAAAATAGGTGTAGAAAAGCAAGCAAAACGAAAACGTTGATCGTCAGCGTGTGATATATGGTGCTCATGTGCTGCAGCTAACATAGCATACCAGCGAAAAAACAATTCCATTTATGCCGAGAAGTTTATGGTATACCTCTATGTATTGTACCTACATACGAGTATGTGACTAAATTGCTGTACTATAGTTTTGTATGTATCTATTAAAATGCACGTATGCTTTGCCGGCTTGCTTCCAAGCTTTACTCTTCTCAGGTTTAGTTTCAGCTCCAGCTCTGTTGATTTATTTTGATGAGTAATGAATGAAGCTAAAGAGCAACAATGCTTAGAGTATCTCTCAAATTACGAACATAACATATATAACGCATATGTACATATGTATAGTAGGCCAAGTGCATTGAGTAAAGAACTATGGTAATTGTAATATTTCGCAACAGGTTACTAAATTCTTGTTGAATGCAACATGTACATAAAAAGGCTGCAAAGCTATGAATGGCATGAGTACATGAAAATGGAGAGGACGCAAGTGGAATGATGAAATATCTTTTTGTAGCTTACTCAACATAATACTAATTAAGTAATATTAATGCAAATATTATATAAGTACATACATATGTATATTGAGTACTACTATGTGGAGGGTCATAGGTTTGCACTCTGGTCGGACCAACATCCAAAACACATACTCATTGAATACATGAAAAATTATTCATGGATATTCAATTTTTTATCATAACTTTATTTACTCAATACTTGTGGGAATACAACATTTTTAGTTTTACCATTGACATTGGTCCACTACCTGGACCAGGAAATTTGTTCAAATAGCTTAGTCCCTGGTCCACTTTCCGAAGAGAAGTGTAGTCTTCCTGTTAATCTAAGCAAAATGTCACATACATATGTACCGAAATTCAAGTAAATCGAACCAATTGGAAATACATGGTGCATGCAGGCGTTGTCGTGATGAAACACAATTACCCTCCTGTTGGCAAAAGCTAAACGCTTCTGGCCGATAGCTTCTTTCAGACGGTCTAATTGCTGACAGTACAGTTGCGAATTAAGAGTTTGGTCGAAGGAGAGCACTATCCTTTCCTAATCTTCCAAATACACAACAAAATCTTCGTAGTCGTCTATCGTGGCTTGGAAACCGGTTCATAGTCGAAGGCCACCTCGACCGTTTACGGCTTACGTTGCAATAAGTAATCCACTTTTCATCAACAGTAACTATCCGCTTCAGAAATGGGTCGATTTGGTTACGATTCCGCAGTGATCCCCAAATGGAAATTCAGTAAGAAGGCTTTTTCTCGTTTCTTTGTGTATCCCGCATCTGTCAAGTGGCTCCACACGTTTTTTATGCAATGTTTAGCTTCTGTTAAAACTAAAAAAATATTAATTGAAAGTGATCAAGTGACCTTTCAAATTAAGCTCATATGTAGGTATACCTTGAATATTATCCCGTCGAATGCGGTTAAATAATTTTCCAAAGCTCTCAAATGTTTTTTGTGTCTTTCAAGAGCTTAAATTTCAATTCCCAATATACGTATGAGCTCATCTCAGTGTTTTTCAGATAACTTAATAAGAAGGCAAGTAACTAATGTAATATGCATTTGTATAGTAAATTTCATTTTAATATCAGCTTAGATAATGTGGAAAAACTCTATTTGCTAATTTCCAGAAAAGCTTTAGTAAGTTTTTCACACTTCCATCGAAAAGCTCTAGTAATGCAAGGCAGTAGCTGGTGGAAAGCATATGGGCGACACCGCAGTAATAAACGCTAAGCGCATTACAGTCCATATATTAAATACATATTATATAAATATTACATTTATAAAAAAATCCTATGCGGATTAAACGCCTCGCAAAGCGATTTTGTAGAACAAATGCTAAAATTATTCATATTTTTTTCTAGCTATGTAGTATATCTTTAAATATTCAATCAAATAAACACTTTTGCTTATCATCTTTGCTTTGTATAAAATTATCCTCTAGCAGTTTTTTAGAATAATTTGGTACATATTTGCTTATTTATTTCTTCATTTCATTTGCTATTTGCATAATTAAGTGTTCTGCCGCTGCTGTTGGTGTCGTTTGACAAAAGCGTCGCTCTGTTTTGCCGCAATTATCATTTGACCATTTCCCTGTTTACTTATTTAGCTATTTGGCGCCTTGCATTTAGATGCTCATTATGTTTTCACATTCAATATTTACGATGTCTATTGTTGAGGCTCTTCTTTAAAAAAAAATAAATTACATTTCACTCACTGCACGTATTTGCTCTTAATTAGCTGCTCTTTCTACTTTTTTTTTATTTTATATTTTTCTATTTTTTGTTTTGTATGGAAGAAATATTGCAGTTTCAGTTTGAGTAAGCTGAATAGTTAAATTAAGGATGCGCCTAAAAGTATGCAATGATTTTTTTGTAGCATTGGTAATTAACTAAGAGTTTCTTTGCTTTTCTTTTAGGCTTATTTTTTGTAATGATGGTTATAAATACCTATACATATATTGCAAGTTCTTGGGAGAAAAATCTGCAAAAATAATTACATATCTGATCTGACTGAACACAAATTTGGGGATAAAAAATAATTGACTATTGCTTTTTCAACAAGCATTTAATTCGTTCGGTAGAAAAATATACTAAGTTAATACCCTCATTCCGTACAAGATTTCAGTGTTTTATTATGAATTGTTTTAGATATAAATATATACCTAAATACATACATATTATATATCCCATCGAATTCAGCTTGTCGGATTCTTTCTTCCTCCGATTATTTAAACCTAAAATCTAGGAAATGTAGGTATAATACTGGCTTTAAAATTTTTTAATTAAAATCCAATCAACGAAGCTAAATTTGCGACGTTCCTAGAATTTGTGTAACGTGATGCGAGTTTAAAAAAAAAATATTATATTAAATTATTTACACAAGTTGATGGAATAAAAAAGGGCTTGCTGTGACTACACAAACTTCTCCTCTCAACTTTTTCCACTTTAATTCTTTCTTCAATTCCAAAGACAGTCAAAAGCTTAAGCAAACGAAATTATCAGTTGTACGAGATATACAACGGCACTGGAAGACGCAAATCATACACTGTGGGAGGAATTCGATCGAAAATCGCTTCAACGGTTATACCAGGGGTGTCAGTTGAAATTTGCCGATAAAGAAAACACTTAATTTTCAGAGGAATCTCAAAATTTTTTTATTCAAAGTATTGACCATTGGTTTCTAAACATTTCGCCCATCTCTCAGGCAAACTATGGATACCTTTCCAAAAAAACTTTTTCTCTTTCGAGGCAAACCATTCGACGAGCCATTTTTCGACTTCTTCAAAATTAGCTCTGCAAGGCAGCATTTCACAAACGGTTTTTCGATTTTCCATTTGTCTATCGTTCAGCTGGTGTGGCACCCATTTTCCATACTTCTGGATCTTTCCCATGGCTTTTAAACGTTGGCAAATCCGATAACGCTTGCAATCCCTCGTCTTCGAACTTTTTCGCTGCACTAGGATGTTCATTGTCTGTCAAATCGAAATCTCCACTTTTAAATTGAGGAAACCATGTCTCACATGTTTTAATCACTGGAGCATGTTCACCATAAGTTTCTACCAGCAACCGGTGAGCTTCAGCTGCTTTTTTCTTTTGATGAAATAAGAAAAGCAACGAATGCCGCAAACGAATGGAACGAAACTCGACATATTCACTGAGGTAAACAAATACACGTATGACGCTATTATTTTGGCGGAATGTGACTTGCGTATTTTTGTAGGTTAATGTCAATGGAAAAAAATTACATACATGCCAAATCATAAAAATTTATACATATTGCTAGCGACATCTACTAGTAAAACCGGCACACTTCAACAAACACACCTGGTAAAGCGCTTGCTTGCCACTTGTGAAAGGCAAATGACTGCTACATATATCCGATTTTTTTTTGTCGAGTTCCTTCCTCAGTCTATGTGAATTTGCTAAAGATGCTCAACGATGGCATTTCGTTTTGTTCATATGAAAAATAAACTTAACAAAATGATTTTTTATCGTTTCGGGGCCATTTTATCGAATCGAAAAGAAATTGTTAATGTTGAAAGCACACAAACTCGGCGTTAACGTTAATTTTAAAATGACTGCTTGGTTTGATATTTACAACACACACTTCAAATTAACATTTAACATTATCTGTTAACGATTAACATCATCTGTTAATAATTTAACATTAACGACAGCTTTCCGTTTCGCATAAAAAGAAAACAAATTTTTTTTTGATAACTGCCTTAATGTTAATATTTCAAAATGTTTCAAGGGAACTATTGAAAATGTTTGATTAACCTGAAATTTATCGCTACGATGCAGCCTTGAAATTTACGAAAGGGAATTATCGAAAAGGCTTCTAAAATTAAAAGAGGATCATAAAGTGTGAATTTTAAATTGCCTCTTAAAAGATAAAAAAAATTACATTTATGAATGTGAGTAATTTCGGTTAGAAAAGTTACATATATATACATATATTAAATATCTATATTACATAAATATATACATATAACTTTGAGTGTTTGTTTATATGGCACAAACATACGAGGGGATTAACAAAAGCTCGGTCAGTTGGTGGCTTTCAATTTTTTTTGTTAATCCTAAAAATATAAATACCAAATCCTTTAGAATTTCTTAATTAGTCTTCTTTCTAAATTTTAGAACTATCGGCTAAAATCGAGACGAAAAAACGCAAGATAGCTGGGGATAGGTCAACCAAAATTCTATAACCAACGCAAACAGAAATTCGCCATGTGTTTCTCTTCGAGTTTAGGCGTAATTTACAGTCAATACAAATATTTTGTGAATGGAATGATTGCACCGTTTTAAAGACTATTTCTAAGTGGTTCCGAAGATTCCAGATCTGACATTTTTCCGTAGAGGACGAGTCCCGAGAAGGCCGACCAAAATCTTCCACTGACGACGTCACTGTAGCTCTGGTGAAGTCCAAAATTGACGAAGACCCACGATCGACATAAGAACTTCTTGCTAATGGAGCAACAAAAATCATCAGCAAAAATAATGATGTCAGTTTACTTCTCCCGATCTAAAATCGTAGCTGCTATTCCACTGGAAAAGTGTCAGACGGTAACTAAAAAATGATACACCGCAGAGTGCTTACCAAAAGTTTTAGAAATTTTATTGGAAAACAGGAAGAGAGAGGATTTGCGGCGCTACTTTTTACATCATGACAACGCGCCATCCCACACTGCTGAAATAATGAGTAATTTTATTGCGGTCCCCGAGATCGAAGAAATACGTCCAGCACCATATTCCTAGGATATAGCAGCTTGTGATTTCTGGTTATTTTCAAAAATTAAAAAAAAATGTAATACCAACAAGGAGATAATTAGTGCGGATAGTGCTGAGCTTGATAAGCTTAAAAAGCAAGATTTTGAAGACTGTTTTCAGAAGTGGACCTATGGCTTAAGAAATGCATTGAAATCAGTGGCGGTTATGTAGAGAAGATAGAAAAGGACAAAGATTACAAATAAATACAAAAAGAATTTGTTATTTGTTTTTACTGGTCAACTTACCGATTTTTTGTTAGTCCCTTTCGTACATACGTATATGTTTTTACAATCAGCTCTGTTTCAATTTTATGTGAAAACATTTCAAAGTGATTATCCGCCATAAAAGTGTGATTGGCTGATCTTAGAAGTGAAAACGCTGTGCCATTTCCAACATAATATCACGCAATTGTTATTTCGTATGTGAAAAAGCTTTACATGAATGTACATGTATGTATGTGTGCTTTAAAGACATATGAGCGTGTGAATAATATGAACAGAACAAATGCAAAGTGTGGTTAAATTGTAAGGGCCGATGTTGAATGTGAACCACACCTAAACGCCAAGTTTTTTTCCGAATTTAATTTGACATTTCTCTATTTCAGACTTACTCAATTTGAACCATGGAGAGATACACAATCCAACAACGTGTTAAAGTTATCCAGACTTATTATGAAAATTTTCGAAGAAAATCATCTTCAGTGATGAGGCACATTTTCACCTCAGTGGATTCGTCAATAAGCAGAATTGCCGCATTTGGGCGAATGAGAATCCAAGAGAGATTGTCGAAAAACCAATGCACCCACAAAGAGTGACTGTTTGGGCCGGTTATGGGCCGGTTATGGGCTGGCGGCATCATCGGGCCGTATTTTTTCCAAAATGAGGCCGGTCAGGCAGTTACTGTGAATGGTGTTCGCTATCGTGAGATGATAACGAATTTTTTATGGCCACAATTGGAAGATATGGATGTGGACGATATGTGGTTTCAGCAGAACGGTGCCACTTGCCACACAGCTAACGAAACAATGGCTCTTTTGCGCAACAAATTCAATGGCCGTGTTATCTCACGTAATGGCGATGTCAATTGGCCCCCAAGATCATGTGATTTGACACCATTGGACTTTTTTCTCTGGGGTTATTGAAAGAAAAGGTGTACGTCGATAAGCCAGCAACAATTCAAGAGCTAAAGGATGAGATAATTCGGCACATTAACGGCATAGAAACTCCATTATGCCTCAGCGTCATCGAAAATTTGGACCATCGTATGGAGGTGCGCCGCCGAGGTCGCGGCGCTCATTTGGCCGATATTTTGTTACATACATAATTGAGTAATACCAATATATCATAATAAAATAAAATTTCAATAATTTCCTAAATAGTTTGTGTTTTATTCAAAATCAACATCGGCCCTTGAAAATTTAACCACCCTTTAGAATATTTTAGCAAGTAATTTGTAAATGAACTGAAATGCCTACCCTTAGAATGAAGAGAAGGTAGTTAAAAATTCTCAAAATAAATATAAAATAAAGTTGTCATGAAGAATATGAAAATGAAAAGCAGTCTTTGGCAAGCGAGCGTGAACTGGCTATAAATGCAACATGACACAAAAGCATGCCACAAGCGCAGAACACTCTCATACAGGGATAGTTGTTTTTTGGTTGCCAAAAAATACCAAAATGAACACATAACAATACGATCGGTTGGAGGACAAATAAAAAAAAATAGATTGGACAATCGATGTGTACTTGAAAATGCAGAGCAGCTGAAAAATCAAATAAATACAAATAAAAGGGGCATTTGCGGCAGGCATACATACGTGGTAGCATTAAAATCGCTAAAATATTGGTGGAGAGCAAGCAGTGAAATCAACACGCGCCAGCGCGAAATATCACAATGCTTTTGTGGCATACGATATGTGGCAAGCTAGTGTGCGATTTGAGGACGTGAGGTGATTTGCTTGTGTGGCATACACAATGAGACAGCCTTGCATGTAGGGAATGCTAATTTTTTTTTCTCTTTACGAAATTCAAAATGTGCTACAATTTTATTTAACAAGAAAGGCCGTCGTAGCCAGTGAGGCGCCACACGTGCTACACAGACGGCATTTGCTCAGACAACAACAAGGCGACAAGAATAGAACCATTTTGAATTACTAAATATGTATGTATGTAGGTAGGTATATGCATATGGCATTTGCAAAAATGATTTTATCTTATGAATTTTAGAAATATTCAAACTGATTCCCAGTGAAATTGCAGCAAATTCCCTTGCCATCTTAACGCAAGTGCTTAAGCAACAACAAATTCAAGTTGCAAGCAAATCAAAATGAGGCAACAATTTTTCACAACCTACTGTTATATTGCCGCACAAGGCATTCGTAGCGCTGCATGCAGCAAAAGGCATCAATGATGCAACATGACAAATGCATACAATTGTGGCATGCCACGAAAGCGTACAAATGTTTTACATCATTTTAATTGACTGTTGGTTGTAGCATTGTTTATTCTTATTGCTATTGCAGCATGATTTTATTGCAAAAGTTACGCTTTTTGTATATTTATATTTCTTTCATTAAAAAAAAAAAAAATTATAAAAATAAAAATAAATTCACTTTCATAAAAATAGTAATAATAAAAACAGAGTTCTAGATTGCCAGGCCGCCAAATGATTCGTTCGGCGGCGTGACAGGACAGCTGTTTGCCAGCATGACACAAACATTCAATGCAATTTGCGCGCCTGTCAATTGCACCGTGGTCCATTGTGGTTAGGTGGCATACGTGGCAAGCACATAACTAATAGTATATCATGTGAAAATATTTGTTTTTACTATTATACACATTAAAAAAAAATAAAATCTCAGCGTATATACAAACATTATTATGCATATATACTCGTACATATATATGCATGTGTATAGGTATATTTATATCACCTCTTGTCAACAGCAGTCATCAGCAGTAAAATAAATATTTAGCTGCCCGTGTGGCAGTTGTGTTTAGCCACAAATACACCGTATACAAACATTGCGGCTATTGGTTGTTGCATCATTACACACTACATACATAGGAATATATTTCTACTACCTATTTTTTTCTCATTCTTTCATTAAATATTAGTCCATTTTTTTCGATGGCATAAATTATTTAAGTGTGAAGGATTTGAAAACCTCAACACCTGTCAATGCGGTAAGTGAATGGAAACAAATGCATACATACACATACATTTATACCTATGTACGTAAATATTCATCATATCCAAACAAATTTAAAAAAAAAAGTTGCTGAAATTTGCAATTTATGCTTTAAAAATTTATTATGCAGTGTCAAATGCTAAATTGGGTTGTAGCTCACTCCTACTCGTCCTTTCGGCTGCGACGAAAAAAATTAGAACACACTCCACCTCCAATTTGTGGTTTTGGGCTTGATGTTTTTCCCAACAAATAGAGTGACCTACAATTTATTCTAATCCCCCTCCGAACAAAAGTGATTAATTTTTATGTGGAGCTTTTATTTCATGTTAGGAATACACTCAGAGAGGCTAGTGTTTTCTACAGATCAGCTTAACAAATGTAGTTAAATTAGCGCCAAGTAAGAAAATATATATATGTACGAAGGGCTGCTGATAACCTCGTGACCTAAGGTAGTTAGAGACGACACATCACCTCGTTACTGCAGAGTAAAGAATAGTATAGAAGAGTATGGAAAGTATCAGGGGATTTCCCGAAACCAGCTAGCAGCTAAAGGGTGGTTAAATTTTCAAGGGCCGATGTTTTTTTTGTTTTGAATAAAACACAAACTATTTAGGAAATTATTGAAATTTTATTTTATTATGATATATTGGTATTACTCAATTATGTATGTAACAAAATATCGGCCAAATGAGCGCCGCGACCTCGGCGGCACACCTCCATACGATGGTCCAAATTTTCGATGACGCTGAGGCATAATGGAGTTTCTATGCCGTTAATGTGCCGAATTATCTCATCCTTTAGCTCTTGAATTGTTGCTGGCTTATCGACGTACACCTTTTCTTTCAAATAACCCCAGAGAAAAAAGTCCAACGGTGTCAAATCACATGATCTTGGGGGCCAATTGACATCGCCATTACGTGAGATAACACGGCCATTGAATTTGTTGCGCAAAAGAGCCATTGTTTCGTTAGCTGTGTGGCAAGTGGCACCGTCCTGCTGAAACCACATATCGTCCACATCCATATCTTCCAATTGTGGCCATAAAAAATTCGTTATCATCTCACGATAGCGAACACCATTCACAGTAACTGCCTGACCGGCCTCATTTTGGAAAAAATACGGCCCGATGATGCCGCCAACCCATAAACCGCACCAAACAGTCACTCTTTGTGAGTGCATTGGATTCTCATTCGCCCAAATGCGGCAATTCTGTTTATTGACGAATCCACTGAGGTGAAAATGTGCCTCATCACTGAAGATGATTTGCTTCGAAAATTTTCATAATAAGTCTGGATAACTTTAACACGTTGTTGGATTGTGTATCTCTCCATGGTTCAAATTGAGTAAGTCTGAAATAGAGAAATGTCAAATTAAATTCGGAAAAAAACTTGGCGTTTAGGTGTGGTTCACATTCAACATCGGCCCTTACAATTTAACCACCCTTTAGTATGGTGGAATTTCGTGCGGCGCATGATCGTTTTGTTGAATTGGCTAATTTCTTAAATTTTTTTTTTTAAAATGATTCTCATAATATGTTTTTTTTATAGATACCTACATATGTAAGTATTATACTTAATTGAATTTTTATTTTATTTATTTTTTGGTAAGTATTACAGCACAGGAATTCTCCTCGAAAATAAGTATTACAACTAAGAAGCCTTGTCGTGGTGAATTTTACAAATTCATAATTTTTCAGCAAATTTCATTTACGCTCGCATAAAAATATATTATGTTTTGTCTATAATAAATATTTGAATTATTTACTAAGACGCCAGAATAAATGAAGATATTCAAAACGGAGAGCACTGCTAATGATCCCTAATTCAGTAATTAAGTAGCAATATTGATGACTGCATAAGCGTATGTACATTCTGGGAATCTGCTCTGATGAAACTTCTCACTTATGTGAGCTATTACCAGACACACCGGTGCATATGCTGTTCGAATGCGAAGCTGTCGCAAGAAGAAGACAAAGACAACTAGGAGTCATTCAGCCGGAGCAAAATCACATCAAATCAATCAATCCCTTTAGCCTGTTACGTTTTATAAGGGCACTAGGGCTGATTAAAATAAATTGAAGAAATCGGAGGGCATAAGTTACTAACTTACTTTACTGGCGTAGACTCCGCTTACACGATTTTAGCCGAATTTATAACATCGCGCCATTCATTCCTTTCTCTCACTGCTTGGCGCCAGGTCCATCTCTACCTGGTCTTTCCAACGGAGTGGAGATCTTTCTCTTCCTCTGCTTCCACCGGCGGGTATGGCATCGAAAACTTTAAGACTCGGAGTATTCATATACATCCGGACCACAAGACCTAGCCAGCGTAGTCTCTGTTTCTTGAATCGCTGAATTATGTTATTGTCGCCGTATATCTCATGCAGCTCATCATTCCATCGGCTGCGGCATTTGCTGTTACCAACTCGTGGAGGAAAACTTTTCTTTCGAAAACACCTAACGCCAACTCATCAGATGTTGTTATTGTCCATGCTACCGCACCATATATGGTAGTAGGACGGGAACGGTGAGTGACTTGTAAAGTTTGGTTTTCCTTCGTCGGGAGAGGACTTTACTTTTCAAATGCCTACTCAGTCCACAGTAGCACCTTTAGGGAAGATTAATTCAGCGTTGGATTTCCAGGCTGACATTGTTGTTGGTGCTAATACTGGTTCCAAGATAAGCGAAGTTATTTACGACTTCAAAGTTATGACGTGAGAGCTGAGTCGCGAATGGGATGACTGTTTGTGTGATGACAGGAGATATTTCGTCTTGCCCTCGTTCACTACCAGACCCATATCCTTCGCTTCCTTATCCAGTCTGGAGAAAGTAGAACTTACGGTGGGGTTGCTGAGGCTAATAATGTCAATGCCATTGGCGTACGTCAGCAGCTGTACACTATTATAGAAGATTGTACTTTCTCTATTAAACTCTGCAGCTCGTATTATTTTCTCCAGCATTAAATTAAAAAAGTCACACGATAAGGAATCACCTTTTCTGAAACCTCGTTTGGTGTCGAACGGCTCGGAGAGGTCATTTCCCGATTCTAACGGAGCTTTTAGTGTTGCTTAACGTTTGTTTGCGTAGGCGTATAAGTTTTGCGGGGATACCAAATTCAGACATAGCGGCGTAAAGGCAGCTTCTATTCGTGCTGTCGAAGGCGGCTTTAAAATCGACGAAGAGGTGGTGGGTGTCGATCATATTTTCACGGGTCTTTTCCAAGATTTTGCACATGGAATGAATATGTGGTCAACGGTCGTCAGCTCCAGCCGTTTTGCTGTCTTTTAAGCGAGCGATTGCTATTCGAACTTTCTCTATGTTCAAGCAATGGAACGTCTTTTCCATCGTCATCGATTAGAGCTTCGAGTTCACCGTCTCCGGATGCTCTATTTTCACTTCCACTCAGCAGGCTGTAGAAGTGTTCCTTCAATAAATTCAATATGCTCTGGGTATCGGTGGTTGACCACCTTTTTGTCTCCTACAGGAGTATGCTCATGTCTTGAAACCTTCTGTAGGTCGTTCTATCTTCTCATAGAATTTTCGAGCATTACCCCTATCGGCCAGCTTCTCAAGCTTTTCATACTTACACATCTCGGCCTCTTTCTTTTTTGTCTGCTAATGCGTCTTGCTTCCCTCTTAAGTTCTCGGTATCTATTCCATCCCGCACGAGCAGTTGTCGATAGCAACGTTGCGAGGTGGGCCATCTGTTTTCTTTCCACTGCGACATGGCAGTCCTCATCGTATGTAATTTTCATTTTGTTGGATCACCTTTAGCCATCTTTCCGAAATCATTATTATTCCACGCTCATAGAACTTCTCGCCTTTATATGCAAAAAACTGAACCAAGTGCGATTTTATAGCCACGTCATTTTCGAAAGGTTTACAATTTAATAAGTTCTGCTAAGAACGAAACAAATGGTATTCTAACGGTACAAGGTCATGACTATATGGTGGATGCATCAACACTTCCCAGCCAAGCTCTCTCAGTTTTTGGCGAGTGGCTAAAGATGCAACTGATAGCATAACCTTCTTTTGGTGAATATAGGTAAGTCTTGGAAGTGGTTTGTGGCGCTGCACCATGCTTGAACCATGATCGTTTTCGATTGACGTATGTGCAAATAATCCATTTTTCACCTCCAGTAATGATTTGCTTTAAAAACGAATCATATTCATTGCGTTTGAGATGCATATCACAAGCGTTGAAGCTACTTGTTAAATGAGTTTCTTTTAATTCATGTGGTACCCAAATATCCGGGGTTTTACCTGTCCAAAGCTTCGTATATGATTATTAACTGTTGTTTTTGGTATACTTAATTTCCCTCCAAACTCACGCTCAGTTACGTGACGATCCGATTCGTCATGATCAACTTCACTTGGCCGACCTGAATGTGGCTTATCTTTGAGTGAAAAATCTCCCGAACTGCATTTGACAAACCAACTTCGACACTGTGTTTCTTGTATGACCTTAGCAACCTGCGCTGCATTTTTTCCTTTAAGGAAATAATAAAGTAAAATACAGCGAAAATGTTCTTTTCTAGGCTCCATATTAAAATAATTAAATAGTCGCAAACTGTTCAAATCTTTTAGATTAATTTATATTTCAGTTTTATGGGGGTGTACAACTAGTATAACCTTTAAAGGATTGTTCGCTTTAAATAAGAAGATGTGATATTCATTATAAATTTTTATTGCTTGATAAGAAATGTAGTTGTAGATACGTTTGACAATTCCGGAGAGAAATGAATGCTCTTATTTTAAGTTCACATTTTCAAATTAACTCAACTAAACTTAATACCAACACTCTAGAGTAATGCAAATTTCGAATAAATATTTCGGCTGCTCATCTGCTCATCTGCTCAGCTGCCTACTGACCGAAACCACTCAACAAATGGCCGAAAATAGTTAACTTCCAAGTGTGAACTTTTTACAATATTTTGCTTTCAACTCGAGAACTACATACATACATTCATACATACGTACATGCATATTTGTTATTTACCGTTGTGGTAATGCCTATTGTTATAACAATTGCTATTGTTATTGCAGTGGCTATTGTTATTTTCTGCATGCATTTGTAAAATAAATACACAAAATGAATGGGTGGCCAGTGTCATAGCTGGCATATGCACGAGTATACTTACATACGTATATACACGTATATACGAGTATGTTGCTGTTATTGTTTTTGTAGTTGTTGCCCTACCCCATTTGCCAAGTGCAAAGTGAATAAAATAAAATATTGTAAATTGCACAACAGTTGCACATCCGTAACGCAACGCAACGCTGCAGCAACGAAATGTCATCAAGTCATGTTGTTGCTACCGCTGGCGCATCGTCAGATCCTGCCATTTACGAAAATGTGTGTACATTTGCTTTTGTTGGGATTTTGGTTGTTTTTTTCTGTTTTATAGTCCAATTTCCAATACTAACAGCTAACAGCCGTTGCTTTGTATTACCGTTGTTTATTTTCACACTTATTATTCTCGTCGTCGTTGGTATTCTTCTTGTTGTTGTTTTAGCACAATGCGAAAAATACCGCCTGGACATCGGAAAAGGTTGCCTGAAAAATAATAAAATTGTTTTGCACAAATGGCACATTTGACTGACCACATTGTTACACCCGCAAAATGCTTCAATGGTTGCATGAAAAAATGAAAAAGAATAAATAACAGCAAATACTGCGCAGAAATATAAATAGATACATACGATGTATGTGAATGTACCTATTGTGACAAAATTTAACTCATGCATTTTAAAGAAACTGTCAGTAATTATATTTATAGGCCACTCTACTGTTTACATAGGTTTTGCATAGCTAATAGTAGCGTGTGTAGCAGCATAAAATAATCGAGAAATTCAGAGCAGCCCGAGAAAAATTGATTTATATATATACATTTGAATGTCTGTCCGTCCATGTCATTTGACTAAAATTGAGATTTTCTATTGAATGTGCACCAACATGTTCTTTTCGATTAAAGGTAGACTAAATTATTAAACAAATGGATGAATTAAATACATTTTAAAATTATCGATCGATACAATGCTTAATAAATTTTGTATTAAAAACAGAATACACCAACATACCTAAATAAAAATGACAAAACCAATTCCCCACTAGGTTAAGTAGATATTTCAAGCGAATGACATGGCGTATAATTAATTATTCATAATATCTTGCCAGCTTGAGCCCTTGCTTCTACAGTCTTTGGTCATAGAATAATGAAAGAGATGTTCAACTTTACTTTTTATAAATAGGTATAAAAAATAATGATACGTAGGCTGCTATATATAGGTCTGGCCTAGGCAACACTAAGTGTTGCCAGGTGCAATCTGACATTTCCATTGGTAAGTTTGACATTTTTTAGCATAATATCACTCAGAACGTTTTGTCATTTCATCGTGAATTGTTTTATTTACAGGGAATTAAAAAATGCACCATCCCATAGCACTGTGAAAAACTGGTACAACGAATTCAATCGTGGCCGACGCTCGCTCAAAGACGAATTCCGTGAAGGTCGTCCAAAAACAGCCGTTGTGCCAGAAAACATCGATGCCGTACGTGAACTGATAATGCAAGACCGTCATGTAACATACCTTCAGATAGAGGCATGCCTATGCATTTCTCCCACCAGCATACATTCGATATTGCATGAACACCTGGCCGTAAAAAAGGTTTGTTCTCGTTGGATCCCGCACAATTTGACAATCGCTCAAAAAAGGCTCAAGTGGATTGGTGTAAAGAAATGCTGAAAAAATACGATCGCGGTGCTTCAAAAGACGTTTATAAGATCGTCACAGGTGACGAATCATGGATCTATGCGTATGAGCCCGAAACAAAACAGTCCGACCGTGTGGGTCTTCCAAGACGAGCCGAATCCAAAAAAAAAAAAAAACATTTTTGTTGATAAATATTCGTATTTTCATTATTAGGCCAGAAATATATAGCAGCCTACGTATATGAAGAAATGTATATGTATATGTATATATGTATATGCACTACCTAATCACATTGTTGTCCATCTTTCCAACAAATGAAACGAACCATAGTCTAAGCCGCACCTGTACGGCTGATGAAAGGATTGACATACCCTGCCGAGGTGCGTCGCAATCAAACAATATTTTTTTTATTTAAATAAATATTCTATAATTTAAGATTGTCGAGTAGTTAGGCCATTACGACCGCCAAATAAGACAATATTTTTTCATAATTTTGTAAATCCGTTCGGCAAAGAATAATACCCGTAATTCACGCCATGGCAGCACACACTGCTAACCACTTAACCATTTATCTTAAGATATTAAAAACATGTATTTTAATATATGCCCAATGTCCTTATAATATTTCCTTATTGTGAATTCAAAAACATAAAAACAAATTCTTATATTTATTTTATAAATTTCCCCTCTAGAATATATATTTTTTAAGTTGTTATGGATCAATATTCATGAAATGTGAAATTTTTTAGTATGTGGCATCCCTCTGCAAAATTACTACACATTTTAAAACTACCTTAATCTCTTCGATTTTATAATAAGTTTGTGGGCACCTTTAAATTTTTAAAGTGAAAAAGTGAAACAGGTGGTAACTTTTTTTCAGAACCTTTTTTTTGCAAGCCTTTTAACCCTTTTCAGCTTGAAATATTTCAAATACCTTAATTTTATTTTGATATTATACCGATACACGGCCGCGATAGCCGAGTGGTTAGCCATTTGAAGGGCGAGGGTTCGAGTCCTGGTACGACCAACATCCAAAGTTTATACAAAAATGATTTAAATAATAATTTAAGTAAATTTTTCTAATTGCGATCGCCCCTCGGCAGGGAATGCCAACCTCTCCGAGTATATTTCTGGCTTAAAATAAAGGATCCTTATAAAATTCCATCAGCAGACCGGAAGCGGGATAGTATAAACTGTAGATTCCTCCATTTGTTGGAAAAATATCAAGCCGTCAACTCTATATTATACAGATCCTTACCGGAAGTCATGAGCTCTTTGAACTATAAGTATAACAATCGTTTCTGGCCATTTCTACACCTGCAGCTCTCATTGTCATACGAAATATATTTGAGTTATATGTAAACTAGCTTTTGCTTACTATGTAATAAGCCACATAAAACTGAGCATGGAAGAAGCAGCTCTCTCATGCTTAAAGGGTTATTAACATAAAACTTGCTTCGGTTTGCTTGTTTTGTTATGAGTTTAGCTTTCTTGAGAGTACGGAGGTTTTGGAACAATTTTGAATTTAGTCTCACGAACCCTTTGGCTGGGTTAGGCCCGCCAGTACCCGCTGTTTGCACGATGTACATCTAGCGGCCCCAAGGGGTTGCCAGCTCTTTTGCCAGGGTTTACCTCAACTTCTGTTTTACTTCCACTTCACGAGCGCGATCGAGGTTGTGGCCTCCAGAATCCGCCCTCCTGCCACAGCCAAAGCTGCAGGTGGAATTTCAATTTCGTTGATACCACTTGGAGTATATCCAACGTTATTACCTCCACTCATGATGTTGGGATTGCAGCTTATCCTTTCTGCTAAGGTGGAGAACTTTTCAGAGGGGATTCTTGCCGTCATTCTCCTACCTTCCAAGATGCTTACTAGAAACCGATCGGGGCGTCCCGTCCAATACTACCCCTTTCCCAACATAAGCTTAGGACCGGCTATGGCAGAGTTAAAAGTAAAAGTTTTTTAGTCCATCTTAAAAACTACCCACGAAATCCGTTTAGGTATCTAGAAAGGAAATGCAGTTTTATTTATTTTTTATTTCTATTTTAATTCGTTGAGCTTAAAAAATATTATGCAAAATAAGAATCCACATTATTCAATCAGTTATTTAACAACAATAAAATCTCAGTATATCGGCGAATTGAATGAAATAGTGAAATAATCTCGTTTGTTCAGACTAAAAACAAAAATTAAACGAAATTCGTTAGCGACGGCAATTTTCGAGCCTATTGACCTGTACCTAACTATATTTGATTTAACAATGGATTTGAAAACAAATGCACAAATATAATAGAAACTAACTATGTGGACATGTAATAGTAGCAACTGTTATTACGGCCAGCAGTGCTAACATAACAATATATTGTATGTATGTCTGTGTGTATTTAAAAATGGTTGCAATAATGGCAGCAACTAAATTCCAATAACAACAATACAACTACATCAATTACAATTTGGCTGTGGTACGAAAATATAACAAAATATAACCTCATGTCAGTCAATATCATATTTACCATGCCATTTTGATTTTTCCATTACAACTACTATTACTCCATATGCGTTTAACAATAACAACAAATGTTCATTTAAAAATAAAATGACATAGAACATTTCGGAACATGAGATATAACTATGAGAAAATTTTCACACAAATTTACTAAAAATTAAAAAAAAGCTTTACCAGAGTTCCAATCGTGGTACGACCAACATCAAAAAGTTATAGAAAAATAATTTCAATGAAAAATTAAGCTAAATTTTGTAATTGCGGTCGTCCTTCGGTAGGGAATGTCAACCCTTCTGAGTGTATTTCTGACATAAAATAAAGGCTCATCATAAAAAACCAGCAGTTGTTCTGAGGAGAGGCTTCACAGGAATAGGATGGGCTTTACTCTAACGATTTCTGCCGCGGCTGTAGGGACGAAGAAGAGGAAGAGACCATCGAGCACTACCTCTGCCACTGTTCAGCCTTGACATTCGTGCGACACAAGTTTATTGGGAAACACTTCTTCGACTGTCTCGCTGAGTTGGCCTCAGCGAATATTAAAAATCACATTGCCTTTATAAGGCACACGAAATGGTTCGATCACTTGAGAAGGTGAAGGCAGTAGCCTTAGCGGTATCACAATGAGTCTATTGGCCTAAGTATGCTGGGGTTAACCAGCAGCCGCATCAACTCAACTCAACTCAAGCGGCAATTATACGAGGGAATTAACAAAAGTTTGGTCAGTTGGTTTTTGTTAAATCTAAAAATCTGAATACCAAATTCTTTGCAATTACTTTAATAGTCTTCCTTTTCAACAATTGGCTAAAACGGAGACGAGAAAACTAAAATTTCATCACCAACGCAAACAGAAATTCGCCATGTGATTCTTTTTGGTTCCGGCGTAATTTACAGCCAATAAAAATATTCAGTGAATACTAAATTGAATTTGGAACGATTCCACCGTCTTTAAAGATTATTTCTAAGTGGTTCCGAAGATTTGAAATCGGACATTTTTCCATAGAGAACGAGTCTCGACAAGGTCGATCAAAATCCTCCACTGATAACGTTGCTGTAGCTCTGGTGAAGTCCAAAATTGACGAAGACCCACGATCGACAAAAGAAATGATTGCTCAGGAATTGGGCTTGAATGCCATGGCTGTATCGCGGATATTAAGTAATCATCTGAGATAGAAGAAGAAATATGCTCGATGATTTATAAGTTTAAAAAGCAAGATTTTTCAGAAGTGGATCTATAGGCTAAAGAAATGCATTGAAATCAATGGCGATTATGTAGAGAAAATAAAAAAGAACAAAAAGTACGAATAAATACAAAAATAATTATTTTTCTGGTCAACTTATCGAACTTCTGTTAATCCCCTCGTACATATATATATTTATATTGTTTGACATTTCATCATGGAAATATCTGAATGACGTTTACAAATCTATGGCTTTTGAAAAGTTCCAAATTTCGAGCCAAATTTTGTTAAGCATTAAGAAGCTGGCTTAATGAGTATGTAAACAAGTCGCATTTGGCACAAAGAGTAACCTGAAGAGATTCAAGAGCTCCCATTTCATCCAGAAAAAACAACGATTTGGGCCGGTCATCGGTCCATATTTCTTCAAAAACGATGCCGGTGAGGACGTAAACGTCAATCTATCGTCAACCTATTTTTTGATGCCCGAAATTGAAGCTCGTAATCTCGGTGACATTTGGTTTCAACAAAACGACACCAATTCCCACACATGGCATCAATCAATGATAATTTATTGATAGAACACTTCGGTGAGCCGATAACTTAACCTTTTGCATCGGTCGATTGGCCATCAAGATCGTGTGAGATCATACCGTTAGACTTTTTCCTGTGGAGATATCTTAAGTCTAAAGTCTATCCGAACAATATCGATTCGATTCAGGCCTGAGAGCAAAACATCACGCGTGTCATTCGCCAGTTACCAGTGGAAATGCACAAACGAGTCATCGAAAATTGAACTCAATGAATGGGCCAAGTGAAACCAACATTTAAAAGAGATAACCTTCAAAAAATAAATGTCAAAGAATGTTAGAATTATTCTGTGTATTTTCTTAAAAACAAGTAGGGAAACTAAAAATGGTTCACATACGTGTACATATTTTGCTGCATTATGTTATATTGTTATTATATATATAATTGGCGCTTTGTAACCGCTGAAGGCCAAGCGCCTCCTCCAATTTGTGGTTTTACGTCTTGATGTTTTTCCAACAAATGGAGGGACCTACAGTTTATACTAAGCCGCCTCCGAACGGCTGATGGTTTTTTTTTATGACGAGCCTTTTCATGTCCGAAATACACTCGGAGGGATGGACATTCCCTGCCGAGTGGCGACCGCAATTAGAAATTTTTACTCAATTTTTTATTTAAATTTATTTTCTATAACTTTTTTTTTTTGGATGTTGGTGTCACCGGGATATGAACCCGAGCCTTCCGAATGGCAGTACGCAACGCTAACCACTCGGCTACCGCGGCCGCCATATTTTTATTGCTTGACAGATAAATAGCTAAGTTCACTCTACTCCAAACGAGTGTTTGAGTTTAATGTGGCTCAACACCTGATCGAGCTCCAATTTATAATATTTTTAGGGAGGTTATGGGCTCGGCTCTAAGGCCAAATAAAAACGAGACACAAACGAAATGTGAACAAATTCAAGCTAAAATTCTTGAGTACAAATGCGGTTTTCGCAAAGAAAACAAAACTACGAAAATCTGTTTTAAACGAAGAAATATATTTGTGGAATATGTACCTACGAGAACCCAATAATATCCAATATTTGATGCGAATGTGTATGAAGTTAGCTCAGAAGGTTTAATGTTAACACCTATAATAAAGTCTGTCTCGAAATCCAACGCAAACTTAGTTGGCAACATGCGCTACTATCGTCTGAATTGCAATTGTAAAGTAAAGCCTTCTCTCGCCGAATAGAGACCAAGCCTTCCATTCTCATCCTGCTATAAGAGCCAAAAGCGGGACGATGACGACAACTGGTGAGCCAAGATTTGGAGTTTTCTAGATTTTAGAAAATTTTTTTGGAACTTCGCATATTAGCGGAAGTGCTTGAGTTAGACAATGGGGCGATGAGCGGTATGACAAAGGGATTTCTAATAACAGGTATTCTATTTCATATTCAAGGAAAAATGGACCTTTTTGAAATAAATAATGGTATGTTTATTTCAATGTAAAGAGGAAGATATGTCACTAATAATGAAAAACAATATCAGCCAAATGGCCGCCACAGCTACGCTTATCGGACAATATCCCTTTTTTTAATTTTTTTTATCACCAAATCGCAGAGTGGTATGCCCTCTAATAGTTTCATAAAGTTCCATCGTTGAGGTCTTCAATTAACGTTGGCCTTTTGGCGTAGACCTTATCTTTTGCATGGTCTCAAAGAAAGAAGTCCCAAGGTATTAAGTCACAAGATCTCGGTAGCCGAATGCGATCGTCACTGCTAGAGATGTTCCTTGAAAGATCGGTGCTTTCGTTGCTTTCTTGTTGAAAGTAAACGTTATTCAGATTAATACCATCCAATCCCGGATATAAAATTCTTGAAATTCTTAACCGTAACTGTTGCTCCAGCCTCATTTTCGAAAATGTAAGGCACCAACCAAACACGCTGATAATCGAGGCTTTTCAACATTAAATCTTGGGTTTTCCGAGCCTTAGTTGCGACAGTTTTGCTCATCGAGGCGGAAATGGACTCATCAGTTAAGATGACCTGGGTTTTCTTCAACACTTTGGGCTAGAGCAGCAATATTCTCAGTTGTTCTTAAACGACGTGCACGTGTTTTCTTTCTCACATAACTAACTTGTCCTAAAATCTCAATTTTTTCCGACAATTTCTATATTGTGTTCCGATGAGGTACTTCCTGATGACCGAAAAATGTTTTAGTTTTACGAACCGTATCTGCCAGGTTTTCAACATTCTTATAGTGAACTTTAATAAATTCGTCCCATGTTTCTCTTCATTCCCATATGACAACTCCACGCACTCACATCGTTGTTTTACCAGCTCTAATTTTTTTCAATGCAACATTTCTCATCGTACGATTTCATTCGGTCCCGACGGACGCCCAATATCATCAAATGGTCGATTTGACTTTTAAAATAAAGTTGTTTGGTAAATTACATATATTTTCTAGTCATCATGTGTATATATTATATATATTTAATTGGCACTTTGTAACCGCTGAAGCGATTTTCGGCCGAGCTCCTCCTCCAATTTGTGGTTTTGCGTCTTGATGTGTTTCCAACAAATGGAGGGACCTACAGTTTATACTAAGCGGCCTCCGAACGGCTGATGGTTTTTTTACGAGGAGCCTTTTTTATTTCATGTCCGAAATACACTCGGAGAGGTGGACATTCCCTGCCGACTTAATTTTTTTATTTAAACTAATTTTCTATAACTTTTGGATGTTGCTGGCACTGGGATATGAACCCGAGCCTTCCGAATGTCAGTACGCAATGTTATATATACAAATATATTCATATGTAATCAGAAAAATTGTTAGGGCAGACAATAGCCATCAGTAAAAATTGAGCTACATGTGATGAAAAGTGCTTATAGATATTTTCCACATTTAACAGAGCGAACAATGCAAGAATTCATTCAAAAGGGGTTACATATTTTTGCAGCAACTGCCTAAGGCATATGTATGAACGAAACCAAATTCATAAACTTACAAATGTACATCCACGTATGTACATACAAGAAAACATATCTCACACTCAACCCCAGCAAACACATGCTAAAACTGAGTGCACCTCCCATTTCGGAAAATGTTTCGTCTTTATGTTTCTTTTATATAAATTATCCTTCATAATTGCCTTCCTGTATGCCTTTGGCAATTTGTGGGAATGAGAATTCATTCGAGCATCACAAACTGATATAAACTATTTAAGAAAGCAATTTTTAGTTAATTAAACGACAAAGACATGAAAAGACGGCAGATAATTTCTTTGCGAGAGACAACAAGAAAATGTAAATGGTTTCAGTATTGTTTTTATAAAGGAATTTTGTGAACATAAAAGGCCTTGCATTTGCTTGTGTAGTTTGCCTAAGATTGTCATTGTTTACTCGCTTTCGAGTTTTTTGTTCCACTCTTTGCTAACCTCACTTGTGTACAGCTCCACACTAACTTTCAAGCGTACCATATAAATATAATATCCAATATACATACGAGGGGATTAAAAAAAGTTCGGTAAGTTGCCCAGAAAAAAAAATGTTTTTGTATTTATTCGTAATCTTTGTCCTTTGTTTACATAATTACCATTGATTTCAATGCATTTCTTAAGCCTATAGATCCACTTCTGAAAAAAGTCTTCAAAATCTTGCTTTTTAAGCTCATCAAGTTCAGCATTAAACGCATTAATTATCTCCTCGTCCCAATTAAAGACCTTTCCGTTTTAATTTTTTTTTCAATTTTTAAAAATAAGCAGAAATCACAACGTGGTTTTTCCGGGAAATATGGTGCTGGACGTATTTTTTCGATCCCGGAGATCGCATTGAAATTACTCGTTTTTCAGCAGTGTGGGATGGCGCGTTGTCATGATGTAAAAAGTAGTGCCGCAAATCCTCTTTCTTCTTGCTTTCCAACAAATTTTTTAAAACTTTTGATAAGCACTCTTCGGTGTACGATTTTGCAGTTACCGTCTGACACTTTTCCAGTGAAATAGCAGCTACGATTACAGATGGGGAGAAGTAAACTGACATCATTACTTTTTCAGTTGATTTTCATTGCTTAGATTTTACTGATGGGTTTGCTCCTGTTGGGCTTCATATCATGGATTGCTATTTGGATTTTGGTTCGTACTTATAGAACCAAGATTCGTCACCAATAACGACTTTATTGAAATTGCTAGACTGAGCACTTTCGAATTTGTTTAGGAAAAATTAAGCAAAATGCCCTCAAGCCTCTTTTTGGGCCTTTTTGCGGATTTCTTCGTGTATCCTAGATGATTACTTAATATCAATCGTTCTTAAATTTGGAAGGAAGATTAATAAAGTAATTGCAAAGTATTTGGTATTTAGATATTTAGATTTAACAAAAATAAATTGAAAGTCACCAACTGACCGAACTTTTGTTTATACCCTCGTATATGTTCATGTCTTTTGTTCGAAGATATTCCGCTTTAGGCATCAATTACAATATCAAAAGCAATTGCATACATATTTGTTACTGAGGGATTAGCAAGAGAAAAGCTTTGCTTATAACATTCATAGCTCGTTATAAAAAACGAGCTTAAATCATAAAGTGGGAGATACTAAAGGTAATGATAAGTTGGCCGCAATAGCCGGGTGGTTAGCATTGTGTACTACCATTCAGAAAGTCAGGGTTCGAGGTCTAGAAAAATTGCCTCAACAATCACGTATTGAGTTCTGACTTTTTCAGACTGAATAAGGAACCGGAATATATGGACCTGGTAGTGAACGAGGACAAGACGAAATATCTTCTGCCCTCAAACCGATAACAGTTTGATCGCATTTGCGACGCGGCTCCAACCTCATTGTTGACCGTCTTAATTTGGAAGTTTTAGATGATTTCTCCAATCTTGGAAGCACTATTAATACCAAGAACAATGTAAGCTTAAATATGCAACGAATAATTACTCTTGCCCGCAGGTGTTACTATAAAGTGAGTATGCATTGAAAATCAAAGTCCTCTCTTGATGAACAAAAAGCAAACTTTACAGATCGCTCATCATTCGCGTCCTGCTATAGGGTGCGGGGGCATAGACCATGACAATATCTGATGACTTTACATTACGCCGACAAACATGTCCAGCCATTAGATTAAATGGTATAAATATTTTCCAGGCAAATGAAGTAACATATCTCGGCATGAACTGAGATAGAAAACTCACTTGAAAAAGACACATAGATGCCAAAGTATTACATATGAAATTGAAAGTAGTAGCCAGTTAAAGCTGGGTTTTACAATAATAACTCTGGCCTAAAACTGGATGGTTTGCAATCCACAACTAATTAATGCAATTTGGATGTATTTTACCTGTGCAACTAATATTGAGAGAATACAGATATTCCAATCCAAAAATTTGAGGTCAATAACGAGCACACTGTAATACAGTAATACATTTGTAATGAAAACCTACATACCAGGTGTGTTTGTTGAAGGTTGCCGGATTTACTAGTAGATGTCGCTAGCAATATGTATAAATTTCTATGATTTGGCATGTATGTAGTTTTTTTCCATTGACATTAACCTACAAAAATACGCAAGTCACATTCCGCCAAAATAATAGCGTCATATTTGTTTACCTCAGTGAATATGTCGAGTTTCGTTCCAAGTAAATCGCATTTGCGGCATTCGTTGCTTTTCTTATTTCATCAAAAGAAAAAAGCAGCTGAAGCTCACCGGTTGCTGGTAGAAACTTATGGTGAACATGGTCCAGTGATTAGAACATGTGAGACATGGTTTCGTCAATTTAAAAGTGGAGATTTCGATTTGACAGACAATGAACATTCTGGTGCAGCGAAAAAGTTCGAAGACGAGGAATTGCATGTTTATCCAACCTAATCGCAACAAAAATTGGCAGAAACACTACATGTTACTCAAGGAGCCAACGTTTAAAAGCCATGGGAAAGATCCAGAAGTATGGAAAATGGGTGCCACACCAGCTAAACGATAGACAAATGGAAAATCGAAAAACCCTTTGTGAAATGCTGCTTCAACGATTCGAAAGGAAATCTTTTCTGCATCGAATTGTCATGGGGTACGAAAAATGGATTTATTTTGAGAACCCAAAGCGAAAAAATCATGGCTTTCCCCTGGTGAAGCTGGCCCATCGACTGCAATGCCAAATCGCTTTGGCCGTAAGACAATGCTCTGTGTTTGGTGGGACCAGTGTGGTGTGGTGTACTACGAGTTGTTAAAATCTGGTGAAACGGTGAACACGGATCGCTACCGACAACAAATGATCAATTTGAATCATGCGTTGATCGAAAAACGGTCGGAATGGGCCCGAAGACATGACAAAGTTATCTTGCAACATGACAACGCGCCGTCTCATACCGCTAAACTGGTGAAAGACACATTAAAAACACTTAATTGGGAAATATTATCGCACCCGCCGTACTCTCCAAACCTCTCCCCGTCCGACTATCACCTTTTCGCATCGATGGAGAGGGAGTGCCCTTGCAGAGCAGTGATTCGCTAATTTTGAAGAAATCGAAAAATGGCTCGTCGAATGATTTGTCTCGAGAGAGAAAAAGTTTTTTTAGAATGGTATCCATAATTTGCCTGAGAGATGGGCGAAATGTGTAGAAACCAATGGTCAATACTTTGAATAAAAAAATTTTGAGATTCCTCTGAAAATTAGGTGTTTTCTTTATCGAAAAAACATGCATATTTCAACTAACACAACTGGTAATGGCCTTGGTATTCTACTGGTTCAGCCTGATATTGGAAGAAGCAGTCCGAAGTATCTCATGAAACTGAGAAATCATCTCAACCTATTAGCGAACGCTTTTCGTAACTCATCCAGAAGGAGAGATGTTCCGGTCTACTAATAAAAGTTTGAAACCTGTGTTAACAGGTTTTTATTTACCACTCCCCCCTTCCCTCCTCACCAGCGTTTGCACCTGATTAAAAAAAATTTAATAAATTATAAATAATTAGGTTTATGACAAGTTAAATTCTTCTAGGTTTTCTTACTTAAAGTTTTATTCAACAATATTGCGCTATAGAAAACAAATTTCGAGCGATTTCTGTAGCCAACTTAAAGCGAAAAGTGCAGAAAACTGCCTTTAAGAAATTCTTAGGATATTTGCATGCATCTTTAATTATATCTCTATAAGTTTTTATACAATTTTCCACAACGCAATTCTCAATTTACAGCAAACGGTAAGTGAAATGAGGGAATTGGGGTTCGTAGCATAGTGTTGACCTCAATGGTATTTACCGTGTTTCCCAATACACATACATGTACATAGCTATAACGCCATCGTGCGGTCATAAAATGAAGCACCAAAGCGGAATGTCTGCCCATTTGGGTATACGTCTCACCCGACTGCCATCGCACCTTTGCTACATCAACGCAAATGGACAGGCACCATGCCTTACGGCATACAACGCTTTTAGTGTAGAGTACAATTTTTTGGAAAATTTTTCAGTGAAAAAATGGATTTTCCTTTTATTTTTTGCTTTTAGTGAAGTAGCATAAATAAAAATGCAAATCCTCCGCATGAAATCCTCTGTAATTAACATACATTAGCAGCGAAAAGAAGAGTGTTACGAAGAGGAGGGGAGAGTACGTATGCTGAAAAAGCTGCTGCTGCTACTACTTTCCTAAGTCACAAACACACATCATATGCACTTGAGCTGTGCATGAGTATGTATACATACTCACAAACATACACACACATATATATATATATACCATATATACATGTTTGTACACTTTCATATAATTAGTGCTTGGCTTTTGTCTGTGCCGGACAGGTGAGGAAGATTTCATTTAGCAACCATTTCACACCGCAAACGAGTTGTACGCTCACTTGACTGCAGCTGAGCGTTCATGTAGTCTGCCGAGGAGAAAAGCAGATACATAGATACAGGGCAGAAGTTGGTAGGGGTTTGGACTATTTTGCATATTCTGACAGCCACTCTAGTTCGCCTTTTTTCAGTCAAGTTTTCGGACAGTGACAGTTTCAAAGTGAATGAGTGCAAGGCGCCCTGCCCAGCTCTACTCTCCTCCATTGGGCAATGTGCAATGGGCAATGGGCAATGTGACAAAGGAATGGTGTAATCATGGCATTTCCGTATTTTTCGTTAGTCAGTTTCTTTATGGTTGTTTTTATGTTGTCCTCTATGTTTGCTCACTAAGTACACTTCATGCATATGCAATATATGGCGTGGAAGTTAGTTATTTATGTTTATTTGTTTGCCTGTGAAACACGAGACGCACACACTCTTAAGTAGAACAGTTGTCATGCTGTAATGAGCATAGCCTCATTCGTTTATATTTATGGTACAATGCTATGGGGTTTCCGAATTTTTTTGTAGCTTCGCTTATTAAACTTATTTATTTAATATTTTTTATGCAAAAAATACACTGTAGCTTTTTTTAACTCTTTGTTTGAAGTTTTTGGTTTTTACCGCAGTTTTTATTTCTCTTAGAATTTTTTGTTGTGAAACTGTGCTAACCACATTTTTTTTTTAAATATAATATTGTATAACATGGAGGACATGGTGTGAGCAGTTTTCGTCTGCAATTCACCTTGAAGTGACCAACCAACGACTTTCGCGTTGTGTCTACTCCACATGTAAGTATTCGAAAGAAGGCCATTTATGATGAAAGGTGAACTCCCCTTAGGGATGTTGTCCCTGTCGGGGTCGTAGGAGTTTAACTTACTATAATATCCAGACCTGAGTTGTGCCAGTATTACGCGGGTCTTTCGAGGCAGCTCAAGCTCTTCGTCTGCAATAGGTGGTGGTTTCACTTCGAGAACACCATTCACAGGTAGATAGTTTTTGAAGGTGTTGACGGACTCTTGGTGAGTGGATGTCTGATGGGCAGCTTGAGCAAACATTTCATAAGCGCTTCAAAAATCTGTTATTAACATCGAGATTATCAAAAGATTGACGTACCAGCCCACATCTGTTCATTAAAACATGTGTATATATAGTTTTATATAGAAACAGTTTTTTGCTGGACAACAATAAACGCAATATCTGATGCGCTTCTTTACTCGACTCGGACTCTAACGATGCTATCAATGCCAAGAAAACAATTAGACCCCACTGAGTGGGAGCGGAGTCCTGATATGAGGAGGAACATCGTATTGCAATCGAAAAATCGAGTAGTCTATCGACCCATCTTGGAAACTTAGATATACTTTTAGGACGATTTTTTGCATGTTACTATTGAAGGACTCTTTGGAGTACTCGTATGCAATACAAATAAAAAAGACATGTATTTGAACAAAATTCGATATTGCATGATTAGCTGTTGTCGTTATTTACTCTACAATTTGCTAATTAAACGACGGGTGTTGTCAAGTTGTCACCGCCATCAACTATAGATTTAATTATTTATATAGGTTAAAATAAAATTCATCTTATGTACTGGCGTTGGAATCGCTTACGCGATTATAGCCGAATCAATTATAGTGCGTAACCGCTGTCTCTTCATTCGTTGAACCATGTCAATATCATCGTATAGCTCGTAGAGCTCATCGTTCCATCGTCTGCGGTATTCAGTAGGAAGGGCATGATGAGCGACTTGTAGAGTTTGGTTTTCGTTTGTCGAGAGAGGACTTTACTTTCCAATTGCCTACTTAGTCTAAAGTAGCACCTGTTGGCAAGAGTGACTCTGCGTTGGATTTCCAGGCTATTATTGGTGTTAATGCCGGTCCCTAGATAGACGAAATTTTCTACGACCTCGAAGTTATGACTGTCAACAGTAACGTGGGAGCCGAGTCGCGAATGCGATGACTGTTTGTTTGATGACAGGAGATATTTCGTCTTTCCCTCATTCACTACCAGACCCATTCGCTTCGTTTCCTTATATGCGATGTTAAGAAGGCACGGTAATTGGCGCAGACTGTGGGATCGTCTTTTTTATGGATTAGGGAGAGCACATTTAGGTTTCAATCGATGGGCATGCTTTCATCCGACCATATTTTGCAAGGAAGCTGATGCATGCACCTGATTAGTTAGTTATCCACCGCAATATTTGAATAGCTCGACCGATCCTCCATCAGGTGGGCGATTGCTATTCGGACTTCTTCATAGTCGTGGAACGGAACAACTTTTCCATCGTCATCAATTGGAATTTCGGGTTCACCATCTCCGTGTGTTTCCTCTTCACTGCCATTCAGCAGGCTGGAGAATTGCTCCCTCCTTCCCAATTAAGGGACCGGATATTCCAGGTGCATGCCCTCAAATCGTAATCCTTATAACATTTGCGGGGTCGTCATCAAATGGGGGGTCTCTAATCCGAGGCTGAAATTGATTTTCTATTGGAATTTAGTTTTCCATGTGGTTGATTCGCCTTTTCACTTTAGCTCGTCTACATACGGATGTTTGTTGGCTACCCAGGGGATACTTGGTCTTAGACCGGAAGTCGTGAGCTGCTTGAACCATATGTAAAAGAATCGTTTCTGGTCGCACCCAGGTAAATGGCAGTCAAAAACTTTCCCCACTTGCGTGAGCTTCTGCACATGGCTCTATCCCAAAAAAAAAAAAGAAAAATAAAAATTCATAACTGATATATAAGCAAAAAAATATATATTTAATCGAAAATGTGTATTTGAGTATTTGGCATGCGTTTTGTTTCAAGATAAGCAGACAATGTGCCCTTCATCAGCGGAAAAAAGTTTGTCTCAGGAAGTGGAAGATCTTTACCATTTCAATTTGATTGGCTCTGTGTTACATGTTAGCCTACTAAAAGACAAAGTAATGAACCGTTCGCAAAAGAATTTTTGCTTCATCTCTTCACCATTGTTGGATGTACCATTGACGCAATCGGTAGAACTCATGAACTAGTCATGAGCCGCGAGAAAATATGGAGAAGCCTATATATGAATATCAAGCAATCAATGGACCGCAATAGCCGGGTGGTTAGTTTGCTTGCTGTCATTTGGAAGCAGGTTCGAGTCGTGGTTCAACCAACATTCAAAATTATAGAATATTAGTTTTTCTAATGCGCTCGCCCTTCGTCAGGTCTTCATGGAAATATCAAGCCCTCCGAGTATATTTCTGACATGAAATTAAAGTTCCTCGCATATTTTGACGTTTTGACAATCAAATGGAAATGTCTATTTTGTCGTGAGTTAGTGAAACGCATAATCATTTATCCATTCCACAGGGTGAGATAAGTTTCCTCAAAAACCCTCTTAAGCCCCTATCTAGGGTAATGTATGAAAATAGAAAACAAAAACCATGTACTTAAAAGTCGGCTATTCTGCTAATATGTAATACAATTCTTCTTTATGATACTTCTCTCAAACTAATCTTAAGCATTCTCAAATCTGCTTTTTGTCCAATTTCACAAAATTTTAGCTTTAGTTACTGTTTTATATGTCACTAATTTGTGTGACCCCATAAGTTTCCAATGAAATTTTCCACATGACAAATTTTTTGATTTATAAGCAATCTAGGCGCTTGTTGACAGTGTAATAAATCTCCTTTCTTCTATATACGCACATGCAGTTAGGCATGGAAATTGGTAAAACTGGATATGTCAAGGCGACAATTGAAATTTGAAACGAAAAAAATAAATTGCTGCCCAAAATGGTTGGAAGAAATAATATACTAGAAAAAAATCAAATGATTGAAAAACCACAGACACGGTCATTAAAAAATACCAAACACTGAACACTTTAAAAGAATTTGATAAAAATAATTTGCTAAAAGAAGACGAATTTTAGTTATATGACACCGCTACAAACACTATTAAATGGGTACATGAGTGAAGCACACACAATGTCTGACATAATTAATTAAAAATTATTTTATATTTTAATTATGTATGTAGGGTATAATACATTTAAATATATATGGTAAAATAGTTAGGAAACAGAATGTCATGCAATATTTTTGGCTAAAACCTTCTTTACATATGTACGTATTTTGGTTTCCATTATAACTCTTTATTATTTGTGCCAAGACATTTAAATATATGAAAAATAATATATAAATAAATGCACTAATAGAAATTTGAGATTTATATTGTGAAAATAAATAAAAATGCTGATACTAATATATAAACAACTATTGAAAATTTTTGAGCATGTGCTATATAAATATTATTTCGTTAATATCTTTCAACAGCTTAACAGTTCTTATTTATTCATAAAAAAAGAAATATTAGGTTTCAACAAACCACATGTTTTCAAGGAAAGTGAAAAAGGAATTACAGCAACTAGACACTTTTGAAATTACTATCTTTTTTCATTAGAACGGATTGGGGCGTACATCGAGCTGATTTTTTGTTATGTTGTTTTATAGAGCACGAGCCAACTGTAGCCAGGCAATGAAACTTTTCCCTTAGAAGATCGATGGTTTCGTTGCTTGTGTGGCACGTAACGTCGTCTTGCTGAACGTAAACGTTGTCCAGATCAATACCATCCAATTACGGTCATAAAAAATTATTAGTCGTCTCTCGATAGCGCAATCCATTCATTTTCGAAAAAGTAAGGTCCAATGACCCCGTCGGACTATAAATTGCACCAACCAGCTAGACGTTGAGGGTTTTGAACAGTAAATCTTGAGTTTTCCGAGCCCGAAATGCGAGTAAAATTGCTTCACTATCCATCGAGGTAGAAATGGACCTCATAAGTCAAAATGCTTTTGAATGAAGTTTTCATAGTAAATTGTAATAATTTCAATGCGTTGTTGAAGCGTGTATCGTTCCATTTTTATTACTGGCGTAGCCTTTACTTGCCAAATGTCAAAAGAATTTCAGATTTAAAAGTGACAGCTTGCTATACCGAGCTATTCAAAATAACACCTCTTATTGGAAAACCCTTTATGTAGCCGTTTCCGGCGAGCTCTTTCTCCAATTTGTAGTATTCGTCTTGGTGTTCTATCAATAAATGGAAAGACCTACGGTTTATTCTAAGCAACCTTTAAAATTGATAAAAAAGCGTTCACATGTGTAAGGTTAATTTTTTAAAGTTGTTCAAAATAAACAACAAAGAGGAAACCAAACCTTGACAATAACTATTTAGTATTTGCCCCTTAAGTATCACCTCCAAAAGCTCAGAGTTTAAAGAATTAATCGAGCATGCTAAGTGCTAACCTCGCTAATTTCAACTTATTTGGGATCAAAAAAATTTATAACATATTATGATGACTCTTATGTTATGCGAATGGCGCCGAATGGTTAGCATTGCGTACTGTCGTTCGGAAGATCCGGGTCCCATATTATAGAAAATTAATTTAAATAAAGTACTAAGTTAATTTTTTTAATTGCGGTCGCCCCTCGGCAGGGAATATCAACCCCGGCGAGTGTATTTAGGACATGAAATAAAGACTCCTCATAAAAAACCCAGCCAGCCGTTCGGAGGCGGCTTAGTATAAACTGTAGGTCCCTGAATTTGTTGGAAAAACAACAAGACGCAAACCATATTATAATAGTTGTAGGATATGTGTAGAACTTCACGAAAGTGGCCAGAAACAAATCTTTGACATATGATTCAAGCAACTCACGGTCTTAGACCAAGTAGTCTCTGGCAGCCAACAAACTTCCATTTGGAGGAGAGCTATAGGATGAAGGCGAATCCTCCGCTATAGTTTGTGGAGCCCAAACCCTAATACCACATAAACAAATATACTCCAATTAAAGTTGAAAATATTATATTTATTTTGATGACAACCCCCTGCAAACGTTCACGAATGGAGGGCATGCAATTGGAATTGAGAAGGCGGATGTTCTCGCAAGACTAAAGGTCGACTTCACCGCCATGTTGGGTGCTTTTGTAATCTATTGCAGCGACCATATAAAGGAGCACAAAATGATGTTAGATTTGTGGTATAAAAGTGACTCGGCTATCGAGTGCTGGCATTCAATCCGATGGATGAACGCCTAGCTACAATCCACAACAAAGCAAAACTTTTCAACATATCTCGGATTTACAGCCACCCTCCGATAGAAAAGAAGGACAATGTGACCAAAGCTACTTTTTATGTGCGCCTAGAACGCGTCTATGAGGGCTGCCCCGGACCTGATGTCAAAATTGTGCTTGGCGACTTTAACGACAAGGTGAACAATTTATTTTGAAATATACCTAGACAGTCTGAGGCTGAACATCTTCGACAGGTTTAGAACTAATGGTTGTCTGTATCCCCAGATTTTCGCACAAGAGTATTCATCAAAATATACGGCTACCTCCGCAATCACGAAACCGAATTGATCATGTTGGGATTACCGAAAATCATGTGTCCAATGTTCTAGTTGTGCTTATGTTCAGAGGACCTAACAACGACTCGGATTACTATTTTGTTGAAGATGCACACTCGTCTCTGTGCATCAAGAAACACCCATCGACGAACACAAGGAAGGTTCGACTTGCACATCTGCTCTCTGGGCACACTCATCATCAGCAACTCGATATAAAGGAACTATGGAACAGCATCTCAAACTTCCCACACACCACCGCTTCGGAAACAATTGAACAATATCGAACTACAGATTAGTTTAATGACTGATTTCTATAAAAGAATTTGTGATCCAAGTATGCAGCCGATTTTTTACCTAGTAGCCAACACAAGCAGGCAGTTTTAAGTTTAGTTTGCAGAAATATGGCTTCCCAGGGTTATACGAATATTTAGGTGGATGCCAAGATATTTAATTTAACTTTCTTGTTGGAATATTACTTTGCAAAGTTTTACGTGGGTTGCTATACATATTTTTGGCCTAATAATGAATATGCGAATATTTATCAACGAAAATGATTTTTTTTTTTTGGATTTGGCTCGTCTTGGAAGACCCACACGGTCGATTGCTGTTTTGTTTTCGTCACCTGTGACGATCTTATAAACGTTTTTTGAAGCACCGCGAACGTATTTTTCCAGCATTTCTTTACACCAATCCACACGAGCCTTTTTTTGAGCGATTGTCAAATTGTGCGGGATCCAACGAGAACAAACCTTTTTTACGGCCAGGTGTTTATGCAATATCGAATGTATGCTGGTGGGAGAAATGCATAGGCATGCCTCTATCTGAAGGTATGTTACATGACGGTCTTGCATTATCAGTTCACGTACGGCATCGATGTTTTCTGGCACAACAGCTGTTTTTGGACGACCTTTCCGGAATTCGTCTTTGAGCGAGCGTCGGCCACGATTGAATTCGTTGTACCAGTTTTTCACAATGCTATAGGATGGTGCTTCATAGCCTTACAACGATTTTAGTTCATCGATGCACTTTTGTCGTGATAATCCACGTCGAAAGTTGTGAAGAATGATCGCACGAAAATTAACTCCATTTTTTGGTCGAGATGAATTTTTGAATTCCCTGTAAATAAAACAATTCACAATTAAATGACAAAACGTTCTGAGTGATGTTATGCTAAAAAATGTCAAACTTTCCAATGGAAATGTCAGATTGCACTTTTGCTCGTTCACTTTGACATCCATCTTTTAAGGGGTTACATACGTCCAGAATTTTCAAAAAATCGATTTTTTTTATAGGTTATTATTCTTTATAGTTTTAGGCGTATTTCTGTGAAAGTCGATTGTAAAAATTCCCCATAGATACAAAGTTATGGTAGAAAATCAGACCGCCCGACGAGAGTTTAATGCACACAGGTAGCTGTCCTTCGTTTGAGGCACATGAAAGTTTAAACGCGTTTTTCTCGAAACTAGTTTTCCCGGCACGGTCTGCATGATAACTCATACTCTGTCGAGCCGTATTTTCGATATTTTTATTAAAAAATTTTATGAACATAATTAAAGTGTGACATTTATGACGTAAAACGCATACTTTTTTTCTAAATTCCGTAAATTGGAAAATTTTTCGAAATTAAAAAATTCGGCTCGACAGACTATTGTATAACTACAACTTCATTTTACAAGAATTTTTTTTATTTTTACAGATCCATCAACATTCCAAGGATAAATGATGCAGACCGTGGAGCAACTTTTTTTTCATTGTACTTTGGGTCACGTGATATTTTATGTACTAATTTTTGTAAAGAAGAATTAAAATACATTTTTTATAAACTTTAAGTACCAATAAACATTGTATAAAATTTCTTTATATTTATTTCTATTGTTATCCCTTCTGAAAACAGTTTTTGTTTTAGCGCATTTTTGGTGCTGCTGGACGTATGTAACCCCTTAAATGATTTTCTAGTGTGTTTGTGGCTTTGATTGGGAAATTTGCTCATACACAAAATAGCGGTTTCGTGTTCGAATGCTAACTCTTTGGAATGTTTGAAGTAAATGAGACATACACCTACCACTCTGAGAAGCATAAGCCATAACAAACTGGTATTTGGATAGCACTTTGCTTATTTGCAGATTTTTTTTATTTTTATATTTTTGGGAAGAGGCATATTAAAGGCATTTTAGGTATTACAGCTCACAAATCTTATCTTTCCCTACAGGGTGTTTACATATGCGCTGCTAAATTGAATTGTAGTGTATTGTTGTTGCACCATGCACACCTACACCGCAACAATTCCTTTTTCCCTTTTTACCTTCTTAACAATTTATCAGTTTGTCCCTTTTGTATGTGTGAGTACGAGTACCTATGCAAATGTGTGAGGCTGAGTTTTTATATGAAATGTTGGGAATTTCGAAAATTTCTTTACTTTGGCTGCTGCGGCGTATGTTATTTAATGAAATTTTATTATTATGAACACGCCTATAAAAGTTTATTACGTGCAGCAAGTTAACTTCCATTGTCTGCACTCACACCAATAAGCTTTTATTCGTTGTATAAACAAATAATGGACAGCAAATTACTAAAGAAGCTAAAGCAAAAGTGTTGCCACAATACGCAGGGAAGAGTGTAAAAATTTGTTCAGTTTGTGGTCTCGGAAGTTTTCAGGCAACCCTATATGTATGTATGTATGTATGTATGAAAGTATGCAAAATTTTGCATATGTGGCTGTAAGCAAACCTTAGGATTATATGTACTGTTGTAGATATGTATAAATTAAACGCCGCAGTCGCCTTTATTAATTTCCACTGCTTTTGTTGTTGTTCTTATGTTATGTCTCACACACTTTGGCTGCGGTTGACCATGAATGAAGTGTAAAAAATTTACTTGCTTTGTGTCCACACACTTTTCTCTTGTAGTATCTTAATTCAGTTAACTCTTACATTCTTTGAATTACTTTAGACTTAATGTGAAAAGTTTTTGTTGTTATATCTGTTCGATTGGACCTATTGGGTATTATACACGTATACTTATTTTTAATTGTTTAACGCATAGTTTTCATTTAAAATATTAGTTTTAACCTGTTTTTTATTTTTTTATTTTCAACTGGAATTACTTTAATCACAAAAAATATAATATTTCTATCAATAAATTGAATGAGTTTTTGCTTTTTACGAAAAAAAATGATTTGCGTTCAAAAATCTGACTTTGTTCTCGACTTGTACTTAAATTAAGTAGGAATTTCTAATTTTTTCTATTCTGTAGATGAAGGAAAATGTAAACCAGTTGAATACAATGGATGGGCCGAAAAATGTCCAAAGATCATCCTACTTTTACAACTCATTCAGGGTAAGAAGGAGCACATAATATGTGTACATACATATATACGAGGGGATTAACAAAAGTTCGGTAAGTTGACCATAAAAACAAATCTTTTTGTATTTATTCGTAATTTTTGTCCTTTTTTATCTTCTTTACATAAACGCCATTGATTTCAGCATTAACCGCATTAATTATCTCCTCGTTGCTATTAAAAACCTTTCCTTCAAAATTTTTTATTTCATTTTAGGAAAGAACCAGAAATCACAAGATGCTATATCCGAGGAATATGGTGCTGGACGTATTTCTTCGATCTCGGAGATCGCAATAAAATTACTCGTTTTTCAGCAGTGTGGGATGGCGCGTTGTCATGATGTAAAAAGTAGTGCCGCAAATCCTCTTTCTTCTTGTTTTCCAAAAAACTTTCGAAAACTATTGGTAAGCACTCTTCGGTGTACCATTTTGAAGTTACTGTCTGACCCATTTCTAGTGGAATAGCAGCTACGATTTTAGATCGGGTGAAGTATTCTGACATCATTATTTTTGCTGGTGATTTGTATTGCTCTGTTGCTCTGACAGCTCTCTGAAAGCATTCATCAGCGAATCGATATAAAATAACTGTGGAACGGACATCTCGTACGGAAATAATTGGTTTTCGAAGAGGTCTAAAAAACTGGTACGATAGGGATTTCTTTGTCTCTGTAAAGAGAAATCACACTACCTACCTCACAACGAGGTGGCGAGGTGGAATTTGAATCAAGAATAGAAGAGAGAAGCACATACATTTGGAAAAACTTAAAAAGTCACTGGGAGCCAGGTCCAGACTGCAAGGTGGATGGTAAATTTCTGTAAATCCAGTAGCTTTTAAGACATCCCTCGGGTGCGTTGCCTTGAAGAAACAGCACTACGCACTACAATGGCAAGTAATCAATCAATAATATTCCCTCGTTATACCAGAAAATGGTAGCCATAATCTGACGAATTCAGGTTTCTTCAGCTATTACAATGCGGTTGCAAATTTCATCCAATCATCTCGGCACAACGCGCACTAATTTTTTATATTGAAATGTTTGTGCAAAATCTCTCCAGCTCATTCTTTGGTAATCTGTAAATCTTCTGCTATCTGCTAAAATTTTACCAGTACTAATTTTTTGCCTTGTTGAATATTTTCTTCCTTCACGACCGTCACTGGGCGCCCCGGTTTGTCTTCACAGGTTTCTTTTCCTTGTTGAAACACACGATCCCATTTTTGCACCTCGTATATGAAGGAGCCGAGTCCTGAATAACCGATGAAAGCTGTTTAATAATACTGTCGGCGTACTTTCATTTTTTAAAGAATTTTCAGTTTTCGTTGACATGGTGCTGTTGCTTGTTCCAGAAATGTTAGTGAATAAAAAAGAGTTGTGTTATTTCTACTAATGATAAGTTCCGCAATAGGTATTATAAGTAGCGAGAAGAGGTGCCATCTGTAACCACTTTAGGTCGCGTAAAAGTCAGACACAGTATTAACACCAAAAACAATGCGAGCCTTGAAATCTAACGCGGAATCACTTTAGCCAACAGTTGCTACTTTGAACTGAGTAGTCAGTTGAAAAGTAAAGTCCTCTCAACGAACAAAGACCATACAAGTCGCTCATCATTCCCATTCTGCTATATGATGCAGATGGGTGGACGATGACAGCACCTGATGAATCGGCGTTGGAAGTTTACGAGAGAAAGGTTTTTCGTAATATTTGGCCGATAGAATGATGAGCTGTACGAAATTTATTACGACATTAACTTAGTTCAGTGAATCAACTTCGGCTACGCGGACTATGTCATGTGATCCAAGTGGATAAGAAAACTCCAGTTTTAAAAGTTTTCGATGCAGTACCTAACGGTGGAAGCAGGGAAAGAGGAAGTTCTCCACTCTGTTGAAAATACCATGTTTAGAAGGGCCTGGCTGTTGTTGAAATTTCGAATTGGTGCCAAACAGCGGAACGAAGAAATGAATGGCACGTTGTTGTGAAGTCGGCAATAATCGCGTAAGCCGTGTCTAGGTTAATGAAGAAGAAGGATAATGTTAATTGTAGATAATATTCGTATTGTTATATTTTTTTATTAATTAAAATAATACCTATCGTTTCAAGGGTAACAATGGTTTCTTAATCATTGGTTGAATGGCTATAAATGACATTGAAGCTTCTCAACTGCCGCAAACGGAGCTAGGTAAGAATACCTATATATATCGAGATTAAATGAGATTGATTAAACACAAGCGCGAATCAAAAATTTATCAAAAACAATATACAAATCTACATATGTATTATATGTTTATATAGAAGTAATTTCAGTACCAAGGAAATTTTAAGCATCAAAACGATTTTTTTCTTTTTGTGAAATAAACCAAAAACAATCCCTGAATTCAACAGATAGATAAATGTTCTGTAATACCTACTTACATAATTCAAGAAACTTTTATTGCGCACTCCACAAAGCCAAGGGCGAAAACGTGTACGTAATCAAACAAACAGAAGAAGAGATATTTAATTCGGTAATGTTTTAATTTCACGCTCAAACTAGCATTTAATATCTTGGAAATTACCACCAGCAAATAAGCACAAATTTACTTTAGCCAACACTATTTACAAACAAACATACACATGCCAGTACAATCTTACCTACACACTCACTTATAGCACCAATGAAATGCGCCCATTGAGTTTTTCCGAAAGTCGTTGTTACACATAATATCCTTGCTGAAATGTTATCCTTATCAAATTTACAAAATCATAAAACAAAACTTTTCAACTTTTTGACATGATATGCCGCAGCAAGCTGCGTGAAAGCTTGGAACTACATATAACAACATGTCTACAAACACAGTTCCGCACATTTCTCTTCTAAACATATGTATGGGTGTGCAAGTGTGCATTGTTGGTTATAGTATACAAATCAACAGCCACCGTCGGTTGTCAGGTCCGCTTACAAATCCATCAACTGACAGTCAAAATTGCCGCCTCGCACTCCACTTGCCAATTTCAACCACAAAATGTCTGTTGGTAATCGCCGTTGGCATGCGTTAGCTGAGACAGAGGCCAAAAATTAATAAATGGGGATGTGGATGGATGGGCGGTGTCTTCAAAGCATAAGTCAAGTCAAATAAGAAGTTCATACTTTCTTTTATACGGCTACTTACACATATACATGCATACAAACACAACTGCATTCACAAGAGGACATACAAATAAACATTATCGCAAATGTCAGCCCTCATAAATTTCGACTTGCCACTGTACCATACGTGTATTTGGGGCAGCATTGGTGTTAAGTTTGCAGGCCAATAGAGTTTTGGTAAGTGAGTGTAAGTGTGCTTTTGCCGATATTGTACTTTTGAAGTCGACTTCCAGTTCGCTTGACTTGTAACAAATACCGGAAATTGTTGTCAAGATAATTATTGTTATTTGTTTTTAGAATCCTGCCACACGTACGTACATATGTGGAAGGACTTGTACAATAATGGCAAAAACATTTAGCAAAAGGATGCACATTATGCCTTCATCAATTTGCGGTTGAAACCTCAGCTCACTTAAAACTTTCCTATTTCAAATACTACATATTATACACCTATGTATGGTATGTATGTATATAAACAGCACTCGTAGAAATATACAAATGTTGGTGGCAAGGAAGAAGTATTAGTGACCTTTGTTTCATACATATATACTCGTATATGTATTAAGATAGAGAAAAAGAGCTGGTACGATGAGGAATGAATTTATAGAGGAAACACATATTCAGATTTCTGAGTGACAGTGAAAATGAAACACCCGAAGATGATGAGCCCGAAACTCCAATTGATATGGATGGAAAAGTTGTTCCGTTACCCGACTATGAAGAAGTCTGAATAGCAATCGCCCGCTTAAAAAACGAAAAAGCGACAGGGGCCGATGGATTAATGGCCGAGCTATTCAAATACTGCAGTGAAGAGCTCACAAGGTGCATGCATCAGCTACGGTGCAGAATATCGTCCGACGAAAGCACGTCCGACGATTGGAATTTAAGCGTGCTCTGCCCAATCCATAAAAAAGGGGACCCCGACGTATGTGCCAATTACAGTGGGATAAGCCTCCTTAAAATCGCATATAAGGTCCAATCAAGCATATTGTGTGAAAGACTAAAGGCCACCGTCAACAAACTAATTGGACCTTATCAGTGTGGCTGTAGACCTGGTAAGTCAACCATTGACCGGATATTGACCATGCGCCAAATCTTAGAAAATACCTGTGAAAAACGAATCGACACACACCACCTCTTCGTCGATTTTAAAGCAGCTTTTGCCAGCACGAAAAGGAGCTGCCCCTAAGCCGCTATGTCTGAATTTGGTATCCCCGAAAAAGTGTGAAAACTGACGCTAGACAACACCAGAAGCGCAGTCAGAATTGTTAAGGATCGCTCCGAGCCGTTCGATACGAAACAGTGACTCTTTATGGTGTTATTTCTTCAATATGATGGTGGAATATGCTAGTGATATTGATTGACTTTAACAACTTGGCTTTAACAACTTGATAAAGAAGAGAAGCGAATAAGTCTGGTAGTGAACGAGGACAAGACGAAATATCTCCTGTCGTCAAACTAAAGTTACTCTTGCCAACAGGTCCTACAAACACTACAAGTCGCTCATAATACCAGCCCATAAGAGCGCAGAAGCGTGGACGATGTCAACGTGTGATGAATCGGGCTTGAGAGCCCTCGAAAGAAAAGTTTTGGAAACGATTTATGGTTTTTTGCGCACTGGCAACGGCGAATACCGCTGACGATAGAACGACAAGCTGTATGAGCTATATGACGATATTGACATAGTTCAGCGAATGAAGAGACAGCAGCTACGCTGTCTAGGTCATTTCGTCCGAATGGATGAAAGCATTCCAGCTTTGAAAGTATTCGATACAGTACCCGCTGGTCAAAGCAGAGGAAGAGAATAAAGAGTCTCTTATGCAATTTAGCAAACAGAAGCGTGGCGCTTGATTTGTGGTGGGAACGGGATGAGAGGGTTACTAGGAAGACAAAAGTTTCCAAACCATGCTGATGTTGAAACATATGGGTCCAGCGAGAGCAGAACTATAACCGGGGAAATCTTCTGATGTCTCTTAGGCACCATTTACACAGTCTAACATCTAAGCACCTAGTTAAAGGGTATAATATTATTTTAGGTAAGCCATATCTCCTAAAGTTTGACCATAAGGATCGGAGTAACTGACTTAAAAGACTCCATTTAGCAACATAGAAAGGAACCTTTGGACAGGACAACATTCCCCAAATTCACGTGAATGGCATGTGTGGTACACAGATGAATCAAAGACTTCAGAAAGATGCATGGATCACGGCCACCAAAAAAATGCTTTCGTTACCTATAAAAAAATGCCTCAATATCTTCCAAGCAGAAGTGTTCTCCTATAGTAATTTGCAGCGACAGTCAGGCTGCACTGAAAGCGATATCATCATGAATAAATAAGCCGTATATGGTATGGGAATGTGTCAATATTCTTAATGAAGTGAGCGAACGAAACAAAGTTCGGCTTATCTGAGTACCGGGACATACAGGTAATGAAGGAAATGACTAGAGCCCTTCTTCCCTATAAGCCAAATACACAATTGAAGAGGAGATAAGAAGAGAAGAAATGAGCATAAGGAATTATTATTGGTACACTAGTGACGTGATGGGACGATCAAAAAAGCTATGGGGGTGAGTACAATACCATCGGTGTATCGATTAGGGTAATTCCATACGATTAATTGTCATGATCTTATTCCTTCGAAGACTTATTATGAAATTTAGTGTAAATAATAAATGTAACAAATTAATATTAACAATGGAAATTAATTAATTTTTTTTTTTTTGCCCAAAACTGTATATGATGAATAAGAAAACTTAATGTTTTGCTAATATAAACACCGGAAATTGCATGCGCAACTCGAAAAGCGAACGGTTGCAATGTGAAACTTTGTGAGGGGGAGAATAATAATCATATACTCGGTGTAAAATTTCCTATAAGCGGAATATTTAAATACAATTGCAATTTATTGTTGTGTATGTGTAATTGTGATTACTGTTTTTCAATGATTATTTGCATTCATTAAATTTATTTAATTTATTATTTGCTGACACACTTGTGCACAAATTCAAACACGTATACATATACCATATGTATGCACACACTTGTGAATATTCAATAAACAGGTATTACATAAACTCTATAAAGCCAAATGACCATGAACGCAGCGCTCAGATTACAATTACGGTGTTGAGTCGTTACAATTATATGTAAATAAATGTGTAACGCAGGGAATTGGGTGAAAGAATGCGGCCACTATTTAATAAGCATACACGTACATGTAGGCGCAGAGAATAAATTTTTAAAATTCCATATGTGTTTTTTTTTTTTTTTTTTTTTTTTTAGTTTTGATAGTTTGGTTCTGAATGCTTAATTGCACTTAATATAATTTACACAAGTAAATTAAATTCAATTAATTTTCTGATGGCTAAAGAGTGGCGTGTAAATAGGAAATAACAATGGCATGTACTCGTATGAAGTGCGCGTAATGTGAGTAAATATGTATGTAATTTATATTTCTATATATTTATAACAGCATATATTTACAAATTAATATTAATATTTGTGTGTGTGATTTATGGTATTCAATTCAATTTTTATTTGTTCTTCAAAGTCTAAATTTTATAATCAAACAATACTTTGGATCAAATTACATACTAATACAAGCAGAATTCACTCAAACACGGTATAGCAATAACACTATTTCGGAATTTTTGTGCATATTTCAAAAAAGAAACAATCGACTTGATCGATTTCAAAAGTGGTTTCTATTTAACAAAAGTAATGATAGAATATTTTAATTCTCATACATACGAGGGGACTATCAAAAGTTCGGTAAGTCGACAAGAAAAAAAATCTTTTTGTATTTATTCGTAATCTACTATGTCCTTTTTATCTTCTCTATTTAATCGCCATTGATTTCAATGTATTGAGATCCACTTCTGAAAACAGTCTTCAAAATTTTAATTATTCGCTTTAATTTTTTTTTAATAAAAACAGAAACCATAAGGCAAGGAATATGTCGCTGGACGTATTTCTTTCATTGCAGAGATCGTAATAAAATTACTCATTATTTCAGCAGTGTGGAATAGCGCGTTGTCATGATGTAAAAAGTAGCATCGCAAATACTCTTTTTTCCTGTTTACCAACAAATTTTTGAAAACTTTTGTTAAGCACTTTTCGGTGTACCATTTTGCAGTTAGCGTCTGACCCTTTTCCAGTGGAATAGCAGCTACGATTTTAGATCGGGTGAAGTAAACTGACATCACTACTTTTGCTGCTGATTTTTGTTGTTTAGATTTTAGGGGTGGGCTTGCTCCTGTTGGGCTCCGTACCATGGACTGTTGGTTGGCTTCTGGACAGTAATCAAACCAAGACACGTCACCAATAACTACTGTACTGAAGTTGCTAGACTGACCATTTAAATTTTGTTTAGGAAAAATTGAGAAAAATGCACTCGAGCTTCTTTTTGGGCCAATACTAATTACGTCGAATCCCGAAGAGAATCACATGGCGAACTTCTGTTTGCGTTGGTGGTGGAATTTCGTCTGACCTATCCTCACCTATCTTGCGTTTTCTTGTCTCGATTTTAGCCAATCGTCCTAAAATTTGAATGAAATACTAATAAAGTAATTACAAAGGAATTCACAAAAATAAATTGAAAGTCAACAACCACCCGAACTTCTGTTAATTCCCTCGTAATTCCTATGTGTGAAATAATCTGTGTTATTAAAAACTGTCCTCAAACTTCGAGTCAATAAATTAAGGAGTCACCTTGTCGGAAGTTTCAATTGGTATCGAATGGGGGGAAGAGGACCTTTCCGATCCTGCTGGAACTTTTGGTGTTGATTAACGTCAGCATATGTACATAGCCGAATAAATTTTGCAGTTATACAGAATTTAAACATAACGCCGTTAAGGTAACACTTTTTCGTGCTGTTGAAGATCGCACCTCAATGAAGAGGTGGTGTGTGTCGATTCTCTTTTCACGGATCTTTTCCAAGTTTCGATGCATGATGAATATCTGGTCAATGTTGGCTTACCAGGTCCAATCAGTTTGTTGAAGGAGGCGCACGACAATTGGCGCGGACTATGGGATCGTCCTCTTTGTGGGTTGGACAGACCTTACTTAAGTTTCAATCGTCGGGGATTCTTTCGCCTGACCAGCTGAAGCATGCACCTTGTCAGCTCTTTATTCCATGTTTGAATAGTTCTGCCATCAGCTCCAGCAACTGTGTTGTTCTTTAAATCTCGTAAAAGTCGGGTAATGAACATCTGTTCCATCATAATCGTTTCATGTTTCGGGCCTATTATATCCGAATGTTGCTTTTAAGTATTATTCAACAGGCTGGAGAAGTGCTTCCGCCATAAATTCAATATACTCTGGGTATCGGTTGCTAGATCACCCTCCTGGTTCATACAAGACTCTGCTCCTGTCTTGAAACTTTCTGCAAGCCCCCGTATTTTTTCATAGAATTTTCGAGCATTACTCTTGTAGTCCAGCTTCTCAAACTCTTAGTAGTCTAGCATTTCGGTCTCTTTCTGTTTTGTCTCCACATGCACCTCGTTTCCCTCTTCCGTTCTAGGTGTCTCTTCCACCCCGCTCATATACCATAGGGGCCTATCGCAATGTAAAGAGGTCAGAGGCAGTCTATTTTCTCTCATACCTTTGTTTGCATCTTAATGTTGGGAGCTTGAAATGCCGTCCAGCAATTTTATGAGTGCTCTCAGAAAGCAGGAGCACAAGTCGAGTCGAAAACCGTTTGACAATATATTGGGATTGCAGCTTTTCAACGTCGAACCTTCTTCGTGTTTGTTGACGGGCGTCCTTTGGTACACAGAGGCGGGTCCGTATTTTCGCTGCAACCAGTTCTCAACCGCATCTCAAGAACACTAGAGACATGTTGTCTGTCTATCATAAGATGATCGATCTAGTTCTGATATTTTTGATCAGGGGCCTAGTAGTTTGAAGAATTTTTGTGCTAGAATTTAGTACTACATACAATCATATATCGGGCCTTGGCGAAGTCGACCAGCCTCAACTAATTTGAAAATGTTTTGTTGTGGAGACTGAAATTTCCGACAGCTGTGTCGAAGTTACACGGACATTCGAAAGTTACGCCACGTATCTTACTCTGTCAACCAGCTTCTCTATATGCAAATATATCTGAAGTCACTTTTCAGTTACTTGGCTGCAAGTCTCGTATCGTATCGTATTGTATCTTGTGATCGGAACGTCTTGTCGTCAAACTCTCCTTGTGTTATTTGCCTATAGTATACCATATGTAAGGTAATAATCTTTTCAACCGAAAAAAAATATGAGTAAGCGAAACTTCGGCTTGTTGTGATCGAGAAAAAGTTTAGCTCTCCCTACGGAGTGAACTTTTAAGTTAAAATCTCACTCTCAGGACACACTGAACCATAGTTCATCCACTGCTGGAATAAGCTGTAAAGAGATAGCGGAGAAGTTGGCTTTAATTACGTGAGAGTTTGGGAAGATTTAAAAAAAGCTGGCTACTCGAAAAGGCTCGATAAATTAACCGAAAAATATTCAAGTGACCGAACGCTGCTCAAACGTGAAAAAATCTAATTATTTCTGAATCAATGAGTCAAGCGAATAAAACAAATAAACTTAAATACGATAGTGTAAAATGAAAAAGTATGGTCCAAGGCCTGAATTGACGGCAAGAAAAGTGATGCTGAGTGAACTACATAATTAGGATAAGGGAATTGCCCACTATGAGGTGCTACCACTTGACGAAACGATAAATTCTGAGTTCTTCTGCCAATAATTAACCAGACTACAAAAAAACGTCCAGAAATGATCAATAGAAAAGGTTTGGTGTTTCATTATGCAACAATGCCAGGCCACATACATCTTTGATTACCACGGAAAAATTAACAGAGCTTGGTTGGATAGTTTTGATATACCCACCGTATAGACCAGACCACACTATCAGAATACCATTTCTTTCGGCCTCAGCAAAGCTTTTTGATAATAAAAATTGTCAAATTCTTTGCCGATAAATCGCTGAAGTTCTATTCTGACGGAGTTACGAAACTAACCAACAAATGCCGAAAGGTCATAAATAATTGTAGTCAATATGTATATGATTGATTATAATTTATTTTCAATAAAAAAACATACATATGTATGCTAGTATTTTGTATTAAATATATTCTTATTGCGTACTTGAGTTGTATAATTTAACACTAAAGTATAAATTTCATGGCACTTTGCACTTTGATATCCAGCGAACCCTACTGATGTACGACTAAATAATTTCTTGTAGGCAACCACAAATTGTTCAGTTCTTCATGTTGTTTTTTTGAAGTGTTTGTAATAAAAGTAAATATTTTTGGTATACAAAATCACTTGACATTTAAATAGCACAGCAAGGTACTTGGGCATCATGATTCTTGCAACATACGAGTATACGTACATACCGACTGAAGAGCTTTTGCTAATACTCGCAAATAATACATAAATTCGTACGTATGTAGGCATACATGTGTTTTGTGTGTGTATTTTAACTTTGAGCTATTGGAGAAAGCAACCCAAGGGTTTGCAAACTCTCATCAAGCATCATTTATTGCCTGCTTCTTTTCACAAAAATACCTCCTGATATCCTGTTGCTTGTCTTGTAGCCGCAACACTAGTTATATAACGTGTACTATTGTATATACCTATTTTGCTGTCTTCCTTGTTTCTCCTAATAATACTTTACCCTTATGCTCATTTATAACAAATACTTGTAACCTCCTGCCACCTATGCTTCGATTTACATTTACATACAAATATCTTCATACATATAAAGTAGTTACTTAAATACTGGAGAACAGTTCGAGTCTGAGTTAATTACTTTGTATGTGTGCCTGGTTAGTTACAAATTGGCACAAGCTACAATTACATATATTGTTACGTTCTACGTTATGCCACATTCTTAACATCTTCATACATGCTCACTAATTCACATCTTCTTATTAAACGCCTTTTAGGGATATGAGAAAGTGGTATGAAAAGTATTGATTTTTAATTTTATTTGTTATTTTAATTTTTAGTTTTTTTTTTTTATTTGATTTAATTTATTTTAATTTATTCTGTATATTTCATATATATGGATGAGTGCATAAGTTCGTGCCCGATTTCAAGTGCAAACTAAAATTGAAATTTTTTGAAGAAAGCGCTTTTATTAATCAATTATGTATTCGCCATCATGTTCGGCAATCCACTCCCAATGTTCAACCAATTTACGGATGCCTGATTCATAGAAATCGCGCGGTTTCTCGTTGAAAAAGGTGTCATGTCGGGTGAATATGGGGGATGCGGCATGATTTCCCAATTCATCTCCTTCAGTTTGGCCATTTGCTGACAATACTTGTTTGCAGTGATCGTTTCTCCAGCTGGCAAGAGCTCAAAATAGATCACGCCTCGGATATCCCACCAAATGCACAGCAGTACCTTCATCGGATGCAATCCACCTTTCGACATCGGTTCCGCCCCTTCGTGTGCCTGTTTCCATGTTCTTTTGCGTTGAACATTGTTGCACAGGACCCATTTTTCATCACCAGTCACGAGCCGATCCAAAAAAGGTTCGTTTTTGATCCGTCAAAGCAAAGAAATTGCTGTTGACATACGGTCCACTTTGTTCTTTTCACTCAACTGATGTGGCACCCATGTATCGAGCTTCAAAGTGTACCCAACCTTTTTTAAACGACGAAACGCAGTTGATTTGTTGACGTTCAATTCACTGGCACCCTCTTCCGTCGAAATACGTGAGTTATTCGCAACTAAAGTCCTTAGAAAATCGTCATCAAGCTCAGAAGGCCGTCCACTGCGAGGTTGATCTTCGAGGTTAAAATCTCCAGAACGAAATTTCGCGAACCATTTCTTTACTGTGCGGAGTGCTGGAGCACGGTCCAAATAAACTTCGCGAATATCTTTAGTTGCAGCGCCCACTGTTTTTCCTTTGCGGAATTCGTATAACATAATATGACGCATATGATCTTTTTCGTTGTTCATCTTCCATGCGTCTTTTCACTAAGCAACTCAAATCAAAATGAAGTTATTTTATGCTTGATTTACAGTTCGGACTGTCACTTTTCCAACGATATATAATATGTATATATTTCTTTCACGAGCGCTACTCTCAAACGATTCGTACGGCATCCAGCGGAATCGGGCACGAACTTATGCACTCATCCAATATTTAAATTTTTTATTTCACTTTTCTTTGTATATATTGTTTAATGTTTGTCTCAACCTTAATGTTTTCCATTTTACTTTATTATTTTGATTTCAATTTATTTGATTTGATTTAATTTTAACATTTTTTATGAAAATTTTGTTTTAATTATTTATTTTTAATTAAATCTATTTAAAAATATTTTATTTCTTAAATTATTTTAATTTTAATTTATTTTTTACTTTAATTTTAGTTTTAATTTAATTTCATTAAAAAAATATGTTTTACCCTATACGTGTATGTATGTCATTTTATTTGAAATTATTTTCCCTTATTATTTTGATTTAAATTAATTTTTTTGCTTTATTTCTAAAAGTTTTCATTTAAGTCTTTTATGGATTTTAATTAAACAAATTCATTTTAATTTTAATTTATTTATTAGTTTATTTTAGGTTTTTCAATTTTGCTTTATATTTAATTGTTATTCAATTTATTTAAATTAACTTAATATTCTTTATTTCATTTTATTTTATTTTTTATTTAATTTTTTTAAATTTTATTTTATAGTTTTTAATTTAATTTATATAAATTTAATTTAATTTAATCTTTGTTTCATGTTTTATAGCATTTTTTTTAATTGAATTGAATTGAATTTAATTTAATATAATTCAGTTTTATTCATATTAATTTAATTTAAGTTAATTTAATTTAATTTTATGATTTTTAGTTTAACTATTTAAATTATTTCATTTCATTGTAATTATTTTATTTTAATGGTTTTTTTTTATTTTAATTATATTATTTTATTTTGTTTCATTTTATTTTTTTATTTAATTTTGTTTTTATTTTTTTTATTTTAAAAAATTTAAGTAATTTAGTTGGTTGTATTTATTTTATATTATGTTAGTTTATTTAAATATATCTTATTTTATTTATTTTAGTTTAGTTTGTCTTGTTCATTTTAGAGTCTTTTATTTTATATTATTTAACTTTTTATCACATTTAAATTTTTTTTGCTTAATTCATTTTTATTTTTTGTAATATAATATACATTTTATGTGTTTCTAATTTTTATTTTTTTCATTCTATTTTAAATATTTTTATTTTATTTTGTTTTAATATATTTTATTTTTTCATGTATTTTATTTTATTAAATTATCATTGATTTTATTTTGTTTAGTATTGTTTTGCTTTATTTTTCTGTACTTTTGAGCTAAAAAATGGAATAATCGATATTTCATACTTTTTGACTAGAATAAGGTTAGGATATCGTCCATCCGATGTTTGCTTTCTCGTAGGGAATCGCTTAGACATTATGGAAAACGAGTTTCGAAGATATAGGGTTATCTTCCTCGTGGTTTCGAAATTAAACGTAAAGAAAATGCACTTAAATTGAACTTTGGCATTATACCTATATAAAGCACTACATCATTCACTCAGGGCCAAAGAGTGAAATATATGGTACATTAAGTTTTCTTTGGGCTCAGTTGCTGTGTGCCATAAGAGAGTCCTAGCTATTGAGAACGAGAAGAGGACTCATTCTAGTCTTTGCTTACACATTAACTTACAGTAGGAATATTTGGGGTGGAACGATCAAGACGAAATGCACCGGCCGACAATATTTGCAGCCGATCCAGTCCCTTAAAACTTTTTTAAAATTTTACCAATTGCTTGAATAGTTAGACTATTATGGGTATGTGCAACATAACCTCCTCTGAAAACCCGTGTCCATGGTAGTTAAGCGATCCATTTTCATAAATACTTGACTTTTAGTTAAAGCAAAACATATTTAGATTGACATTTAATATGGACAGATGTCATAATAAATAGCCCTGTAGCTTCGAAACCACGATATGGATATCCTTACATTAAGTCCAGAAAGTTTCCGGAAATTGTCATTTAAACTGCCCGCGCAGCTGTTGAAATCAGTCGACCTCAGTTGCCTCTGCGAATATATTTATTTAAAAAAGTCGTTTGGGGCCAAATCCGGTGAATACGGTGGTTGATCGATGGTATTGAACAAATTTTTGCTCTAAAATCGTTCACAACTACAGCTCGGTGCGATGGCGCATTATCGTCATGAGAGTTTCCGGAAATTGTTGGCCCACAATTCCGGACGGACGGTTATGAGGGATGTTTTCACGCAAACGCCTCAAAATGCTCGAATAATGCTCTTTATTGACCGTCTGTCCCGTTGGAACGAATTTATGATGAACCAAAACGCGAATATCGAAAAAAAAAACAATTTCCGGAAACTTTCTAGTCACCAGTTTATTTGACGGCAGGGGCGTTGGTGTATAGATACACATATATACTCGTATGTAGGTATATTAAGACATATTCAGATACTTGCCGTGCTTAATGCTAATTGAAGCCTGAGTTCTCAGTGAACTTACGTGCTTACATTGTGTCCGTTTTCAATTTTCCATTTTCATTAGCTATAATAACTTCATATTATTGTTGTATTTGCTTTAGTTGTTACTTTAGCTTACTTTAGCTTAAATTACACGCTTTTACAGTTATGCATAAAGCTTTTTTTCAATGCATCATCGCTCATTGAACACTCTTCACTCGGGGCAATTTTAGTACATCGATATATGCATATGTACGAGTATGCTTGTATACACGTATATGTATTTATGACTTTCACTAAAGGCTCTTCTTGTTTGTTGCTTAAGCTTAAGAGGATTTTACATTACAGTTGGCTTCAAGAGCTTCTCAAAATTTTCATGGTTTCTCGAATATTGCTGTTGCTATCAGATACATTAAACTATACTGCGTAAAGTTGTTGCGAAAATTAAGGCCTTAATTGAAACAGGGATTTAGAAAATTCAAAAGCATTAAATAAACGTATGTCTGTGTGGCTGTAGAGGATAAAAATATCTTTAACGAGTTTCTTACTATGGGCAAAATGCTCTTATTAGTAAATATTGAAAAATTTGCCAACTTTCTTTAGATGACTGCGAGATTTTTATTTAATGCCAGAAATACACTTGATATTTCCTGCAGATTAATAAAATTAGCCAGGACTCGAATACCGGTCTTCCGAATGGCACTGCGCAATGCTTACCACTCGGATATTGCGGCCAGACGGACGTTATCTTTAGTAGATCAAACAAGGATACACTTGGAAAGGCGCTCGCAATCGTCTTCAATCAAAATACATATTAACATATTAAGCCTACCTTGGCATGGAGACTTAGGAATAAGAGATAGTTTCTTTTTCGAGATTTTAGCCACGATTATCAGGTTTTATTGTCCTTGTTGAAGTTATTTCCGAAAAGTGGAGAAAACTGCAATATATTTTAAGTCGCCCCGAAGTGCTGATGGTGTTTTATGAGCACCTTTTTTATTTCATGTCTAAAGCGCACACTGAGGAGTCAGCATGCCATACCGAGGGGCGAAAAGTATTTTTTTTTATTTTTATGACATTTTGATTGTGCTACTTTGGACTGAGTAGGTCATTGAATAGTGAAGTTCCTTTCGACAAATCAAAATTCAATCGATGGTCTGATGGTGTCAGCTATTGAAACTCTCGATGGCGAGGACTATTGAGTGCTCTCTAGATCTAACCTGACCATTCGCTTCCCTTCTCTGACCAGTCTTCAGAAAGCACATCTAATTACAAAGGCAACACAGGGTGAGGTATAATGGTCAAACTGCCAAACACGCAATGAATACCTGTATATATACGTGTATGTGTGAGGATTTATTTAGCGTTTCCTAGCTGAGCGTTAGTATAAAATAAGACAAACTTAATATCTCCTCTTTAAAACCACCAACTATAATTGGGCTCGCAAATGTACATATTTCAGCAAGTCTAAAATTAAAAGTAAAATAAAATACTTGTAAATATTTTCACCAAATTTATTGTACATCCTTCATTCAGCAACTGACTATCACATTTAATTTTTATGACTTTTAACGAACATCTGTGGTGATATCGTAAAGTAGCAACAATAAAAAGCTTACAAAACCAAAACTGAAACCAAAGGAAAGTCATAAGTAACGAATTAAATGGAATTAATTTACTGCACGCCGAGCACAAATGAGCATTGCATGTGAGCATTGCGAACAACATAAACAGCGGATATAACAGGAACAACAAAAACAATGAATTCCACTAAAATAACTGTGGTAGAAAACAAAAATCATGATAATTTGTACAAACAGACAGTCAACTCTCGTTTATTCGAAACTCGAGAGACTCTTAAATACACGTATTACGAATCATCGACGAGTGTTCGAAATATCAAATGATTCAAAATTTTTGAGAGAAAAGAAATAAAACTTCGAATTGTTGAGTGTTTATAATCAATTATTATTTAATAACTGGATTTTCTTGCCATAACAAAACTTAGAAGGTGAATACGTGTACATATTCATATTTCGAAAGAAATCTGTTTCAATAGTTTGCTTCCCTAAGTACGTTACTGCTGCTCAGAATGCTCAATAATTACCTTTTAATAGAAAAAATTATTGTAATGCTTTTTCGTCACTTTCGTTTTGTATATGAAAGGTTTTTAAGGTGTAAAGTAGTGAGGCTCTTGCTTCCATAACTGGCACCTCTGCCAAAGGTTCTAATGCATCGTCTACATCTTCACCATTCCTTTTTTGCATTCGTATCTGTCGCAGCAAACATATTTACTGGAATATGGTATAGTCAGGAAAACTAATAGCGTTGTTGACAATTAATGGTTCCATACTGGTTCGTCAACATTCCCAATTATTGGAATATTTTCGTGATCTTCTTTTATGAAACTTGATTATTTGAAGCAGTTAAGAATATTTAGGTGTGTTAAAGCTCTCCTTGTCTTGCCAATCAATAAAATAGTAGTCAGAACTGTCAATTTGGCACTTGTATTCGGTGGAAAGAAGTAAAGTTCTGCGTTGAACAATGTAAAAAGACTGTTGTAGGCAGTCTACAATCGTCTGAAAAGTGCAAAAATTTTCGCTTTTATCCTTTTATGTCTTCATTAACTGTGAAAAAACCAATTGTTAAAACATTTTTACTAAACAATTTCATCTCCTTTTTTTAATTTCGTAATCCACTCTTTACTCGCTGGGAATCGCCAGTAATATCAAGTAACTTATTATTTACGAATTGTTGTTCTATTGTTTAATTCACGCCGCGTTTTGTTACGGAGCAATCGAGTCAGAGATGCGCAACAAACGCTACGATATTATTTCGTTTCGTTAACAAAAAAAAAAAAAAAAAAAAACAAAACGAAATGAAATCTTTTCGTTTTGGCGCCATCATATCGAACGATTAACGATTTAATATTAACGAGAGCGTTTAATTTCGGTTGAAAAGGGAATAAAATTAATTTTGATAACTGTTTTAACGTAAATATTTTCAAATGTTTTAACCGAATCGATTAAATTTTTATCATAAACTTGAAAATTATCGTGACGATGCAGCCTTGTTTTAAGGCAAATTTTGGTTTAAAAAGTTTAACAATAGTATTAACCCTGCTTTCGCTTTGTTATTTTAAACTTTTAAGGTCATCTTTGATAGGGATTATCGAACTTTATGGAAAAATATTTTTTAATAATTGTATGATTAACGTGAAATTTATCGTTGCCATGCAGCCTTGCTTTGAATTAAAGAGAGGTTCGAATTATCGCAGGTTTAAATTGACGAGAGTCAACTGTATACCTATATGTACATACACGTATAATACGGTATAACCGAAAATAACTGCGCAAAAATAAAATAAAATTGAAAATCTCACATCCACCAGCAATACGAGATGGATGAGCGGGGGCAGATAGCTAGTAGGTGAAGGTTGAACTGAAAAATGCAGTGCAAACTTTAGTAATTAGCGACGAGTTAACAGATATTTTGTTGTTATTGTTTTGATGATGTACCTGATGTGGCAAGCGTATTTGGTAACATAGGGTTAAATAGAAGCGCAAGGGCTGAAAGGAATTTTCTTTAGGTAATTTAATATGGATGGGTTGAAGGCAACAGAAATGCAGGCGAGAGGAAAGAGTTCGTTGTTGACTACGGAAGCAGCAGTAAATGTCAGCAGTAACGCGTTAGCGATTAGAGATAACACAAAGGATCAACATACGAGTATATGTATGTATGTATGCGTGTGATTATAGACCTGATGGAGGCAGCTCTTTTTTTTTGCCGAAAAGTCACAGGGGATAGCGCAGGAATTTTAAACGACAACAGGAAGCTAATAAAGCGCAATCAAACGTGCCGGTGGTAAATATATTTATACTACATACATATGTATATACATACTCTAAGATATGTGCTTAAGTAAAGAAGAAATAGTAAAAACATAGTACCTTCAGCAATAGTATCGGCATCGCAGACAGCGGGTGGCAAAGTTGCAACCAAAAAAAAAAAATAAAAAAATTAAAAATGAACCAACGATAAGAAGAAAATCGCAAGAACTGCACATTGCGCAACAATGCTGACATGAAAAATAAATAAAAATTAAATAAAAAGAAAAATAAAATCCGCTGAACTTGGAATTCAAGGCAATAATACCTGAAGACAAGTACACCCAGAATTAATTTCAGATTTTTCTTCACTACTGCAGAGCGCATTGCAGTCAGCGAAACTGGCACCGGCATGCACGGACAGGTGTTGCCTTGTTGCTGGAGGCACTGCAGCCACTCGGAGGCATACCATTTAGATGAAAATATAATGAAATTAAATTAATTACGAATACTATCGCTTCACACGCAATTGCTACGGATGAGCCGCTGGCGTAAAGGATAATGAAGCGAATGTTAGCCGGGGGGTGTACTGTTTGTTACTCAAATCTTGCTTATTTTTGTGCATTGTTGTGTAATAACAGTGGAAATCAATACAATTTTATACTTGTTAAATTTTTGTAATTTTTTTTTAATTAAAAAACTGTATTATGTACAATTTAATTTTACAACCAATGCAATCAAGGCTGCTGTTGATTTTTAATAACGTCAGTTATTAACTAGTCGATTTCAGCTTGAAAATGTATGAGGAGCTAGTTCGGCCGTTCAGAGGTGGCTTAAAATAAACTGCAGGTCCCTTTATTTGTTGGAAAACATTTTGACGCCTACCACAATATACTTTTTTTCTTTGAAATTAATTTGTCCTTGTGTGAACGACAAAATATTATAGCTTTTTTCATCTCACTTGAGTATATTTTTTATTCCTCCTCTTCCTCTGCTCCCCCCTGCATCGACTACTTTCAGCACTGTGTCTTCGTTCAAGCGAACATTGTCAGGCCACAGAGTTCCATCGTCTGCAGTATTCTCCGTAGCTCATATGCGCAGTATCATAAATCGTCCGTAAAACATTTCTCTCGAAGATTTCTAAAGCCACTTGATCGGATGTTGTCAACGTCCACGTAAAGTAGGACCCGAATGATGAGCGATTTGTAATATTTGGATTTTTTCGTCGAGCGAGGAGTTAACTTTGCCTACTCAATGCAAAGTAGTTGTCATTGTTATTGGTATGCTATATCCTACATAAACGAAATGGTGTCAACAGTGCCGCGGATGCCAAGGCGTCAGTCCCAGACCCAGACCCATTCGCTTCGCTCCCTTTTCAAGCATTTTCCCCATCGACCTCTTCCTGTGTGTGCAAATTCTTTTCGGTGAATTGTTTTCCCCATCAACTCTCGTTATCTTTCCCACACCGTTGATGATTTTTCCCTCTCATACCTCCTCATCGTACCAGATTTTTTGACCTTTTCGAAAAACAATAATTTATTACGCAGTTGTTCATAGGAGCTTAAAATGTCGTCCTACAGCTCCCTTATACCGAGTTGTTGATAAGTACTCTCAGCAAACAAGAGTGTAACTCGAGTACGCACATCCTAGACACTAAAGATACGTCTTTCATCTATTATAACATGGTCGATTGTTTCCGACTCCTTCAGGTGACAGCCAAGTACCTTGATGAATTGTTTTGTATCGGAGCCGCAATAGCCGAGTGATACTGCCATTCTGAAGGTTAGGGTTCGAGTCTTGGTTCGATCAACATTCAAAGTTATAGAAAATTAATTTTTCTAAATACATGAAGCCGTTCAGCGGCGGCTCAGAATAAACTGTAGGACCCTCGTTTGTTGGTAAGACACCAAGACGCATACCACAAATTAGAGGAGGAGCTCGGCCGTAAATCCCTTCAGCAGTTACAAAGCACCAGTCGTATAATATAATATAATATGTAATCTGACTTCACAGATTAACATATTTCGACCCTCACCGAAGTCGATCAGTCTCAACATAATTGGAGATACTTCGTTGTATACCTGTACTTGTTCCAAAGGTCCCTTGTTATTTTTAACCTGGAGTTAAAATCGACAAGCACGCTTTTAATGTCATGACGGGGTAGTGCTCATAGATGCGTTTCAGGTGAAATATTTGGTCGCAGGTCTTCTTTTCCATTGAAGGGTGGGCGCAATTCAAAGATTTTTTAGCATAACATCACTCTGAACGTTTTGTCATTTAATCGTGAATTGTTTTATTTACAGGGAATCAAAAAAATCATCTCGGCCAAAAAATAGAATTAACTCGTGAACATTTTCGTGCGATCATTTTTCACAACTTTCGACGTGGATTATCACAACAAGAGTGCATCGATGAACTAAAATCTTTGTTTGGCTATGAAGCAACATCCTATAGCACTGTGAAAAACTCGTACAATGAATTCAATGGAATTCCGGGAAGGTCGTCCAAAAACAGCCGTTGTGCCAGAAAATTTCGTTGCCGTACGTAAACTGATTATGCAAGACCGTCATGTAACATACCTTCTGATAGAGGCATGCCTATGCATTTCTCCCACCAGCATAGGTACATTCGATATTGCATGAACACCTGACCGTAGAAAAGGTTTGTTCTCGTTGGATTCCGCACAATTTGACAATCGCTCAAAAAAGGCTCGTGTGGATTGGTGTAAAGAAATGCTGAAAAAATACGATCGCGATGCTTCAAAAGACGTTTATAAGATCGTCACAGGTGACGAATCATGGATCTATGCGTATGAGCCCGAAACAAAACAGCAATCGACCGTGTGGGTCTTCCAAAAATGCTCGTATTTTCTTAGTTATTTGTTATTTGCAGATACATATGTATGTACTTTTATTACTAGTTAAATAAATTTGCTGTAATTTGGAAATGGCGAGCTAACAGAGTCAACCCCAGTTAAGAAACTTCGTTACAATCTTTTAAGTTTAGAGACGATACATTCAGAGTGCTTGCCCTTAAATCGTGGTCCTTAAACACTCGCAATGTATGTACATCATCGAAAGTAGAGTTTTCCATCCGAAGCATCTCCCAATCCAGGTGCACACTTTTCTCAGTTCGCTCACTCTCAACCTCAACCACATGGGTTGGTGAGTGAGGTGGCCGCAGAAATTGAAATTGGGCATAGTTTCCAACCGCAACTCCATATTCCGAATCAGGACTACACCCCAGTATACCCATAGTCAGTATTTACTATTTAAATTGATCCTTCTCAACTACTGACCTGAAGATCCCAACCATCTAATAAATAATAAACAAACTTTAATACATACACGTATGAATGAAAAGTAGAATTAATTATTTTTGTGATATCTTTATGTCCAATTAAATGAAGTTGACTGCGGAATTATCTGCACATTATATTGTCCGTGTATATGCTGACATTAGTTTATTAAAAAGTTTCAGAGTAAAAGAGTTAATTCTGTGTTGCTTGACGCAGGTGTACATGTATTTCCACATTTCTTTGCATTAAATAACTTCACACAATCATACACGTATAAGAAGTATAAATATATGATTGTATCTACATACGTGTATGTGCACTGTGCTTATAAATTTGTTTTGTTTTTTTTTTTCAGCGCATAACTTTTTCTCGCAACTGCCAACACTGACAGCCATGCAATAAGTCCTTTAGCCCTTTGCGCTGCTGGTGTCAGTTGGTAAGTAAAATCTAGCTGCACAACCTTCTGTGCAGTATTTCTTCTTCATTATTTCACTTTTCTCTTCTACTTCTGACCCTATGTACTTGCATGTTTGTGTGCTTATGCCATTACAATTAAAAACCAAAAGTCACAACAGCACACATCTCATCTGTCATTAACATTCGTTAAAACCAACTGACACAAGCAAAGCAAAATCCTGACCGATGAGTAGGTACTAATACAGTTATATAATTAATTATATGCATTTGTAGCTTTAAATTTTCATCTTCTTAATTAGTTAGTGACAAGTTCGTGGCAAATTATTGCAATTTTTTTCAAGTAACACCAATAGAGAGAAAATTAAATATAACGAGTGATTTTGAAAATTACAATACTTATACTCGAGTTTGTAATTCCTATTTCTAATTGCAACATGTAAGGTTCAGAAGCAAAGTCAGCCGAGTTTTGAGTATGCAAGAAAATCTCTCTAAGTTTGATACGATTAAATCAAGATATGGTAGTAGGTAAATCATTATTTTTGGCAATAGATGGCTTTTATGATCTGTATCCCGCGTTCTTTAAGTGCGTTTGGATTGCGCTAGATGGCATTAGATAGATGATATTTTGTACTAGTAAAAAAATTATGGGAGAAGTGCTGAGCATTTAACTCAATACTGTTTGAGCTCATAATAGCGCCAGGATCGGTAAGATCCCCTCCAAACCGTTCGATACCAAATGTGGCTTCAGATTAGGCGATTCAGTGTCGTGTGTCTTCTTCAATTTATTGCAGTGGTAGAGAAGGTACAATCTTCTATAAGAGTGTATAGCTGCCGATGATATTGGCATTATTGTTCACAACAACCGCGCAGTGAGTTCTGCTTTCTGTAGATTTGATAAGGAAGCGAATGATATGGGTCTGGTAGTAAACGAGGTCAAGACGAAATATCTCCTGTCATCACACAAACAGTCATCGCATTCGCGACTCGGCTTCCACGTCACTATTAACAGTCGTAACTTTGAGGTCGTAGATAAGTCGTCTATTTAAGAACCAGCATCAGTACCAATAATAATGCCAGCCTTGAAATCCAGCGCAGAATTACTCTTTCCAACAGGTGCTACTTTGACTGAGTAGGTAATTGAAAAGTAAAGTCCTCTCCTGACGAACGAAAACCAAACTCTACAAGCCGTTTATAGTTCCCGTCCTCCTATATGGCGCGGAGGCATGGACGATCTCAACATTCGATGAGTCGGCGTTAGAAGTTTTTGAGAGAAAGGTTTTGCAAAAGATTTATGGTCTTCTACGAGCTGGGAACGGCGACTGTCGCATCCGAACGAATGATGTGCGGTACGAGATATACGGCGACCTTGATATAGCTCAGCGAATTAAGAAACCGTATTTATGCTGGCTAGGTTATGTGGTCCGTATGGATAAGAATACTCCACCTTTGAAGATGCTCGATGCAGTACACACCGCTGGAAGCAGTAGAAGAGGAAGGCGTCCGCTTTGTTGGAAAGACTAGGTATAGAATGTTCTGGCTGTAATTGGTATTTTAATTGGCGCCAAACAACGAAAAGAAGAAATAAATAATGCAACTTTGTTAACTCGGATAAAATGTTGTTAAAATAATGGAAATCGTAGACGCTGACCGTCATGCGAGCACTGTTTCGATTGCCAAGGAGCGAAGCATTCAACAAAGCAAAGTTTAAAACCACTTAAAAAAATTTGGGCGTTGCATGACTTAACGAGAAAAAAACGTCATAGACCGAATTTACATCTGCGAGTTGGTACTGGATCGTTTTAAAATCGACCCATTTCTGATGAAAAGAGTATCATTGACTGCAACGTCAAGTAAAAACGGTCGTAGTTGATGGGCAATGAGTCAGCACAAACGCTCTCCAAACAAAGATTGACTGCCAGGATGGTTTTGTTTTTGTTTAGTGGAATTCGCAAGGCAGCATCGGCTATGAGCTGTTCCCCTACAGTCAAACTCTTAATGCGGCCTTGTACTGCCAGCAATTGAAACGTTTGAATGAAGTTATAGCCCAGAACCGTCCAGCTTCGACCAACAGAAGAGGAATTATATTTCATTATGACAACGTCAGATCACAAACATCGATAGTGACTCGCCAGAAGCTTCGAAAGCTTAGTTGAGAGGTACATATGCATCCACCTTATAGAGCGGAACAAATCATTACCATATGTTTCTGTCTATGGTGAATGATTTGGCTGGTGAAGAATTGGCCTTAAGAGAAGCCTTTGAAAATCGATTGTTGCATTTTTTTGACAATAGGGACAAGGGTTTCTATGAGAGAGCCATAATAACATTACCTTCAAAATGACAAAAAGTTATCGAGCAAAACCCACCAGTATAGATATTAATGTCTGTAGTATTACCTATGACCAGTATTGCCATTTTAACTTATTTCGACTAGATTTAGCTGCTCTTTTCGGTGTTTAGTTTGAATAATTGTAATTTAGTCAAATTTCTTAACTTTTTTCGGAAAAAAGGTTAGCTGGTTTAGCTTGAAGAAGATTAGGGTAAAATCTGTACAATTTCTTAACCAATCCTTCCAAAGCCGAACAAAGCGACAGATATTTCACTCGAAAATTTATATATCAAATATAATACTTGATTCGGTAGCCGATTGGTTAGCATTACGTACTGACATTCGGTAGGCTAGGTTTCAAATCCCGGTGCCACCAACATCCAAAGTTATGAAAAATTAATTTAAATAAATAATTAAATTAAATTTTCTATTTACGGTCGCCTCTCGGCAGGGATTATAATAGTTCGAGTTAAATACTTAACATTTTCTTATTATTTGGTGGATAATTTAAGAGAGTTGATATACCAGCATCTCAATGAAGCAGATTTTGATGTTTTGAGGGGTATAAGGTTTAAATTTATCTAAAGTTATGGATATAGATTTGCTTGCGAAAAATTTTCAAAATTTTCGTCTCTTAGTAAGCTACTAACGCTAATTTCCAACATGTCCTTAGCTTCAGGTATTTTCATAGATTAATTGGTGAAAAGACTCTATAAGTTTAATATTAAAAAAACGGCAACAAGAATGATGGCATTAGTTTACAGGCCGATTTCAAAATTATATACTATTTTTAAAATATGTAAATTAATTATTAATTGAAAAATGCAATTCTCGGTGAATATTCTGATATCCAGCAATCAACATGGCTCTGTTATACCTAGGTAGGTCCACAGTATCAAATCATACCTAAGGCTGTTTTACTGCATTCAAATAAGAGTATCATGTCGATACAATTTATACAAACTGAAAAACTTTGAGGAGAGTCTCTAAAAAAGTTCTAGTTTCCAAATTATCAAGCTTGGGTTTTCGCCACACAAAGTTTTCTCACTCTAAGATTCATGCTTTCTCTACGCGGTACTACATTTTCGGGTTGCTTTTCTTCGGTGTCTATTTCAATACGAAATAGAGTTTCTCTAATCATTTGCAAAATCTAACTACGCCGTGTACGCTCTACTAAGTGAGACCGGAACTGCATTAAATAGTATTATGAATCTAGATTTGTCTCTATTCTGTGGAGCGGTTCGCACTATATTATATTATATAATTACTTTAAGTGGCCTTCAGTGTTCTCTGATCATAGTCAGTCACACTTTATTATTCAATTGAAATGAAATAAATAAATAAAGCCAAAATCTGAAATCTAATTGAATAATTACAATTACATACAAGGTTTATAGAATACACATTTCATTTTTTTTTAAGCCATACTTCATTCTCTCAGATAAATTAGTATATTGCTAACTATCCGATGAATTCAAGATTTCTTAATGCCAAAACTTCAAGTTTTCCGCCAAAACAATTTAATATATAAAATGGAGCGGTTAACGAATATGCTACAATACCGCATGTTTGCTTTATTTTTCAGGAAATGTTGATATAAATCACTCACGCAATTGTTTTTTTTTTTTTTTAATTTTCGTCCACAATAGCCCACTGCACACTTTTTCACCGTTTCGAATTTTAAACACTATTTTTCCACAAGATGGGGATCAGCCATTTCCCAAAAGTCTTTTAGCAGACGAAGAAAATATGTGACAATCGGTTTCTATATAAAATTTTTAAAATTACTACCTTTTCCCTTGGAATTTTGTAATTTTACACATTTTTGGCATTATTTACTAATATCATTCGTATTGCATGACACCAAAGGTTGCTAGCTACAGAAATTTTTGTTAAAAAATAATATTAATTTACATAATTTGATTTATTTTAAAAATTTTTTAAAATTACAATACATTTGTTCAGCATTAAACTATTCAGAACGTTTTAATTGTAATTGTTATTAATTAAAAAAAATACCCTGCAAGGTTTTTGGGTTTTAAAGCCAAAATGTTACGCTGTTTCATAGAAAACATTATTCAATTTTTTTTTTTTTAAATTGGTGGCAACCCACAAATTGAACCAACTTCGTCATTAAACATATAATTTCCATTTTGTCGTAACCTTCTATTCTATAAATCTTGGTATATACATACATATGTATGTTTTCTAATTTGCTTTATTTATGAAAATGGTATGGTTTATTATCTCTTTATAAACTATGAAAGGAAATTACGAGCTAACTTTATTTTTTTTTTCTGTTTTGTGGTGCTCTTAAAAATAAAAATGCAATTGAATTGTTTGCTTTATATCTTTAGCTTCTTTTTAAGGTGTTTTAGTAATTTTTTGGCTGTTTTTATCTTTTTTTTAGGACTATGCAGTAGCGGGATCTCTGGGAAAGTTGTGGAAACTCCGCCTGTGATCCTATCTTTCATTCTTCTATTAAAAAACTCATTCATCACCTAAGGAAGAAGAAGGTGGCTTACACCTGAGAGAAGATTTATTAGTACACTCAAGCATAAATTCTCCTAATGCGAGATCAATACGCAAGCACAAGTTGGAGAAAAATATGTAGATCACGTATGGTATGTACATAAGTGTGAATATTCAATAGTTTGAGCTTTTTTATAACAAATGTATTCTTTTCAAGTTTTTGGCGCTTTATAACCGCTGGAGCGATTTTCTAAAGTACTTTTCTATAATTCCTGGATTTTGTTCTGACCAGCACTCGAACACTGGACTAACGAATGTTAGAACACATTGCTATACGCTTCGCCAATGCGGGCGCTGGAGTACATAAAAGAATTTAAATGGCTATATTAGGAATTTCAATAAATTTCATTAATAAAATTTACTTAACTAAACTTATATTTGCTTACATAGGAGTACATAGGTCCTAACATACAAATACTTTAAAATGCTCGAAAATGGAAAAAAACTGGGCGACCCCATTCGCTATTTTCGTTTATACGGCTGTGATTGATACACCACGCCCCACTCACGTCGCGCTACATTCCCAACTATGTACACACACACACACACATGGACATTTGGCGCGTACTTACTTGAGATTAATTACACTGCAGCACGAGGTAATTCAACGCGGCCGGCATAAATCATGCAAAACCTTTCACTTTTCAACATGCCACAAGTCGCCAAATGCTCGCTGGTAACACAGTAATGACGGCAGTATAAAAATCAAAGGCTGTGGTCGAGCTTGAGTATCGTTTAGCCCGTCACTGGCCACCAGAGCAACTGAAGTGTAGCGGAATTTGCGCTGTTGCGATGTGATATGTAGGTTTATTTTAATTTCTTTTTTCCCAGTTAAAATACATAATATAATTTATTTAGTTTAACAGTTAAAATGTTGTTTAATTTTTCTTTTTAACTCGAAAGTGCATGGGTCACTGCAATGACCGCGTTTATTTTTTTTCTTCTTTTTTTTGTATATTTTGTATTTCAAACGTATTTTAATTACGTTCATTTGCACGAAGACTAAATATGTGCACATATACCTATACCTGTACTTACTCGTATGCATATATACAGGTGAATCCTAGCGTTATACATATATATAAAATATATATTATTATATATATATGTGTGTTTACATATGTATGTGACTAAATGTAATTAAACACTTATGTACACTAGTATAATCGAATACAGAAGTGAATAAATGTGTTTACATATATGTACATATGTCATTCCGTAGAAGGAAAGAAGTATAAAAGAAAAATCACAAATTTTTCTAGCATGCAATGGAAACTGTACCATTAGCTACAACAATAACAATACTGAAAGAAAATTTCAACAACATTTGCGCTGGCAACACAAGCTCGCTGTAAAATCCGATAAAAAGTGTTGCATACCAACAGGCGCTCACTAAAGCAAACGTCACAGCACTTTCGTGTCCAGCAGTGGCAAGTCAGAAAACTAGCGAATGTATTATTTATTTTTACATACAAACATACCTATGTTAAGTTAATAATAATTATGTGCATATGATTGTATACGGCTCAGTTGGTTTTTGTTGCACATTTTACATATGTACGTGTATATATACATTTTAATGCAGTCCCAATTGGGTTTATTTATTTATTTACTTCTATCTTTCTTTATTCCGCGTTACTTTCTACCTTCGTTTGAACTTTAATTTTTTTTATAAAAATAATTTTTTTTTGCAATTGACTTAAAATTTTTGTTTACGTTTTTCTCTATTTTTTAAGTGATTTTTTCATTTATTTTTTTGTTTTCATTCTCTCTCATGCACATTTCTTTAGCTCGTGAAGTGAGCTTGTAAATTTCAAATTTTAATTACGGTATAATTACGCCGATGCTTTGATAACTGCATGCAGTTCATGAAAAATTCATTTTTGCCGTACGGCGTATACATACACACACACACACACTTAAATTCAGACATTTGTATATGTGTATACATACCTATGTTTATAGATATATATACCATACATATGCATGTTGCTGTATTTATTTGACGTGAATTTGTACAGCAGAGAAATTCACTACTTTTCTGCTATTTCCACTGCACAATTTTGATATTTTTGTAGTTTTTTATATTTGTATACGTATTATGTGTTACATGAGGAATGCCATGGTACGAAACTTTTTATATCGTTAGAGATAAAATAAATGACTGCACATGTGCCAAGAAACTCACGCTTTGTGGTTTCTGAAACAACTTTGGTGATTTCGATTTTTTCTTTCGGGAGTTGGATCCTGATTGGACCTGTTGGAGGAAATTGCATAAATAGTTCGGTTCGCTTGAACTGCCCTGAACCCGAGACCGAACGCGAAAGATCGCGGTTACACTTGCTTGTTACACAAAACAGCTAAAGGTTTGCTCATTAGCTGCTATAAATTACATGGAAAAGGAGAAGGAAATTACTCAATTATTTAAAGCTCTTAGTAGGTAAGTTTTTCAGACTGCCTACGGCGCAACGTTGTCCAAATATTCATCATGCATCAAAACTTGGAGAAGAACCGTGATTTTCCTCCTATTTCCTCCTATTTTAAAGCGATTACTATACGACTATAACGCTCGTAATTGACAGTGACAGTCTCGTCGTTGTCGTTTTCAAACAAGCAAGATCCAATGACATCTCCACACCAAGAGGCGCACCAGACAGTATATTGGGTGTAGTGATCTTTCTTAAATTATTTGGGGATTTTCGGAACCCCAATTTAGTTTTTAAACGTATACCCCGGTGAGTGTGTCTTCGCTGAAAAAAAATTTTGTTCGAAAAATCGTCGTCCAGTGCTTGTTGCTGAAGCATCCAGTTGACGTATGTACGGCTTTGTGAACAGTCAGCTGGCTTCAGTTGTTGTGTGGGCTGGACCTTATACGAATGTAAGTGTGCTTTCAAACGCGATAATGTGTCGTAAAATATATCCAGCTCTTGAGAACGTCGAGAAATAGACACATTCGGTTCTTCTGCTACACTTTCACTTACAGTAGCGATATTTGATGTGGAACGAGCAAATCGGTGATGAATAACCCTTACAATATTTGCAACTAATACAGTCTCTTCAAATTAAAAAAAAAAACTTACCTATTGATTTTACAGTTGGACGACTACGTGTACCAAATGTCCTCTTAAAGCACGAAACGTGGCCACGATGAAGTCACTATTTTTGTAGTAGGTTTTAACTGTGTTGTAAGTTGGTTAACAGATACGGCTATAAAGGGCCAATTAAATATATTCTCAATATAAAAAATAATTTCTCAATCCTAGTTTAATATTTATCTATTTGAATATTTTAATTTTACCTGTCCAGTATCTACCATGGAATAACTGAAAAACCAGCTTCAGTACCCTCATTGATTTTGTGGTTACAAAAACAGCTTTTGTTGAATACTCCGAAAATTACAGTATTTTCCGATTTCTAGAATGTGGAAATTACTCTAATACTTCTCAAATACATATCTACGCATGTAGGTATGTTGCACGAAGATTTAAAAACTTAATTCTTAAAGCATAAAAGTAATTTCAGTAAAACCAAAAATAAAAACAGAAAACATTAGCGAATAAGAAACAAAATCCACCAACAAACACACATGTACCTTGCTCAACTCTCTAAAGAACACAGGAGCAACACAGAAGCAACAGTTTCTAAACTCTCCAGCTAACAGTTCAACAATACCGCACTTGAAGTTGTGTTGGTGCATTGGCAATTACACTCTTACTTAAGAGATGAGGTTGGATTTGATGGTGGATTATGTTGGAACGTACGTACGATGTGTGTACAGATGTATATGTATGCTTCGATATGATTGCCGCTAAGGGTGTGGGGGATGCGCAACATGCTTGACATGAGATTACAAAAGTTAACAAACTCTTGTGATTGATAAATATTTAAGACTCCACCAACAAAGCGAAATAATTGAAATAAGTGAAGCGTTTGTTGGCAACAACAACAGCACTCACATCTTTATAGCTCACCTCATCAGTACGAATTTAGACAAAGTGTATGTACCTATGCGTAGACATTGCCATTTTCCAACTCCCACGGCAATGTGCCATCTGAATGACGCCCCTATGCTTGTCACTACGACTGCCCGGCTTATGGTGCGATGGGGCGCGTCTGCTACAAGCGATGCGTAACGCAACTTGAACTTACAACTGTTTTAAACATACATACGTATACGTCGTCAACGCACCTTTATCATATACACACACAAACGCACACACACACACATGTACGTCTTACTAACTGCAGTCATGTCTGCTTTGGTGCTTTGACGCTTTGGCGCTTCGTAATCGCATATAAGCCCGTTTCGGCACATAACGGTTGCGCCGGGCGCGTAGCTCAAACTAATTTTTGCAGCTCATCGCTGAAGGTTAGCTGATTTAAAATTCCGTATGAAATGCCAAAATACTTGCGTTGAGATGCCATGGCACTTGTTAATTCTTCCAACCTTGATATTCTTCCCCATTTACGTACCTTGACTCAGCTCGGCTCGTCTTGGTGGGACGACGGTGCGCAATATGCGATAGAGCCCCCTTGAAAATTTGTTGCAATCACGGCGTAGTCTGGTTCCACCAACAACGGTATTATAGTCGTTGACAATGCCATTTGACATTGCTGTTGCTATTGTAGCTACTAAACTCTGTCGCCCTTCTTACTTTTACTTAGCTTTTGAAGTCATTGTCATTGTAGTTACGCGTTTTAAAATTGTGTTGTTCGCTACGCGGCTTTACCCCACCTATTCTCCCTCTTGAATTTTCGCTATCCTTTCCAGTACTTTCCGTTCTTTTATTTCACAGTTTCGTAATTTTCCGTCAATGTTAGCACCGCACTGAGACGCAGTCAACCGCAATGAGTTGCCATAACCAATTCGCGATTTTATCTCCTTCAAATGCGTTGACATAGAGTTCTCAGTAACAAAATAAAAAAAAAAGTAAAAATAATAATATCAAAATTTCTAGTTAAACATCTTTTCACTTTATATGTATATTGTTTTACATCTTCCTCTGCTTGCCCAAACTTGGTTTCTACTACTATCTCATCGTAAGCAGGAAATTCGTGTCTGCTGTTTGAAAAAAAAAATCAATTACTTTGGCATTGCTTTTTGCCCTTCGATTTTGAGTGTTTTCGTGAATTGTTTACCAGCTCTTCCAGATCAATTATCTTACATTTGTCCTTATTACTCGACATGACGGCTTACGCAGACTTTACGGAAGGTAATTTTTACGAATCAATAATTCGTTTTTGGGCACAGATTTATGTATGTAAGTTATGTATACTTACTATACTATACAGACATGTTTTGTTTTAGTTGAAAATCAGGCATTTATGAACGCATTAAAATTAGATAAATCTAAATACTGCGAAAATGATAATTCAAACGTTTCGTACTTTAAGAGGAGACTATGACCTACAAAGTCGTCAACTGCCCAAGCAATAGGTAAAATTTTAAAGAAGTTTAAGAGACCGGATTGGTTACAGATATTGTAAGGCCTGTACATCATTATTTTGCTCGTTTTACCTCAGTTATCGCTACTGTAAGTGAAAGTGTCTATTTCTCGACGTGCTCAAGAGCTGGGGCTTTCTTCCCGCACATTATGGCATATCCATATGAAATCCAGCTCATACAACAAGTAAAGCCAGCTGACAAGGTATTGCTTGAATCCAAGCAGTAGACGGTAGTTTTTAGAACAAAATTTTCTTCAGCGACAAGGCGCATTTCGCACTCGGAGGATACGTAAATAAGAAAAATTGTTGCATTTGGGCTAACGAGTATCCTCAAATAACTGAAGAGAGGTCATTACGCTTAAAAAGAACTTACTATCTGGTGCGCTTTTTGGTCCACGATAACAGAAACGATTATCACTATCAATTCGGAGCTGTAGGTTCGTATGTGATATCAACAAGATGGTGGTACATTACACACAACACGAGCGAATATGGCTTTATTGCGAGAGAAATTTTCCGCCACCGTAATCGTGCGATTTGACACTGTTGTAGTGTTTTTTTTTTGGGTGGTTACGTAAAATATCGTGTTTATGCGGATTAACCTTTAACTCTTGAGCACTTGAAAATCAACATTCCCTAAATGATAGTTAAAATATCACCCAATATTTTGCCAAAAAGTGGTCCAAAATTACCTCAACTGGATCGAAATTGGCGAAAATTAGTAAGCCGTTCATTTGAATGATGTAGTGTTTTGCATATAACGTAAGAGAGTTCGAGCTTTATAATAAAAAAAAATTTCATGAAAACAAAATTATTTTCAATGCATTTTTTTTTGTGGTTATTTTCAAAATATATACGAGGTCACCAGGGGAACTTTGTATCACCTAACCAAATACATAAGTTACATTGATTGAGATTGATTTTTTCATTAGTAGTTCTTTATGCTATACAAATTTTTGTTATCTGGCACAAGAACAAATAAAGTGGATGGTTTGCCGACATGTGAATATGCAACCCATGATGCAATAATAAGCAGTTAAAATACCATAAAAAGAGCAGATAGAGATTTCGATACTGCCGTAGCTCAACGTTGTGTTTTCGAATTTAAAAAAAAGGGAAGAAAGAAAGAAAAGTCATAGATTTTTATGAGAATTTTTACAAATATTGAAACTTTCCGAAAATCCATTAGCCATTTTTTGAAATTCACTGTCCTTTTAAATAAGGATATTGTTTTATGTCACAAGAGCAAGTAAAAAGTTATTCTGTTTTCACTGTACGTATAATTCTAGAGCATTTCAATTATTTCACTCCTTAAACAACAGTCAAATTTTTAATAATTAGATTAGCTTTCAGTTACATAAAACTAGGTAATGTTAAACCCTCTGGTAAGAAATATATGCTCCTTGTAAAAATACTTAGTATAAACTAATGCTTCGGCTTTTAAAAAACGCCAATTTCACATACATATATATATGTCTTCCAGTAAGTTTGACGTGAAGCTTTCCATATTTCTTGCGGTATAATAACATAAACCCCTAAAAGAGTACACCAATCAACATATATAAACGACCACAACAAATACCCATCCGGCACTGGCTAAATATGTACATGTATGTTGAATTGCATATTTCTAGGTTATGCATTCCCCATAGAACAAAAAATCTGACCAAAAAAAAATGACAGGTAACGTTATAGATTAGTTTATATGTCAGAAGGTTTTGCTGGTAATAATTATACTTAAAATTTAATATAAGAAACGATAAACAAAAGTTCGGTCAGTTGGTGACTTTCAATTTGTTTTTGCTAAATATAAAAATACCAAATCCTTTGCAATTATTTTGTTAGCCTTCCTTTCAAATTTTAGGACGATCAGCTAAAATTGAGAAAAGAAAACACAAGATAGCTGAAGACAGGTCAGACGAAATTCCACCACCAACGCAAGCGGAAATTCTTCATGTGATTCTCTTCGAGTTTCGGCGTAATTTACAGCCAATAGAAATATTCAGTGAATGCCGAATTGCATACGGAACGATTGCACCGTCTATAAAGAAGGTCGAGCAAAATTTTCCACTGATTACGTCATTGTAGCTCTGGTGAAGTCCAAAATTGACGAAGACCCACAATTGACACAAGCAATGATTGCTAATGAATTGGGTTTGAATGCTATGGCTGTATCACAAATATTAAGTAATCATCTGGGATACACGAAGTAATCTTCTCAATGGGTACCACGAATTTTAAATGAGGCCCAAAAAGAGGCTCGAGTGCAGTTTGCGCAATTGTTCTTAAACAAATTCGAAAATGGTCAGTATAGCAACTTTAGAAAAGGCGTTACTGGTGATGAATCTTGGTACGATCCAGTCCATGGTATGGAGCCCAACACGAGCAAACCCACCCATAAAATCTAAGCAACAATAATCAACAGTAGAAGTATTGATGTCAGTTTACTTCTTCCGATCTAAAATCATAGCTACTATTCACTGGAAAAGGGTAACTCCAAATTGATACACCGAAGAGTGCTTACCAAAAGTTTTCAAAGTTTTGTTGGAAAACAGGAAGAAAGAGGATTTGCGACGCTACTTTTTACATCATGACAACGCGCTATTCCACACTTTTTTTTCGGGTCAACTTACCGAACTTTTGTTAATCCCCTCGTATATGTGCTACCCGTAAAGCCTTTTTACAAGATAGAACAACTTTGTGTCACGGTAATAATGTTTTCCTAGCAACTTTCCTTTGTATGAAATATACAGTTATCTACTTTGTGTAAGATTTAGAAGATTCCTTGAACCTACCCATATTCAGAAAAATCCAAAGCCATTCTATAAACAGTATATGAACGACTGAAAACAGGGTCAAAATTGATTGAATAAAATATATTATTAAAGGCTCGTCAAGAAGATTCCTTTAAGTTAACACCTTAAGTTTTATACTTGTCTCAATTTGAATGACTTACCTTGATGATGAATTATTTATTAAGTAACCAAATCTTTAGAAGTTAGTTTTTCCATTTACCTCTTTGGAAATTCATTTATTTTGATTCATTACAAATAATTTAGACCAGATGTCTAAGCGGGTGGTGGAGAAAGTTTGAAATGTATTCAAGTTGAACACTAGGTTCGTTGCAAAAAATTGTGATCTTTACCCAATTCTATAGGAAGCACCTGACGTTGCTGCGCCGGTACCCAATCGCTTACTCAGAGAGCATCGACTTTAATAACATGAAGCAATTAGCCAGCGCCCAAAGTTATGCAAGGATTTACGCTCCTCGCGTAAACATTCTACCCCCCCTCCGACACGACTTAGTCGTTTAGAAACCCATAGTCGCCGCTATCCGGCTCGAAGGACCGTGTGCAAACAGATGGGCAGTCTCTCCAAATAGGTCTTATCCAAATGTTTGTGAATAAGAAAAATTAAATTGATTTTGTCAATGTTGACTGGGTGCAATTTGTAATATTTATTAAATAATTAAATAATTATTAATTTTATTAGAAATATATTTGAATGGTTACCCAGAAAATCAAAATAATTTTAAATATTTTCATAACTTTTTCAAAATTATTTATTTTTCAATTTTCAAATTCTCAAAACTGTACACCAATTAATAGTTTCCCATAATAATTAGTAACGTTTCAATTAAACTGTAAATAATGATACTTTTGAAATTTAATAAAATAAATAGTTATAAACCGCTTTTTCTACATATATAAATATATTGTTTTTTTTTTTGCCAACATTCATCATTCCCACTTATCTAGCATTGCCTTATTTGTGTTCAACCATTCCATTGTTAAAAATTGAGTGGCATAACAAAGGAATATCAAAAATTTAATTTTCTGTTCATTAATAAATTAAAATGTAACCAGCTCCGGTATTAGGCAAATGAAATATTATTTTATAGGCTTCACTGACTCACCGTAAGCCAGCAGAGTGAAATGTGAAAAACGAAACGTGTGTAAAATGGAAGAGATGGTAAATATGTACCAGCTATTGAAGAGCAAAACATTTGATGAGGGCAAAGACAGGTTCATCAATGTGGCGGCTGTGAGTACTTTTTGTTGTGGGAATTTACATATCAAAAAGTATAAGTATTCCTTTATTTGTTGCTTCTTGCTCATCAGCAAGTGGCGTGTGGCATGTGGCGTGTGGCAAGCGATTGATGGAATTTGTTGCATACTTTTCGGTTGCTTAAGAACTTCCTGTTTGATCGGAATTTCCTCTGGGGAAATTGAAATGGCGCATATACCCACATATACACTTCTACCATATAAACGTCATACACCTCCGAATTCGTTTATTTTTAATACTTGCATAAACACTGACACAAGTGTTTTTCGCTTTGGCCTATCTCCTGTTCGTTGCTTTCATTACTCAAAAATTCATGAAGAAATACTCGTACATCAACTGTGGCCGCCAGCACCAGGCTGTAAGCTAGCATATTGTATACGTATCAACCCTGCAGTGAAAAGCAAAAGTAGTGTGCGAAAATTGTTGTTTAATATCAGTATTTTTGAGGAGTAATAATAATTCCCACCACCACTGCCATGTTATGTTAATTTCTAGCAGGCCATCGATATGTTACATTTTCTGTTATGCTCTGTTGAATTGCGCTGTATGCTGCTGCTCGTTACATCACCACGATAGCCGAGTAGTTTGAAGTTACGAATGTCATACTTCTTCTTCTTCTCCAATGTCGTTCTTCATATCCAGGAATATCTATTTTGATTTTTGATAAAGTAGAAATTGAATATTCAGAAGTGAACTAGTATTTAGTATGAAGCCGATCCATAATCAGAAAATTGGCAGTTCGTATGACATCGCTGTTTTGAAAATAGTAGAATCTAACATTAAGAAAAAGATGGAGGATGAGCAAGTTAGTATAAAAATGAAAACAGTTGGATTCTTGTGCACAACTTGTACACTTTCCTGCAGGGATGTCAAAGCATTCCGACTGTTTTTGCTAGAAGCAACAGTATCGAAATATTGTAAAAATTTATATAAATATCTTGTAAAGTAAAATTGAGCAGTTGTCGAAATTTTCGAATAGCTACAACTCGATGATATTACAAATATTTTGTCTTGCAAATAAATCGCTAAAAGAGATGGGTAATTGGTAAAATTAAATTTGAGAAATCCCGACATACATTAGGTTCTCTGAATTATTAGTCTAGTAAGAGGTAATTATTTTACATTAAATTGAAGGATTTGCCATAGTTAGAATTATACGATTTATCTCAAATACATATGTACCGTTTTGCTCATTGTAGATGATAAGGACTCCTCCAAGCTGTCGAAACTTTTGGCGAGTCAGTTCCTTCCTGCCTTGGAGATCGTTTGTGCCGACTTCTAAGAGATAACTTTGATCATCAGTCATTATCCGCTCAGAAACTGATCGAGTTTGTTGAAATTCAGCAGCGATTTATTTTAATAAAACTAAATGAATTAAATGGAAAAATTCCAAAAAATTACATAAATTTAGAGAACAGAGGTGCAAAGTTGTCTACCAAAGTAGCAGGGTGCGCGGAAGCTCTAAAAGTAACGTCAGTGGCAGCGCAGGGATCTATTATCGACGCAGACCTCAGTAGACTGTTGGCAAATATCGGTGGACCGACCCAAGAAAAGATGAAGATCTTGATGTCGGCAACTGTAAGCATTTTATTATATGGAGAAGAATAATGGGCTGACGCACTAAAGAAAGAAAAGGTCGAAAAATACTGTCTAAAGTGTATCGCACTTCAGCTGATTATCAGTAATAAGCGGATGCATTCCCATCGACCTCTTGGCATCCGAAAGTAAAAGAAACTGGGCACTTAAAAAAAATGAGGGCCCAAGGAAGCGTCGTCAATACCACAATAGAGGGCGCACGAAAAGAAGTCGTGAACCAGTGGCAAGCCCGATGGGTATCAGAAAACCGCAGCAAATGGACTAACAGGAAATTCGGAGAGGTTAGTAGTTTAGTTTCACAAAGTTGCTATCTGGGCAGGTATATTTCCTGAAATAGTTTCACAAAATAGGAAAGGCTAAGGAGCCGCGATGTATCCACGAAGAAACCGCACGATGGCAAGCTAACGGTAGTAGGCTCGAAGATACGGTCGGACCATTAAACGCAGACAACGTTGTCTCAGTCATGCACACAAGTGAAAGAAGCTGAGAAAATGTAAAAGATTCATAGAACCCGTGCTAAGAGCAAAAAAGCGGAACAGTTGGCGAGATGTAAATCTCACTACGAGAAAAATGGAACGTGACTTGTTCGTTAGAGGAGAGTTTTTATTGACCTGCAAGGGGCACATACCATTTATGTGATGACACAATGATGATGCGGAAGGCACACTCACCGCCAAAAAAAAATAATTAGCAGGCTAGGCAACTGTACCCTAGTGCCTGATAGAGAGATAGGAAAGAAAAGAAGATTCCGAATGCACGGAAAACCCGCCTTTTTTAAGGGTGATATTTTTGTTTAAGTTAGCGTCTCGGCTAACATACACAAAAATGACGACTGGTTTGACTCTGCAGGACATAATATTAAAACAATGAAGAAACCTTCCAGGAAGGAAGTTGCTTGAGGTTTATGACGAGGCGTTTCCTATGTTAAATATTAAGTAAAGCAATGGAAACAATTCACACATACGTTAATATTAATAGAAATTTCAATAAAAAACATAAAGTCAGATAGTAAAATCTGGCGTTAAACTAGTAAATCGACTAACACCAAGAGTAACAAATGAGCGAAAATCTTAAAAATCTTCTTAAAATCCGGCCATAAACTTTGCTGCATACCAAAGAGGATTGGTATCACAACTTGAGCATATGGTAACCGAATTAATTAAATTAAAACAAAAAGCAGCCATTGAAATTAAAAATAATGAAAATTTGTATCGGCCTACAAGTCATTAAAGGACAATTTGATTCTCACGCACAGAGATAATGCAGAGATCAAAATATCTTTAAGTTTTGACTCTGGTGAGGACTTTTACAGTATAACTGTCAATCACTACTCATTGACTCACTTAAACAGTACAAATGACAAACTCACCTTTGACGAAACCGGGAAGCAAATTACAAATGACACTATTTACCTACTCGAACGCACATGCCAAGTTTTTTGCCTCCATCTTAACAACTTGAACTAAAACGACCTGGTTTAGAAAGCTTTTACTATAAGTAAATAGAATTTTACGGGACACACGTATGAAAAAAGATTGTTTGTTTAATGACAGGAGATATTTCCCCCTTGCGCTGGTTCACTACCAGACCCATATCCTTCGCTCCCTTATCCAGACTGGAAGAAGCAGAACTACCGGCGCGGTTGTACGCAAGCATTTGCACACTCATCAAAGGTTGTACCTTCTCGATTCACCACTCCAGCTCTTATGATTTTCTCCAGCAATAAGCTGAAGGAATTATACGATAATGTCCGAATCCTCTTTTGGAATCGAACGGCTGATGTATGTTGACCATGGATGATGACCATTTCTCCAACAACCAGCAAAACTTAATGCCTAAAAGTATGCGAGGGATTTTGGGTATAAGACGATGTTTTCTAAACGGCGGGACCCAAGCATATTAAATTTATGAAGTAACAACCACATGCAGGAAAATCGTTAGGTTTTTATTTATTTTTTTTTTTATCTTTTGCTGCTTAATTAAATATACATAGCATGGCCTCATTTTCAATCAAATTTTTGGTACTCAACGACTACAACGAAAAATTTAAAATATTTACAAAAACATCCCTAAAGTTACAGCAGCAAATTAAATTTTTTGGCAGTCCTGCAAAAGAGACACTGCAAGGTAATGATTAAAGCATACCCTGAGGAGTAAGACTTTATTTAAAAAAATCCAGATCTGCGGCGTATCAAAAGATGCTGCCAAATAATCCAAGCGAGCTCGATTCTTTAGCCCATCATCTCCGATATGATATCGGCATGTAGATTCATATACTGCTGCCCAATTCTTAGGATTTCTGGGTGGGTACTCGCCGGCATTAAATGTTTGCACCTCAAAAGCAAATTTTGGGTTCCTTCTCACAAGCATTTTGTATGCAGTTAGATCCCCAGTCTTTTCAACACACTTGCTTGACAAGAATCTTAAAAATTTAGTTACTCCAATGGTTTTCCGAGACCGAGACGGCTCACGCTGCTGTTGTTGTTGTTCGCTGCAGAACATCGAGCTCGGTGGACTCGGTAAACTGCCTACACTTGTTTCTTGTGCATAAACTTTTGTCACCTTCATCGAATCCTTTCCACTTGGTAGGGCGAACCTGGTATTATTGTCGGCTCTACTTTCTGTTGTGCCACGTGCTTTGAGAAGAAGCCCTTCGAGGTTTGGTATGTTTGCTAGCTAGATAGTAATCTTTCACCTTGAGCCAAATAGTATTCTTCTAACGAAATCTTCGAAGACTTTGAACCACTACTACTATCTCTTGTCGATTTCTGTGCAGGATCATCGATGTGAGGTATGGCTACCAACCCAGGTAAAGTAAACCGTTTTTCAAAGATTGTCTGGCATCGATTACTGTCTCTTGTTGAAGTGAAGCCAGTTGCTTTTGTCTTCGGTCTGTATCCGGTGTTTGAGCAATCGTTGTCTTTGTCGAAAGTGCCTTCCAGGTTTGGCGCGTTTTCCAGCAAAATAACAATCCTTAATCTGAGGCCTGGCTGCTGACGGTTCGGGTAATCGTTGCTTGTTCGAAGACTTTAAAATTTATCTAACAGTTTTATGGATGTAAATATAAATACGAAGCATTTTACCAAAAAATCTTTTTATTTCAAAATGTTCAATGTAAAATTTTCCATATTATACTTAGTCCGTTCAACTACTTGTCCTTAGTAATTTCCCGTAATATTGCCAAGCATACGCATATTTTTTGTCTCAAGACAAGACTGCTGCCTGCGCCAGAGAATATAAAAGGGCGAGAGGCCGCTGAAGTGTCAGTCTTTGTCAACACAGCGTGCAAAGTGTTACGCTAGCGAATAATAATAAAAGAAAAAATCGCAATTACGAAATTGAAGCAGTAGAAGTCAACAGCGAGCACTTTTCACAGCGAAATTTGAACTTTGAACTGTTTAAGCTACAAAGACACATTTTGGCACAAAATAACGGAAACAAAAACTATACTATGTCCTCTGGTAGCAAAAAGACGAAAGTGAACCGTGTCACCAGGGCTCGTAAGTCCAAAGCTGCAACAGAGCCAGGAATCCGACAAAGGATCATTCATTTACTGGCCGTTCAACCACTCTCGAAGTCGGATTTGAGGTCACAGCTGACGAAGGAGGGAATGAGCAGCACTGATCAGATAACGTTTACAAGCTTTCTGCCGTTGATTTCGAATTTCGAAGGTAATTTGCACCACTTAAAATGCCATGTTTGGGATGATATCAACGAGAACTGGCCATACTACACCGAGGAGGACCGGCAGAAGGTGATGTCGAGGAAGCGTTGTAGTGTGGGTTCACCATTGACTAAACCTAACGAAACCAGCACCAGAAATACTGGCTCAAATGCGAATGAACTGCTTAACCAACCTTTATTCTCGGCGCCATCATCAGTAAACTGCCTAGAATATATAACCACTAGCAATGGCTTAAAGCGATCTCAAGAAAATCTTCCATCCCCGGATCCACGAAAATGGAAATTTAATGAACCAACTGATGCTTTTCAGACCAAGGACACAAACCGTGGTAGTTTCGGAAGTCATGTGGTCGAAAATGGACGTAACAAAATAAAAGCGAAGCATACCGTTCCACTAAAAGGCAATCGCCAACTAGAGCAGGAAAACCAATCAATATCATTCTTGCCCATGTCTCAAGAAAAGAGCAACGAAGTAATTTATCCCACACAGAAATTTGTCAGGGATAGTGGTAATATCTTAAACTCATCGAATAAACAACGATTAGCCGAACCAACAAAAGTAACCGAAAGTGCTCAATCCTACAATTATGCCATATTACCATTTCTAGATGAAAAGGATACAGACCTAAGTCAAAAGCAACTGGCTTCATTTCAACAAGCGACACTAGACGATGCCACACAGTCTTTAAAAACCGGTTTTCCTTACCTGGGTTGGTAGCCACACCTCACATCGAAAATCCCGCACAAAAATCGACAAGAAATAGTAGTAGGCTCCAACTCTTCAAAGATTTCGCCAGCCATGTCCAAGGTAGAGGAATGCTGTATTGCTAGAAACCATATCGACCCAGAAAGTGAAGCAGACAATAATATCAGGTTCCCCCTACCAAGTGGAAAGAACTCGATGAAGCTGGCAGCCGTTCATGCCCGAAAAGTAAGTCTAAGTAGTGTGACGACTGATACTCCACCAAGCTGGACGTTCTACTGTGAACAACAACAACAGCAGCGTGAGCTGTCTCGGTCTCGAAAAGTCATTGGAGTAACTAAATTTTTAAGATTCTTGTCAAGCAAGGGTGTTGAAAAGACTGGGGATCTAACTGCATACAAAATGCTTGTGAGGAGGAACCCAAAATTTGCTTTTGAGGTGCCAACATTTAATACCGGCGAGTACCCACCCATAAAAGGGTAATTGCAAGGACGTTTATACCAGTTAGAATTCCAAAGAATTGAGTAGCAATATATGAATCTACATGCCGATATCAAAGGCTTGACATCGAAGTTTTGGTCTCTTCGTGACCAATACATGTCTGCTGAGATGCACAGTAGAAAGTTCGATAATATTGATTGGTTCTCGTAATCTGTGATGCGTAGAAATAATCCAAGTGAGCTCGATCCTTTAGGCCATCGTCTCCGATTATGTGCAGGCAGCAGTCAAAAAATTGCTTTTCAATATTATCGAACTCTCTACTGTGCTCCTCAGCAGCAATGAATTGGAATTGGAGAGACAAAACTTCGATGTCAAGCCTTTGATATCGGCATGTAGATTCATATATTGCTACTCAATTCTTTGGAATTCTAATTGGTATAAACGTCTTTGCCATTCCTCGTTTATGGGTGGGTATTCGCCGGCATTAAATGCTGGCAGTTCAGAAGCAAATTTTGGGTTCCTCCTCACAAGCATTTTGTATGCAGTTAGATCCCCAGACCTCTCAACACACTTGCTTGACGAGAATCTTAAAAATTTAGTTACTCCAATGGGTGTCCGAGACCGATACGGCTGGTTGCTGTCGCTGTTGTTCTTGCTGTTGTTGTTGTTCACCGCACAACGTCGAGCTGCGTTATACCTATATTTATAAAAGGCCGAAATTGTTGTTTTAATATTTTTTTTACTCAAAGAGCAAATTATTTGGTTAATACTGAGAAACTAGCTGTGATAAACAGTTCAATAAAATACTAAGTGTAAAGCCAAAAAATTCTAAAATATAGAACAACAAAATACTTTCAAAAAATTATTCTTGATGAAAATTGAGGTTTTTTTATAAAATCAACCCAAAAATTTAGCCATTTAAATGCTTTATTCTGAGGAAATTTAACTAGATACGTGTAATTGCGATATGGAAATCAAAAGCAGTGGAGTTCTTTACAGTGCAGAGAAGGGTACACTCTTTCGATACCTCAGAAATGAAATAATAAGTTACTTATAGTTTACCTGATCTCTTTGACTGTATTACATTCTCAGTTAAAAAGAACTTTTCTCCATATTTGTTTTCTGACAAAACCGCTCGAAAACTTCCTTTACCATATACCTACATATATAATTTTTACATATTGCTGGAATATTTCACATGGTTAGACATTTTATTCTTTGCAATTTGAACAGGTGACAACTTCTTAAAAAATATTTCATTTCATAGTTTACTTTCTATAACACATATGTTATTCGTAATTAAAGTAAGTTTATTACCTATATTTAATTTGTTACCTACGTACCTTATTCATGTAGGAATAAAGCAAATGTAAAGGTTTGTGAACGCCGGAAAGATTTCTACAAAAATTTACTTGTATAATTTCGTTATTTTTCCTCTACTTTTTACAAATTCCTGTTAAGAGGCTTTTTTTTTTGGCAGAAACTAAAGCAACAGGCTTAGATGCAATGTAAGAACCATTCGTACATATATGTATGTTAGAATGAAAAAACTTAAATAACAAGAAGCAATTAGCCAGCGCCCAAAGTTATGCAAGGATTTACGCTCCTGTCGCTGGGTCTTCATCAGCAGCTGCAAGAAAATTACACGCGCCGAACACGCTTTTTATTGAACAGATTAACTCGCTTTCGTGCTCATCCAGTATGTTGAGAGGAAATACCTATTGTTACTGCAGCTGAAAGTGGGCCCGAACAGCCATCGCCATTAATATCAACTTGACACCGTTCGCAAGAATTAAACATTTTGTGAATGCTTTTGCAAGACGTCAATATTAAAGCTTGACAACTCCAATTGGTAAAGATACTATTTTAGCCGTGTAGGGAGGAAATGTACTGGTGTACATGACTTACATTAATCTTAGTTTTAACTTTTTTCTATTTCGAAATCGTTCGAAAAACTTTTTCCTAGAATACTCATAAGGCCAACTCGTCGGATATCGACATCGTTCAAGCTTCTGTGAGTTGCAGACTTTAGTTTTTGAGACTGTTGGCTGTTAGCAAGAGTTATTCTGCGGTGGATTTCAAGGCTGGTATTATTGTTTGTGATAGACGACGATCTACAACTCGAAGTTATGACTGTCAACAATGACGTAGGTGCTGAGTCGGTGACTGTTTTTTTTTGATGTCCTGGTTCATTAAGAGACCTATTCGTTTCGTTTCTTCATCAAGCTTGAAGAAGGCTGCACTAACGACGCTAAGGCCTATGACATAGCGGCATAGAGGTACGGTGCTGCCGAAATTAGCTTTAAAATCGATAAAAAGGTGTGTACCGATCCTTTGATTAAAAATTACCAAAGAAAATGTAAAAAATTTATAATTATGTTATATACATAAAAAATAATATATCTTTCCTTTCCTTCGAGTCCCCTCATTTCACTAATGCAAAATTAGTTGAAAAATGCCTCAGCCTTAAAACATTCTACTTTTTCTCTGCGCTTGACATGATACCCTTACCACGGTTTAAATTAACCTGTCATTGCCAAATGTTTTATATTGCTACTATACAATATTATTAAGTTACATATGCGCATACATATGTATGGTATGTACATGCATACTTGCTTAACTTACATAAAAAAGTATTATATCATATAAAACTTTTTTACATTATACCTTTCTCTTTTTTATTCACCGCAACAGGTAAATTTTTCTTTGTCAATTTGACCGCATTACAAAATGGTTATATAAGGGATATAAAAAATATCTGGAAATATTTGGTAGAAAAAAAAACTTTGTGCTGAATAAAGTCTCTCTCCACACGAGTATACAAGTATACTTAGTAAAATGTCTGTCAGTCTTCTTTTGATGAGGGTCATACATATGTTGCTTGACTTATCAGCGAAATTCCAAATACATTTCGAATTGTTGTATGCAACAGAAAAGATTATGATAACTCAAGGGATGTTGTAATAACTTTGTAATGGACTCTTAAATGTCTTTCTTGTGAAAAAAATTCTGAATACATTTAAACGATTAACACCAATTTCCTGTCAATATCTTTTGTACTAAAAGCAATGAACTTTTTCTCAGTGCAGCTCTGTTTGTGAGAGATAATTTTCATTTCTAAAGTTATGTCAGGAAAATAAGTTATCTCATATAGGTATGTATTTTTCAGTCAAGTCTGACTTTGGAATTGGAATGAATAGTAACTGTTTGAGCTAAAGCTTTAATATTCTGATATTTCCTTATGTTATATATTATATTATAGTACATACTTTTCCACGCCTCAGAAAAATGGTTGTCTGTAGCACCAGATTTCGACACAAAAAAATCAAAAAAGCTATTTGGTTGTCATTGGATCGAAGGTAACCCCGCGTTTCCATCGTATTAGGTGTGCCTAGAATCCTGCTGCCAGGGACTATTCTAAGTTATAGCCAATTAGGCTTTCGACTCTATGCAGCTAAGATCGCATACTTAAAAGAAGAGCTAGTACGATTGTAGTACCGCAGTGGAGAGAAAAAAAGATTGCATATCTTGTGAAAATGAATTGCGAAGAATAATTGTGAAGATAAATTGCGTCAGTATGAAATTCTTGAGGAGTTTTTCGAACGAAAATGTGCAATTGGGTTTTGGGCCCAGACAAAGGATGACGAATCTAAAAATGACATATAAAACCTTATCGAGCGTACTATATTAAGACCAAAGCCCACCATCAACGAAGTGATTGGACCTTATCAGTGTGAATTCAGACTCAGAAGGTACAATTTTTTGAAGTATGCCGATGATAATGATATCAATGGCCTCAACAACTGCTCCATAAATTCTGATTTCTGCGAACTGGATCCTCATGGACCTGGTAGTAAATGGGGGTAGGACGATATATCTCTATTTAGGCACCAATAACAATGTCAGCCTAGAAATCTAAGGCAGAATCAATCTACCCAACAGATGCTACTTTGGGCTGAGTAGGCAATGAAAAAGTAAAGCATTTTCTAATGAGCAGGCACGCAGAGAAGTTGGATGTACCATCTAAAGTCTTCTGCAGAAGTTTCAGACAGGAAGAAGAACCTGAAGTGCCTTACACTTTCTCTGCGAATGCGCCGCACTTTATCGGAGTAGGTTGAAGTCTCTAGAGGCGGCAATCTTTGGAGACCTGAGCGACCTGAGCAAGGTAGCAGGGCCAAGATGCGGCGACCGCTCAATTTTGTAAATTCCACACACTGATTTGATTAGGATCCTCAGTGGTATCACAATGGGCCCGCGTGTGGCCTAGATGAGCTGAGGCACGGCAGCCTCTTCAACCAACCATATGGTGCAGAAGCGTGGACGATGTCGACATCTGCTGATTCGAGAGAAAAAATTTGGAACAATTTATGGTTCTTTGCGCGTTGGTGACAAACACAGACCAAACTCTACGAGTCGGTCAATCATCACCCCCGCTCTACGTTATGGTGCTCAAGCTAAAAAGATGACAGAATTAAACGCGCCTTCACTTGGAGTTCTCAAAGGTTATTTGCAGAAAACTTTTTCATCTTTAATGATAAGCTTACAATAATTCTAATGGATATGCAATGATGTGTTAATCCGTAATCCGTAATGTTGAATTTATGCTTGATTTAAAACTAAAACACTTGCCAAGTGTGATCAAATTCAATATGTCTCCTTTCAGCCAAAAGCAAGTTTCAATTTGTAGGCCATTAATGACAAAACATGACAACACCAAGAACATTAACAACTTAATGACTTCTACTTCTTCTACTTCTTCTTCTTCTTCAGCACGAACTATCCATGTAAGGTGTATGACACTACAAGTGACTGCACACAGCTGCTTCATGCCCATTAAGGCACCGAAAAATACTTAAACTGCCGCTACCTAATGGAGTATGGTGGACAGAGGGATTGGGGTTGGGAAAACGCAAAAACGTGCACGCCACAAAAGAAAATACTTTTGTCGCTCTATTAGTGACATTTGTTTCGAATCTAAGTATTTTTCTCTTCTTTGGCGTATTTTTTTCTTGTTGTTGTTCATTTTTTTACTGCTCCGCCTCAGCCTCAACTTGTGTAGCACCATTAATGTAGTTGACACGCCGTCGCCACGAACAACTATCGTTTGTTGAGCAGCTAAAATGTCTTTATAGGAAATCACGCCAAACCACTAACGTTTTGGTGTCGATTGTTGTGGTGACCTCGCACAATCGGCGGTTTGACACTAAAATGGTTTTAATAAATTCCTATCGGTTTTTCTGAGCATCGCTGTCTTTGTCACTGGAACTGCTTGGCTTTTCGTGTTGCGTTGTAATGTGTTTTAACGATTGTCTAGTCTAACTCTCCATTTGGCCATTGTCAAAGGTAACATGTGTATTTTATTGATGATAATTTTTCGTGTCTTTTGCGTTTTTGCCATTTCGAGAGCTCGCGTTCACTGGGAGAAGCCATCGAATGGCATTTGTTCTGTTTTTCTGTTTTTCTTTTTTACTTCTTTTTTCTTTTTGTAATGTTTCTCCTACTCAAAAGACTTAATAAAGCCATGGATCTGATGCGGCGTATGGCATGCAGGTTATGTTAACGTAAGTACGTGTAATGGTTTTGTTGTTGTTTTTTTTGTGTTACTAGCCCCCAACGATTACAACACACACTTGCTGCACCCTCTGCCATGCCGTGTAGTCAATATTACGCTTGTGATAGCGGTGCGGGGGCGCAGGAGGCGAGCATTCTGCTGACCGACCTTTGCTGCAGTCACTCAGCTCAAATGCTTTTGCCTTGTTTCGCCTTTTTATGTTTTAGCTACATCGCTGTTTACCTGCTTTCTTGTGCCATTTTTTATGTTTGAACCATTTTTATTGTTGTTGTTGCTGTTGTTTTGCTAATAAACATGTGACAATGTGGTTTTAATGAAGTTTTATGCTGTTACTTCTACTATTAGTGCGTTGATTTCGCTCATCCTTTTCATTTTGTGCTCTGTTGTTTTTTTTTTACATATCAAATGAGTGCTCGAACATAAATACAAATATGTACATATGCACATTTGTTGAACCATACGTGTATGCATAAATGTATGTATGTAAGTAGGTGTGGTTATATGCTATACGTGTATGTCAGTTACGGTTGATGCATATTATCGTGTTACCGTTAATGGGGTTGCTTGTAATGCGTCCTGTTAACAACGACGCACTCTATTTGTTGTTGACTGTTGTTGCGCATTTAGGGTAATTATTATTGTTATTCACTTTCATATATACATACATACATTGTTGGTTTGACGGGGTTGCGGAGGAATATTAAAGAAGGTTGACCGTAAAATGTCTGCATTTGGCTTTGGATTAACTGAAAAGTTTGATTTAAACAATACTTTTAAAATAGTTTCGGAGTTTGGATTATGAGCTCCTGCAATTGTTTGCATGGGGTATTTTAATTCTTTTACACCGTCTTTTTTTGTTGTATTTTTGTTTTAAGCTGGAAGAAAGGTTAAAAAATTTACATAAATTATTTTGCTCTAAGCTACTTATAAATTAAGTGAATTTTATTTTTTTTTAGATTTTCTACAATCTGTCAAATTTTGGGTACTTGGAGAAAACTTTTTGCAGTCTGGCGTAGAGATTATTAACTAAATAAACGTTGCCATTTTGATTTGTTAATATGAAAAATAAACTTAACGAAATGAGTTTGTTTCGTTTCGCCTCCACGAAATGAAATTGTTAATATTGAATCTTCCCAAACTCATGGTTAATATTAATTTTAAAATGACTTTGGTAGGTTATGATATCAACAGCACACTTCAATGTTAACGTTTAACATAATCTGTTAACGATTTAACATTAACAACAGCATTTATTTTCGTGTACATACGAAATATATTTTATTTTGATAATTGATTTATTGATAACATTTTCAAATGTTTCAAGCCGAATCGCTTTAAATTTTTTAATTAAAGTGAAATTTATCGTTACGATGCAGCCTTGGTCTGTAGTTTTATTCTCACTGACCACATGTCGTGGCTTAAAGTTAGAAGCAAATTCAAATCCTCGGGTTCCATACAGACTTCTAGCTGATAAAATTAAAATACTCATGTTATTGTGGAACGAAAGATGTGTGGATGGATATCATCTTATCTCTGCAACAGAACGAAAAGAGTATTATTTATAGATATCTTTAATCGATGTAACATTAGGCGCTTCGCAAGGTAGCCACCTGGGTCCGATTCTGTTTTGTATAATTTATTAATGATTTGCCTTCAGTCATAAAATATTCAAAAATTTTATTATATGCCAATGAAGTAAAGCTTTTTAAATCAAATAACTAAATTTACGAAAGGTGTTTTTGACAAACCGATTTAAAAAATTTAGAAATTGGATGCAATAACAATGTTATGCCTCTTAATCTTAACAAATGTAAAACCATGTTATTTTCACGCAAATAGTTTCAAACACCATCTTTCACAATAGACAAATACAGGAATGTAATTTTGTTGACTTGGTTGTAACAATGTACACGAAACAAAATTTTAGTCTTTCCTTTATTTAAATTAATTTTCTACAACTTCTGGATGTTGGTGGCAACGGGATTTGAACCCGAGCCTTCCGAATGTCAGTACGCAATGCTAACCACTCGGCTACCGCGGCCGCATTGCGAATAGTAAAGCGTAATTTCCAAAACCTTGAATAGAATTTTACTCTCAAAAACGGCTAGAACGGCATAGTCCAAGCATATGTCCTACATAGGACGGCAATGATGAGCGGCTGATATGGCCTTGCCTTTGTTCGTCTAGAAAGGCATATGCCGGCGAACGGCTAGAAAACAGCTTTCTTTAATACTGACTGCCATTCTGGTGTTGTCTAACGCTTTGGCACACAATAAAATTTTGCAGGAATATCAAATTTACATAGCTACGTAGTCTCAGCTAATTTCCGAGTCTTTCCAAAAATGTTATTTATTGAGAAAATGTACCTCATGATAATTGGCGCAGATTGCAATTGGAAATGGAAATGGTACCTTTGCGTTAAAAGAAACCATTTTTAGTCACACTGCCTAACTATTATAAGCTTTTTGCTGAGTGAGTTTTCTGCTCTTTATAAATTTGGTAAAAATTTCGCATTCCGTTGCAATAAGCCCAATTTCGCTACAATGTAATCCATTTCGTTTTGTGTAAGAGGTTGTGGTGCATCATTTTAAATATTGGGTTCCCAATCAAAATCTAACCGATTGATTATATTGGTTCAATCAGTTCCTTTTTCCTCGGATGAAGCTTGAGTAGATCGACACCAGGATCATGTTTTCCTGCAGCCATAGCAATATCAGTGGTTTCATATTCTTTTTCTCTTAACTTGCGTTTGTTAAATACAACAGCAGAGTTGAAGCATGTGTAACATCTAGTTTCTCATGTCCCTGTCGGTCTTCCATCCACATTACTGGCTTAACATTCACTTCATTAAAATTATCTCGTTGCACAAAACACGCTTTGGACTGAAATTATGAATATTTTTCTGCTTTTTCCAATGTTATTCCCATGGAATTATTGTTGTCTTGTTAAACAAACCACGCTTGATATATTAAGGCTCTCAGATTCTTAAGATTTGGTATCGTCTTTCAACTTGTCATCACGAAAGTCTTGTCGGATACGATGATCCGAAAAATGATGCACTATTTTATGTTGGGGCGTATACGTAAATCAGCGATGAATTGAAGAACGTAAAGTTTATGCGGATGGTGGCAGGATGGTCAACCCATTTAGTAAATGCTAGAGCTCGGCGGCGGAGTGTCTCTCCTACCGCAAATTCAACACCAAATTTAATCTTATTCATTTGACTGCTGAGGTTAGCCTTAACTTTTACAAGCACATCAACCAGTTGGGCAGCTGCACCTTCGCATTCCTTGTGTATGCCCTTATATCGTGGGTACCCTGAAGCCTTAGGAACAACCCCAAGAGGAACGCTTTCTCACTTTAGCTTGCCTCCAAACGAATGTTTTCTGACTACACAGTCTTAAACCGGAAAGCATGAGCTGCTTGAGCCACAGATGAATGGTAGTCAAAGGCTTTGGCCCTAGAGGTTTACTTCTGATCATACCTACATACTACTACTGATTCAAAAACTAGGCAACACCTATCGTACCATCTGTTGTTAAATTTTCATATATAAACTTTGAGCTTTTCTGGCTAATTGTCGAACTTATCATTGAGGAGTACTATCCAATGCTAGTCGTTATTTTTCAAACAGGCCTACCTTTGATTTTGATGGCATGGAACTTAAATAAATTAAAAAAAAAAATGGAAGTTTCAGTTTATAATAAATTTCATTTCTAGTTTTTCTTTCTGCCATTTTTCTGCGGAATCGTGCTGCCTCATTTCTTACAATTACTTAGAGCAATGAATTTATTTATATAATATTATATTGCAATTTTTCTGCAAAATCCCATTGCCTTTACACCCAACTTGGTTATTGCTGCCCAACGCACCCCTGCTTGCTTACACAGCCTGTCATCGTCGAGTGATGCATTTAATGAAAAGTAAGAATTTCTTCTTTGCATATTTATATTTCATTAAAAGATGCGAAAAAGTGGAATTTCTTTTGTTGTTACGCGAAATCATTGCTTCGCATGCCGGCGACAGAAAGTGAGACTGTGCAACAATAAATTACAATTTTCTGGAAATGTGCAATACAGAGAAATGGGTATCATTCGCCACATTCCTTTGCAACTGAAATTACACTAAGCAAAATGTTGAAGATGAAGCAAAGATGAGATGATGCACAGAATGAAAGGGGAACATAGTAGTGGCAACAAAGTGCATGTGACGGTGCGCTGCATGGTCGCTGCGACTAAAACCATTCTTAATTTTCATTTTAAACTCACAGTATACATTTTCAAACTAATTTTTTCTTTTAGTCATTCGCGTTTTTATTTTCATTTCCGTTGTTAATTTAGAAATAATGCATATTTATACGTTTCATTTTCACACATTCCAAATGCCGAGCCAAGAGGTAAGCTGCTGTGGCGCTGCCAACTGGGGGAGTAGGCGGGCGCTGTGTTGCGAAGTGAGTTGTACTGCAAAACTTTTCTCTCTTTCCTTTCCTATTTCTGTTTGATTTTTTTTTTCATTGCAAAATAGTACTTTTCCTTGTTGCAAGTCAGTTATATTAATATCGTTGTTGCTGTTGTTGTTGGTGAATCTGTTTTGCCTTAATGTAGCACTTCCGTTATGATGATTATGTCGCCTCTTGCAGCAGCTGTTGCGGTTACCTGCTGTGCCGCTGTTGTCATAGCCTCTGCTGTACACACACACACACATACACATACATGCACTTCAATATTGTTGTTGGCCAAAGAAAAGAATATTTTGAAATAAACACACGCGCACACACAGTGATATACACTCATTACATTCACCGCGGGATGTGAGCTTGAAGTGTTCTGCGGCATTTCCGCTTACCGTTGCGGATACGCGACGCTGAAATAAAAGTAGCCAACCAGTGGACAGGATGGTCTACGGCGGTCAGCGCGCATTATGTTTGGTTCAGCTCGGCACTGACAAACATACACACATATTTATATTCTCATATAGATTTGTATGTACCATATGTATGTATATGTGAATGGTTTTCAAACTTACCACATGTTGTGGCACATTTAGTTGTTGTTCTTTTTCGTGGCTGTCCGTTTCCACTTTTACCAACGCGTGGATTTAATGGCTTCTTGCAGCTGCTGCTTCTGTTATAACTGTGGACGAAAACTCTGAAGGAGTTTTCAAGAATTTTGTTGTTTTGCTCCGCTTTCTTTTTTTCTGTTCATATTTTCGCTCTATTTTTTCGTTTACGAAAGTATGAAATTGTAAGGCTCAAAAGCTCATAATGCGCACTGGCTTATGCTGCCACTACAAGAAGTGCAATGCCAAACAAATGAGCTCCTCTGTTGATATTTTTTTTAGCGCTACGTTACAGTGGGTAAGAATTCCCATTTAAAGTGCAATAAAGCAGCTGGAGCCGATAGCTTACCGGCTTGATGTATGCATTAATTCGTGCGGTTTTTACAGTACCTTTGAAATGAATATAGCCACAGATGAACACGTCGCGAAATAATACTAGTAGAGCCCTCTTTTAGAAAACCGCACGAATTGATGCATACACCCAATATTTAAACATGGCGGAAAAGAGCTGACGACGAAAGCTTGCCTGATGATTGGAACTTAAGTGTGCTCTGTCCAATCCAAAAAAAAAAAATTCCAAGGTCTCATCAATTACTGTGGGACTAGTTTTCTAAACATCGTATGTATATATAAGGTTCTATTGAGGGTATTGAGTGAAAGACTAAACCCCACCGTCAACAAGCTGATTTTACCTTATCAGTTTGGCTTTAAACCTGGTAAATCGACCATTGATCATATATTTTGGAAAATACCCGTGCGAAAGCGATCAACACACACCACCTCTTCATCGATATTTAAGCAGTTTTTCATCCATGGACAGCACGGCATAGAGCTGCCTCTACGCCGCTATACCTGAATTTGGTAACCCAACAAAACTTATACGGCTGTGCAAAATGACGCTTGACAACACCAGAAGCGCAGTCAGCGGATGACAGGATCAGCCTGACGGGGTGACTCTTTATCGTGCGATGTCTTAAATTCTATGCTAGAGAACTACAGAGCAGAATAGACAAGGTACATTTTTTTATAACTGTGTACAACTGATGGCGTATGCCGATGATCTCGGCATCGTAGGCCTTTATAACAGCGCCGTTAGTTCTGCTTTCTCTTGTTAAACAAGCGAAGCGATTTGTTCTGATAGTGACCGAGGCCAAATATCTCTTGTCATCAAATAAATAGTCATCGCATTCGCCACCCGGTTCCCACGTCGCTGTTAATAGTCATAAAGTCAAGAATCATAAAGTCGAAGAAAATTTTTTCTGTCAAGGGACACTAACACCAACAACAATTTCAGCCTTGAACTCCTACGCTGAATCACTCTTGCCAACAGGTGCTACTTTGGACTGAGTAGGCAGTTGAAAAGTAAAGTCCTCTCCCGACGAACGAAAACCAAACTCTACAAGTTGCTCATAATTCACTTCCTAATATATAGTTCAGAAACGTGGACGATGCCAATATCCGATGAGGCGTCCATGAGAGTCTTCGTGAGAAAAGTTTTGGGAACGACTTATGTTGCTTGCACAATACCACAGGTGATGAAATGAATTATACGATGACATTGCTTTGACAGTATTCGATGCAGTCCCCGCCGGTGAAAGTAGTGGAAGAGCAAGACCTCTACTCCGTTGGAAAGATAAGTGGAGAGCGACCGGACTTCACTTGGAATTTGCAATTGGCACCAAAGAACCGAAAATAAAACCAAAATGGCGCGCTGTTGCTGCCTCGGCTATAGCCCCATAAGTGGTGCCCACTGCAATGAAGAAGAAGAATGCTAATTAATTTGGTTACATGTGACTGGACAGTTGCTGTCGACATCCGCCAATAATTTAACTCTCTGCTTTGAGGAAACCAAATTTCAATGTAGCGAAATAAAATCAAATTCTTTTATGCCACCAATGCCGGCATCCCGAGGTAGAAAATTCTTTATTTCTAATATAACTTTAAAAAGATTTAAATATTTATTCTTTGATCCCTGTTGCAATGCAGATATGTTAATTTATTTATTTTTATTTCTCGGCAGGAAAATGTAAATTGACATGGTTGGGGTTGCCTTTTTCAGGACATCAATCAACTGAACAGCTATACCTTTTACATTAAAGAACCGGAAATTTCTATTGCCTGACTTCAAATTCAAAATTTCAAGACCTTTACTGTAGTCATCAACTAAATTGAAAGTTTTACGATTGATAAGCGGCCTTCGTTTACTAGAGGTTTGCCGCTACTTCGTTCGCATGGAATTCAGAGATGGTTCTCATAAGATTTTTATTGGGCTTAGTTTAATTTATTTTAACTTATAAATAAATATAAGAAATAGAAACAGGTCCAAATTTCAAACAAATCGGCCCATAAATACGAGTATAATTCTGCCATATCGATGGGTCCCAGAATTAAAATTTCTCCACGCATTTACATAAGCAAAGAGCTATTTATGTTCCAGATATCAAAAAAATTGAGCTAGGATTGCAATTTTTCAGCACAGATCGGTGCCTGGTATACTTCTAGAAGGAAAATTTCTATATATATTGACCTTGGCAAAAGTCTTCCCCATATGAATTGAGGCAAAACCAGATCTGTGTGAATAGATCAATCCCAGAACCTCTTTTCGGGAGAAAAAGTGTGTCCCATGTCTAGCATAGCTCACGTAACTCAAACGGATTTAAATAAATTCGATTTTTTCGAATAGATCCACTTCCCGCAAAATCGTCATACGGAGAACACACAATCCAAGGGCCAGGTCTCTACTGTCAGTGGGTTAAGATGTGGGTTGATCCGTCAGTCATTCAGGACAAAGCCTTTTATAAATACATATATAAGATATAGAAGATTTTGATTATTTGCTTGATATCTGCTACTTAAAAATATTTTATTATTGGTATGTATATTTTTTCAAAAGTTTTGTTATGAAACACTGTAAACCAAATAACTGTCATTGGTCATAAGAATCTATGCTGCCAAAAAATATACATTACAATGTTGCACGTGTATGTACGTGTATGTGTGCTGCGTATTGTCTTGTTATGCACTTATTATGAAACTTATTTTCTCTTTCGCCTTAAATGGGACAGTTGCTCGCATACCTCTAATCTTCATCTGCATTAGGTAAAGGACAAGTTGCGCAACAGCACAGCTGCTTTACCTCTAGCGATGAGCTGAGGAGCTTCTTATTAACGAACAAACTTGACGGGCCGCCTATCCCCCCTGCCACAGCGTGAACACTCGCAAATGTACATATGTACACTAAGTGCATGTAACCAAATGCTATTTGTATTTATTACGAAACTTTAAATGCATAAGCAAAACGGAATTACATATTCTCTGCTAATATTAGTATATTTTTATTACGCTCTACATAATAACAGCGTGCATGTGGCATACATACATGTACATACATACACGTATATACATACATACATATTAACTTGTTGTGTATGAGTTAATGCTTGAGTTGGCATTAGGATGTTCTAATAAAGTGGCATTTAGAATGGATTTTAATTCGTAAGAACTTGCATTGCGAGATGGCTTGCCATTCTTTTTGGTTATACCCAGCGTTCTGCTTATGCTCTGCTTTAGCTTTGTATTGTGATTTTGCTTTAGGCGCTTTGAAAAAGTTTTGTTTTTTTTTTATTTTCTTTTGATCTCTCAGCTTTTGTTTAAAATTCGTAAAATCTTTTAAATTGCGCAGTTTTTGTATATGATTTTTTATTTTATGTTTTTCGTTACTGCTTTGTTTTTGTTATTTCACCTGTTTTGTGCTTATGAGAGCGTTAAATGAAATGCACTTTGTGCTCAGTTCTCAGTTGTCGGACATTGCAACTTTGTTATTATTTCATAAATTTCAATTTTTTGGTAAACAAGTTAAATAGGAAAACACCCGAGGCTTAGGTGTGGCTGAAATTCATAAAATTTTGCTATGCTTTTGCTGTGCGTGTGGCTATGTGTGTGTGTGTGTGTGTATGAGTTTCAGCCGCAGGCAGTACGCAATGGCAATCAAAGTGGAAAAAATGTCGGGTGCATGTGTGTTGCCAGTTTATAAAAACAAATACATTTACTAACTAACATATATATAATAGAAAATAATAGTTTGTAATGCAAGAATAATATGGAAATTTTATACGCAGTTTTTGTTGAAAATTTAATAAAAACATTGTTATTACTAATTGGGCAAAATGTGATGAAAAAGTGATATGTACGTGTATGTATGTACGGTTGTTGCTATGAAATTTGTTGTTTTCATTACTGCACAGTTTTCGAAATCTAAACATCTAAATGCCTAAGGATAAACCAAAGATTTTGTTATAAATTGAATTTTACTTTCATACATTTTTTTTAATTGATCTTTGCATTTTCATATAAGTGAGGAAAATAGGAAAATTGTAAAGCAATTAATTTCATAATATGTTTTCATTTTTCATTTGATTTCGTTATGATATAATTAAAATGCTTAGTCAGCTCTTCAGGTCGGTCAAAATGAATTTTGAGCCTTTCCGAAGTCTTTATACCTTTCATGACAATATCAAATTAGGAGGCCAGGAAAAGAGAAAAGGGCTGTTTCCTCAGTATTTGGGACTTCCAACAGGAAACATCTACTAGAATGTAAAAGAAACTAAAGCCTAAGATGAGAGTCCCATCTTTTGATGGCGAACCTCGTAAATGTTTTAAATATTACGATCTGAGGGCATGCACCTGGAATCTCCGGTCCCTTAATTGGGATGGTGCCGCTGACTAGTTGGTTGATGTCCTAATAAGATTAAAGGCTATTACCACTGCCGTTCGAGAAGTGCAATGGACGTGACAAGACAAAAGAAGATGGGTCCTTGTGAAATATACTACACCGCCCATATAAAAGAGTGCAAATTTGGTGTAGGATTTGTCTATCTCTCGGCGAATATCTCGTCCCGATACGCATCAAAGCGAAACTTTTCAACATGTCATCATGTGAAAATTTTGTTTGACGACTTTAAAGCCAGAGTACACAAAGAAGATATTTTTATCAGTTACTCTGCAAATTCCCTACGTACCGCCGAAAAAGAGCTGGTACGGTGAAGAATATCGAACTGCAATGCAGGGAAAAATGGGCTTAGCTCGCAACTTTGGGATCGACCATAACTCTTGCGGTGGGGGATAGATACTGAGTGTTGAAGAGGGAAGCACAACGTACTGGCAGTAAAACGAAAGAGGCCGAAATTCGTGAGTATGAAGAGCTTCAGAAGATGGCCGACAAGGGTACGGCCCGAAGTTTCCAGGTATCTTTTCGTGACTTTTCTTCTTTCGGCGATTTACAGAATGTTTGAAGACCGCAGCAGACTCTTGTTGGACAAAAATAGGTTATAGGTAACTGATGTCCATGGTATACTGAATTTCTGTAGGGAGCACTTCTTCAACTTGCTGAATTGCAGTGAAAGTGCAATACCATCAGATACCAAACCCGGAACCCCAATTGGAGGTGATGTAATAGGTGCTCGAATAAAACGTGGTTTCAATAAGGATTGCCCGCTTAAAAAATAACAAAGCGGCTGGAGCTGATGGCCTACCACCTGAGCTACACCTGATTGAAACATGGCGGTTAAGAGCTGACAAGGTGCATGCATCATTTTTTTAGCATTATATGGTCGGACAAAAGTGTGCCCTACGATGGGAACCTAAGTGTGCTCTGTCCACAGTCACAGTCCATAAAAAGGGGAACCCTACCCTCCTAAATATCATATGTTGTGAAACAAACTGATTGGACCACCACAATTGACTAGATATTCGCTATGAGTCAAATCTTGCAAAAGATCCGTGAGAAAATAATCAATACACATCAACTTTTCATCGATTTTAAAGCCGCTTTCGATTGCCCGAAAAGGAGCTGCCTCTACGCCACTATATCTGATTTCGGTATCCCCGAAAAACTTATTCGGCTGTGTAAACTGACGCTGGACAACACCAGAACGGTAGTCAGAATTGGTAAGGACCTCTCTGACCCGATCGTACCAAACGAGGTGTCATCTTCAGAGCTATATAAGCAAAGCACAATCTTTTACATGAGTGTACAAGTGCTGGCATATGCCGACGACGTTTATATCATTGGCCTTAACAACAGCGCTAGAGTTCAGCGTTCTCGAAGCTTGACAAAGAACCGAAGCAAATGGGTCTGGTAATGAACGCGAACAAGACGTCATCAAACAAACAGTCGGCACATTTACGGCTTGGCTTCCACGTCATTGAATGCTGTCATCATGCAAGAAATCATAAACTTAAACCAAAATTACCTACCGGATTAAATAATGCGATTTAGACACTTAAATAGTGTTAAAAATCGTTCTAATCTGCTCGAGTGCATAAGTTGACTTGAATTTTTAAACTCGTGTTATTGATTTACAACAAATTTCAAGTGCAATGTTCTTACTAAAAAATAAGAATTTCTTTAAAGAAATTAATTTGCAACACTCGCGAAGGAATATCAATTACATTTGGTTTCTGAAAAGGAGCAGATGTTGTACCTGCAACATGAGACACAACTACAAGAAAAAAAAAACAAATACATTCAGTTTATGTTGCCAAAGAAAACATAGAAAATTCTACAGTTAAAAACTGTAAAAATATGAAGAAAGAGGAGATAAATTATGTGACTGCCAATATGGGTGAATATGTACTTGTGTGTAGGAATAAAACTCCTGATACGAGCGAGTGTGACACTGCAATCTAGGGATTTCGCCTGTGACAAGGTACAACAAGTGGCACAAACGTTGTGTTAGCTGATACTTCGGTAACCAAGGTGGGTGCGAAACACATTCTATAAATGTCAGCAAGTATGTATGCATGTGCGGGTGTACTGTTTAAGAGAATTGAATATAAAATATATGTTTTGGTAAGGTGAAATGTAAAACGACAGAGACACCACGTCTAAATACAAAGCGCTATCGAATATGGTATATCTACAGTTAAAGAGCGAACGCGTTGAATGGTTCGAATAGGAATGACCATGTTTTGTTTGAAAGTGACATTTGAAGTAAAAATGCATTATTGAAATAAAAAATCAAGGTATTCTCTTTTCTTGCTAAGGAAAGACCCTTCTGTGTTGCATGCTTTTCAAAAACCCAGTGACTTATTAGTGTTGCTGTAAGCCAGCATAAACTTTTCTTACTTTTTCATGTATATGTTCATCTGTTCTGTGATAGTTGTTCATGTGCAAATGGAGTTCAATTCTGACGATTCCAAAGACAGAGATGCCATCATATATTATTCTCTAGGTAAACATTTTTCATATGACATTCGAGGTTTAAATACTCCGTTTTTGCTGAATATACCTGTGACAGGCTGTGAAATATTTAGACATCTCACTGATCGAAGAAGTAAAAAGTGAAATGCTTACAAACACTAATACTTTTCGTCACAGTGATGGTCTTGTGCGATGGTGAAAATCAGGACACTTTTGAATGATTTGCTTCCTCAAGAGAGTTACTAGAAATTAGCCATTTGCTCCTGCCTTATGGTCTTAGACCAAGTAACCTCTGGGTAGCCAACAAATATCCGTCTCGAACCCAACTAAAGTGAGTAGGCGAAGGATTTGTTACTTTCCACATGCGAACTAAACTCCAAAGAAAAAACCAAAAAGCATTGAATGAGGGACCCTACTTTTGATGACGACCCCCGCAAAGAAGACTGAAGAGGCCGGAACTCATAAGTATGAAGAGCTTGAAAAGCTGGCCGACATGGGTAGTGCTCGAAAATTCTACGAAAAGATACTGCGACTTACGGAAGGGTTCAAGACCGGGGCAAACTCTCGCAGGATCCTGAGAAGGATACTTCCCCAGCCTGCTGAATCCCAGTGGAATTGGAAGTCCAGGAGGTGGTGAACATAAATTCCCAATCAATGATGATGGAAAGACGTTCCTTTACCGGACGATTGCCCGGTTAAAAAAAAAAATAAATAAAACGGCTGGAACAGATGGTTTACTGGCAAAACCATTCAAACATGGCAGTGAAAAGCTGACGCGAAGAATGGTATCAAAGTGTGCTCTGCTCGATCCATAAAAAGGAGAACCCCCGATCTACGTTAACTACCATGGGATTAGCATCCTAAATGTCGTATATAAGTTTCTATCGAGCGTATTGTGTGAAGGACTAAAGCCCCCTTCCGTCAGTTCTGCTTCCTCCCGACTTGAGAAAGAAGCGAAACGAATGGATCTACTAGTGAACGGACAATCAGTCATTGCATTCACGACTCGGATCCTACGTCACTGTTGATAGCCACAACTTTAAAGTTGACAATTTCATCTATCTAGAAATCAGCAAAAACTAATAACAAGGTCGGCCCTAATCAGAAAAGTAAAGTACCCTCTTGACAAACAAAGACCAAAATCTAGAAGACGTTCATCATTTCCATCCTATTATTTGGTGTAAAAGCATGGAGGATGCCAACATCCGGAGAGCCGGTACATGTAGTCGTCTAGAGAAAAGTTTTGCTACCGATATATGGTCTTTTGCGAATTGGTTACGGCGAATACCCCAGAAGACGGAACGATGAGCTGTACGAGTTATACGATGACATTGATGTAGTTCAGATTTGAAAGTAATCATGCTGTACACGCTGGAGGAGCAGAGGAGAATGAAGACCTTTTCTTCGTTGATGGAGAGCGTTCTGATTTTACTTGGTTTTTCCAAGATGAATCCAAAGCCCTTTTTTTTAGCAAGCTAGAAAGCGTGTAGGATAAATTTTGTTCTATCAACAATACTTGGTAAGATTTTTTGCTTTTTAACCGTCTTTTTCTATATTTTTATTAAAAAATATTTTTTCTCTCCATTTATAAATTTTTTTTAAAATAATTAATTTTAAAATTAATTTTATTGCTAAATTTGCTATTTCCAGTAGCTAAATTTAAATAAATAAATCAAAACCCGCACTGTTGTTCATTTCCGCTTCAACCGGAAACTAGTTACTAAAATGTTTAGTTGCAAGCCATCAGATGATTACTTTTATGCACTTGCTTATTACAATGCAAGTACATACATACGTAGTGTATGGTGTTTAAGTATCAAAGCTATAAATAGTGATTATTTAACATTTCTCATGCTCCCCTCTCGAGTGCGCCCCGAAGGTGGAAAACATTTGGCAAATTGATTGCAAGCGAGTTGATTAAAAACAATAAAGTACGCTTATTGCGAATAGTTGGATCATAAATAAGCAATTTATTGTGTGTTTCCGTTACAAACCCACATTTTCTCCCGATTGCAATCATTATTTCGGTTGTCCAGCAAGAGTTCAGCTCTACTGTTTGTTGTGCTGTGTGCCATTTTCGCGTTAGTTTACTGCTTTTCGCCAATGCCTTAGTGATCCTTTACAAATACAATAATTTCCGTATTTTTCTTTCAATTTTATTTGTTTCTAGGAAATTTTTTACTTCGAATATTTGGTGGTGGCTTTTATTGACCTTCCTTTGGTACTTGCAATTTCCGTTCAAGAGAATATTTCACAAGGTTGCCATTTTTTTAACAAGCGAATCTTTCATGCTTTAAGACTATCTCAAACATATAATCTTAAGACAGTGCTGTGTGATTGTCGGAACCATTTAAGAAACATCTTACTGGAGTAGACTAGTGGTGTACTGGTCGCAACTCGCAACCATACTCATTTGTTTATCTCAATTAAGTTTCAGTCCAAGCATTCGCTGGAACATCTCTCGGCATGAAAATGTAGTTTTGAGGTTAAGTGCATGATGGTGGGGTTACATTCGGTGTGTGTGCGCTCAGTTGTAAAAGTCTTTTTGTTACTTGTGCAACCTTTTTCTGTACCGATAGTGTCATTCGATCCGTTTTTCCAACCCAAATATTTGCTAAAAATCTTGTTGTTGTTGTTGTTGTGCGATCATGTTTCTTGTTGATCAATTTTATTTGGTTTCGTTTTCTTTTGTTAATTATTTTGTTATTTTACTTAGCTAGCAATTCACATCTGCCTTTTTCTTCGTTCTTACTGGCGTAGACACGCGTTAACAAAATTACATAATTCATTCTTTCTTTTCGTGTTTTGGTACCAATTAAAAATGCCAAGTACAGCCAGTTCCTTCTCTACTTGGTCTTCTCCACGAAGCGTTTCCGCCGCATCGATAACTTTCAAAGCCGGAGTATTCTTATCCATCCGGCCCATATAAGCTGGTCAGCGTAGCGGATTATTCTTGATTCGCTGAACTATGTCAATGTTGCCGTAAATCTTACGCAAAGCTTTCTCTCGTCCATGCTTCCGCACCATATACCAGGACGGGAACGATGAGTGACTTATAGAGTTTGATATTCTTTACTTTTTAATTGCCTACTCAGTTCAAAATAGCTCCTGCCTGTTAATACTGGTTCCCGAATGGACGAAATTATGTACGACTTCAAAGTTATGACTGTCTACTGTAACGTGGGGGGCCGCAAATGCGATTACATTATCATTGGTTTGATGACAGAAGATATTTTGTCTTGCCCTCGTTGACTGTCGTTGGTATAACACTGAGACCCACATGACATATTGGCATAGAAGCGTGACCAGTACGCTGGTTTTTCCCTCAGAATATCGCTCAAGCTTGGTTAGTTCCTTATCAGCTATTCAGTTCATAAGACCGCATACCAATCTTTCCGAAAATTTCCTTTTAAAATAATAACACGAGTTTGAGCAAAAAGCTAACGATAAACAAATAATAATCTTTTATGGCGATATTTTTTTTATTAACAATAACAATCATTATTATTTTAGCGTTAAAGGGGTTATATCCACCTGCAAATCAAAATAAAATCTTTTCTTTGTTAATTTTTTCTTTTGAGAGGCATTATATTTTATAAATTAACAGAAAAAATGTTCATAGACAGAATTTGACGTAGTTTATCAATAAGCGATTCATTTAAAATAATTTTGGATCCTCTTGTTCCTGTAGCCGATCTCCAGAATGGCCTCCAAAAACAGGTGTCTGACGGTGGGGAAGATATTTCTGCTTCAAATTATCTGAAACCCGAAAACCAAAAAAAACTGAGCTTTTTAATGGATGAAAACAGGTAATGATCGAAGAAATAGGGAAAATTTTGATTTTTGACAAAATGGCGGCTTCAAAAAAAAAATGTATTTTTTGTGAGAAATTCTACACTTCAAAGCGGTTTAAAACATCGAAATTATTATCAAAAATTGTATTCCTTCGATCATTACCTAACAAATATTTCTTAAGAGATCTTGTGTTAAATTTTAAGCCGATCTGTTCCGCCGTTTCAGATAAATTTTCCTCACCGACTCTGAAAACAGCGATTCGAGAAAAACGCCTTTAAAGCTTTGCAAACCATTTACACTAAGTTAAACATTCTTTTTTCCAACATACATTGAATCATCTATTCGAGGACCATAAGAGCAACCTTCTGTTTTTTCTTTTGTCTCCAAAATAGTCACGTGGTCTTTGTCTACGAGACATTCTCCCCTCGCATGTGCTCCCTTGCGCTCTTGCTTCTGAAATTGAGATGCACTCTTGTCCTCTTTTCTCACGTAGGAATGAGCATTCGGTCTAAGTGATAATCCCAATCCCAATGAATGCATAAAAAAGAATAGATGTTTTTCCTTCATTGAACAGTCTCGAAAAATAATTATTGTCAACTGAAGAAAACTGTAAAAACCAATAAATATTCATTAAGTTGTGACTTTTTTTACTTATGATGATTACGGACCCTGACTATGAAAACTAAACGGATTTAGAAATAAATATAATACGTATACTAAAAATATTATGAGCCCTAAAACACTGACCAGCGTTTAGTTTCGACTTTCGTCTTGACTACTTTGAACAAGGAAACAATAAAATAATAATAAATACTCATACGGGTATACCATAAATATATCCTCACACATACGTTTGTCTAGGTATACATATATTCTACTCATAATTTGGCGCTTATACTCGTACCTATGTACATATGTATTGTACATTCAGTATACAATTTGTATGTATGTATACCTTCAGAAAAGTACGTTTAATAAAATACATCAAAAACTATGGTAAAATTGCACAAATCTTGCAACACGCTCCAATGAACATGTGCAATCGTACGTGGATGAGCTTAAAAATTGCTAAAAGCACCTTCGAACAACCAGTTCAATATTCCACTGTCCATTAGTTTTTCTATTCGTTTGTATGTATGTATTTGTACATTTTCCATTTATGATGGAATTCATGATTTTTACACACCGACCGCTGGCATTCCATTAGTTTATTTTGTCTTTCGCGTATTTACTGTATATTTTCAAAACGAGTGTTTGTGAAATCATATGTTCGCTGTGTGGAAGTCATTAAGCTGGCTTTATATGATGGTCGAGCTATACGTAAACGTACATATGTACACTGAACTACAATGAAAATGGTACTACTATAGTTAAACAGTGGAAATTAAAAATTATTATTATTATTATTAAACTAAGTTTATTTAAAAATTAAACTATTAGAAATAAAAATAATTTTAAAACTAATATAAAACAAAAAACTTTGGTTAAATTATATTTTTTTAACATATTATAGAACATTTCACATTTAAGAGCATATTTTTTTTTCAAATAATCCCATCGCGATATGGTTAAAAATTGTAAAAAATAATTGAAAACAAAAAAGGTCATGCCGAAGTCTTTATACTTATCATTGCAGAGATTCATTTTAAGTTGAAATATTAGTTCACGTATCAGGAAAACTCGTTGGAGGTGGTTATATGATGCAGTTTTCCGATTTCGATTAGTTTAGATGACAATATTTATTTGTATATACGTGTGAATAATGCAAAATTTCATGTTCTTACTTTTTTGGTGATGCTTGGACTAAAAATCGGTGTATTTGTATACCAATACGGACAGACGGTCATGGCCAAATCAACTTAACTCGTCCCACTCTGAGCCCATCAGTATATATTTTGATTGGTATATCTCTTCTCCTTCTGGTACTTTCACACCTTTGCTTGCACCTGAAACGTATAATAAGCCCAGTAAAGGAGTTCTTCATAATGATGGAAAATATGGGGTTGGCCCAAAAGTAACCGGCGATTTTTTAAAAGAAAGTAAATAAATTTTTTTTTATATTTTACCAGGTATACAAGTATGAAATGTCGTTTTTTTAAAATCAAAAAACACGTTAAATTTTGTGGAAAAAGAAAAAATCATTTATTCAAAGTATTTGCCGTCGCTAGCTACACATTTTTCCCATCTCTCGGGCAATTTTTGGATTCCACGCCAGTAGAACTCATCGTCTTTTGCGGCGAACCATTCATCGAGCCATTTTTTCACACTTTCGTAAGAATCGAAGCGCTGCTCAGCGAGTGCGTGTCCCATCGAAGCGAATAGGTGGTAATCGGATGGGGCCAGGTCTGGTGAGTAAGCCGCATGCGGAAGCACTTCCCAATTGAGTGTTTCCAACGTGTCGCGAACCGCTCTTGCCGTATGTGATGGAGCGTTCTCATGGAGAAAAATGACCTTGTGTTGTCTTTTTTGATATTCCGGTCGTTTTCTCTGAAGCGCACGGTTCAAATTGATCAATTGTTGTTGGTAGCTTGCCGTATTCACCGTTTCGCCGGGTTTCAAGAGCTCATAGTAGATGACACCGCTCTGATCCCACCAAACACAGAGCATCGTCCAAATCACCACTTTTGAAGCGTTGAAACCACCGTTCACACGTTTTCACAGTTGGTACTTGTTCGCCAAAGGCTTCAACAAGCATTCGGTGCGATTCCGCAGCTGTTTTCTTCAAATGAAAACAGAAAATTAACACTGTCCGCGTTTGCTCTTTATTCGGCACGAAACTCGACATGTTGACTGCACTGAGAGTAAACGATAATGACGCTCGATTCGCGCAAAACTATGGTGGTTCGACAGTCAAGGTTGACACTTCACAAGGTCAAAGTTTTATGACAATCGATAAATATTTACGTTTGCGAGACATCTATATGTTCGAACCGATATTTCATACTTGTACACCTGGTATAATAAACTTTAACCAATTATGTAATTTCCACGCTCATAGAACTCTTGGCCTTTATCTGTAAAAAACTGAACCAAGTGCGATTTTATAGCCTTGTCATTTTCGAAAGTTTTACCATTTAATGAGTTCTGTAAAGATCGAAATTTGACGAGTGAGCAAATATAATATGTGTGCGGTCTAGCATTATCCTGGTGGAATATAACACTTTTACGATTTACCAATTCTGGTCACTTATCGTTGATGGATGTATTCAATGTTGATACATCCGAATGAATCACTTGATTCTTTGGTAGCATCTCAAAATATACCACACCCTTCCAATCCCACCAAAACGGATCATATTCATTGCGTTTAAGATGGATATCACATGCGTTGAAGCGGCTTGTTAACTTCTCACAATCTCACGCTCAGTAACATGATGATACGATTCAATGAAAGCCTTGATATCGTCAGTATTTATTTCACTTAGCTGACCTGAGGGAAAAATCTCCAGAATTTGACAAACCAACTTCGACACTGTGCTTCTTTTAGGGTCTCCTCACCATACAAATTATGAAACTTTTTAGCAACCTGCCTGCATTTTTTCCTTTAAGGAAATAATAAAGTAAAATTTGGCGAAAATGTTTTTTTGTGGGCTCCATATTAAAATTGACGTCAAACAAACAAATATAAACAAAATACGCGTACTTTTTTATAAAGCAAGCTAAAAGTGACAGCTTATTACTGTCAAAATGAAAAATACAATTAGATAGTCACAAGTCGTCCAAAAAAAATTGTCAACACCGTGTATATGAAAAATCGCCGGTTTATTTTGGGGCATTTACAGTTTGCCCACAGCTAGGTATATTAAGAATTCTTTATGAAAGAAAAACAATGGTAGATTGCATCAAAGCAAAGTTCATCAGCTTATCGGTTATTTGAGCCCACGTGCCGATAAAAGAGAAAGATGTTGTGATTAAATGTGGTTTTATGGGCGTCTTTGCTACGATGTTTAAATTGTACTTGGTGACTTTAACACTGTCGTAGACAGAGAATGTTGAGGCTGATTGACTTCGCCGAGACCCGAAATATGGTTGCCTGTAGTACTAGATTCAAGCATAAGAAAATTCACCAAGCTGCTTGGCTGTCTTCAGATCGAAATACTCAAGACCAGATTGATCATGTTGTGATATATGGACGATGTTTCACAAGTTTTCTTGATGGGCGCACCCTCCGAGAACCCAACATCAACTCAGACTACTATTTTGTAGCAACAAGAGATTCGGTTTCTACTCGACTTGCACTCAAACGCAGCTAGAGAGCCCAAATGCGGGATAAGGCTTGAAAGGTTTACCGAAACGAGTAGTGAAAAAATGAAAATTAAAATGCGATGATTTCAAGACCAGAGCCTATTCATGTAGGACTCTGAAGTGATCTACTGATTTATGCCCAAGTATTATAGATTTATTATGGAGGGAACTCTTCTCGCGCCTGCTGAATGGCTAGGAAATAATGTACCCGGTCCCCTAAATGATGATAATGGAGCTGGCGCTCCATTGTCCAACTATTAATAAGTAAGGCTGCCAATTGCTATCGCCTGATGAACGACATGGTAGTGGGAGTCGCTGAATTGCCAACAGTAGTTTTCAGATATATATAGCTGCGAAGAACTGGCACAGCTCATGCATTAGGTTCTTTGCAGAATATGGTCTGAGGATATAACGTCCGATGATTGAATGCTAAATTTGCTTTCCCTAATTCACAAGAAAGACGACCCTAAAATCTTCGTGCGGAAGGCACCTTAGAAGTATGGCTTGGTAATTTTCAATGGTAGATTGAGTGCAAGATTTTACAGCAAATAAAGTATTTTAGTTGCCAAAAGTGGTTGCTTGAAAAAGAGATTTAAATTATTGTTTAGTTTTGGAAAGAATAGTTTTATTTAAACAAATTTCGAAGACATCCAATATTTTTAGCATCTAAATGTTTGATAGACTTCACTCTAATCAAAAGAGCTTCCATAACGCACACCTTAATGCTTATTTGTATAAACTGCAAATAAATTTATACATTCCTCAGGGGATATTCGAAGAATTGTGTCACGTACGAGTAAATAGTTTTCCAATAGTTTTAAAAGTTATTATTTGTTTTCGATTTTGTGCGACTTGCCTTTTACCTACCTTTACTTCTTTCGCTCCCAATTAATGGCAGACCCATGCGGTCTTTCTGTATAATTTTAAATGCTTGTGTGTGCCTATACATACATACATACGTGTATATGGTATAAAATTTTTAATGAAATTCCATATTTATTTTAGCAAAAAATACTTTGCAACATTTTAAAACGTTTGGCGCCGCATTTGTTCCGCCCTGATTTGAAACTTGGCTTTGGCTCCACCTGCACCTTCCTCTTTTACACAAACATATTCGGATTTTCTTTTTTTACCTACTTGTTTCCTAGTACATAGTAGCATATTAGTTCGATTTGCCATTACATGCTTGGTACCATGTCATTTTGTGCTACACGTTCGATGGCCTGCGGCCTTGCTTATGCCACGCGCATCCATTTGAGATTAGTACAAATTGAAAATCTTTGACCGTTCGTTACTCAGCTGTTACTTGTGCGTACATATGTATGTTTGTAATTATATAAATGAAATATTGAAACACAATAAAGGTAAATGTATATAATGAATGTTTCTTGCATGGATGTACATATGTATATGTATGTATGGACGGGGGATTAAAAAAAGTTCGGACACTTGGTGACTTTCAATTGGTTTTTGTTAAATCTAAAAATAACAAATCCTTTGCAATTACTTTATTAATCTTCCTTTCGAATTCTAAAAAGATCGGGTAAAATAAAGACGAGAAAACGCAAGATGGCTCAGGTTAATTCAGACGAAATTCCACCACCAACGCAAACACAAATTCGCCATGTGATTCTCTTCGAGTCTCGGTGTAATTTACATCCAATACAAATATTTTGTGAATGCAATGATTGCACCGTCTTTAAAGACTATTTCTAAGTAGCTCGGAAGATTCCAGATCGGACGTTTTCTCCTAGTGGACAAGCCACGAGAAGATCAACCAAAATCTTCCACTGATGACGTCACTGTTGCTCTGATGAAGTCCAAAATTTACGGAGACCCATTGCTAATGAATTGGGCTTGAATATCATGGCTGTATGGCGAATATTAAGTAATCACATGGGATACACGAAGAAATATGCTCTATGGCTACCACGAATTTTAAATGCAAAAAAGGCCCAAAAGGATGCTTGAGTAAATTTTGCTCAATTTTTCCTAAACAAATTCGAAAATGGTCAGTATAGCAACTTTAGAAAAGGCGTTACTGGTGATGAATCTTGGTACGATCCAGTCCATGGTATGGAGCCCAACACGAGCAAACCCACCCATAAAATCTAAGTAACAATAATCAACAGCAGAAATAGTGATGTCAGTTTACTTCTTCCGATCCAAAATCATAGCTGCTATTCACTGGAAAAGGGTAACTCCAAATTGATACATCGAAGAGTGCTTACCAAAAGTTTTAAAAGTTTTGTTGGAAAACAGGCAGAAAGAGGATTTTACATTATTATAACGCGCCTTTCCACACTGCTCAAATAACGAGTAATTTTATTGTGATCTCTGGGATCGAATAAAAAAAAGAAAAGATCTTTAATACCAACAAGTAGATAATTAATGCGGTTAATGCTGAACTTGATAAGCTTAAAAAGCAAGATTTTGAAGACTGTTTTCAGAAGTGGATCTGTAAGCTTAAGAAATGTATTTAAATCAATGGTGATTATGTAGAGAAGTAAAAAAAGAGCAAAGATTAGGAATAAATGCAAAATGAATTTTGTTTTTTCTGGTCAGTTTACCGAACTTTTGTTAATCGTATGTGCGGTCAATTCTATTTGGATTGTACGTGTTTTATTATTGGCTGTCATAAGTTTTTCATATATACCATACATACATACATATGTAGCTCTAATTGCCTATAGACACAATTTATTCTGTACATTGCTGGATTGTTTGTTAGTAAAAACAGTTTTGAAAATAAATTCAATGGTCATTATTGTTTATGCCAGTTTTGCTTTCTTTCGTTCTTCCATTTATTGATGCCTTGTTGTTGATTTGATGTTCAATTATTCCTTTGTCATACTGACATCACTAAGAATGGTCTTCGTGTGTTTGCCGCAGGACTTGCACTGAAGCTTGGAAATTACAGCCGTTGTTTTGTTTATATTTCCCAATATTATTTATTAATTATCAAAGGTTTACTTCGCCCAAGGTATTGAAAATGACTCTCCCGTCACTTAAAATTCCAGGAGAAATAAACAACTAAAGGTTATTTCAATTTAAATTCACAAAAAATTGTCAATGGCAAGTCAAAAAGAAAATCTTCGGCGAGCACGACATGGTCGAACTGTGAGCAGCGGAATTAATTAAATTCACTAGAGATTGTGCACCTCTGTTGAGATTGTATTTTTTCAGCCGCTACTCCAGTAGCTCACCAGTCTTTTCATTTGTTGTGTTTTCGGAAGCTTTTTAAGGTTGCAGTCGTTTCGGGTGTTTTCAGTCGGCAACTCTGTACGATACTTTTCAGATATACATATGTACATTGTTAAACAAAGCTCCCGATATTTCAGACTACTGAATGTCGAGATTCGAAGGTTTGTCCAGCGACCCGATAAGAAAATTTAAGACTACGTGGTGCTGCTACAGGTGCCGACACGCCGACTACATAGATGTTGAACCGAAATTTTCATTCAGATTTCCAGTACTTTGTGAATCGACATGATTTTGTGAGTCTCGTAGAACTGTTGGACCAGGAAGCCCTTAAGGTCAACAGCAAGACCGTCTGTGTCTGAACGCAGATAATGGGCAGGTAGAGCACTATAGGTATCTCCGCAGCATCGAAAGACCAGAATAGCCGAGGATGTTAGAACTAATGGTAAAACCGAGCAGTAAGTTCGACCCCAACCCAGTGAGCCAGTTCATTTATTTATTTATTTACAATTGGAGAAGACGCAATGAGAGACGACAAACTGATAAAAAAAAATAAAATCGAGGAGCTGCTCGAGAAGAGCCACGACGCGAAATAATACTAGTAGAGCCGTCTCTTAGAAAACCCCACGAATTAATGCATACACCCAATAGTTGAAGTATCTTGTCCAAGTCATAAGTAAGGCATACATACATTTTTACATTTTTTGATGACTCTGTCATATGGAAATGATTCTCGATAATAGCCTGAGGGTGGGGCTGGGTCTCAAGTAACGTCGCCGAGGACCAGCTTGGTCGGGTGTCCTTAAATAGCGCAGTCTTAAACGGAATCTTTTGGCAGAATCAGGGCGTATTTCGATCTTACCTGAGTACTCCGAAAAAAACCAAGAAATACAGCATATTTAAAAAAAAAAATAAAATACAAGAGAAGTAGCCGGAAGAGCGAAAGCTCAAAAACTCAGGAATCAATGTAAGGCAGGGTCTCTCTCTAGGTCGTTCATCCACAAGCGGAGTTGTGGATCACAGTCAGTGGCAATGGCCATCGCAACTCAAAGATGCATATGATGATGGGAGGAAAAAAGAGTATTTTTCTCGGCATAGTTCTGGCTCTGAAGTAGCTGACACAGGAATGTATTGCTCCCAGCCATAGAAAGAATGGGGTGAAATAAAATTTGTATTCAACATTATAACAGTCAGAGTCTTAATGTCCTATAACCTCTCTTTTGGCGCAACTAAGCGTGTTGATAGTAAGCCACTGAATCTAACGGTCGTAGAATTTCTTCCCAAGGCCGTACTGCCTCTAACAGCGCTAACGATAACGATGTGGAAACGGGATATTCGCGCTACTAAATCGGGGAAACCAGTCATGAAAAGAAAATCGAAGCAACCAATATCCCTGTTTTCCCTAGTAACGGAGATATTTGAGGTCTTACCGCTCCGCTCCTTGACCAATTACCGGCGAGGTCGTCGTCAGTCATCGGTGGAGTTTCTAGGTCATAATTCAAAATTCCTCTTCACGCTATTGTTTAACATTTATATTTTGGAGCTCCTTTGACCACCAAAAGAAGTTTCTCTTATCTCATTTGCTGATGACTTATCGATATTGGCCGGGATATTGGTAACCTTTGCTGACAAAATTCTTTACTGCACGACATATACAATAAAAATATGCTTCGTAAATCCTTGGAAACTGTGTACGTACTTCTTGTATTTATGTAACTCTCGGAAATAATATTTGAGGAATAACTTTAGGTGAGGCAATTGTAAAAATTTGAAGACTAGTAATTTTTTCAAGTAATTGGAATAAATTATAATTACACTAGGGAAAACTAATTGTATAAAGCTCTGAGAGGTCGTGATTTTTTACAATTTGAAAATAGTTCACGGCTTTTGGAACGTCAAAGCTGCTGTAACTATGTCTTAAAACTATTTTATTTTTAAATCACTAATATAATATATATGCTCAAAGTGCTTTCAGAATGTTGGCTTACAGGATCCTGTAGGAAGGTCTTACATTTTATTCTAAGCCGCCTACGAACTTCTGACGGATATTTATGATGCGCTTTTATTTCATGTCAAAAATATACTCGGAACACTTGGCTGCCGAGAAGCAATCGCAATTAGAAGGAAGACTCGAACCTTAGCCTTCCGAACGTTAGTACATAATACGAGCCACTCAGCTATTGCGGTCGCCAAAGAAAATGTTTTGTAATAAATTAATTAAGGTTTCTAAAAAGAGAACTTTCTGACAACTTTTTAAAAAAGTAATGGAAAATTTGCGATACAATTGGCTCTTGCCTCTAATAAACTTAAAAATAAAACCCAGTAAATAACGAAAAAAAAGAACCAGAAAAAAACAAAAAAAAAAAATGACAGATCTTAATAGAAAATAATAATACAATTTTAACTGCTTCAATTTTAAAATGTTAAAGAAAAATTCTCATTAAAAATTTTTCGAATGTACTTTAAGTCCGTAAAGATGAAATCTAAGGCGGAAAAATAAATGAGCGCTGTAGAACATGATCGTCGACGACATTGAAATTTATTTGTATAAAAATTTTACTACCGTAAAATGTACAACAAAATGGTTAAGTAAAAATGTTTCAAACATACATACAATAGAAGCATACTTTTAGGGGTTGATCTCGAGTTTAGTTTGAATGAACATTACTTTAAACTTAAAATATGTATGCAAAGGTGCACAGCAACAAATAAAAATCTAACTAGATTTAGAGAGTAATCCGTAGTAACGTATAACCCACCTACCATTAAATGTGAATTAATTTATTCATCCTTTATGTTAATTAAAGGAACATAATGCATAAATTATGAGCATTAAATGAGGCAGTCTCTCAGAGACTGCAAAATGGTGTGCTTTAGATTTTCTTTTACTTTTTTGGTGAATGGCATTAATTTTGAATTCCTCTTTTTTTAAGTGGAAGGGACTACGCATTATGAGTATTAAAAACTATTTTTGTTTTATACATACACATTATATTTACATAAAGGTAAAGAGTAGATATAAACCAACACATAAGAAAATATTACAATAACATTTACAATGCACTCAGTGATATAAAGAGTTTTATTAACATAGTTCAACTCATGGCTTAAAATAGCAGGCATATATTATGCTCGTACTCATCCATAAAAGAGGCAAAAACTTGTTTAGCTAAAATAAATAAAATTGCGCTGCTTAACAGTTCCGTTGAAAAATGTTTTTTAATGATACTTATGTAAAAGTATAGGTATATTTAAGGATTTGAAGCGATTTCTGTAGTTCGACCGCATGCTTCCTGCGAAAAATAGTTGAATACACTTTTGTGGCTGCTGCGTCTGAATTACCGAAGTTGACATGCGAGGTTCCTCTTGATTGTGCTGTTGGGTTTGTAAGATTAAAATATGCTGCGACCGGGTTCAGATCCCGGTGCGACCAACGTCTAAAAGTTATAGAAAATTAATTTAAATAAACAAATAATTTAAATTTTCTAATTGCGATCGTCTCTCCAAGTGTATTTCTGACATGAAATAAAGGCTCCTCATAAAAATCTATTGGCCTTTCGGAGGCGGCTGGCATAAACTATAGATCTCTCCATTTGTTGGAAAAACATCAACCCTCAAAAGTCACAAATTGGAGGAGGAGCTCGGCCGAAAACCGCTTCACCGGTTATAAAGCTCTAATTATATATGTGTATATATAGATAATCATTAAATTTTATTAAAGAAGCTGGTGGAGCGTTTAGAAAAATATAATCTTTATTTAATTTTTCGATTTTGTTCAAACCAGGACTCGAACTTTGGCCTTTAGGCAGCACAAAAGTGTGGTTAGCAACTCAGCTATCGCGGCAACCCAACTCATTGCAACAACTTTATATTGTATTAAGTGGCAGACAAAGAGGTGCTCACTGTCGTGCGGAGACTCATTGGGGATGGTTCGAAGTTTACCTGTCACAGTGTTAAGGGCGGTGTTTTGGCATGCTTGTAGCTTCTTTATCAGCATCTCTCCTAGTTCTCGGCGTCCAGATCAGAGCAGCATGGTATACGAACGTTCGAGGTGATGGGAAGTGAAAAGCAAACTGTCGAATGTAATAGTCGGAATTTTTACACCATCGACTTTCACATCGAGTTTGAGCGGGTACTCAGGTTATACGCAGGTTGTAGCTGTGATTGTTGTGCAGTGAAGAAATGGGAAAGGTCGTCGAGATAGCAGTTCACTTTGGAACTTAAGTCATTAATATCCAGTAAAACTCCGTCTGGTGAAGGAGGGAACTTCCAGATATATAAGTTAAACAACAGTTGGGCAAAGGACACTACCACGCGGAACACCTACACCTTATTTAGTATTTCTGAGTTTGGCTGTTAGACATCAAAATTCTGACGATAATTTTCGAGCACTCATGTAGCTCACGGTCTCCCTCTTCAGAAGTCCTCAGTGTAGGATAGTAGCACTGAACGGTTGACGATATCAAAATCTTTTCCCAAATCCAGTGTTACCATTACAGTTCGTCGCAGGGCCGGTTTGGGTTGAGACCACTGACTATCTTGGTGTTTAGGGCGTTCAGTGCAGTAGTGGAGCAGCAAGGCCTTAAGAGTTTTTGCTACTGGGAAGAGTAGTAATATCGGCCTACATATATGAATATGCCTTGTTGGCTGGTTTCCCCGGTTTTTGGCGGGAGCGCGCTACCCGTTTTCCACTTTCCGAAGAGCCCTTGAACATCTGCCCTGAATAAATAAATCACCGCGCTGGTATTTGGCAGTTTGCGCTGACAGCACTTGTCGCTTCATATTGTCAACTGAAGGTTGCAGTGTGCAGAGGAAATTAGGACGGATTTCCGCAATTCGGCTTGCTTGGATGAAGGCGTTCTTAGTGGTCCACAGAAACGAAGTTGGGAGGTCTTTCAATAGCTCTATAATTTCGGATGGTGTCAATTTGTGGAATTCTATACAGTACCATAACTTAAGCTCTATATTTTGGTATAAATTAACCACAGTTGGTTAACGGATTAAAGGACATCCTTCCACAACTTCGTTGGCCTATCGTGTGCTTGGTTTAAGACGAAAAAGTGTATCAAGTGAGGGAATATAGGGATTGTTGCGTAAATATTTCTCTAAACGACAGTCATGTTGGGCAATTCCATTTGCAGGCACTCGGTTATATATGCAGACAGCTAAAAGAAGATATATCTTAACTTGCTGGTAAAGGAAATGTATAATGGATTGTTATAAAAATGGATTTGAATCAAAGGGGATACGAGTATGTCTGTGAAATATTTGCTGCCTCGTGGCCTTTAATAGAAGAGCTTATAAAGTAATAATAGAGCAGATTGTTAGAAACCCCAATTTGTATCGAAAAGAGGATGTTTGCCCCAAAAGTAATAAAATGGCGCCTAAGTTTACGCAATGTTTTTCATTATTTTTTATTAAAGATCTCTTTTGATCTTTAAAATCTAAACCAAATCAAAATTGATGTTATATTATATTTAAAATTTCATAAACTGTTGCACATTAGCTCTTAATTAGCCATTATTATAATTGGCCATAACTTTTAATTGACAAAACTATGAATACAAATTCCAATTTATCATATTAATTTATTCTTTATTATGACCGGGATCATGTTAAAATTGGTTGAATTTAAAATTTCGCAGTTTGCTTGGTGGAAAAATTGATTTTAATTGAATGTAATAAAGTTTAAAAAATAGTAAAGCTACATATGTATATATGTATAGTTTTTTTATAACAACCCCATCCTTTTAATATTCTAGTCAGATTATTCCTAGTAATTAAAATAAAAAACTAAAATAAAAAATTCAAAGCAAATAAAAATTATTTTATATATTTTTTAACAATAATAAATATATTTATTTCCACATAGTAGTATATTCAACGTCAATGTGGCGTATTCGTGCTATCAAGAAATTAACAACTTTCCTTTCATTGCTGTACATCTTGGCGAGAGAAATTCTAAGTACACGTCACCTATTTATTTGCACCTGTGCTGAAGGACACTTTTACAAAAGTTTAACAAACACTAAGTGCTGCCAGAATGCACAAGGTGAATACGCACATACCTACATGCATATACACAGAGGGACACCCAGCAAAAAATTCAGTTCAATTTTCTGATATTCATCTGCTGAAGAGAAAGTGAAGAAAAGAGCTGTAACAATAGTCGCCACCTTAATTATATTTAATGTTATCGGCTGTTAGTAACGAAGCCATAAAAAGCGAGTAAATTTGTCTAAAAATAAGATTTGCTGAGACACGTGAGAACCAGCAGCCGCTCAAAAGAAAAATAGTGGGGTTTCCTTAAAATATTGATAATTTCGTTACTTGTGTGCTACACAGCGCCATTTCACCGGCCTTTTTCCTCTTCTCAAAACTGAAGAACACCGATGAAAGAAAAGCGTTTTGCTGCGGTTGAGGAGATAAAAGAAAAATCGAAAAATGAGCTATTGGCGATACCAAAAAACGCTATTCAGAAGTGTTTCGGGGATTGGAAACAAAAGCTGGCATACTCTAGCGCAGGGTTGATTGACATACTTATATGGATAATTATATTTGGGATGAATCCATAATATAAGGTGCGATCGAGAGGTTAAAATTTGGTCAATTGTCATATTTCTTAATTTTTCCTGAATTTTAGTTGACTGAACAGGCAACTTTAAACCAATAGAAATTATTACTTCATATGTTTATCATTACCTGTCACTGTGCTGCAATTAGAAAAATAAAATTTCTATAATATTAGATGGTAGTCGAATAAGGATGCAAAATCTGGTCTTTAAAATGATAGTACGCAATGCTAACCACTCGGCAAAAATTAAAATAATATTAAAAATATTTGAAATGCATTACTCCAGACTTTTCATTACTGAGATGTTTAACCCAAGCCCGTCAGCTGAAATTATTTATACTTAAAAGAACTGATGAGAAAGATTTGTGTATAGCAACAGTATAGAAGCTAATATGTCTGAAGATACTGGCAATTTCATCTTTTTATCGTTTTAAAATTGTAATAAAAAAGTAAAAATAGTATTCCATATCTTTTCAAAAATTTTTTAGAGTGAAGCACCACGTACTGCTAATTAATAGCTGATCGACAACAACAAATCCAGTAAATGTAACTAATGTGGTGAAACAGTGGATCACGTAATTTGTTTGTGTCCAGTACTGCTCGAGCACGTACGCAAGTTGTTTTGTCTGATAACGAGCCGGTTTGGCAAAGTCGCTACATAAATTAATCCACAAACTACCTGAAAACCGAGAGGCCAACTCTGAAAAATATTGTCTGACTGAAAACCTCACATCTTAAAAATATATTCCTTATGTACGACTAGAATTTGCCCGTTACTTCGTTCGCATATAATTTTAGATGGTTCTCATGAGATAGACATTCCTGCATTTTTTCCAATTTTCAAGCAATCAAACCATAGATATGATAAAAGATTGGTAGGTAGAAAAACTTCTCCACACTTTAGATATAGTCTAGAAGCAATTTTTGTTTCATATTATCAAGCAAATCGAACCTTAAATATGATTTTTCCGAGTAGATCGTTCCAGTTACACCTTTCGTCAGGAAAGGCAATCAAGAAAATCTAACCAAAATTATAATTTTTTCGAATTTATCGCTCCCATTTCAGTCTCCCGCCAAGTAAACACATATTAACCAAAGCAAAGAGCCACCTGCAAATGTTTCACATATTAAGTAAAACCGGACACTATCTGTGGAATAAAAAGTCTTCCCGATTTTAATTTAGACAAAGAGCTACGTTTGTACCAAATTTTATGCAAATAAAATGATAAAAAAAATTTTCGGATAGATCGGTCCCATTTCCACTTCCTGAAAAATCCTATCTTATTGGATGCATACGTCATGAGCAGTGGGTTGTTCCGTCAGTCACTCAGGACAAAGTCTTTTATATTATATATATTGAAGATAAGTTGCTGAAAGCTTCCTTACTTTTAGACTAATGTATCGTTAACTTGAGTTACACAGACTATTTTCAGCATGATTTTGGGTTGAGATGCAGTGTTTGCAATTCAGTTATTTGAGGCCGGTATACATTTTTGCAGCAGAACTTCACTTATAAAAATATTTTCTCCTTAAAACTCTTTTATTTTTCTTACATATGTAGTCTTTTTATTTATTCTCTTTCAGGTATGTTTACACTGTATATTAGTTTATGTACACACAAATGCGCCCTCGAAACCTTTAAATTTCTCTATAGGGTAAACATTTGAAAGCATGCTAACCGCCTCTAAGAGCTGGTGCAACACACTTGAAATACACTTTCATCATAGAATTTTCTATGAAGTTGTGGCCATCGCCTGTCCACAAACTAACAATTCACAGGAAAACTTGAAAGTTGTTATAAAAAGGGGAGAGAAAACACATTTTCAAAAACATATAAAAGGGTAAAAACAAACAAAAAAATTTGTGGAGTGTGGCATGCACAAAACAAAGATGTTTCAAATGAAATACAATGAAAATTGGCGAAGAAAATGAAAAAATAACTGTTTAGAACAATAATAAAAAGCGAATTTCTTATGCTGTCAACAACTGTCCACTTTTATTATATTATTTGTGCTTCTCTGTTTTTTTTTTGTTTCATTTGTCCTTTTGTGGTTGTCACTTGGTCATCTCAACACTTCAATTTTAGTTAAAAACACTTTCAACTACTTGCAACTTGGACACGTTAGTTATTTTCCGCCAGTTAGGGAGAAGCTTTTAGAGTTATTTCCTCTATAGTATCGTACTGAGGAACATTGCTGGTTGAGAGCCTAAAAATTATTTACGAACAAAAGGACAGCACTGAACTGTTGCCTTTATTGATTTGACGTGATTGAGTTGTTCGTGAGGACATACGAGTATGTACTCGTACATAGGTACAAGAACTTCAACACCACAAAAGCTAAAATGTAACAACATTTTAGAAGCTTTTTGGGATTGAAAGTGAATTGTTGGAAATATTTTATTTTTCAATATTGGATAGTAAAATTTTAAATACTATGGCATACTTATATACTTACTATCAGGAAAAAAGCACACAAAGTAATTGCCAGAATACAAAAACAAAAACCTCAGGTCAAGGCAAATTCAAAAAAAATATAATATTGTAATAGGGAGAAAACAAAATTAAAAATTTCAGGTATTTTGTTAGGTGTGATCATAAAATCTATATTTCAAAGAAGATTTTCGCCCAATGTTCCTCTTGTACTTTGTTTGAGTAATCGTGCGTTGGTAATGTCAAATTCGCTTGAAAAGTTAGAGAAAATTAGTTTAACTCGCCTATTCTCACTGCTACCGGTTAAGTAAACTTTGTTATTATTTTTTAAAACCCGAAATTGAACTTGGTATTCCAGCGCACTGGTTACGTTGTTTGAAAAGACTTTGGCAGCACTCCTTTTTCCTGTGATTTTGGAACTGGTTGGCTGATAGCAGTTAACTAATTGCAAATAAATCTATTGTTTAGAGAAACCTCAAATAAAAAGGCAAGCATGAACATCTACTCATATGTCATATGGTGCTAATTCGTTTATATGCTCTAAACAAATTGTTTTGTTCTGGCGAAAATGCTGAATAAAACGCTAACTTCCAAATTGAAAGAATCATTTTTTTCGCCTTCTTGCACCTATTTCTTTATCTTCAATGAATTCCAAACTTAACCTCATACTTCGCAGGTAATAAAACTTACAGGGTGTCAGTGAATTCATACTACGAAATAGTAACAAAACTTACTGAATTGAAAATTTGAATACCAAAGTAAATTTTACTACTTCGATAGATTAACCCTGTATATAGGAAATTAAGTTAACTTTTCTAATTGTGGTTAACCCTCGGCAGGGAAAGTCCTCCGAGTGTACATGAAATAAACCATCGGTCGTTCCAAGGCGGCTTAGAATTTAGTTTATTCTTATTATATAACTAACTAATCAAAAAAACATTATTTTCCATATCGCTCTCCACTTATTTCTATTCCAATTACACAATTACATTTTAATTTGAGGAATATCTATATTTTATTATCACTTTCTGGAGCAAGATGAAGATGCGCTGGTTCATTATATATATTAGATGAAATTATACTCTTCTGTTATTCAGCCTGAATAATTATCTTCAATTTTTACAAGGGGATTAACAAAAGTTCGATCAAGTTGGGTCAGAGGGTAACTGCAAAATGATACACCGAAGAGTGCTTAGCAAAAGTTTTCAAAGTTTTGTTGGAAAACAGGAAGAAAGAGGATTTTACATCATGATAACGCGCCATTCCACACTGCTTAAATAACGAGTAATTTTATTGTGATCTCGGGATCGAATAAATACGTCCCCGGATATAGCACCTTGTGATTTCTGATTATTTTCTAAAATTAAAAAAAAAAAAATAAAAATGAAAGGTTTTAATTAATTAATGCTGAATTTGATAAGCTTAAAAAGCAGGGTTTTGAAGACTGTTTTCAGAAGTGAATCTATAGGCTTATGAAATGCATTGAAATAAATGGCGATTATGTAGAGAATGTTAAAAAGGATACAGATTACGAATAAATGCAAAAAATGGTCAATTTACAGAACTTTGGTTAATCCTTCGTACCTATATTTGTCGTTGAAATTTTTGTTGGAAAGTGTCGGAAAATTCTCAAAAATGTTGATACTTTTCAAATTACCTATTTTTAGAGGCAGCACATTTTTCCATTAATTTTGTGCTATAATGAAAACTTGCATATAGAAAACAACCAAAGAAGATTGTTGAAAAAACTCCCTGATTTACTCAAAACATAAACAAACAAAAAATGAGTAAAATTTACGCCGAAAGTTCCAGACACGTTACCTAATCAAGATAGCACTAATTTGCTGAACTATAACGACACCGCACTGCTCTTCGACTCTTCATCATTTGGAATACTCTGACTCTGACGGATCGGTCATATAGCCGGACGGGAATGATCAGCAACATTTAGATTTTTAATTTGTTGGTCAATTACTAACTAATTACAAAATATTTAATCTGCTGGCAAGACCGATTCTGCATTGTATTTAAAAGCTGTGTTCATATGCCATTTCCTAGCACCGGGGGTATGCAGTTGACACGAAACCACGAAAAATATGTTACTAGAATATTACCTACCTTGGATTCGACTATAATAGCTAATCCAATAATAATCAGAAAAATTAAAATTCAATATTATATTTTATTTATTTTTCATATATACAAAATGTAATTTATTTATTTTGTTTTTTAAATTTTGAAAGTTTAAATGACACGAGCATTTTGGGCCGAAAATTTGCTTTCAAAATCTATTTTCCTTACTTTAATATAAATATACATTATTAAACATTTAATATTTTTATTTAGTACTAATTATTTATATATTCTGCATAATATTAAAAAATATATATATTTATAATAATATAAAAATATTTTTACAAAATCACATATTAGTATTTCTTATTTAAACAAAAAATTACTTACAGATTTACAAAGTATTTTCTTATGCATATAATATTATTCATATATAATTTACAACGTATGTTGTTGTTTTTTTGTTCCAGATAGTAATGTAATATGAAGTATTTACTAGTAATTTTTTTATACATAGTTTTTGCATTAAATAGTAGTGTCCATTTTTAATAATTTAATATTTTTTGTTTTTACTTTTTTGAAATAATTTTCTTTCGCATTTAACTCTTTTAACTGGTGCAGAAGAATGACGGTAAATACGAGCTGTTGTCGCCTGATTGACAATTAAATACCATACAAAAAAAAAGAAGCAAAATACATACAAACCTACATACAAAATATAAATAAATTAGATAACATCTAACATGAATCTAATAATCCTGAACCAAATGTTTGTATTGGGTTGCCCAAAAAGTAATTGCGGATTTTTCATATAGTCGGCTTTGACAATTTTTTTGAACGGCGGTGACTCTGTAATTGCATTCCTCCTTTTGTCAGTTATTAGCTGTCACTTTTAGCTTGCTTTAGAAAAAAAGTGCGCGAAATTTTGTTTACATTTGTTTGTTTGGCGTCAATTTTAATATGGAGCCCACAAAAGAGCATTTTCGTCATATTTTACTTTATTATTTCCGTGAAGGAAAAAACGCGGAGCAGGTTGCTAAAAAGTTACGAGATGTGTATGGTGATAAAGCCTTAAAAGAAAGACAGTGTCAAAATTGGTTTCGCAAATTCCGTTCTGGAGATTTTTCACTTAAAGGTGAGCCATGTTCAGGTCGGCCAAGTGAAGTTGATGATGACGATATCAAGGCTTTAATCGAATCGGATCGTCATGTAACTGAGCGAGAGATAGGAGAGAAATTAAATATACCAAAGTCAACCGTTCATTATCACATAAAAAGTCTTGGACTCGTAAGAAAACTTGATATTTGGGTACCACATGAATTGAAGGAATTTCATTTAACAAACCGAATCAACGCTTGTGATATGCACTTTAAACGCAATGAATTCGATCCGTTTTTAAAACGAATCATAACTGGAGATGAAAAATGGATTGTTTACAATAACGTCAATCGAAAACGATCATGGTCCAAGCATGGTGAACCAGCTCAAACCACTTCAAAAGCTGATATCCACCAAAAGAAGGTTATGCTGTCTGTTTGGTGGGATTGGAAGGGTGTGGTATATTTTGAGCTGCTTCCAAGGAACCAATCGATTAATTCGGATGTTTACTGTCAACAATTGGACAAATTGAATACAGCCATCAAGGAGAAGCGACCAGAATTGGTCAATCGTAAAGGTGTCGTATTCCATCATGACAACGCCAGACCACACACATCTTTGGTCACTCGCCAAAAACTGAGTGCGTTTGGCTGGGAACTTTTGATGCATCCACCATATAGCCCTGAACTTGACTATCATTTATTTCGATCTTTGCAGAACTCCTTAAATGGTAAAACTTTTGGCAATGATGAGGGTATAAAATCGCACTTGGTTCAGTTTTTTGCAGATAAAGGCCAGAAGTTCTATGAGCGTAACTATCGACACAGCTCAATAGTATAAGTAGCACTAAGATTTATTTAAACTAGTTAGTCTAAAGATTATGAATAAAGAACACGCACTTCGGGGTACTGAAAACATATTTCTTTTTCTCATATCGTAAAAAAGATAATAACTCTCGCGTGGAGCATTGCAAAGACATTATTGAAACTGCTGAAAACGATCCAGACTTCCTTGATTCGATCGTAACTGGTGATGAGACATGGTGCTTTAAATATGACCCTGAAACAAAGCGTCAATCTGCTGAATGGAAGTCCAAAGGCGAGCCAAAACCAAAAAAATTGCGTTTTCAGAAGTCTCGAATCAAGACAATGTTAATTACTTTTTATGATTCAAAGGGTATTGGCGCCAAACAGCGAAAAAAAGACATGACTGGCGTGCTTTAATTGATTCGGCTATAATCGCGTAAGCGGTTTTAACGCCAATAAAGAAGAAGAAGAAGAAGTGCGCGTTGTACACATATGGTGACCCCTAGTGAAATTGAGGGTTTTCATAACGTGTTTAATACTCTCAGAGCAACTTTAGTAACCAAGGAATAGCTTAAAAACCACGAAAGACGTGTGCAAGTTAACATGGCCGCTTATTGGCAATTCAACCAGTTAAAATCAATATAAACACTTTCTCCCACCCTTTCTGCGACCACTCAAACTATCGGTCATAAATAATGTTAAGAATCTTATATCATATTTTGCGAAGAAGTCGCAGAATCTAGCCCTTCAAAAAAAGATTACAATGTGATACAAAGTAATCATTATATAAAACAAGAACTTGAAGATCAAATAAGTCGATTTGAGAAATATGCTTCAGAATATTTCTGCAAACCTTAGAAAAAGAATATAGTTCACTTGAGAAAAAAATGTGAAGAATTGTTCAAGTATCTTTGAACATGTTTATTTGTAAGCTGATAGGGAAAACTGATTAAAATATAAATACAATATAAACATAAAAATGCACTCAAGTGCATACACATACACACATACACATATATATGTATATTCAGGGCTGTCATGGAATCCAATTGCTGTCGGAATTGGAATTGAAACCGACAAAAAAATTGCTTTGGTGTCATGAAATCCGATGTTATCGGTTTTATGTTCGAATCGGAATTAGTGTCGGTTTTAGGTGTCACAGAAACCAAAATTATCGGTTTTGTTATTGGAAACAATCCAAGCAACTTACCGCTATTGGATTTGATTTGTGTAAACGTTTTTTTTCCACTTTCAGTTACAAATTAAGTAGAAATGTGAGTAAATGATGGTTTTGAATAATAATAAATATTAATTATATTATATTCTTATTCGTAATAGGGGAAAACAAAAAATTTTGAACAAAAATAGTCCCTCGATCTGCATTTTTCGTTGAAGTCCATTTCAAGTTTCACCCAATGCGGACAAATTAACTTATCTATAACTGTAAGCACATCACTCAAAATCGTTGACACCGTGCTTCTACCTACACTTATGCGAGAATCATTCCCAACTGATCTTTGATAAGATCCTTCAGCCAAAATTCGCAATGAAGCTACTAACTGCAGTACTGGTGGAACCTTCGACCGTGTCAAGTGCCCGTCAATGGTATCAAGTACCATTCGGAAAGCCTCTTTATTTAGTCGATAATACTCTATGAAACTGCAAATGCGCTTTAAGTATTAAAAGGCCTTAAAATTAAAATAAATATACTAACGCTGTATTGGGCAGCTCAAGTGGGTTGCTGCAATCACGCAAAATTTTTCTTTTAACTTTCTCATTACTGCTTTCTTCCAGCAACATGAAAGCCACAACTGCAGATGCCATATTTCACTTTCTTTATTAAAAAGCAATTAAATCAATAAATTTTATAAAATTTTGTCAAACAAATTTGCATTGAAATTGTCAATAAGCAAAACAGCTGATTCGAACATCGGTTTTGTTTCATTTCGAAAAGAGCAAAACCGACACGGTTTCATGACACCAAATGAAATCAATATCGGTTTGCAATTCCGATAAAAAGCAAAACCGACTTGGATTCCATGACAGCCCTGATTAGGTCTATGTTATCTAAAATCATTTGTATGCACATGAGTTAGGCACATAAATTATACACATAAATTAAGCACTTGAGTGTCAAAAATGTTCCTCACACAAACCAATGTAATTAGTCAATAGGGATAAATTTAAGAAATTGTATATAAAGAGAAAATTTAATAAACTAGAATCAGAATGCAAATCTTTGAATTCCCCCCACCAGCGGTAAGGAATTTTAGACACTACTTTGTGGCCGAAACATTTTTTGGTCCATACGAGCCTTAAAGGAGCTCAGCAAAGGTATTATAAGTCTCTAAAGAAAAAGAGCATTACCAAATAAAATTAATTTATATAAGTCGAGAGAGTAAGTCTGTTCGCATTAAAACAATAAAATAAGCTGTATTAGTGAAAACTATACGCACAAAATAATAAATTGTAATCCAAAAGAATAATCAACAGCTGTGAGTCGAGGCACAGCAAGGTCAACCAGGCGACCAAATCAATTTCCTCCAACGGTTCTTTTGGAGAAGTAAATCAATTTATATTAAACTAAATAAAAACAATATAGAATTTTTTAAAATGGCTACAAAATAAAAATTTCGCCATTTTATGGAGACTTGTCGCAATAGCTAACATTTAAAGACATATTCAATAGTCTTATCCACGAAAGTTCGCACTATTCTAAAGTCGAAAAAAATCAAAATTATGCTCACTGTTTTCTTTGATAGCCAAGGTGTTGTGCACTCGGAATTTCTTCCAGAAGGTCAATCCGTTAATGCCGAATATTATTTATCCGTTTTGAAGCGTTTGCGTGAGAATATTCGTCTCAAAAGGAAGGATTTGTGGGACAACAAGTCATGGTTTCTACATCATGATAATGCGCCAGCTCATACGTCTCGTCTTGTACGCGATTATTTGACCAAAAACAACGTAAATATTGTTCCGCAAGCACCGTATTCACCCGACATGGCACAGTGTGACTTTTTTCTTTTCCCTAAACTCAAATTGCCGCTTCGTGGAAAGCATTTTCAGTCGATTGAAGTCATAAAAGAGAATTCGAAGAAGGAACCGAAAGCCATACCTAAAGCGGCCTACCACAAGTTATGAAGATTGGACTAAAATCATACTTAAAAGATGAAGCTGGACGTCTGATACAACATCTGACGGTTACCAATGAAAATTATATGTTCACTTCCCAGTTTGACAAAAATTTAGATTTACCAACTATAAATAATGAATCAGCAACAAGTCTTAAAAGCTGTCTAGATAAATCGAGAGAGTGTATTTATGCAATAAAAGATTTAAGCATGAATCTCTCTGACGCTGAACCGCTCTTAGCAAGAATAATAGTAAGAAAACTTGATAACGAAGGATTGCGCTTGTATGAGCAAAGCGTAAAGAAGACAAGAGAAATTCAAACTCTTGAAGATGTCTTCAATTTTTTAGAACAGTAATATCTTGCTTTAGAAGCCGTTTCTACTAAAACTTTAAGTGGAAATTGGTTTCAAAAAAGAGAAAAAAGTTTTACATATAACTATGTCAACGGCACGAAAAAGACAGAACAAATATCCTGCGTGTATTGTAAAATATCAGGGCACAGGATTGCTTACTGCAAAAAATTCAAAACATTAACAACCACACAAAGACGAGAATATGTAACAAAAGCTAAACTACGCTTCATTTGCATGTCCCAAAAATAACCGAACTTTATATTTAAATCATACAACATACAGCGCCATATATTAAAAATTTGCTACAATAAAAAGATACATTCATCCTCTTTCAAACGCACCTAACTTCATGTATGTCGGATGACAGATGTAAAAGTGACAGCCATTTCAATAAAACCAAAAGTGTGCTAATGGTTCAAAAATAAAATGGAACAAAGAGCAAATATAAATTTTTTTTGCCGAGTCATACGAATTAATGAAAAAAGTTTATTGTGATGATTGTATGAGTCGTACGCAAGTTTATACGAGGTTTACACGATTTAAAAATGGTCGTGAGGATTTAAATGACGACCCTAGAGCAGGACGTACTTTTTATGATTCAAAGGGTATTGTCCACAAGGAATTTGTTCCAGAAGGTCAAACTGTTAATGGAAAATACTATTTAGGCGTTTAGCATCATTTGTGGAAAAGAATCGGTCGTGTTCGACCAGAATATCCAGCAGGAAAACAGCTGTTTTTATTGGACGATAATGCACCACCTCACAAGACCAAAAAAGTGAACGAATTTTTAATGAAAAAAGGGATTTCTCTCATCGACCATCCTCCGTATTCGCCTGATCTATCACCATGTGATTATTTTTTATTTCCAAAACTGAAAACCAAGATGAAGGGAGCATTTTATGATGATATCCCAGCCATTCAAGCAGCCGTAACCGAGATACTGAAGAACATTTCTATAAATGACATAAAAAAATCTATGCATGCGCTGGTTGATCGTTCCAAACGTTGTATTGAGTCAAATGGAACCTATTTTGAATAAATAATAACTTTCAAAGATAATATAATGTCTATTTTATTTTATATCCAAAAAGTTTGGTTATTTTTGGGACACGCCGTGTACAGTCAGTGTAATATATTGTAATAAGGCTGAACTTCTACTCCATCGTCAATTTGCTTGACTAAACGTATGCTGACAAGCGACCACTATATGTTCTACTTGAGAACAAGAAGAAAATTACAAAAGGAAGACGTGGATTATCAGAATTCCACAGTGAATCAGTTAAGTATTGAACCTCGTACTTTCAAAGAGAGAGATGTAAGGAGAACAGGGATCTGCTTCCATGGCAGAGTACGCTAATTAGGAAGTAGTCGATACATTTGTCACAGGACTCAACACAACATCTATAAAAGTGGCACATTATATAGTCACCACCCAAAGGATTTAGTAACTGCATATGCAATTGCAAACACAATATACCACGATAATATGAATAGGCATTTTATGCAGAAATTACACCACAACAATCAAATCGAACTTACTAGAGTTCTAGCGCAGGAAAATAATTCCTTATTGGAAGTCGAAATTTGTCTCGCAGTTAAGCAGTTTAACAAAACTTACGTCTTTTGCAATCACAGAGGGTATCCTGATAGTAAACAGAAACTTGAAATAAACCAAGTTAAAGTGCTTTCTTATCAACAACAAAAAGCGTAAAAACATAACATTCGAAGAGTGCAAGCATGCATGCAATAATACTTTTATATTTTACCTCTAGCGTCCTCTGTCATCCATCAGCCGATCTAAAGGATAAAAACTATGTAATGATAGAATCAGATCGCTATAGGAATTCGGCCAGCAACAACAGAAAACCAAAACAGAGTGATAGTGTAGATGATCGCGGATTACAGTGCAACACCAAACAACTAATAACAGTCACTTAAAGGTATCAGCCATAACTACGTTGTTCCCAATAAATTCGGAAGAGGACTTGAAAATTATAAACACTGATATAAATTTATTGTAAGAAACACTATTAAATCAATTTTTGCCTTTAGATATTAGCAGTGAAATTTTTACTTGATGTACACGTATGTGTCCATACAAACTAGGAGATGATATTTTCAAGGGAGTTATGTGTAGCATACAACACAAACGGAAACTTTGGGAAAGAAGTCTAAGAAGCTATACAAATGTATATGGTATGTAGCGACTAAGGTCTCAACATATGTGTAAACATATGTTACGTTATGTATTGAATATCAGCTAAGGGTGCAGGTTGACTGGAATTGACGCTTCTCATCTTGCAGCAGTAGCAGATTTATAAGTATTCGACAAGGTAAAATTGCATTTATGTAGATATTAATAAGATTCTGATTCGAACATTGATTTTTTATTTTGCTTTAAACTTCAAAGGATGCGTTCGTAGAGCTGAGGAGCTGACACTATTAACACGCATCCGTCCTTTGTGTCAATTTGACACATTTTTTCATTTTGACGAAAGTTATAAATCAAGAAGAATTTTTTTGTAGGATGCTTGTGAGCGTGGCAACACGAAATGTAATTAAATTTAGCAACACATAATATTCGATATCCCAACAGACATTACAGAAGAAGAACTTACAAAAGAAATAATTACACCAGTTAAAATAACAAAAATCATACGAATGACACGCCTAGAACATGGTGAAAGAATCTCTATCGTAGGTTGTATTTGATGGCCTGGAAATACCAACCGAAATCACATATTTCTATACATACGTGTAAATCAGATTCAAGCCATTCCACTGTTACATCTGCTTCAGATTTTTTTTTGCGCAACACTGCAAGGAGTGAGGATCACGGCACGCTAAAAAAAAAACACATGACTGAGAACACAGATAAGACATTTCAAAATTCATGCGCCAGCAATACTCTTTCAGCAAAATTTATTATATCCGTCACAGGCGGTAAGAAATTTTAGAAACTACATGTAGTTTAACAGACTCCAATAACGGTATGGTGCATAACCTATTCGATAAAATAGAGAAAAGCAAAATAAATGTAGGATCAGTACAATCATTAGAACGTACAACTAGGTCCCCACTAAATAATATCACAAAAAGATTAAATCTACAAGCTACGGAAAAAATATTATAAATAATTTGCAAGAAAAGTGAGTAGTGAAAAAGAAAAATAAGGAAAAAAACATTTTAAATGCATCACGATGGCGGGCGAAAAATAGTATTAGAAGCCGAAGCAAAAGCCGAACAAGAGATCGTGAACAAAAAAGGAAAACTGACAAAAACACAACCAAACCATTCACAGGCAAGACAAGAAACTCAGATACGATGACGACCAAAATGGCGCGGGAAATTTTCAAATAAAGTGACAACAGCGAAATTTAGTAAGCAATATCTAGTCTCAAATTAATACTTTTGTCTCTAAAGTATCAATTTGATACCATTTGGAATCCCTGTGCAACACTGAGTCACTAATGGCGCAAAAAAGTAAAAAATTTGAAATCTACCATTTAAAAGATCAAAAAAATCAAAACAAACTTTTTGTTTGCTGTAAGTAAGTTGAATTCCAAATTTTTTTTTTAACAATTACTTAAACGAAATTAATTTATGTGTTTATGGTTCGTTTCAGCATTGTATTTTCTATCTAATCGATCAATCAATCTAAATATCAACATTGTGTTGGAAATATACATTTTTCTGCAATGAACCAGTCTAGCGTCTCAAGAAGCCTTCGACACATATGAAAACTCATAGTGGTACATAAACATAGTGAAGTAAAATTTCCAAATACGACTGATCACTACAACACCATTAAGAGAGGGTACTTTGCGTGTGCCGCTGGAATAACTATATATATATACGTGGCGTGTGTATAAATAAATTAATGTGAATATATTTCTAGTTTCCATAACAAATTTGGGATATTAGATAATAAAAAAAGGCAAAAATGAAGACGAGAGAGGACCAATAAATGCGATCAGAGTCAGCCCACAATGCAGGAGATTAAAATTGAGGATGTGATTGAGACGACGAAAATCGTTCAAGCACGACAATGTAGCAAATAACTTCTGCGAACTAAAAAACGATCAAGACGGAATCAAGTACAAAACACGCATGATGAAACTATTTTTTGATGAACTAGAAATTCCTACAGAAGTAGCATTTCTAAACACCAACCCATTGCGTTTACACAATGCTGTCGGTGCTTCAAATTTGTGGGAGAAATCCAGGAAAAAAGTTTTAAGAAATTGTATATAAGAGCCTTGATATTATTGAATAAATCAGATTCTTACAAAATCTCAACCAAGTAGCTTGCTTTCCCTCACCAGTCAATTGTTTCGAACTTAAAATTCATACAAAAACAAGACGATTACACAATGAAAATAAACCAAAAAAATGCTTAACTCAAAGCACAAGAGATACTAATAATAAAGCTTTATGCGAAGCATTAGTAGTAATCCAAAATACAATACAACAAATGACAGGCAAAAAATTAATTATACGGTTAATAGTGAAAAATATAGGGCAGAAATCAAAGAAATTATGCAAAAAAATGAAAGCACAAACGAAGTGCTATCTTATACTACCGCGATACAAGCTACCATTAGGATGGACTACGAAGATCCTATTTGGACCGAGCAATATCCGTACCCCATGCCAGATAACGACTTTATTAATAAAAAAAATTAATAAACTTTTAGAAAATGCGATAATTCAGCTCAGTAAAAGTCCATACAACTCATTTGGACAGTCGCTAAAAAAGGTACCGATAAACAAGCGAAACCCAAGCGCAGAATGGTTGTAGACTTTCAGAAGCTAAACGCTCAAACTATCACAGATAGATACCCTATACTTGATGTGGCTATGACCATACAGAATTTAGGTAATGCAAAGGTATTTACAACTTTAGATTTAGAGTCTGGCTTCCATCAGATCCTTATTAAAGAATATGGCAAGGAAAAAACCGTCTTTAGTGTAAATAGAGCTAAATACGAATTCCCCCGTACATGAAGATCTCCAACAGGAAATATCACTTTTTCCAGGACTGTGTAGAATATTTAGGTCATATAATTAAATATAACAAGATAACAGTTGATCCTTCAAAAATAAAAACCATTAGTGAAGCCACTTACCACGTTCCTCAGAGTAGAGAACGGTGGCATATCCAAGAATCAAAGTGCAGAAATAAAAATCATCTTAGACGAACACGTAATTTGCGATGGCAAGCTAAGTTTTAACTCATTCAACTTACATGCCATTAAATACCGCATGGACATGTGGCGGTTAAGTTCGTGAACGCCAATAACGGCGAATACATTAACTGGGCAGCACCGCCCAAGCATACTTGATTTGTCAATTCTGTCATTATAACTCTTTCTCTTTTCGTTTGTACTCCCGACGAATAAAGACGTATTCTTATAAAACTTGAAAACCCCAAATAAAATCGTGATTTATTTAAGCGATCCGAAGATTAAGGACTCGAAACGCCTTAGACACCTTCAAAGATTATTTCGGAAAAATATACCATACACACAACAAAATATTGTAAATTGGACAAAATAAAAGATTAAAGAAAAACAAGTAAACATTACAAAAAATAAGATAACAAGTAGAGATAAAGAACATAATGAAAATGCATACAAACATGTTTTGGTCCTTATATTTGACTGTAATGATAACCCAGACATTATCGGGTAAACCACACAATTGTATTTCATGAGAAAATAGAAAAACAAAGAAATAAATTAAGAAAATTGTAATCACTTTAGTAGTTATATAAGCAGAACATAATTTGAAAAAGAAACAGAATAAAATATAATGTCACAGAAGTAACATCATCGGCATTTTTTATTTTTCCTCCGCTCGAACAACCAAAACTCGCACGTAAATATTGACCACACATCAAATTCTGATGACTCCCAATATTCGGCTCAAAGCTTCCCAACACAATAACTCAAACGAGTAAAGCAACCATTAAACTGCTTTAGGAATCAAATTATTATAAAAAAATCAGATGAGAACCTCGTCGAAATATCCTCACAAAATATATTTTCCAATTGCCGCCATACGTTTTTTTTCAACACCAAACCTGTATTGCTAGACAGACTAAAAAATATAATTCGATCAAAGGTCACTAACGCACTTCATATAGACGAACAAATATTATTTTATGTCGAAAACGACATTATCAACCCATTTCCGACTGTATCAATTGTTCTAGCTCAAAAAATTGTGAACGTTGTCACCAATAACGATCAACAACAATAAATCACACAATACACACACAGCCGTGCTCATAGAAACTTTACGTTCGACAACAAACGGTCAAGTTAAACGGACGCATAGCACAATAATTGAACTCGCGAAAGTTTTGGCACATCAACACAGTTAGACACCTGATGAGCAGATATTCGAAACAGTACGACAATACAACAAGACAATCCATTCGGTAACCAACGAGAAACCCGAGGACATATTTTTCAATCAAAGGGAGTATCCTGACATCAAAGAGCGTCTTCAAAAAAACCAAGAGAGAGTTTTGCGATCCCATAACAGCAATCGCAAACAATTGACCTATGGTATAATGACGTAATATATTTCAAGACGCACAGAAGGAACAAGAACTTAAAAAAATAAGCGAAACACATAGTAAAAGAAGATAACTGGAAAACAGTAACGACAATACGAAATATGTACTTGTAGAAACAGATCCTGGCACACACGATGACCTTGTAAAAATCAAAACTTCACTTAATATGCTAATAGAAAATAATAATAAGCAAAGAACATTAATACACAGTTCGAAAGAATACTCGAAACCCTTTGTTTAGGGCGGGAACGAATTTAAATTCAAACTTCACTTGACTAGGTTTAAGTATAACTGGTTTATCGTTTCGGAAAACTAAACATATTGCCCGCGTTAAAGGCTTAGTCTTTTAAAGATGTATCTGATTATATATAATTTTAAACCGTTAAATTTAAATTATTATTATTTTTTTTTTTTTTTTAATAATTGATATCTATATATGTACATTTTATGCCCTTTTTTAGTCTTATACATTATTTAGTTACTGGCACATAAATACCATAATGTTATTATTTCTAAGCTAAACGCGGAAGAACAATCATATTAGGTATATGTGTTAACGATATTCTCCACATTTTCCTTGCTATCAGTATGATGACTATGATGATTATGATGATTATTGCCCAGGATCCGGCGTTTGATGTGTAGTGCATTAGCTGATGAAATTCGAAATCGATCGGAAACCCCATTAGACCTCGCGACCTTGGAATGTTTCCTATTTTAAACGTCTGCATTTCCCCTTTTATTTGTAGTTTCTCAAACCTGGTAATTGTTGGGTCAAATTCACTTTTGGTATTCGGTAGTCTGCAATTGTTGTGTACGTATTGTAAGCCCATATATTGACATGCTCCGCTTTCAAATGGCAATTCGGTTTTAAACGTAAAATACCTTGCCCATATAAGTTTACGCTTGATGTTCGGTTGTCGCAAATGATGTCAGCCGAAACTTTATCAGCAATTGAAAATAACCATGTATTTTCCAAATGCATCTGACTCCAATAATTGGTTCGAGGTAAGATGGTTGGTGCGCAATCTGTAGATAATTCTTTTTTGTTTATGAATAGCTGTATTTCACACTCCGCATCTTTTCCGATGTTGTACAGTGGATGTATTTGTGAACATAAAATTAATTTTTTCATTTTTTCGCAATGGTCGAAATTGTTATCAGCAAGACCATAGTACATTGATTTCTTGTCGTCGATTATAATGTGCTTGAACGTAGTTTGGATTTTTACAAAATATTCTGAATGACTAATTGGGTATGTCAATACAGAGTATAATTGCAAGTTATTTTTGTTCATTAACGGAATTTTTATTTCAAATATTAACATCTCTTCCGTTGTACGAGTTGTTATTTTTGCTATTTTGGCCAGTTCGACTGGGTCGATATCTGGAAGCATTAAATGCTGATTGAGGTGAGTTTTAATTAACTTAATCTGCTCTTGAAATTTATGTAGCGGTAATAAATTTTCTAGGAATTTTCCTTTTGAATTCCAAATCATTCCTATAATATCTTGTTGCAGCTCTTCATATGATGACATAGCCACTAAGGCCGATGTTACCACATTTGTCATTATATTTTGATCTATGTTCTTATTAATTGCAACTTTGAACATATAAATGGAATTGTTCAATAATTTGAAATTGTTCCAAATAATTTCATTTTGATGCCTCATCTACAGTCATATTTTCAATCGAAGACTGGTTTTTAAAAAGTTCAGCCAAGTATTTTTCATTTTGGTAGCTTCTTTCAACCTTTTCTGATAGTTCCTCAGCATGTTCTTCATCCATTACTCCATACAGGGCATGCATCAGGCTTCCCATAAATGATAACGGAGCTGATCTTCTCAGTTTTTTAAACGTCGCTGATTTATTTAGTAGGATAATTTTATCCCTTCTTTCTATCCTTATAAACTTCGCTTCTAATTGTCTAATGGTGTCCGAATAGTAGAATTCATCTGCGGGGCGCTTCACTTTCTGCAACGCTGCCTTAGCTTCATCAACGGTGTTTTTGTATCGCCAATAGTCATTCAAATTTACGTGGACTATTATATCCCACGGTGTCTTGGTTAATCCGATTGTTCCCCGCTACTCAAATAAAATTCCTGACTTATCTTTAAATTTTTCTACAAAAATATTTTGTGTGCTAATACTGGGCAAAATTAACAAAAAAGAGAGAATTGTTAACAAACAGTTTTTATTTTTTATTCTATGTGATTGTCTATTTTTATTTCGTACCTCTTTTTCCTTTAAGTTTACGCTCTGGTCGATATGCCATTGCTGGTACGTACGTCTACTACTCTACATTTTCCGTCTTTACCGAGAATCGCCTTCTCGATTCTTCCCCTCCTCCAATTCATTGGAGAAACGTTTTCTTCTTTTAGAAGTACAAGTATGTCTTTTTTAATATTTTCTGCTTGGTTTTTCCACTTAAACCTTTTTTGCAATTCACACAAATACTCATTGGACCATATTTTCCAAAATTCTAGAGTATTCTTTTCTACTGCCTTCCAGTGGTCACGTAACCCGTAATAGCATTTATTGTCATTATTATCAATAATTGTTACCATTGGTTCGCCTATAATGAAATGACCAGGAGTTATTATATTTAAATCGTTCGGATCATTGGAACAGGGTATTAGGGGTCGTGAATTTAAAATTGCTTCGATTTGTGCCATTAAGGTACTGATTTCTTCAAAGGTCATTGTTCCTTCAGTTACTCTGAAGAAGTGTTTTTTGACACTTTTTACTGCTGCCTCCCATAATCCTCCCATGTGTGGCGATTTTGCTGGTATGTTGATCCAGTTAATTTGTCTTTCTGCGCAAAATTTTTCTAAATTATCATTGTGGGTTTTATTTTGAAACAATTTATAAATTTCGTTCAAGCTATTCGCTGCTTCTATGAAATTGGTTCCGTTATCGGAATAAATCTTTATTGGACAACTGCGTCTAGCTACAAACCTTTTTAGGGATCATATAAATGCTGCTGAGGTGAGGTCCGATACAACTTCTAAATGTACAGCTTTTGTTGCAAAACACACAAAAACGCACACATACGCTTTATCAATTCTTTTCCCTTTTTTCCTCCTTGACCTTGCTGTTGGACTGAATATGGCTGACTCTGTTGGCTACAAATATTTTGAGAGTAGCTGGCTCTAAACGTAGCCAGCTTAATACTATGGTGGAATCTGTGTAATAAAAAACTTGGTTAAACTTAACTTTTAGACTTTTTAAAACTTGCTTCACCAGATCAGTAAGTAACACTGCTGCACATAATTCTAATCTGGGCAATGTGTTAAAAATATCGTCTTGTAGACTTGGACCTGTATATAATAATTCATTGAGAGAATTATTATTTGTTGTTTTGCATGACGCATCGAAAACCACACGTAATTTGGTTGAGCTACTTTCTGGCCGAAACACACAATGATGTGGTAGAAAATATTTATGTTTCAATTGATTGGCGTCATTTATTAATTCCATGTGGCCCAAGCTTAAATATTGGTCCAAAGCAAAAAACCGCCGTTTTGCTATTAACTCCGAATTACCTAGTTGAAGTGGATTAATTTTAAATGGCAATGCTACGGAAAACTTGTTATCTTTTGAAATTTTTGTTAAAATAATATTCACAATTTTTCTCATCCTCTGTTAAATATCTTTTCTGTGTATCTATTTCTTCAAGTTCCCAAAATTTCCTTAATTGATTATCCAGGCTTTCGCTATGGTAGGCTAATACTCCACAATGATTTGAGTATAATTTAATATCTGCTCTACCTCCGGCTAGCCATCCTAGCACACTATTTTGAAGATTGTATTCTTGATTTTTTATTTTTATTTGACCACTCTTCAATAAAGAGTGATAAATTTCTGCTCCAAGTAATATATCAATTTTGCTTGGTATATCAAATTCTGGATCAGCTAATTCTATTTTTGTAGGAATTTCTCCACGTTCTATTTTAATAGATGGTAATGGTGAAATAATTTTTTCCACTACTAATGCTTCAATGTGTGTTTCATATTCGGATACTTTCGACTTTATTTCAATTATTATCCGCTCCTGTGCTTTAGATATGTTTTGCCCAATACCTTCTATAATGCTTTTTTTATTTTCTCCTTTTATTTTTAGTCTATTTTTTAATTGCTTTGTTACTAAATTAACTTGCGATCCATTATCTATTAATGCCCTTGCATTAATGAATTTCCCTTCAAAATTCTTTATTTTAATTACGGCTGTTGATAAAAGGACATATTTGTTTTCTTTTAAATTTACACTGCTCACTGTGCTAGCCACTGCATTTATATCTTTATGGAGTAACCAATGATGCTCCAAATTGCAAAACCGACAGTTTATGTAGCTGCAGTTTTTAAACACATGCCCACCGTTTAGACATTTTTTACAAATATTTTTGTTTTTTATTATATTCCATCTTTCTTTTATGGAGAAACCTTGAAATTTCTTACACTGATTTAAATAGTGCTGCATTCCGCAGTTCATAATACAATTTGGTACTACTGAAATATTACCTTTTTTTTGAATATTTACAGCTTTTTGTATTCTGTATTCACTTTGTTTTGCTTCTAATGCAAAAAATTCTTTTCCGAGAAATTGTGTTAATGAATCTAGCCTCGGTAATTCTTTGGAGTCTTTTAAAGAAGATTCATATTTTGTTTGAGAGAGTCGTCAAGTTTTCTCACAAGCAGAAAATTCAGTAACGCTTGAAGTATTTCTTCTAAAGATAAATTTGTCGCCTTTAGAGCTTGAATACTTTCTTCAATAACTTCTTTTAATTTTTTCACACTAGCAGCTGTGGAATTTGTAAAGGGAGCTTCTGCTAAATTTTTGAAATAAATGTTTGTTAAAGCTCGCTTATTATCAAAGTTGATTTTTAGCAAATTCCATGCGACTGAGTAATTTTCTTCCGAAGATGGAAGATTTTCAATTAATGTGGACGCATATCCTTTTAATTTTGATTTTAAAATGCACATTTTTTGCACTGTGGATATATTTTCAGAATCCACTAATTCATGAAATAGTTCCTTGAACATGTTCCATTTAGTATAGTCCCCTTCGAAACAAGGAATATCAATTTGTGGAAGATTGAGGGGTCTTCCTTTTATTTTTTCTTCCACTTTATATTCATTTTTACTTTTATTTGGCATTGAGTTTAAGTTTTTCCTCAATTGCCTAAATTTACTTGTTAGTTCATCTTCTGCATGAACTTCAATATATTTTAAAAACAATTCATTCGCCAGATCTGAACACTTATTTACTTCTTCTAGATTCCCTGTTCCAGCAAGAAGAGCTTCAAAGTTTTCTTCCAAATCACTTACGGCGAATTCGAATTTTATTTGGAGAACAGAATTCTTATTTTCACTATCCTTCATAGTTAAATTTTCAATATTTTTTATTTGCAGGGATTTTAACATCTCCTGACTCAATTTAATTAGCTCCCTAACTTTTGGAGCATATTTTTCCGTATAATACGGGTTCCGTGACATTGTTGCCGACGGTTGTCCTAATTCCCGATCATTATTTTCCAGCTGTTGGGACCGGTGAGTTATACGTTTTTCCCAGTCGTTAACCTGTTCCCTGGTCACTGGAGTTGCTTTGAGGCTTACTAACACGTTATGTAAGCTCTCAATTTCACTTCCAATGGCCTGCTGTTCGAAAATTACTTTTTCCATTTTTAGAAAATTTTGTTGTTTATTTTTTTTTTTTTTAAGTTGTTAAAAATATTTTTATTGTTATTTTTTAAATTTTTATTTTCAAAATATTAAAAATATTTTTGAAAGCGTACTCTTACCTGGGGTCACCAAATGTTTAGGGCGGGAACGAATTTAAATTCAAACTTCATTTGACTAGGTTTAAGTATAACTGGTTTATCGTTTCGGAAAACTAAACACCCTTGATCCCAAAGCAGTAATCGAAAACATTGTTATATCAGTTGTTTATAATGAACCCAATCAATAACAAACACTATAAATTTTGCAGAAACTAATAATATTTACTCTGGCATACAAAATTTAAAATATGCATACACGGTATGTCCCAAAAATAACCGAACTTTATATTTCAATCATACAACATACAGCGCCATCTATTGAAAATTTGCAACATTAAAAAGATACATTCATCCTCTTTCAAACGCACCTAACTTCATGTAAGTCGGATGACAGATGTAAAAGTGACAGCCATTTCAATAAAACCAAAAGTGTGCTAATAATTCAAAAATAAAATTGAACAAAGAGCAAATATAAAATTTTGTGTCAAACTTGAAAAAAAATTTGCTGAGACATACGAATTAATGAAAAAAGTTCATTGTGATGATTGTATGAGTCGTACGCAAGTTTATACGTGGTTTACACGATTTAAAAATGGGCGTGAGGATTTAAATGACGACCCTAGAGCAGGACGTACTTTTTATGATTCAAAGGGTATTGTCCACAAGGAATTTGTTCCAGAAGGTCAAACTGTTAATGGAAAATACTATTTAGGTGTTTTACATTGTTTGTGGAAAAGAATCGGTCGTGTTAGACCAGAATATCCAGCAGGAAGACAGTTGTTTTTATTGCACGATAATGCACCACCTCACAAGACCAAAAAAGTGAACGAATTTTTAATGAAAAAAGGGATTTCTCTCATCGACCATCCTACGTATTCGCCTGATCTATCACCATGTGATTATTTTTTATTTCCAAAACTGAAAACTAAGATGAAGGGAGCATTTTATGGTGATATCCCAGCCATTCAAGCAGCCGTAACCGAGGTACTGAAGAACATTTCTATAAATGACATAAAAAAATCTATGCATGCGCTGATTGATCGTTCCAAACGTTGTGTTGAATCAAATGGAACCTATTTTGAATAAATAATAACTTTCAAAGATAATATAATGTGTATTTTATTTTATATCCAAAAAGTTCAGTTATTTTTGGGACACACCGTGTAGAAAGAAGATTTGAACGTCGAGGAAGAAAGCTTCTATTAACTATAGAAAGAGCTTCGAAAAACAAAATAGACTCTCCAGAAGAAATAAGGGAGTTTAAGACAAAGCTTCAAATATTGAAATTGAAGAAAGCAATTGATGAAAAACGTCCGATTTTGGCCAATCGCAAAGGAGTTCTTTTCCATCATTACAACGCCAGGCCACATGTTGCAAAACCGACCCTGGCCAAACTGAAGGAGATGAATTGGGAAATCATGCCGCATCCCCCATATTCACCCGACATTGCACCTTCTGATTATCATTTGTTTCGATCGCTGCAGAACAATTTGAATGGAAAAAAATTTAAAAATGTGGACGACGTCAAAAACCACCTTGACACCTTTTTCAACGAGAAACCGCGCGATTTCTATGAATCAGGCATTCGTAAATTGGTTGAACGTTGGGAGTGGATTGCCGAACATGATGGCGAATACATAATTGATTAATAAAAGCGCTTTCTTCAAACAATTTCAATTTTAGTTTGCACTTGAAATCGGGCACGAAATTATGCACTCATCCAATACAATTTGAATATGTTGAAGAAGCATTTTCCGAAACTCGAAGGGTCCATTTGAAATCCATAGCTCAGGAATCAATCGAAGAACAAATGGAGGATTTACGTGAAAAATATGGCATTAGTATAGAAAAGTTAACAAACAAACAAAAAATGTGCACACCAACACAAACTTTGTCATCTACGATGAAACTTCGAGAAATTAAAATTTCTGTATTCTATGGGGAGATGAAGCAATGGTCACCATTTCGAAGGTTTAGTTTATAATTCAAAGCACTTTACTGAAGTAGAAAAGATGTTCCGTCTGAAATCATCATTAGGAGGAGAAGCTGGAAGATTAATTCAACATTTACCAGTAACCGAATGCAACTATGAAGCCGCTTGGAATATACTTCAGGAACGATATGACAACTTAAGGCTGCAATTCACAACACAGGTAGACAGACTTCTCGATCAACCCACAGCAAATGGGGAAAGTGCGGCTAGTATGAAACAGCTTTTGAATACCACCAAAGAGTGCGTTTATGCTCTTAAAGGGCTTCAATTAAATTTAAATTATGAACAAGCAATTATAGCTAGAATAGTTGTTCGGAAATAAGATAAAGAGAGTCTCCGTCTATATCAGCAAAATGTCAAGAAAACTAGAGACATCCAAACCCTAGATGATGTTTTTAAGTTCCTAGAGCAGCAATATCAAGCGTTAGAAGCTATTAAACCAGATAAGACATTCAAATGGGATATAGAACAATTTAAAAATTATACATTAGCGGATCCCAACTTCACTAAGTCGGATCGAATCGACATCGTTATTGGAGCAGATGTATATGCTGATATATAAGAAGAAGGCCTATTTAAGAAAAATCGAATGCTAGGTCAAGCAACGAAGTTAGGCTGGATAGTGTCAGGAGTCTTACAACAACCGAGAAAAAATCATACAATTCTTGCGGCGGTTACTACAACGTTAGAGAGGTTCTGGGAAATAGAAGACACCACGACACCAATTAATATAACTGATGACGATGAATATCTCCAGATATTTGATAAAACGACAATAAGACCGTTAAAAAAAAAATAAGAATTAGGTGACTCTCGAACACAAGCAATGGCGAGATTTTTTAATCATGTGCAAGTTATGAAAGGATATTTAGAAGTAAGCTACATGAAAAAAGCAAATAAAAAATTCTGCGGAAAATACTATTTGTCACATCAAACCATAATTCGAGAAGACAGTCTCACATTTAAACTACGAGTAGTCTTCGATGCGTCTGCAAAAACATTAAATGGTAATAGTTTAAACGACATCCTGTTCATAGGACCGAGACTTCAAAGAGATATTTTTGACATCATTATTAAATGAAGACTTTGGTAATATGTATTAACAAGTGATATTGAAAAGATGTACCGTCAAATTAATGTAGCAGAAGGTGATCAAGATTATCAACGAATATTATGGAGAGAAACAAAAGAAGCACCGATAGAAGAATACAAACTGCAAAACAGTTACGTATGGAACAGCATTCGCTTCTTTCCTTGCAACGAGAACACTACAAGAAATTGCCAAATTTTGGGAGTCTTACAATAAATTGCTTTCAAATATCATTAAAAATAATATCGATTTACATGGACGATTCTATGACAGGAGCAGATTCAATAAATGAATGTAAGTTCATTCAGTCTAACATTTCGCAACAACTCCAAAAATATGGGTTTCACTTAAGGAAGTGGATGTCAAATAACAGTAAAATTATAGCAACAATTCCAACAAATGAGGTAATACAAATAGCAGAAGACGAAACGGTAAAGACATTGGGAGTATAATGGGATCCTGTCAAAGACATGTTTGGATTCAATACGACTCTGTCAACGAAAGAGCAAATAACAAAAAGGCAAACTTTATCTGAGTTGGCAAGAATTTTCGATCCGATGGGTTGGCTTTCACCAATGACTATTATAGCAAAATTGTTTATACAAAAACTTTGGTTAATGAAACTTAACTGGGATGAACTACTTGATGAAAAATTAACAAAAGAATGGCAAGAGTTTATGCAGCACGTACCAGCGATAAAAAGAATAAAAATTCCCAGATGGTATAAAACGAAAAATGACGTCAAATTTGAATTACATGGATTTGCAGATGCATCCGAGAAAGCTTACGCAGCAGTTGTGTATGTTAAGATAGGATCCGTTATTACCATAGTTGCTGGTAAAACCAAAGTTCTATTAAAAATAAGAAAACGTTGCCAAAACTCGAGCTGTGCGCGGCTCACCTACTTGCTAAATTACTGTAAAGGATAAAAACAATTATTAATCGAGAAGTTAAAATATTTGCTTGGAGTGACTCATCGATAACATTAGCATGGATAAAAAATTGCCGAATTAAAGCTAAGTTCATCAAAACGAGAGTAGAAGAGATAAAACTAAAACAACATTTCGGAACGAAAGACAATCCAGCTGATATATTGGATGAGTGGATAAGTTCAGAGCATTCAGAGGGATATTTGTGAACAAACTAGTGTAGCACGAACTATGGTGGAGCGGTCCTAAATGTCTACAAGAAGAAGAACATCAGTAATAAAAGTAGCATTGTAAGCTTAAATCCTATATTAGATAACAATGGAATTCCTCGCGTAGGAGGTAGGTTAGGTAATGCAAAGGTTCAATTTGATCAAAAGCACCCGATAATATTAAATAAATTACATTTGTCCTCATTAATTATTGAAAATGTTCATAAAACAACCTTACATGGAGGAAATAAGTTAATGGAAGCAATGATTAGAAGAAAGTATTGGATAATGGGTTTAAAGAACTCAATAAAAAGACCATTCGGGCTTGTAATCGCTGCATACGCTACCGCAAGTAAACAGATAAGCAAATAATGGGAAATCTTCCAGAATTTCGAGTGTCGCCATCAATTCCATTCACACACGTTGGTGTAGACTTTGCAGGTCCAATACATATGAAATGTTCTAGAGGTAGAGGACAAAAAACATTTAAAGGATATATCGCTGCATTCGTATGTATGGCAACAAAGGCTAATTTAGACACCTCTTTGTGGTAATGACACCTGCAATATAAAGGCGTAATAAGTGATAAAGGTCTAATTCATTGAAAGGTTTAAATAATACTCTCCTACCACTCTAAGGGCACAAAAGTAACTTGAATAAAAAAAAAGCAAAAGAAATAAAAACAAAATACTTCTCACAAAAAGAATTAGTTCTCAGAGGATCAATTACTTCACAGAATGAAGAATTACTCCCAAAAGGAAAATCTATAATTTCGCGCACTAATTGGTATAAATTTTGGAAAGTACATTGTATTAACAAGCACAGAGCCAAAATCTAAAATTGATGGGAAATGTATTATAAACTTCCATTAAAGCATTCAACCAGATTCCACTTAATGTATGAAACAGTTGAAATGCTATCGTCAAACTCTCCATGTTGATAATTGGAGAAAATTAAAACGATGTTTCAAGAAGTGAGGTTTTCAATTTTTGGAATCAGGCGCAGGCTCACTGAATATCAGTGGTTAAATGGAAATAACAATAAATATTTTTGTAATATTAAAATAATTTAGGAAAACTGGACACTACCCGTTATTCATATACGTATTATGTATTATATTATATATAGTACAATAATTCCTTTAAACTTATCTCTTTTTTCCTTTCACTTTTAATATTTTCCTTGTCTATTTGTAAATCATGTATGGAAAGTTGATGAAACGATGATAAGAAACAGATGACGATGACAGGTGTCGATGAAATAATGTTTGTGTGATATAAACCATACTCCGCACGCAGAGATCAACTAATATAGCATTAGCTTATATTAATTCCAACTTTTACATTGCTAGTTGCAGTCCTTTGCCGATTTAACAAAAATCATGTGTACAGAAGATTCTTCGCCTATTGATTTGTGTATCGATTGAAATCTGTTGCCTTGAGAGTACTCGTATGTCGAAAAAGGATTGTTTTTGAAAAGATTTGGCTGCGCTGTTCGTAGAATTACTGCTCAAGCTCTAATATTTAACTTGCCTGTTCTGCCAGAATCAGAAGTCATATAATAGATATATATTTTGGCTGTCGTTTGGTTGTGCTTTCTACTGATCTATAAGCTGTTTATAGTGCAGCTGCTGTTGGTGGTAACGCTGTTGATAGTGATGTTGCTGATTATTTTTTTTTGGCACTTTTGTTGATAAGTATATAGCTGGTATACCGTTAGATAAACATTTTCCCGTGCTTCTTATCTGAAAATGAAAAAAATGTTATTTGAAGTTTTTGATGTAAAGTTTGTAAATAAATATTTATATGTAATTTGTGCTTCCTGGAATATCTACAGGATTGGAGCGATCTGTTAAAATGCCTCGAACAACTTTCTCATATTTCTTCCAATGATTTCAGTAAAATATTGTACTCAAATATGTTAGGTTATTGAATATCAGTGGACTGTTAGTAGTACTAGTTTCCAGCAAAAGAAAATACATCAAGCTACTTGGTTGTCCCCTGATCGAAAAACACAAGACCAGATCAATCATATTGTAGCAGACGGAAGACATGTCTCCAGTGTTCTTGAAGTGCGTACACTTCGAGGACCCAACATCGTTTCGGACCACTATCTTTTTGCAGCGAAGATATGCACACATCTCTGTTTATCGAACCCCTGCTCTCTGAAAGCACTCATCAGCAGCTTTATATACGGAAACTGTGGAACAAGCTCTCTACGTACAACTTGGATTTCGAAATAAATCGCAAAACCAGCTGGTACGATGAAGACTGCCGTGTCGCAGTGGAGAGAAAACGGAATGCCTCCTACCTCGCAACGTTGCGATCGACCTCTATACGTGCGGAACGGGATAGACACCTAGAATTGAAAAGGGAAACAAGAGGCATTGAGATGCTGGCCGACAAGGGCAATGTTACAAGATTATATGAGAAGATACGACGGCTTACAGAAGGTTTCAAGAACGGAGACTCCTGTGTGACACAAAAATGGAAGGAATACTTCTCTAGCCGAGCGTTGAATGGCAGTGAAAATGGAAGACCAGAATATGGCGAACCTGAAACCTTAATCGATGGTGATGGATAAGATATTCCATTACCTGACGATAAAGAAGTTCGAATAGCAATCGCCCGCTTAAAAACAACAAAGCGGCTAGAGCTGTCCGCCTACCGACAGAGCTTTCAAACATGATGGTGAAGAGCTGACAGGGTGCATGCATCAGCTACTTTCCAGAATATGATCGGGCGAAAGCATGCCCGACGATTTAAATTTAATTCATAAAAAAAGGGGACCCCACAGTCTGCACCAATGCTCGTGGGATAAGCATCCTTAATATCGCATATAAAGTCCTATCGAGCGTTTTGTGCAAGAGAATAAATCCCACCGTCAACAAACTGATTGGACTTTATCAGTGTGGCTTAAACTGGTAAATCAACCATTGACCAGATGTTCACCATGGGACAAATTTTGGAAAAGACCCGTGAAAAGACGGTCGACACATATCACCTTTTCGTCGACGGCGCCGAAAGCCGCCTTCGATAGCACGAAAAGGAGCTGCCTTTACACCGCAGCAGCCTGGAAAGCAGAATCAGTCTTGCCAACAGGTGCTACTTCGGATTGAGCAGTGAAAAGTAAAGTCCTCTCTCGACGATCGAAAACCAAACTCTACAAGTCGCTTATCGCTCCCGTGCTCCTATATGGTGCGGAAGCATGCACGATGACAACAACTGATGAGTCGGCAGTTGAGTTTTCGAGAGAAAGGTTTTGGGTAAGATTTACGGTTCTCTTCGAGCTGGTAACGGCGAATATCGCAGCTGATGGAATGATGAGCTGTGTGAGATATACGCTGACATTGATATAGTTCTGCGAATCAAGAAACAGTAGATACGATGGCTAGGTCATATGATCCGGATGAAAGTTTTCGATGCACTTACTGCACCAGCTACTTACTGTGTTAAATTAAATTATGGAAAATAATTAAAGTTTTACATTATTAACAGTGTTTAATTTTCAAAAATGTGAAGAAACGGTTTTCGCATATATATAAAGATTTTTGTATGATCTTTGTGAGCTTTGTACGATATATCTACAATTTTTGAGGGGGTGGAAACCCTAACAGAATTATTTTATTTTTAATTTTCTTGCATCTTAGGATTATTAAATTGAAATAAATTGAAATAAAAAACAAATGGTTAAAAAATATCTAAAATACAGCCCTTGAACTCTCAGAAAACAATTTAAATGATGTAATTGAATGCAGCGGAATTACTCTTGTTTCAAATAATAAACGTATTCTGGATTATTCAGCTATCACTTTTCCAAATACTGATCCGAAAGAGCTGGAATTTACTGATACAATATAAAAATTCAAAGAAATTTATTTACTGCTTACAAAAATGCGTTTTGATGGCTTTGAACATTTATTGGAATTTTTGAAACGAAAAAATGACCGCTTATATATTCTCTAAACTGAATTAGTAATTAATTATTTATTGCCATATAAATCATTTATATTTGTTTAACGTTCACATATATTCGAACAGATTACTTATGAAATTTGCTTAAAAAAATTTTAAATTTGTTTAAAAGTAAGTAAGCACACTGAAAATGTTTCGTTGTCGAACACTTGAGTATGGACATATATCCTCTTCCAGTCGGTTGGTATGGCTGGGAAGTATGTTTGGATGTAAAATTGCTATTTGGACAATTAATGCCACATATTTTATTCAGTTATTATTTTTTATTATTTATATTTTTTCATCCTTACTTCTTTTAACTGTCTTATAATTTTTGCACATCATTTAGCAAAAAATGTATTCGAATTTTTTAACTTACTTGCTTGAGATAGAGAGTGGTGGCATAATATGCAGAGTAGATATTCTTCGTGGAAACAAAAAATTTCAATTTGTTTTTTAATCACAGCACTATTATTTGGAAATTTTTGCATTTATTGTAGAGTTTTTCGTTAACATCATTTGACACAATGTTTTTATTATGCTTAATATTTTTAAATTGGTCTAAGAATATAATATTAGCTAAGCAGCAAAACACAAAATCTAAAATAGCGGAATCAGCACAAACGAACACGATCAATTTAAACACGATACTGAAGCAAGAAAGGGATGTTGCGTCCTTTGTAAGTAAACTCAGCGTACAGAATATATACAGCGCAGGTAGTGCGTTTTGAGGAGATCCTTAAAACACGCTGTCCTTTTTTGCTTTCATATCTATAAATGTATGCATGCATGTACGTGTTGCTGAACGCAAAGTATTTACTCTGTGACATACACATGTTTTTCATTGAAGAATATTACATTTAGCACACTGAATATTGCTGAAAATATGTACATACCAGTATATTTGTATGTACACGTATGTATATGCAGGAGAAAAGGCGCTAAAATATTCCTATCGCCTTTTCTCCTACATAGGTATACATACATATACATACATACACATATACTTGCATGTACATATATATGTATAGTACCTGATTTCCTTTCTTGTACTTGATCACTTAGATACAAAAATTGCAAATTTATTTACAGGCAGGCTGGCCAGTAATACAAAGAACATATGTAAATAAAATATTATTTGTAATTTTTCCTCTCTGCAATATTAGTAATGAAAGAACCTATATAGAACCTATAAAAAATTATTACTCAATTTATGTAAAAATAATAAAAAAGAATTAAATATACGTGTATGTTTGTTTCTTTTCTTAAAACAATATTTCAAGTAGAATTACTTGTGAGAGTATTAATTTTCCAGCATTCAGTTTGTGTTTTATCTATCATAAAATTCAAAAACTAAACAGCTCTCAAGAGTTTCATGCGTACCATGTGTTTGTAATAAAACAAGGTTTCTTCATCTTCCAGATATGTACAATATATTAACTGCATTTTATTTTAAATACATGTTTTCAATAATTAGCAAATAATTTTTTCTTTACGTTAAGCAAATTTTTAAGCTGGAAACGAAAGAGATTTTCATTCGAATTAATATATTTTTCACTTATTTAGAACTGCCTGACTAGTTTTGTTGCTTTCCACATTATACGATAAGCAACACAAGATTATTTGGTCAGCTGGGTGATAAAGAATAAAACAAAAAAAAGACATTGTTTACATTTAAGTGCATTGTTTTTAATGTTTTTTTAATATTAGTTTAATATTAGTCTAGCATTTTTTTTTCGCAATTAAAAATATTTTTACAACTGGTCAAAAAAGGTTGTTAGATTTGAACTATCTTGCTGTGCCAATACTTTAGTTCATCACTGTAGGTATGTGTAATGAAAGAAGAGACAACATAAATAAATTTTAAATATTTGTTGGTTTTTTTAATATTTTCCACTTTTTCATCTAACGAAAAGTTTCGATCGTAGACTACTGTATGAAAGTAAATTAAAAATTTGTAAATACGTTAAACTCACGTCCTGTAATTAGGGACGTTTCAGCCATAACTAATGCTGCAACTACCCATTTTACATAGCTAACGTCCATAGCAACCTATCTTATGAGACCGCCATGCAAATGAAAAGTTGCCACCGCTTGCCGTTACTGACGGTTGTCCCATAGAAACCAGCGGCGATTTGATTTTTTCTATTAAACCGGCTCAGCTCATTTCTCGCTCTTGTAACCTTGTAAGGTTGCCAGTATAGACTTGTAAACTAATATGAAATAAACTGAGGTAATGTGTAGTTTTTTCAAAAGAAGAGACAACTGAATTCGCAATTAATTATTTATTACCATATAGATGATGTATATTTGATTGGTGTTTATATTCGAACATATAAATTATGAAATTTGTTGACGAAAATTATAAATTTGTTTAAAAGCATGCATTTCTAGATGCTGAGGCCATAACCTTTCTAACCGATTGTTTTGATTTCGTTTTGATTCTGGAGTCAAGTGATGGGTCTATGTTTCACACATTGTCTCAAAAGTGAGCAAATGTGGTATCCACTTTGCATAGAGCTTTCTCAAAGTCCACTGTTCATTCAATATGAAACCAACACATTCGTTTGATATCTTTGTGGTTTAATCATCGGTGTCTCTAGAACCATATTTGAAACTAGAAATTCAACGAGTTATTATTGTTTTCCATCAAAACTATATATAAGCCCAATAACACACGAATTCATCAGTAGAATATGATAAAATTTTAATAGAATTCCTTAATTGTACGTATTTGATTTAATTGCCCATCGTTCGTCAATGCAGTTTCCTCAAAGTTATTTACTCCATTATCAACATAAATAAACCATTTAATAATTAATTTAACAATTTATAATTTATGAAAATTATTTAATACTTGCTTTCTCTGCTTCGGTGACTCGTTCGTGGAATCATATAAGCTTAAAGTAAAAAATATATATAATATTAAATAATTAATTAAATCCACATGCATACAATGCCAGAAACATGTTGTTGTTGTTGTTGTAGTATCGGCTATGTTAACCCCGCTTAGGGACAGGCTTAAAATCATTCTAAGTCACCGAGGTCATCTAACGGGAAGTCCGTTTCGACGAGATCGGACCAGAGGGAGAGGGGGGGTTGGAAGTGTCGGCTTAAGAGGGCATATCAAGAGGTGGTTAGTGTCGTGCGGATACCGTCCACATGCTGGGCATACGTTGGGTATGTTGTGGTCGAGTCTGGATAGGTAGGAGTTTTACCTGCTACAGTATCCAGACCTAAGCTGTGTCAGTTTCACGCGGGTCTCTCGAGGCCATTCACGGAAAGGGAGTCTTTGAAGATGTTGACTGACTCCTGGTGAATGGCTTTCAGTGCTTGTCTGTACGCCGGATTGCTGGATTGTGTCCTTCAAGTCAAGTGATGCCGGCTAGCGCTTTGAATATTTTGTTGCGGCTATGGAGTTTTGTGGCAGTTGCGGTCGTATGCGGAGTGAAGGAGTGCAGGCTGTCGAGTGTGACTCCCAGTGTCTTGGGGTTATTTATGGTCGGACTTTTCACGTTAACACATCTAATTCGCCAGTTGGTGAAGAGGATTGCTGAGGATTTCGTCGGTCGTATTTTAAGTTATCTTGCAGTGAAGAAGTGGAACAGGTTGGCGAGACAGCAGGTCACCTTCGAACAAAGGTCATCAATTTCCTGGCCATCAATATCCAGACAGCCAGTTCTACGCACCGGAGTTGACCCGGATTTTATCCGGCCAAGGGCTGTCACCCTTTCGGAGACCTATCGCCGTTTAGGTCAACAGGTAACATGCCAGAAACATGTGTCTTCCTTGTAGTTTGTTGAACTTCTTCCTCTACGGTGCTCGCCGGAGAATTTTGAAATTTCGCCCAGTTTTAAATGAGCACTGAATTCGTCTCCCGCGCTGTTGTGTGTGGTTAAATGGTACATATTCAGTCGTTCCGCATTTTCACTGATATTTTTACATAGAATATCACTTAATAAGGTGTTTGTGTGCCATCTAATGGTTTTTCTTAAGACCACAAATACCCGTACGCTGACAATAATTGTTGGCTTTTATCACCGTACTAACTCCTATCACTTGTAACTTGGCAGGAATAATTTAATACACAGATGTAGTTTAAGGAATCTTCAGAGGTTCTTGGGTTACTTCACTTTTTATATAAAATATTGTTGCTCAATAAACCTTCCTTAAGCTTCATTCAATTAAGTACCAAAATAGTAATTCTTACATACCATACATTCATACATCAACTCACAGTGGGCCTTTTCTGTGTAAGTGGATAGTAAAAGGTGACTGTGCAAATTGTTATTGTGACATGTATCTTCCTACTAATAGACTGTTGTTACTCATTCAATGACATAAAATACATTTATACCATTTTTATACCTTTCATGTACTTGGAATGGTATATTAACTCTGGTTCGAAGTATGTAAGTACCACAAAGAAATGTGATGGACCCATCAAAATATACAGATGTGATTAGAATGGAGAGTTGAGTTGATTTAGCCATGTCCGTCTGGGATTATTTGTCGGTACCGGCCATATCGAACCACTATAGAATATGTATATGCAACCGATTTTTTAGATTTAAAATTTTGGGTCACAAAAGCAATTTAAGAGCATTACATTTGGAAATATACATTCTTCGGTCTCTACGAGGGTTGCTATATATATGTCTGGCCAAATTATGAAAACACGAATATTTATCAACGAAAATGGTTTTATTGTTTTTCAAAATATTCTCCATCAAGATATATACACTTTTACTTGCGCTCAAACCAATTTTCGAAGCACTTTTTCCACTCCGATTGAGACACCTCCAAAACATGGTTTTTGAATGCTTCAACAGCATCTTCTGGCGACGAAAATCGTTGACCACGCATTATTTTCTTGATGTGTGGGAATAAAAAGAAGTCATTGGGTGCCAAGTCAGGGCTGTATGGCGGATGACCCATCAATTCGACGTTTTGCTCGGTCAAAAAGGAGCTGGTGTGAGAGCTCGCATTGCCATGGTGTACAATGATTCGTCTTGTCTTGTTCGTTTTTGAATTTCTCTGAAGTCTTCAGGCAAACAAATGGTTGTGTACCACTCAGAATTGACCGTCCTACGTTGCTCAAGCGGAACAGTCGCCACATGACCAGTTTTGCCGAAGAAACAGGCGACCATTTGCTTCGAAGTGCTTCTTCCACGAACAACTTTCGTTGGATTTGGCTCGTCTTGGAAGACCCACACGGTCGATTCCTGTTTTGTTTCGGGCTCATACGCATAGATCCATGATTCGTCACCTGTGACGATCTTATAAACGTCTTTTGAAGCACCGCGATCGTATTTTTCCAGCATTTCTTTACACCAATCCACACGAGCCTTTTTTTGAGCGATTGTCAAATTGTGCGGGATCCAACGAGAACAAACCTTTTTTGCGGCCAGGTGTGCATGTAATATCGAATGTGTGCTGGTGGGAGAAATGCATAGGCATGCCTCTATCTAAAGGTAAGTTACATGATGGTCTTGCATTATCAGTTCACGTACGACATCGAAGTTTTCTGGCACAACGGCTGTTTTTGGACGACCTTCCCGGAATTCGTCTTTGAGCGAGCGTCGGCCACGATTGAATTCGTTGTACCAGTTTTTCACAGTGCTATAGGATGGTGCTTCATAGCCATACAAAGATTTTAGTTCATCGAAGCACTCTTGTCGTGATAATCCACGTCGAAAGTTGTGAAAAATGATCGCACGAAAATGTTCACGAGTTAATTCCATTTTTTGGCCGAGATGAATTTTTTAATTCCCTGTAAATAAAACAATTCACGATTAAATAACAAAACGTTCTGAGTGATGTTATGCTAAAAAATGTCAAACTTTCCAATGGAAATGTCAGATTGCACCTGGCAACACTCAGTGTTGCCTAGGCCAGACATATATGCAGCAGCCTACGTAAAAATAAACATTGACACCGAAAACTATTAAAAGAGGCTGCCATTTAGTTTCTTCCAAACTATCTGTCATGAAATGTATATAGACTTCGTCATGTCCAGGACGAATATGTAGCCTTTGGTTTTTCTTCTACGAAAAAAAACTATAATTTTCAAATGCCTACTCCGTTCAAAGGAGCACCTGTTGGCAAGTGTGGTTCTGCGTTGGATGATTAAGCTGAAAATGGGGCCATATCTAGAAGCCCATGCAAATGAAGAATGGTTTTGTTTGTCTTGGAAGTGACCAGAAACGAATCTTTTATACCCAAGGAAAAGGTTACAAAATACTGTTTTACGATAGCGAATTTGACGAGCACATTACAGGGGGTGCGAATACTTGTGCTGGCGTTACGCGCGAGTGTAATTACTATAAAGAAAGTTCATGGCCAAATTCTTAAGGTAACAGGAGTAGACTTGAGAGAAAGCTACTTATCCCATAGCGAGCTGTATGTGACAGGCTTCAGGGTAAGCTCACGGTGGTGCTTGGGGATTCTACATTTCACGGTAAACAAAAATATATTGTCTATATAGGAAATCGTTTTCATATCATAAAAATATATCAGAATGTTTTTTATTCTCACATTTACTTAAGCTGTAATCAACATAAGTATTAAAAAAATTTCATAAAACAAATGAAAGGGTAATCCCCAAGGTTATCTCTTTCAAATGTTGGCCGCGGCTACGTTTCAGATGGTCCATCCATTCAGTTCAATTTTTGATGACTCGGTCGAGCATTTCGACTGGTAACTGGCGAATGACACGCGTGATATTTTGCTCTAAGGCCTGAATCCCCACAGAAAATAGGTTTATGCTGTAATATTACACGATCTTAGTGGCCAATTGAACGGCCCAAAACGTGAAATTATCTGCTCACCGCTGTGTTCTCTCAATAAATCCATTGATTGATGCGATTTTTGGAACGTGGCGCCATCTTGTTGAAACCACATGTCACCGAGATCACGAGCTTCAATTTCAAGCATTAAATTATTAAGGCGTGATAACGGTCATCATTGACGGCTACGTTTTCACCGGCATCATTTTTGAAGAAATATGGACCGTTGATTCCACCGGCCCACAAACCACACCAAACGGTTGTTTTTTCTCTGGATGAAATGACAGCCGGATTTTCTTAAGAATTTTCAATAGCCCACAGAGTGAAGCGATGTCGCTTGGGAAGGTCGAGTGGCTTCAGTTTTTGTTCAAGTGGTATTTTGTAAGTATCTATTCAATTTAAGAGCTCGACGTAAAATGTCCCAAGTGGTTCCGTACGTCAGTTCGAGCCGAATGGCGCCGAATCGACTCTCCACGGTCTTCGTGTACACTCTCAGCAACGGCCGCTATATTTTCTTCACTGCGAGCTGGATGTGGTCTATTCGGTCGAATATCATCCAATAATGATTGTCTGGTCTCAAGAGGGTATATGGTGTTGCGAATAGTACGCTAAGTAGGCCTCAACGTGAGCTAGCGTAATAAAGTAGAACGATTTGTAAACATTTTTTCAGACGTTGGTCTTTCCATGATGAATTGCTAAACAAGTCTGAACAAAAATAACATGACAATTTGACACGACTCAAGCGTGTTTTGAAAAAATACCTCTACTTGGATCACCCTATATACAATACGTGTATATTACCAAAAATTCAATATCTGAAAAAAAGTTAGAACTAAAAGCTTTTCATGCCGACGAATTTGCGGTTTTGCATCTTGATATATTTCCAACGATTTTCATAAGGAGCTTTTATTTCAAAGGGAGGGATTCGAATTCCCTGGTCTTGCACATTAGTAAATCTATAAATGTGTGTAAATTGGAGTTATATCGATCAGCGATCCCTTTAACATTTACAAATAATAAATATGCGATTCCAAGAAAATTCCGTTTTCAGTAACACTATTCGTGTTTGACTCATTCAAATGGAACGCTGCTTTGTTTTTCTCCCTCCTAATTTATGTATATGTAGATACATATTTTGGCCAACGAAACAATCAAAGAGACAAAATGTTTGCAGCACGATTGTGAGTTTGTCCCTGTGCCAGTTGAATTTGCTTAGAAATGACATGCTGACAGGTTTGAAAATGCTTACTGAATAAAGCAAACTGAGATGATGACAACAGAAAAAAATGTAAACCGGAAAAATATTGTTATAAAATGAGTAAAAAAAAAAATAAATAAAAAATCTTATGAAAAAATGGCAGCTTTGGCTACGAAGTTGCATCGCCGGAGCATTTCAAAACAAATACGAAAGGAACAACTAACAAACGAAAATTTTGGTTAAAAAAAAAAAGACAACAATAAAATTGACCAACACTAACAGCAATGTGATAACCGAAGGACAAATGGAAAAATTTGAGAATGAAAGAGTTTGTGTCAAAGTGACTACAAAGTTGGAAATGCTGCAAGCGTTTTAAAGTTTCCTACGAGTGAAATGAGTGAGCGCTGTTTTCCATCTAACTGTGTTTTTCATTGGCACAACTTGCCTGGCATTGTTGTCCTTGTACTTGCATTCCTGCCGCTGCAATGCAGGCATAAAATGCCAAAGTGACCCCCCACGAATCAACTATGAAGCTTTCATACAAATTCTACATTCCCTATAAGAAAGTCGTTTCTGTTCAATCACTTCTTCTCCTTGAACTAGTGCCATGTCTTTTTTAATTTAATTCTTCCAAAGAAGCATCTATCGCAAAGAGTAACGCTTATGAATCGGCACCTAGGTAAGCTTAACTAGCAAGTTTGTTTGATCATCAGCGTAAAAGCCATACGAAACCCGAAAGATCATACCATATACAAATTTTGAAGAAGACAGGCGCTAAACGTAATAAGTAAACCATATTCTTTCATGCATTTGCCATACCTACGTACTGGTACTCAAGCCGAGCAAAGCCACCATTTTTTTTTATGGGCAGTGGCACATTTTTTGTGATCAAGTTCTTGGTATTGACCACCTCAAAGCTGACAGTTCATTTAATCTGTAATCGAATTAAGAGAAAGCTTAGTTTTTGCATTAATTTAAGATTCAGTTTGATGAAGTTCTCAACCTTCAATAGTATGGAAAGAAACTGTTATTAACCGTAGCAATTGCGTTTTTCATTATGGACTTTATTTTATTATATAGAAAATACTGCTTCGCAACAGGGTTCTTACGAAGTTATACATACGAGTACATATGTGAGCAATAGAACTCGCATGTGTGTTGACTGATGTGTGTATGTAGTGTGTACGCAAGTGTGTGAATGCGCTTAATTGTGACTGCAGGACATGCCTGTACGCCGTGTGGCCGACAAAAATGGCGAAAATGAGCCTTAACATACAACAACACTTCAAACAGATGCTCCACTATGAAAACTCATTCTCTTGTTAACATACTTATCTACTCGTAGTTTCGTACATGCGTAGAATCCCAGCAGTGAAAATTTAGGCGATTTCCTTAGCAAAACACTAGTAACTTAAAGATGAAATGATGCCATTTCATTATTTCTATGGCATAGTTGGCAAATCGGACATCTTATTCTTCTTCTTTACTGGCGTAGACACCATTAACGCGATTATATCCGAGTTAACAACATAGCGTCATTAATTGCTTCTTTCGCAGTTTGGCGCCACTTGGGAATATTAACGGAGTGGAGGTCTTCCTCAACCTCTCTCTACGCCTGCGAAAACTCTGAAAGCTCTCGTACAGCTAATCATTTCATCCATAACCATAAATGTTACGCAAAACTTTTCTTGGCCCTCGCGGCTTTTTCGTTTTTCAAGCATGGCTATTCGAACTGCTTCATTGTCGGACAAAGAAACATTTGTTCCATAGTCATCGATTGGGGAATCGGGCTCGCCATCTCCTGGTGTTCGACTTTCACTGCCGTTTAACAGGCTGGAGAAGTGTTTCCTCCATAAATTCAGTTTACTCTGGGCATCGGTCACTGGATCATCTCTCTTTGTGCTGCAAGAATCTGCCTCGGTCTTGAAACCTTCTGTACGTCGCCATATCTTTTGGTAGAATTTTCGATCATTACCACTGTCGGCTAGCTTCTCAAGGCGTTCATATTTATGCATTTCGGCCTCTTTCTTGCTTCAATTCTCGGCTTTTATCTCAACCTGCGCGTGTATACTCAATTCCTATTCTTGCTTCCATATCGCGCATCCTGGAAACGTGAGCAAACCTTTTGCAAGATGTAGTAACAAACCCATGTGGAGTTTTGGGTTACGGCTAAATGAGAGAAAGCTTTAGTGGGGTCACTTCTACTCATTCGGTTTAGGGGTTCGCTGAGTTCTAAATTAAGCGTATGTTCACCAGAGATGCTGGTATAGGACCCGCCACGTAGAAACCAGCTCCAATGAGAAACAAAAGGAAGATGAACTATTTTCTTTCCAAAAATTCAAACTAAACTAGCTGGATTCCCTTTAAGAACTAGTACCTTTCACTATACGAAGTATGTACCATATATGAGTTCGCAAGTACTCACGTCTGTATGCATAAAAAAGAAATTGCCACCCATTTTGGTTTTTGTTATTGTATTGCAGCTGGCCGGCAGAGAGACAGCCTTTGTATTTATGAAATTTTCGGAATGGTCACGGACGGGGTCTGGAGATTGTGTGTTTGCTAGTAGAAAGAAAGGCACTAAAACTTCCAATTCAGCTGCAGTGGTACAAAAGAAAGGGGTTAAGCATTCACATACACATTCACATGTATAATAGCATCTGTGTGCGAACGGCTGTGCAAACAAGCGCTCGGCAACAAATTCGTGTACAAATAACGCGAACGAATTCAGTCGTGCATGTCAAGCTCGTTTGACCAGCGGCAATTCTTGTACATACATATTGTACATATATGTACGTGTATGCTTACGTGCATACACGTATACATATGTACATACAAATACTTGTATACCATAAAAAGCAAGCAGGTGTGCGGGCTAAGCGGCAGAGTGGAAAATCTTATTTTGCTTTTGGCGATTCGGGACACTATAGACTGCACTCTAAATTGCCATACACCTCTGCAAATTAAAGTGCAAACATATGCCTCAATACAAGAGCACAAACTTATTTGTGCGTATATATGTTTGTACGTATATTCCGAAGAGCAAGCACAACATGAACGGCAGGACATTAGATAAAAGCATCAATAGGCTTTTTGTTTTTCTTTGTTTTTTTTTTAGGCGCGATTTGTATGCTCGTCTAGTACAGTCATACAATCTTATGTACATACTTATTTATGCATGTCCGGAAGGTAAATAGAAGCGTGTGACACTCATCGTAACTTGTTGTTACCTTAATCGGCAATAAACAGCAACTGCTGTACCTAATCGGTGGAATTAATTGCTTTCCTAATCGTTTGATATCTGGAAAATACTGACTTACGAGTACACGTTTTACAGTTGGTCTAATGACGGACGTGTATACCTACATTTTTGGTTTAAGGTCCCAGTATTTGCTAATGATTCTCTTTCATATATTCTGCTTTGGGGATTGCATTTTATAATTAACAGAAATAGACGAAGCGAGTTCCTTCTCTAGTTAGAAAAAATCTTCTTCTCCACTCAACCACAGCTGCTGTGAAATCATCAACAAGCCGTGTCATAAAAGCCGACATACCTATAATAAATTTGTTTAATTCATTATTGTTGATGGTTCCCTCTCTGGATATAAACGCTGGCCTCGTGCTTGGTTTGTAGTATAATGGTGGCATTTATCAGTTCAGGAAGATCATTTCGTTTTTGGATTCTGCTTCCATGCTGTGTTGTCGACAAAAACATAGGATTAATTCTATATACATGTATATTAGCCCTTTCACTACCTTAAACATAATGCCAATTAGATCTGATATCTTTTGCACATTGGTGTAAGAAATTCACATTGGCCTTCTTTCGAATTCTTTTCCATGCAAGTTGAATATTGGTTTTATGACCGTAGCCGTATAAGTTTGCGGGGATACCAAATTCAGACATAGTGGCGTAAAGGCAGCTCCTATTCGTTTTGTCGAAGACGGTTTTAAATCGACGAGGAGGTGGTAGGTGTCGATCCTCTTTTCACGGGTCTTTTCCAAGTTTTGGCGAATGGGGAATAAAGCCACACTGATAAGGTCCAATCAGTTTGTTGGCGGTGGGCTTCAGTCTTTCAAATAATACGCTCAACAGGTTCTTAGGTATATGGGATACTAAGGAGGCTTATCCCCCGATAATTGGCGCAGACTGTGGGGCTCTCTTTTTATGGATTGGGCAGAGAACACTTAAATTCCAATCGTCGGGCATGCTTTCGTTCGACCATATTCTGCAAAGTAGCTTATGCATGCGCTTTGTAGGTCCTTCACCGTCATGTTTGAATAGTTCTGCCGGTAGGCCGTCAGCTCCACCCGCTTTGTGGGTTTTTATGCGGGCGATTGTTATTCGAACGTTTTCATGGTCAGGTAATGGAACGTCTTTCCCAACGTCATCGATTGGGGTTTCGAGTTCACCATCTCTGGATACTCAATTTTCACTACTATTCAGCAGGTTGAAGAAGTGTTCCCTCCATTAATTCAATATGTTCTGGGCATCGGTGGCTAGATCACCTCTTTGTGTCCTACAGGAGTCTGCTCTGGTCTTGAAACCTTCCGTAAGTCGCTGTATCTTTTCCTAGAATTTTCGAGCATTACCGTTGCCAGCCAATTTCACAAGCTCTTCATGCTCACGCATCTCGGTCTCTTTCTTTTTTTTTCTGCAGAAGCGTCTTGCTTCCTCTTCAGCTCTCGGTATTTGTCCTATACCGCACGTGTTGTGGTCGATCAAAATGTTGCGAGGTAGACAATCTCTCCGCCGCAGCATGATAGTGTTACTAGTCGATGTTGGGTCCTCGGAATGTACGCACGTTAAGATCACTGGATACATGTCTTCCGTCTATCACAACATGGTTGATCTGGTTTTATGTTTTTTGATCAGGGGCAGCCAAGTAGCTTGATGTATTTTTGTATGCCTGAATCTAGTACTACAGACAACCATATTTCGAGCCCCGGTGAAGTCGATCAGCCTCAACTCATTAGGGGATGTTTCATTGTGAAGGCTGAATTTTGTACCCTTAAACCGAGTTAGTCGGTTTGACTCCACTGAAGCTTTCTCTCTCATTAGCCGTGACCCAAGGCTAAACACGGGCTGGTTACCGCATCTTGCACCAGGGTTGGTCACGTTTCCAGGGTGCGCGACGTGGACGCAAGAGTAGGAATTGAGTATAGCCTCGCAACTGTAACAGCATTCCGAGAAGCTTGACTACACCCCATTTACATAGTTCAGGAAATCAAAAAACCAGCGGCTACGGTGGCTAGGTCATGTGGTCCGGATGGATAAGAATACTCTAACTTTGAAAGTTTTCGATGCAGTACCCGTCGGTGGGGGCAGAGGAAAACTTCCTCTCTCTACTTCGTTGGAAAGACCAGGTAACTGGCTGTACTTTTTATTTTCTATTAACGCCAAACAGCGAAAAAAGTAAGCAATAGCGCGCTGTTATTAACTCAGCTACAACGCTTCAGCGGTGTCTACGCCAGTACAGAAGACAAAAGCCGTTGCGTTGGTCATGAATGCTTTATAATAATGTCATTGTTGTTGTTTTGTTTGAAAAGTTGTTACACTTCCATGCCTGTTTGGATCGTTTATGATGTAGTTATCTTTTCGATTACCATTTGCCAATTATATGCCCAGTAGCACAGGTGTGGGTAGCTCAGCGAGCTTAAGGGGTTAGGGGTAGTCAGAATTTTCAAAAAATCAAATTTTTTTTTGCATTTTCGTTAAGTATAATATCTTAAAAATAATCTCTGAAAATTTCAAGTTCATCCGATAATTCGTTTTGAAGTTATTCGACAAATAATAAAGAGAGCTCGGGCCTTTCAAAGCGCTCGGGAGCAGGTAGTTAGTATCTAGTGTGAAACTTAAAACGCGTTTTTCTCAAAACTATGTTTTTTGAACTGGTGACAACTGTAACTCGAAAACCGCTCAGTTGGTTTTAATGAAATTTATACAGCTTTTAGAATACGTAATAAACTCGGGCCTTATTCAAAGTTTTTTTTTTTGAAAAATTTCGATTTTTTCCCAAAAATCTAGACAAAAACTTCCTGAGGCCGCCATTTTGTTAATTTTTGAAAAAAAAATCTTTGGATCAGGCCCAGGATTATTTATTTATAAAACTAATTTTTTTTATCCGATTGATTTCAGATGAATCTCCAAGGACTTATGATTGTCACCGCAAGGACCTTTTTTTGGAACTGGGCTAACACAGACAGCTGTAACTTCGGAAATAAATTTTTTTTTTGAAATTTTCGTGACTTCCAGTCAAAACATTGTTTAATAATACCATATCACTACTTTTGTAAAATAAAACTATTTAATAGCAAAAAAATACTGAAAATTCTCATTTTTCGTGCCTCTGACTACCCCTAACCCCTTAAAATAGTTCGGTAAGTAACTAACCATGATAGGTATATAATACATTTATATAAATATTTAGTCAAAAAAATTGCTCCAAGTACGATTTCGTCACGTTCAAAAATTTATTTTAATTGAATGACAATATAACAATATAATTTTTATTTCATAATTATGTATTTATTTGCAACAAATATACTTAGGTATGACGTACAATTCGCCTTGGGAAATTCACTCGAATTGGAATAAATTACTTTACAAACAATAATTTTCCTCCGCAGACTCATGTCTAAAAGATTTATGTATATGTCGATTATTTTGTTTTCAATTTCACTCGATTTCGATTCTTTTTCCCCTATTTTACAATAGAATTTTTTTCAACATTATTACATTCTATTTATTACAGGTCAATAAAAAGTTCTACTGATTTTATTTTCTTTTTTGACCTCAATGTTCACCAAATTCACTAATACTACTAAGTACTACCACCACTTATTACTCTCTGAAAACCTCCACGTAATGAGCAAACAATGAATGAAATTTAAAAATAAGTACGGCTTTCCACTCTTGCATTTTCTTTTTTGTATTTCCTGTAATTTCCCCAAGTTGAATTGTTGAGCGGTTCTTCAATTTAACTTCTACTATCGCTTTTACTTTGCTTTTGTAACCATTTCTTTTTTTTTTTGCAATTTCCTTTGTCTCTTTATTTTACCTATTTTCATCATTATGGGATTCGATTTGTTTGCCAATTCGTTTCAAGTCGTTTATTTATTTTATTTTATTATTATCTTCTTCTTCTTTTGTACCCTCATTTTATAGCCTTTTGTTGTTTGTAGTCGTATAGTTGTTGTTTTTGTAATTTTATGCTCATTGAAAACAGTTTGTGCATTGTTGATAAGTTGATTTGCGGTCATTTGCTGAAGTGAGTGATCATACAGAATGACCTTCCGGCCATTGCGCATCCTGCGTACAAACCAACCAACGAATCAACCAACCCGCCTCTACACCCTCAAGTGTTCCGTCGGTTGGGGCCGCTCGTTCAGCGCGTAATTTGCATTAATTTGATTGTTGCCAGTTGACTGCTGCAATTTGCTTGCTTTTGGTATACCGTAATTATTGCCTTTAGTTATTGTTACAGACCGTTATAAATTGATTCTGTAAAAAGTTTTATCTGATAAATAACGAGGTAAGCTGAGAAAAGTATTCATATTTTCTCATCGGTTTAAAGTGAAAACGGTTGATTAATGTGAAAGGTTGTAAGTAAATTAACCCCTAAATGCGTAATTTTTTTTAATTAAAAAAAAAAAATGTATATATAATTTCAGGAAATGGAAGGAAACCAAATTTATATTTGTTGTCACGGTTTTATTTCAAAAAAATATTATGCTGTACATCTGCGACACTATTCAGTTAGGTATGAAATTTTTTAAAGCAATTTACAGCCTTCTTAAAGTAAAGTGAGACTCCACACTTCTCACAGCTGGTTTTCGTGTATACTGTACATCTAGACAGTTTGCATCTATCTATCACACTGAGTTAGTCCTCGCAGTTTCTTTGCTCGTAGCTCCTTTTCAATGCTGTTTTAATAACTCTGTTTCCTGGCATGTTGGAGATTTCGGAAGCGACGCTGACATTGCCAAGAACCTCTGCTAGTTCCAGTCTATATTGGCAAAAGTTAAAAAAAGGAAAGAAGAGTCCCAACTTTATTGTCTTTCCAAGTGACAGTTCCTATCTCAACACCTACAAAGTCGACTACTTGTTCTTTGTAAGATCAGCGAGGAAAATATTTGTTCATTATGACTTTCTTGTCCGTAAACTTGCAGTTTACTAGTCTGTTCCTTTGGATGGTACCCAGACAAAAAAATCTCCTTTTAGCAAAATGGATGACCAACGGAATTGCCGTATAAAAATTATCATCGTCGTCATATTCATGAAAATGTCAAAAACTTTCGTTTCAGCCTTCATCGATATCTTCCACATCATCCTGTGACCATTCTCCGTCCAAAATTTGACTTTATCGATGGTTCAGCGACGACATCTGTAGTAATACGATGTAATAATTTAGACCAAATTCATAGTAGTAAATGCGTTGAGTTGGAGATCTAAAACAAATGCACACTTTTGTCAAATTCCAGATTCTTATGAAACAGTTCAGTTACTAACCTTTGAATTATTGATGTATATGAAAGAAACGGACATTTCTTTAACACTTTCTTTTTAGAAAATAAATTAATTATATATATATAATTAGCGCTTTGTAACCGCTGAAGCGATTTTCGCCCAAGCTCCTCCTCCAATTGGTGGTTTTGCGTCTCGATGTTTTTCCAACAGTTCATTCTGAGCCGCCTCTGAAAGGCCAACGGATTTTTATGAGGAACTTTTATTTCATGTGAAAAATACACCCGGAGGTGTTGACATTCCCTGCCGAGAGGCGAACGCAATTAGAAATATTAACTTAATTTTTTATTTAAATTAATTTTCCATAACACTTGGATGTTGGTGGCACCGAGATTTGAACCCGAGCCTTCCGAGTGTCAGTACGCAATGGTAACCACTCTGCAGCCAAAACTTCTAGTGTCCAACTTTTCAGAGTGAAATTCAAATAAATTCAATAATATACTCCAAAGAAAAGCAATAAGTTGCCACGGATGAGAGACCCGCTTTTATATGTCGACCCCCGAAAACATTTTAAAGATTACGCTTTGAGGGCATGGACTTAGAATTCACTTCGGGGTATGTAGGTATATCTTGCCTTAATTCGCATGAGCGCTTCTCCCGTCACGATGGGAAAATTTTGCTTGGAAATTTCAACGTCAGCGTGGTCAAAGCAGATATCTTCGACAGAACTATCAGAAAATTAAGGCTCAATATCGAAACATTCTCATATGGGTTGAGGCTGACAGTCTTCTCCGTGTCCGAAACATCATTGTCGGTAGTAACAGATTCCAGTACCAAAAATTTCATCAAACTGCTTAGCTATCTCCAGATCAAAAACTTAGATATGTAGATTACGTTATAATAGTTGGACGACATGGCCCCAGTATTCTTGAGGTGCGTACTCTCCGACGACCCAACATCGGCTCGTTGCACTACCTCAAGGATACGTTTCCGCCTCTGTGCAGCAAAGAACGCCCGTCAACAAACACAAGTAAGGTTTGAAGTAAAAAAGCTGCAACTACTACAGACCAGCCAAAAAGAGCTGGTATGATGAGGATGTCGAACTACAGTGGAAAGAAAAAAGACTGCTTACTCCGTAACGTTGGTATCGAGTACAAAGCGTGTTTGGTGGAATAGATGTCAAGGGCCAAAGAGGTAAGCAAGACTTTTGTTGAATAACATAAGAAGCTGCCGCATGAGGGTAATGCGCCGACTTACTGAATATTTCTGGACAGGATCACTATTATCTAGAAACCAAAGAAGTAATGTGATGACGAAGGCTCAGAGATCAATCTGCAATACTTGTAAAAAGCAGCGCTAACTGCTAGTTACCTGAAAGTCCTAGATAATAGGAAATAACTTCATACAAAAATGTGAAACATAACTTGGGCTGAACGTACAATATGTTCGGTACGAGGAAGCCTTCTGGCTTCAAAGAGTAACCGCGATAGTGGATATATTTATATCCTACAGCTTTAACCTCAATGTAGATGATTGAAGAGACTATCTAGATTCTTGTAGACAGTCAAGGTGGTTCAATATTTCAAAGCAAAAGTACGAATGTTTGATGTCATGTAAGAAGACAAATAATAGACTTCAGGATTCTTGATCGCAAGGAAGTGGAAAGCAAACGGCCGCACTTAAGCCATTGAGCAGACTCTTGTACTCCCCCGTATATCCCAGCTAGGCGTTTCTGAAAAGTTCCCTTGATTTTATCAATCGGCTCAAAGCCGGATATTCGCAAAGGTAGTATCGCCGATTCCACATTACTTAGCTTGTGGCGGTGATGTCTCAAAGGTAAATGCCCTATTTATACATCGATTAGAATACTAAGCTCTCTTTTATTTAATGCAGTTTGGTCTGTCTACTATCTATTCACGCTATCCCACAATGATTTACTGGTACGTCACACTTTTGAAGAGCTCCAAGTAAGTATCTCTCTATGATCCAGTGTTTTAATCTATATTTGAAAGCACTGAATGGGTTAGGTTGTAGTTGCTACCGATGTATCGTATCGATTACAGTTAAGCCTGACGACTCATTGTGATGTCACAAGAACTTGACCATTAGGCTTCGTTTTCGAGCCATTTTGATTCTTTAATAAACCTCATTAGATCAATGGTTTTGACGTTGGCTATCTTTGATAAACCATCCAACACTAGGGTCCCGGAATTCCCAAACTTCGCCCTGCCAAAAGCAAGACAGTCGCATATGAGATGGATGATCGTTTCTTCATCCTCATCATTCTTCGGAGAACTCAGCGTTTATTGTTCTCCACTTTCGAGGTGGAACTGTTTGGTACGGTTTATGGTTCGGCGGGGTCATTGAACCTTACTTTTTCGAAAAAGAGACTGGAACAATAGTTACGGTGAAAGCATTACGCTCTCGAGAGATGTTTAATGATTTTTATGGCAGGAATTGGATGGTATTGGTACGTGCCAGATAAGCAACGAAACCATCGATCTTTTAAGGGAAAAGTTTCCGGGCTCAAATAAGTGATTACAATTGGCTACCGAGATCTTGTGATTTCGCACCTTGCGAATTCTTCCGTTAAGGTCTACGCCTACAGGCTAAAGTTGATTTAAGACCTCAAAGATGGAATTCGTGAAGCTCTTGAGGGTATACAGCAGCCAGCTTCCACTTTGCGATTTGGTGATGGAAAATTTTATCAAAAAGATACAGTCCTGTAAGCGTAGCTGTGGCGGTCATTTGCCTGATATATTGGGTTGCCCAAAAAGTAATTGCGGATTTTTTAAAAGAAAGTAAATGCATTTTTAATAAAACTTAGAATGAACTTTAATCAAATTTATAATTGCCATTTTGTTCGATAACCTTTTGCCATCTTCCCGGCAAATTTAGTATTCCACGCTCATAGAACTTCTGGCCTTTATCTGCAAAAAACTGAACCAAGTGCGATTTTATACCCTCATAATTGCCGAAAGTTTTACCATTTAAGGAGTTCTGCAAAGATCGAAATAAATGGTAGTCTGATGGTGCAAGGTCAGGGCTATATGGTGGATACATCAAAAGTTTCCAGCCAAGCTCACTCAGTTTTTGGCGAGTGACCAAAGATGTGTGTTGTCTGGCGTTGTCATGATGGAATACGACACCTTTACGATTGACCAATTCTGGTCGCTTCTCCTTGATGGCTGTATTCAATTTGTCCAATTGTTGACAGTAAACATCCGAATTAATCGTTTGGTTCCTTGGAAGCAGCTCAAAATATACCACACCCTTCCAATCCCACCAAACAGACAGCATAACCTTCTTTTGGTGGATATCAGCTTTTGAAGTGGTTTGAGCTGGTTCACCATGCTTGGACCATGATCGTTTTCGATTGACGTTATTGTAAACAATCCATTTTTCATCTCCAGTTATGATTCGTTTTAAAAACGGATCGAATTCATTGCGTTTAAGGTGTATATCACAAGCGTTAATTCGGTTTGTTAAATGAAATTCTTTCAATTCATGTGGTACCCAAATATCAAGTTTTTTTACGAGTCCAAGACTTTTTATGTGATAATGAACGGTTGAATTTGCGAAACCAATTTTGACACTGTCTTTCTTTTAAGGCTTTATCACCATACACATCTCGTAACTTTTTAGCAACCTGCTCCGCGTTTTTTCCTTTACGGAAATAATAAAGTAAAATATGACGAAAATGCTCTTTTGTGGGCTCCATATTAAAATTGACGCCAAACAAACAAATGTAAACAAAATTTCGCGCACTTTTTTTCTAAAGCAAGCTAAAAGTGACAGCTAATAACTGACAAAAGGAGGAATGGCATTACAGAGTCACCGCCGTTCAAAAAAATTGTCAAAGCCGACTAAATGAAAAATCCGCAATTACTTTTTGGGCAACCCAATAGTTTTTCATTATTGATGACATATCCTCTTCTTTACATTTAAATAAACATCCGATCATTTTTCAAAAAAAGTTATCTTTTCTTTGCATATAAAAATAACAAATCTTATTGGAAAACTTTGTAATATGAGGAAAACTATTTAATATTAATAATTTACAGTACGAGTATATGCGCATAGTAATAAATATATAAATATAATACAACATAAAGATTAAAAATATTTAAATAAATGCATTAATTCTTAAAAGCTATTTACTAAAAGGAAAGCAGCATATAATTTAGTGTAGAAACAGTTTTAATTGCTTGGCGGTAAAATAATTACTAGTGTCCACTTAATGACCGACAGCATCCAAGTAAAATTACAACATACACGTACATACATATGTGCGCTATATTCGTATATTGTATACTTGCATATTAATAAAATAGTAATCGAGACAGAAATTAAGAGGGGTCATTAAGTTTTATGCGAAACTTTTAGGAGATATATTTTTAAGTGCGGCAGCCGACTGCTACTTACAGATATGAAACACACAAAGGATTTTCCGCTGAGGTGGCATGAATAAAGACAATTTTTACGGAGCATAATTTTAATTGCTATTTTTCACTTCATAAATAAAGTGTTCGTAAACGAGATATTAATATTTATTTACAAAAAAAAAAAAAAACAAAAAAAAAATAAATAAATAAGGAGTTTATTTAAAAATCAGGTTATGGTAAATTAACTCGCTTGTATTGTTTTACTGTGAGCAAGTTAAATGAGTGTGAGTTAATGACTGAGTGGATTTTAACGTGCGTGTTTGTGTTAGGTGCTCTGTACTTATCTAAGTTGTTGCACATACATATTTATATGCATTCATTTAATCAATATTTATGTTCTCCCATGCTTAGGTGTGTGTACTTCTGGTGCATTTATTTTACTTAATAGAACCTATAATTTGTTCGATGCCTTGATGCGTGTTAATGTTCATATGTGGAATCCATTAAGGAGACAACAGAGTGTTTTCTTTGATTTATACTTAAGTGAATAAAATAAATCAAGCATAAAATTTAATGCAATTTATCGATCGCTTAAATGTACGTCCATGCACAAGTTCAGTATATATTTGTATGTTTACTATATAGACAATAAAATTAACTTACTAAATAATTAATAACTAATGCAAATACCAAATAAACAGCTTCAATGCACAACATGCAAAAGCATTATGCAGATGGACTCGTACAAAAACAAGTATGAAGTTTTGAGTGGTGTAGTGGCAATTCCAGCAAAATGGCGAAATTTTAAAGTTTTTATTTTAATTTTAATTTTACTTTAAATTTAATTTTAATTTTTTTTAAATTTGATTTTAATTTTTTTTTTAATTTAAATTTAAATTTAAATATAAATTTGAATTTAAATTTAAATTTAAATTTAAATTTTAATTATAATTTTAAATAAATTTAAATTTAAATTTAAATTTAAATTTAAATTTTAATTTTAATTTTAATTTTAATTTTAATTTTAATTTTAATTTTAATTTTAATTTTAATTTTAATTTTAATTTTAATTTTAATTTTAATTTTAATTTTAATTTTAATTTTAATTTTAATTTTAATTTTAATTTTAATTTTAATTTTAATTTTAATTTTAATTTTAATTTTAATTTTAATTTTAATTTTAATTTTAATTTTAATTTTAATTTTAATTTTAATTTTAATTTTAATTTTAATTTTAATTTTAATTTTAATTTTAATTTTAATTTTAATTTTAATTTTAATTTTAATTTTAATTTTAATTTTAATTTTAATTTTAATTTTAATTTTAATTTTAATTTTAATTTTAATTTTAATTTTAATTTTAATTTTAATTTTAATTTTAATTTTAATTTTAATTTTAATTTTAATTTTAATTTTAATTTTAATTTTAATTTTAATTTTAATTTTAATTTTAATTTTAATTTTAATTTTAATTTTAATTTTAATTTTAATTTTAATTTTAATTTTAATTTTAATTTTAATTTTAATTTTAATTTTAATTTTAATTTTAATTTTAATTTTAATTTTAATTTTAATTTTAATTTTAATTTTAATTTTAATTTTAATTTTAATTTTAATTTTAATTTTAATTTTAATTTTAATTTTAATTTTAATTTTAATTTTAATTTTAATTTTAATTTTAATTTTAATTTTAATTTTAATTTTAATTTTAATTTTAATTTTAATTTTAATTTTAATTTTAATTTTAATTTTAATTTTAATTTTAATTTTAATTTTAATTTTAATTTTAATTTTAATTTTAATTTTAATTTTAATTTTAATTTTAATTTTAATTTTAATTTTAATTTTAATTTTAATTTTAATTTTAATTTTAATTTTAATTTTAATTTTAATTTTAATTTTAATTTTAATTTTAATTTTAATTTTAATTTTAATTTTAATTTTAATTTTAATTTTAATTTTAATTTTAATTTTAATTTTAATTTTAATTTTAATTTTAATTTTAATTTTAATTTTAATTTTAATTTTAATTTTAATTTTAATTTTAATTTTAATTTTAATTTTAATTTTAATTTTAATTTTAATTTTAATTTTAATTTTAATTTTAATTTTAATTTTAATTTTAATTTTAATTTTAATTTTAATTTTAATTTTAATTTTAATTTTAATTTTAATTTTAATTTTAATTTTAATTTTAATTTTAATTTTAATTTTAATTTTAATTTTAATTTTAATTTTAATTTTAATTTTAATTTTAATTTTAATTTTAATTTTAATTTTAATTTTAATTTTAATTTTAATTTTAATTTTAATTTTAATTTTAATTTTAATTTTAATTTTAATTTTAATTTTAATTTTAATTTTAATTTTAATTTTAATTTTAATTTTAATTTTAATTTTAATTTTAATTTTAATTTTAATTTTAATTTTAATTTTAATTTTAATTTTAATTTTAATTTTAATTTTAATTTTAATTTTAATTTTAATTTTAATTTTAATTTTAATTTTAATTTTAATTTTAATTTTAATTTTAATTTTAATTTTAATTTTAATTTTAATTTTAATTTTAATTTTAATTTTAATTTTAATTTTAATTTTAATTTTAATTTTAATTTTAATTTTAATTTTAATTTTAATTTTAATTTTAATTTTAATTTTAATTTTAATTTTAATTTTAATTTTAATTTTAATTTTAATTTTAATTTTAATTTTAATTTTAATTTTAATTTTAATTTTAATTTTAATTTTAATTTTAATTTTAATTTTAATTTTAATTTTAATTTTAATTTTAATTTTAATTTTAATTTTAATTTTAATTTTAATTTTAATTTTAATTTTAATTTTAATTTTAATTTTAATTTTAATTTTAATTTTAATTTTAATTTTAATTTTAATTTTAATTTTAATTTTAATTTTAATTTTAATTTTAATTTTAATTTTAATTTTAATTTTAATTTTAATTTTAATTTTAATTTTAATTTTAATTTTAATTTTAATTTTAATTTTAATTTTAATTTTAATTTTAATTTTAATTTTAATTTTAATTTTAATTTTAATTTTAATTTTAATTTTAATTTTAATTTTAATTTTAATTTTAATTTTAATTTTAATTTTAATTTTAATTTTAATTTTAATTTTAATTTTAATTTCAATTTTAATTTTAATTTTAATTTTAATTTTAATTTTAATTTTAATTTTAATTTTAATTTTAATTTTAATTTTAATTTTAATTTTAATTTTAATTTTAATTTTAATTTTAATTTTAATTTTAATTTTAATTTTAATTTTAATTTTAATTTTAATTTTAATTTTAATTTTAATTTTAATTTTAATTTTAATTTTAATTTTAATTTTAATTTTAATTTTAATTTTAATTTCAATTTTAATTTTAATTTTAATTTTAATTTTAATTTTAATTTTAATTTTAATTTTAATTTTAATTTTAATTTTAATTTTAATTTTAATTTTAATTTTAATTTTAATTTTAATTTTAATTTTAATTTTAATTTTAATTTTAATTTTAATTTTAATTTTAATTTTAATTTTAATTTTAATTTTAAATTTAATTTTAATTTAAATTTAAATTTAAATTTAAATTTAAATTTTAATTTTAATTTTAATTTTAATTTTAATTTTAATTTTAATTTTAATTTTAATTTTAATTTTAATTTTAATTTTAATTTTAATTTTAATTTTAATTTTAATTTTAATTTTAATTTTAATTTTAATTTTAATTTTAATTTTAATTTTAATTTTAATTTTAATTTTAATTTTAATTTTAATTTTAATTTTAATTTTAATTTTAATTTTAATTTTAATTTTAATTTTAATTTTAATTTTAATTTTAATTTTAATTTTAATTTTAATTTTAATTTTAATTTTAATTTTAATTTTAATTTTAATTTTAATTTTAATTTTAATTTTAATTTTAATTTTAATTTTAATTTTAATTTTAATTTTAATTTTAATTTTAATTTTAATTTTAATTTTAATTTTAATTTTAATTTTAATTTTAATTTTAATTTTAATTTTAATTTTAATTTTAATTTTAATTTTAATTTTAATTTTAATTTTAATTTTAATTTTAATTTTAATTTTAATTTTAATTTTAATTTTAATTTTAATTTTAATTTTAATTTTAATTTTAATTTTAATTTTAATTTTAATTTTAATTTTAATTTTAATTTTAATTTTAATTTTAATTTTAATTTTAATTTTAATTTTAATTTTAATTTTAATTTTAATTTTAATTTTAATTTTAATTTTAATTTTAATTTTAATTTTAATTTTAATTTTAATTTTAATTTTAATTTTAATTTTAATTTTAATTTTAATTTCAATTTTAATTTTAATTTTAATTTTAATTTCAATTTTAATTTTAATTTTAATTTTAATTTTAATTTTAATTTTAATTTTAATTTTAATTTTAATTTTAATTTTAATTTTAATTTTAATTTTAATTTTAATTTTAATCTTAACTTTAATTTCATTATTATTTTCATTTGATTTTTTAAATGTTACGTTTTATATTTATTTGCTTTGTTGTTGGGGAATCGCCCTTGTATTGTGTGTAGATGCTAATAAATATAATATAAACGTTCTTTATGCGCAAATACATACACGTATGCATATTTGCCATAGATATAAATAAAATTATATATTATATAATCGTTATAAATTCCGAAATTAGTTTCGTAATTAAAATGCAATTTAAGCCTTTTACACATTCTTATGCAGCTGCAAAAACATATCAAATAATTTAAAATAATTACAAGTCTACACACAAATACACAATATCTATGCATTTACATAACGCGAAAGTGAGGTTTGGGGCCACTGAAGGGTGGTCTCATAGCGTTAATTAAATGTCTGAAGGCAGGCAGGAGAGGCGGTCTAGTGGCATAGTACTTTAAATGTAGTTCAATAGCTCATGGAAAATATGCTTGAATGCACTTGCTATAACAACAACAATATTAGTAAGAACAAAAGTAATGAAACTATAATGAGAATGTGTGGCAGTGGTAGCAACAACAAAAAGCCCAATATCAAACCACAATATTCGCAGATCTGTTGGCATAAAATGTGATAATAAAACCGAATAATTCAATTAAATTACGCAGTAAGTATGTGTGTGTGTGAGTGTGTGTGTGGGACCAAGCATTTTCACACATGTATTATACATATGTATTTACACACACTTCAGTATACTGTAGCTGACGCCTGATATAATGTACTTGTGTTTAAAATTAACATTTGCCAGTAGCAATGCAGAAAAGTGCATTTTCCCATTATTCATTTGCTAGAACAAAACGTAGAAAAAAGACGAAAACAATACAAATGTATATTAATTCAATGCAGACAACCATTTGTTACTTTAATTAGATGCGAAATAATTTAAATTGGATAAAACTTGAAATTGAAAGAAAATCGTAATGCAGAAAACAAATAAATGTATTTGCCTTAAAAAAAAAAAAAAAAACAAATTAAAAAAAAAATATTATCACATTGGCAACCCGGAGACGAGCATAGAACAAAACGCAGAGTTGTACGGTTGTGAAAAATTAAAAGAAGGGAAAATGAAATCTAAGCAGCACAACGCCAGCATATAAAAAATTCAATGCATAGAAATGCGTCGCAAATTTTTGAATTTTTCGCCATATAGAAATATAGGTGTGTGTGCGTGTGTGTATTGCTGCAAAACACGCCGGGCATACAAATGCGCAAATTCTGAACTTCCGTTAGTCTTGTCTGCATTACTTTGTGCAAAAATTTATGCATTGAAAAAGTACTTTACCGCATATAATCAACTTTATTGCGCACAGAATTAAATAAGACATTTTTTTCGACGAAGAAAAAAAATTCTCATGGATTGCCAACAAAAACATTAAACAAATTATAAGCGAAAAAAAAATTTCATACCAAAAAACCGCTTTCAATGAATATAAATAAAAGTAGAAAAGCGCTCCGGCCGAGGCTTGCCATAAAGGATAAAAAGGCTAAAGACAACAGTCAATTTCAGTCGCGTGCCTTTTCAAGTAATATCCTACGCAGTTTTTTTTTTTTTGTTTAGCTACCATTTGTTTTCCATTTTTCTTTCTTATTTTTTTGGCATAAAAATGCAAATTTATGCGCTCGGAAAAACAACAAACTTACCAGCTTTCACGAACCACAGCTACGGGTACTTCAGCAAAGATTGAATTGAATTGTTTGAATGCATCCACTCGCCGCGTCTGCTCATTTTGTTGAAATAAATAAATGTTTGTCGCTTGCAAAAAGGGGAAAAAAATAACACTGAAGCTCTCTGCTAGTAACTATTTCTGCACTTTTTCGTTTACTTTATCCTTTTTTGAATTCTTTTCCCGCAACCAGTCAGTCGTGGCGAATTGTCAAGCGGAAATCAGCAATCAATTAATTCGATTTGTAAATGCAAATGATAATTTCGCTCGGTCAACCATTATCACAGGCATTGTCTGCATTTGTGACTTTTTATTATTCATTGTCTCTGCATTGTTTTCAGTGCTTCATTATTGCGATTGTATACATATCATATACATGTACGTACCCGTACATACCATACTTAAAAAATAATAATAATGTATAATTATCATTACAAGTGAAAGACAAATTCGGCAGATGAAGCGGAATGAATTGAAATCTATTGGGATTAAGTGAGGTAATGTGGCAGGTCGAGAATGAATGAAAGTATAATGGTAAAATAAAATATTAAATGAACAAAACCTCATGAACTTACGTAGTTTTTTAAATATAATATTATAAATCGAGGAGTTATATCTATTAATTTTCAAAATATCAAAAAGAATAAAAAAAAAGTTTTACTATTACTTCGATCATTACCTGTATTCATCCATTATATTTAATTCAATTTTTTTTTTGTCTTGGGTTTCAGAGAATTTGAAGCAGAAATATATTCCTCACCGCCACACACTTTTTTTGGATTACCTTAAGGAGATCGGCTACAGGATCCTCCTGGATCCAATAATTTTTAAAATGAATCGTTTATTGTTAGACTACATTAAATTTTGTCTCTTAACATTTTTTCTATTAATTTATAGAACAAGAAGCCACTCAAAAAAAATTAACAAAGAAAGTACTTATTTGGTTTTGCAAGTAAATATAACCCCTTAAATTAAAAAATATGGTTTGCTTGCAGGTAAAAAAAAAAATCTGTAGTTTTGATATTGGTCTAGCCAGGGTTACAACCCACTAGTCTCCTCTTCTACTGTACTGGCGTAGGTAGCACTCATCGCCGTGTTATCAACAGCGAGTCATTCGTTTCTTCTTTTCGCCATATGACGTCAATTGGATAAATCAAGTGAAGTAAGATTCTCCGACAATTGACATTGATGTTGGTGTTAATGCTGGTTTCAAGATAGAAGAAATTATGTCCGACTTCAAAGTTATGACAGTCAGTAGTAATATAGGAGCCGGGTCGCGAATGTAATGACAGTTTGTTTGGTGGCGGAAGATACTTCGTGTTGTCCTCGTTCATGCCTCACTTCATTATCTAGCTTGCAGAAAGCAGAACTATCGGTGCGATTGTTCGATCCTATGATAGCAGCTGTACACCCCTCTAGAGGTTTGTACGATCACTGTTTAGCTCTGTAGCCCATTTTATATTATTTCCTACAACTAGTCCCATTGTCTGAAATTTCGTTTGGTATTGAACGGCTCAGAGAAGTCTATAATATATTCAGACATATATATTAAATTCAGATATAGCAATGGTTACTTTTCGTGCTGATAAATGCTGATTTAAAATCGATGAAATGTAGTTGGTGTCGATCTTCTCTTAACGGGTCTTTTCCGCTGAACTTTATAGGCAAAATTGAGAAGGCTTATTCCACTGCAATTGACACGGACTGTGGAATCCTCCATTATGTGAGTTGGGCAGAGCACACTTAGATTTTAACCCTACTAGTCTACAACAAAGTAATCTTTTTAACTACTACCGGCCAGAGTTACCACCATATCCATAAGCCTGTACATCGGTTTAAATGTAAACCGCTTTAGATGATGTAACGTGCATTTTTTTTATACAAATACACTGATCGCGGTAATCTGGAGGAAATTTCCATTTGTGAGGAAAGTTTATTTATTCCGCCTGTCAAAAGAGGAGCTTCCCTTAGCCAAACGGAGTAAATGTGATCAGCGTGCCACTTGAAAGAATAACATCATTCGACTATAAAATATGTGCTGGTCTAGATGGTCTAATACAGTTTTCTGGATTGCCACTGACTAGCTTTTGAGGAATACTATATATGATCTACAGCTGAATGAAGAGACATCAAATGTCGCAGTGGGTGGCAACGGTAAGCTAGATATATTCCGAGCACATACAAAGTAAATCCAGTGCATGTTCAATTTTAAAGTGAAATTGTCATGATGAATGATGAGTAAACAAAAGTTCTATCTCTCGACGTGGGAATAACGATTCTGTGTGTTTAGCAGATATCGATCTCTGGGAGACTGATGGTCTGAAATTAAAACTTATATACTAACTGAAACACGCCAAATTCATAAATGATGTAAGCTCGAATTAGAAATCCACACGGAGCTCTCCTTCTTCTACTAATTTTGAAGAGCCACCGCGCTCATGAATTTCCCCATGCAATATATAAAATTATGACAGCGACTATTAGCATTCTACTTTATGGAGAATAACTATAGGCGGACACTTTAAAAAGAGATAAACGCTGCAAGATTATAGCCAAGGTATATCATATAGCTGCATTAAATGTACAGTGTCAGGTGATGCTGTTCTAGTGATAAGCGGAAGTATTCCTGTAGAACGGCTTGGGGACCTTAAGAATCAGAGAATATACACGTATGTACCATAAATACAAAATACAAATACAAAACGACATAAAGCTCGATACCTACAATTGATGCCAGAGACGGTAGGAAAAAGAAACTTACAGCAGGGCTGATTAAGGACGTGATACTCTGATCAAATAGGAAATTCGGTAAGGTGAAGTATTATGTGTCCCATATATTATCTGGACACGGTCACTTCGGCATGGTATTTTCGACCATGAGCTCAATATCATTATCAGAGCAACTCAGGCTAACAAAGTGCTTACTATCAGTGAGCAGACCGCATTTCAGGCTGTTGGTAGGTCTGTTAACGGGCCATAGCCTTTTGGCGTCGCAAACAGTGCACGTAATCTGTGAGTGTTCAGAATTCGGCAGGTAAATGCAATACTTACTCGGCGAAAAAAGTCTATAGGACAATATGACTAATTCAATTTGCAAAAAGATCAGTAATGCTCTTTACACTAAATCCACAATAAGAAGTGTGCCAGTGCATGCAGTGTGTCTTTCAACATTATGGACGTAATATCGTCTAAGTAAGTCACGAAGCATCATCTAGTTCAACCCGGCCTAACTTAAGCTTACCTAACTCAGCCTTTCCTCCTGCAAACTGGATAATAGTCCGCACCTGCTTCTTTGCTACTTTGTCGTCTCCGCGAGTGGAAAAGATAGAAGACTCTACCTCAACAGAGCTTTGTCTAAATTTAAAGGGAATATGCTGTTGACAAAATATCTATAACTATGTATATTTAATTTTTACTTAATTAAAAGATAGAAAAATGAACGAAACAAAAGTAAAAGACACATGCATATTTGGATATTAAAGTTTAACGCTTGCCATATGGAAGTGTTACCCACCCCCCGTATTTAATTGTCTTCAGCAACATTCCGTAAATCAGCGTCGACTTGATCCCGGTCTCTAGATGGCGTTATGTCTGTGGCTTATTGCGGTCTACGCTTATCTGCTTATGACAGCTTTCCGCCCAATATGTGCGAAAGAAAAAATAAAGCGTAAAATGAGAACCATTCAAAAATAGAAAGAAATTATACAATAAAAAAATAAAAAATGTTTTATTGCTGCTTGTGCTTGCAAATGTGTATGTGTCTATGTGATTATGCATGTACGTGTGTATCTTTGCTTTGAGCGCATAACCCAAAAAATATGGTTAACCCAAAGCATACCAAAATTGTATAAACAGACAATGGCATTCAAAGTGACCGAAATGTTAATGGTGTCGGATAATGGTATGTTACAAGCAAGGAAAGGATTGTGCATATAGTATGTATGTACCATATGTACTCGTACGATATGCATGTCGAAAACACAATTTAAAGAGTTGAAATACATATATATACGTGTATAATCTAGAAAAAGATTGGAAATCTTGTGAATTTACTATTACCATTTAAAAAAAAAAGAAAAAAAGTGAAATCAGAACACAATATATTTCGTCAATTTCTATTTTAACATATGTATGCCCATTTGTATATTTTAAAATAACAAATTACGCGTTATAATCATTACATCATTTACTATTTTTCAATCAAGCGCTACCGTTATTATTATTATTGCTCTTATTACTGCACAGCAAAGCAAATGAATTGTGAATAAATAGTTAATAATGTTATTGTATTGGTTCACTGGATTTATTTTATAGTCTTCCACATAACCTCACACCATATATGCACACGATAACACATTGCACCGCATACCATACATATGAGGACATACATATAGTCGAATCGGATAAGTAATCAACACATAGTCAACAACGAAATCACCGAGATTCATAAGTAGTACGTGCAACAAAAGTAAAAAAAAATAAAAATAAAAAAAAAAAAATAATAACAACAAGAAATATAAATATATATACCGGTATGTGTGTTTGTATGAGTTGCGAAGTTATTTACGGGGAAACCACAAAATCACAAACTCTCCAAGCGCTTTTGCATTATTCAATACCCCTCGTCAACATATTTCCTTACACAGATTTGCCATCAGCCGGTCTACGGTGCTCATCGCTCGACGAAAACTCGCGTGCGTGCCACATTTTCGACAGTTTCTAAAACAGTCACGTAATTTCGTCAGTAATAATCACTAAAGTTTTTCTGTTGTTGGACCGATTTTCCTGTGAGACAACAACAAAAAAAAAAAAAAAAAAAATACAGTAAAAATAATAATAAGAAAAGAGAAGAGAAGAAGACCAAAGTCTTGTTTTGTTATCCGCTACATTGGTATAATGTAGATATGTTGTATTTGGTGAATAGCTAAAATAAGATTTTGGTGGCACGCAAGGCCTTGTGGTGTTAGTTTTATAGCGGAATAACCGACGTACTTCATATTGCTTAAATTGTACTCCTTCCGATAGACTCTAGCTTCATAATAAACGGTATAATATATGGTAAATGAAGCTTTGTAACCACTGAAGCGATTTTCGGCTTAGATTCCTCTTAAATTTTGTGCTGATTTTATTTTCAAGAAATGGAAGAACCAACAATTTATTCTAGGCCGCCTCCGAACGATCGAAGGTTTTTATGAGAAGCCTTCGTTTTTAATTAATATTTTTGGATGTTGGTTGGACAAGGACTCGAACTGTGATCTTCCGAATGGCAGTAAGCAATGCGGCAGCCGATAAACCATAGATGGTTTAAATTTTAGTGTGATTAGATTTTTTTGAACGGATTCGAAATATTAAAAAAGAGATAGGATAAAACAGCTAACGTACAGGTAATGGTGCGAAAAACAGAGAATCTGGCAATTTATTCCACAGACTTCCCATGATTGAGATAGTGCTTTTGCAGCAAATATTTACAATAACTGCACCTTTGCATATGATCAGTGAAGTGATATGGCTAAAAGGCTCATTTTTTGTTACTAGTTTTTAGTGAGCCGTTGGTTAAAGACCATTCCTTTAACGAGCCTAGTGCTCACTTTCAAAACATATTACTGTTATTTTGACGACCGCAGTAGCCGAGTGGTTAGTATTGCATACTAACATTCGTGAAGCCATGGCTCTGTAGATCTGTATATCTAACATGAATAAACTGTAGAACCATCCACACCGCGAATCGGAAGCGGAGAACGACGGAAAATGGTTTCAGCTGTTACAAAGCGAGTAACGAGTGAGAAAATATAGAGGTTTAAGTCCAAAACTCTAAGGGTAATAATGGGGGCACCGTTGTACGACGTTGAAAGAAGTAGAACGATTACCTAACAAACCTGAAAAATCATCCCCACCCATTAGCTAATGTTTTGTGAACTCATCCAGAAATAAACGTTTGTGGCAAAGAGATGTTCCCACTTCCTAATAAGGTTTGTAAGCTTATTGTTTGGCTTAAGTTTAGTACAGCAGATTAAATAATAAATGAGTTGTGTGGAACAAAAACGTGTGTGAGACGTATTTTAGGTTGGGCCAAACAAACCAAAGGATCAAGTAATTATTTATTATTTTAGTTAGACTCCAAGAAAAGGTATTACAATCGACCTGCCTGTGCTGGATTTTAGTGAAGAATTTGTCTTAAGTCAACCCCGCAGTTTTTGACGTAAAGTGATGTACAATAATAGATTTAATACATCATTTGAATCAATCTTCAAAACAGGCTTAAGATCTAGATTGAAAGATCGGAATTTTCTTTTCTTCTGGCTTTTTGCTAGGTTTTTCATTTGAATTTCTCTCCGGCAATTTTGTATGGTGTGATTGACGAACGAGATGAAAAGGTCCACTAGGATCCTGTTTATGTCTATGGCAAATAATTTGGCTGGTGAAGAATTGGCAATAAGATAAGTCTGTCGTCCCAATTTTATAAGAGGGAGGCATATCTCCAAAACGATGTATATTGGACATATGTATATAAATCGGATAATACTAACTATGGTAAATAAAGCCTTCACCTTTAACTTCGGCCAATCTCCATATCCAATGCATGTGATGTGCGTCTTGATGCATTCGCAGAACTAGATGGACCTTAAGTTCATTCTTAGATGCCTCCAAATGGCCGATGATTTATGAGAAGCTTTTATTAAATGCCAGAAATATATTGGGAGGGTTGTGATGTTTCCTGCTAAGAGGCGTCCGCAATTAGAAAAAATTATTATCTATGATTTTGGAAGCTGGACGGACGAATGGTGGTAGTACACACTGATAACCAATCGGCTATTACATCCGTTATAAAATAAAAGTTCATTACAAAAATTCATAGTCCATTTGAAGACAGCTTCGAAAAAGTTTAGACGATCAAATCAATTTGCACGAGGAGCTTGTTAGAAAACCGCTCCTGCGACTAGAAAACAACAATGATTTATATAAGTTAGCAATTAAGAGGTCGATGATAAATGGGCGTTATATTCAATTTCTCTTTTTTCTCTACCGTAACGTATTATCAGCTACTGAATAAATAGTTATTTTGGGGCGGATAGGATTCCAATCACTTATTCACTACTTCTCATCCTTCTCTTCTTTACTGCCTTAAGCGAATATAGCCGATTTAACAACATTGCGCCAATTGAAAGCACCAAGCACAGCCAGGTTCTTCTCTACTTGATCTTCCTCAACTTCTACCAGCGGGTACTGCTCCAAAAACTTTCAAAGTTTGAGTGTTCTTATCCATCCAGGCCACATGACTTAGCCAGCGCTAAACTATTTCAATGTGGCCGATTATCTCGTATAACTCAAAGTACCGTCGGCTGCGGTATTAGCCATTCCCAACTGGTATGCCAAACCTTTCTATCAAAAACTCCTAACTCCCAACTCATCAGATGTTGTCATCGCTCATGCCTCCGCACCATACGAGGTGTGATCAGAAGATAACCGTTATTTTTTCAAAAAGTATTTATTTATTCATCAATAACTATCTGACCCTCTTCAAAGTAATCCCCCTCAGATATACTACACTTATGTCTGCATTTTTTCCAATCCTCTAAACATTTCTGAAACACGTTTTTTGGTATCGCCAATAGTTCCTGTTTTGACGTTTCTTTTATCTACTCAATCGTAGCAAAACGCTCTACTTTCATCATCTTCAATTTGAGGAAGATAAAAAAATCAGGGGGCCAAGTCCGGTGAATACGGTGGTTGAGGCATGTTTTTGGTCAGAAACTGTGAGCTGGTGCGTTATCATTGCGCAAATTCATAATTGTGTTTCGTTTTATGCCTAAAACATTCGGAAAAATTGCTTGACATGAACCAACAATATGCCAATATCATCAACAACGTCTCTGATAGTGTTTCGACGATTATCAAAAATCATTTTCTTCACTGCTTCAATGTCTTCATCGGTTGTTGAGGTGCTTGGGCGATTGACATTTTCTTGGCTTTCTTTAAACCGGTTATGCCACAATTGAATTTGTGTTCTGCTCGTAGTAGACTTGCCAAATGCCACAGTCAACATTTCTAATGTCCTTGCGCATTGTTTGTGAAAATACTGTTTCCAAGAGAGACGAAATTATCTGCGACATCATAGTTATGTCCGTCAACAGTCACATCGGTTTCAGTCGGGAATACGATGACTGTTTGTGTAATGACAAGAGATATTTCGTCTTGCTCTCGTTCACTACCAAACACCTATCCTTCGCTTCCTTATTCAGCCTGGAAAAAACAGAACTTACGTCGTGTTTGCTGATGTCAATAACTTTAATATCATCGGCAGAAGCTGCAGTTCTGCAGCTCGAATTATTTTCTCCAGCAAATAAATTAATGAGGTCATGTCTGAAACTTTATTTGGTATTGTAGGAATCTACTTTTTAATTTGTAACTTACAATTTTCAACAATTCAATTTTTATGTTACTGAATTTTCAACTTCAAATATTTTCATTTTCTGAATTATTATAATTTTTATTTTCAAACATTAAACTTCTTGTGAAATAAATTTATTTAAAAAATAAAAATTAAAGTTCTTCTTTAAATAAATATATAAATATATATATAGACTAACATCTATAGGTATCGAACGGCTCGGAGAGGTTCCCCCCGAACTTAACGGAGCCTTTTGAGTTGCTTGACGACAGTTCAAGTATTTTTCGGGGATACCGAATTCACACATAACGGCGTAGAGACAGCACATTTTCGTTCTGTCGAAGGCTGCTTTAAATTAGTAGAAGAGGTGGGGCGTGTCGATCCTCTTTTCACGGGTCTTTTCCAAGTTTTGGCGCATGGTGAATATCTGGTCAATGGTTGACTTACTAAGTCTGAAATCACATCGATAAGGTCCAATCATTTTGTTGACTGTGGGCGTTAGTCTTTCACACAATACGCTTGTTAGGTTCTTGTATGCGATGTTAAGAAGGCTTATTCCACGATATTGCACGGTATTGGCACATACTGTGGGATCACACTTTTTGTGAATTGGGCAGAGCACACTTAGGAGCTGATGCACGCACCTTGTCAGTAACCTGATGAAATGCAAATAAAATTTTTGTACCATTTTGGTTGGATGAGCATTTTGGTTGCCTATTCAGTTTTGCCTTTAATAGTTTTTATGGAGAATAATTTACAATGGGAAGCCAAAACTTCGTCTAAAGTAACTTTTTATAAGTTGTTGTAATATAAACCTTAAATTATTAGCACACCTTGACATAGTTATAAATTTTAACAAACAGCTAAATGTATTTTCAAACAACTCACTAATAAAACAAAAGTTTTACATACCAACACATCTGTCTCCCCTGAGTCCAACGCCGCACAGTGCGAATTGTATGCAACTTTACCCTCAAATTGGCTTCCCAACCTTATTTACATTCTCGCTTTACTGCGCGTGATTTACTTTGAAGCTTAAATTCATTTTAGACATTATTTTATTTTATGGGCAACGCGCATTTGGCAAAACGACGACAAGCCAAAGACTCAAATGTATTGAAAGACAGACAAAGAAGCCGTTAGCAGTGCAAAGTAATTCCACATAGACAAGACGCGCGAATTCTAAAAGCTAGAGAACTCTCTACTTTCTATAAAGTCTTCCCAATCCTTGACAGCATGCCGAGTAGCAGTCTGTGTGAATATAAATATGTACTATACTTATGTATGTATGTACATATATTTCCAGTGAGACTACACGCACATTTTGTATGCCAAAATAGTTAAGTTTTGAAGTCCTTGGCTTTGTGTTGCTGGCTTTTGTCAATGGTTGGCTTATTTATGCAACTGCACGTACGTTGAGTTTTTTATGACTCGAATGTTGCGTGATCTAAATTAAAGAAAAATTTATAGTTTATGAGTTCGTGTTAATGGCTGCTGCGGGCGCTCATCGGTCTTAGTTACTGCGAACAGTTTTTCCCTACAATGGACTAAGTACATAACTTATTCCTGCTTCATACCTGCCTACACACACATACCTATATAATATGTATAATCATTTTCACTAAACAAATGAAGGCAGGAGAGTTCTTCGTACAGTTAGCTTGACAATAACGACAAAGTTTACGAGTGTGTGTTTGAGTTCAAAGTTTTAAATGTTGCTTAATGAGCTAAAAATCAGCAGCGAAAATTAAGTATTTTTGTAATTGAATTTGAAAATTATGAACTCAATGAGAAAATATTTTTGGTTTTACTCATTACTCTTGGGATATTTTATAGGTTACACATTTCGAGGATAAGAAAGCAAATTATATGAGAAAGAGATTTTCCCGAAATCTTAGATTAAGAGACTTCGGTTTCAGATTTCATTGCTACAGATCCACAATGATTTTTGCTAAGAAGACTGAACTGTATCTTTTAAAAGTTCTTTCAACAATTTCTCAAGAAAGTAACATTTTATATTTGTTGATTTTCCTAACGTTAGGTCAGTTCGTATAATTAATACTCAAAAAATTTAAGAATATATTAAATATTACGTTATTTCGAGCTTGAGATGGTAGAGTTTTAAATATTCGGCGTTTATTGTATGAAGTTTACCGAAGAAATATTCTGTTAAGTGCGTTACTAGCATGATCACTGTCCGATTGTTTACACTCTTAGTTAAATGGTGCCAATTTTGTCAAATTTCAGCCAGCAATTTGCTCCCAAGAGTGGTCCCAAGGAACAGCTGTACCAAATTTCAATAAATAATCCATCAGAATAATTGTGCTGGACTGCAGCCGATCTCTATAGGAGCTACCGAAGCAGAACAGATTATTTTTTATTTAGATTTCTGATCACAGGGCAAGCTATACACGACCAAGCAGATTTTTGCCAACAACGAACGTATTAGTATACAAGGTGATAATGAAAAAGTTTGCTTATTTAAGAAGGAATCACACTGCTACTTGCAGAATATCTATACAAGCTTGGCAGAAATAGGATTGGAAAAGCAGAATAAGAGGACATCTCTAAAGTCATAGGAGTCTTAGTAGGGCACTGCTTAATAGTACAACCTCCAATGGGGCTGGGGCTTCCATTAAGGAGCTGTTGCAGAAGATGAAAAAACTATTGGGAAATAAAACATAATATATTCACAATGACTGAGGGTATTCTTCCAAAGCTAGAGTGATTTCATTCATTTGAACGATATGACTTAGCCAGCGTAGCCGCTATCTCTTCATTCGCTGAAATATATCAATGTCACCATATAACTCGTTCCATCGTCTGCCGCATTCGCCGGAGCCAATGCGCAAAGGACCTAAAACCACCAGGAGAACTTTTTTCTCGTAGATTCCCAAGGTCGCCTCGTCGGATGTCGACATCTTTCACGTTTCTGCACAGTGTAGTTGGAAAGAAATAATGAGGAAGCTCTAGAGATTTTCGTCTGTCGCCGAAGGCCTTTAGTTTTCAATTAGCTCCTCACTCCACAGTAGCACCTGTTAGCAAGAGGGATGCTGCGTTTAATATCAAGGCTAAAATTATTATTGGTGTTGATGCTGGTCCCTAGATAAACGATATAACCTACAACTCAAAGACGCAGAGGTAAACTGTCAACAGTGATAATGGAGCTGAGTTGCAAATGCGATCACTCTTTGTTCGAGAACGGAAGACATTTCATCTTGTCCTCGTTCCCTACCAGACCCATTCGTTTCACAACATTATTAAGTCTGGAGAAAGCATTGCGGCTGTAAAGTTCTATGTTATCAATATCATCATCATATGCCAGCAGTTGTAGTCTTTTGTAAAAGATTATACCAGCATCAAATTTAAGAAGTAGCAATATGAAAGGTCACACTGTCTGAAAGCTAGTTTTGTATTGAATGGCTTGGAGAGGTCTTTCCCAATTCTCACTTCGCTTCTGGTGTTGTCCAGAGTCAGTTTATATAGTCTTATGGCTTTGAGGGGATTCCGAATTCAGGCATAGCGGCAGAGAGACAACTCCTTACAGTGCTGTCGAAGGGAGCTTTAAAATAGATCAAAAAGTGATATGTATCAGATAGCGAGAATCCTGGTCCATATAAGATATAATCGTATCAGCATATTAGGGCATATTAGTAACGACAAAATTCAATGCAAAACCGCTTTAAACAGCAAATGCTAGCAGAGTGCTGGGGTTGAAAGTATTTGTAGCATTGTGAAGAAGCTCTTCCAAAGTGTTGATGAACTTAAAAATTCTTTTAAAGAGAGCAATTTTACAGTATCCTCTTGGGTGGAGCGAATTCATAGCTGAGCAAAATGAAAACTATTTTTGAAATACCCAATTATCTATCAAATCAAAGTTTAGGTTGTCAAATAATAAGCTGATTCGAAGTTAATGCGAACCTGATGGAAATACTTGCAGTTTCGGCTTCAAATAGAAATTGATGATTATGGCAATTGATATAGAAAACTTAGTAAAAAATACTGAAAACTCTTTTTATTTTTGGTTTCACTAAATTTAACTAGTACCAGCTGCAACAATGTACAACATCCAACATAATTTTTCATAGATGAAATTAATGCCACGAAAATATTTTCAGTACGTAAGGCACCCCATTTTATGTGACCCCTGAGGCAGCAGTTTTCTACTTGCAAGCGGCAAAAGAGAGCAAATAATTCGTAACTAAGAAAACAAATTGCAATGCTGCTCTGCCACTAACGATAGGCAGAACAAGAAAATGCTTTTTACGAGGAAAACAAACGTTCCAGTAACAGGTAAGCCAACAATGTGATGGCAGTTAGCTAAGGAGCAAAAACAAAAATAAAGAGAAGAAAGGGAAAAAATTGTACAGTCAACTAAAGGAAAGCTAACGAAAAACTGAATTGGCTCAGAATTGGATTTCGAGTGAACTATGTTGTTGTAGTTGCTGTTGTGCTATTGTTGTGAGTAATATAAAGAAAGGAGCACTTAGTGTATGTTAAATAAGTTGTCGACGGTAGTGGGTGTGGGTGATGTACATATGTACCTATGTATGTAGGTGGAGTGGGTGGTGGTTTAAATAGCTGGATGTGTCGTAGTGTACGAATATGTGACAATATCATGGCAGAAATAACATTGCTCCAATGCCCAGCGGTCAATTGATGATGACAATGCCAACAACAACAACAACAACAACAACTAGAACAACAACTGACCTTGCTGTTGATAACTATGAGCGGCTATGCCAATAACACCCTTGCGCTCCCATTATCACACAAACACCCACATGCACAAATTGTGATACAAATATCCATATATGTATGCATGTATGTATCTATCTACCATACATACACATGCAATGACATAAAATGTTTGGTTGTTTAAAAATTTCAACTGAGTGACTGCAAACGAGCGTGCAATGTGTGCACGCATGCGTACAAGTTGTAGTTAATATACACACATATATACTCGTATGTACATATATACAAATATAAATGTATCTAGAGATGTACATATAAAAATGTAAGTAAGTACATATTCCAAAGCATGCGAGCTTATTGCCATTTATGTGTATATATGTATGCGAGTTATTGAGTGGGTGTGCAGCAGTTTTGTTGGTTTTTAATTAACTTTTGGCTGCAGGTTAAAGCATATTTTGTGAAAATTAACGCCACAAAACACAAACACAATTTCCAAACACACACACACACATACTCACCCGCACACATTTACACACCACCATAGCACGCACTTTATTTGCCAATTGCTATATCTATGTATGTATATGTGTGTGTTTTGGTGTTGCATACTGAGTGCAATGTGCAGTGGTCGGTAGCCGCAGGGCAACCGCCAACGCCACAACTACTACCGTCGTCGCCGTTATAAGCACTCAGGCGCTGCTGCTGCTGCTGCTGCTGCTGCTGTTCTGCTCTACTCTGCTGCTGTTGCCAACATCATCTTTTGGTCATTTTGTGTGAAATTATGAAAACAAACGATAAATTGCTTCGTTTTTATTTTACCTCTCTACTCAATTTTACTTTTTTTTGTTGTTGTTGTTGCCTGGTCAACATTATAAATGTGTTTGTTTGCTTGTTTGTTGTTGTTATTATTGTTAGCTTTTATTACTGTTTGTTACATACTGAACACAGTTACTAGTATATACCTTGTTTGCTGCTTTTTAGTGGTTGTTGTTGTGGTAAATATGACAAGTTGGAAAAAATTAAATTTGTTTTGTTGAATGCCAGTGGGCGGCGGTTTGGTGGCTTTGCCAGTTGGTTGCTTAGTTTACTGTTAGTTGTTTAGTTGCCTTAGATAATGAAACCAAATTTGAGGTAAATTTATGTATGTAGGTATATGTAAGTAAGTGTGTGTGTGTGTGCGTGTGTTAAGTGTTAAGGTTTGGTCGCTATAGGCGCTGCAGTGCAATCATATTTCCCATATGTATATTAGCCTTTTTTTGGATTGTATTGTATGTACGAGTACGTGTATATGCGTTCGCATGTCTGCTCGGTTAATTTTTAGTTTAATTTAGTAGTATTTTGTAACCGTGAAATACTCAAGCTTTACCGCCGAAATGAAAAAAAAACACGTTTGCAAATATTTTTGGTTAAACTTTATTTTGTTGTTCTCTCAGCAATACATAGTAAACATTCTTAAAATTGTATTACATTATTAACATCATTTGAATTACTAATTGATCATTAGGTTATTCGTGCAACAGCAAATCTATTGTTAATTTTACTTTTTTGATTAAAATACTATCCTTATTTTGATACACATTAAGACCAGAATGTTTTCGGAAATTGTCATTAAAACTGGCCGCGCTGAGTATTTCTCAGCACTTTTTTTGTTAAGTTAGTAGCACTGTCCTTAATTATTATGCCAAAACTGAGCGCGATCTGGCAACCAGTTTGCTTGCAGCAGTTATTGAAATCAGTCGACCTCAGTGCACGGTTTCTTGTGCAATTTTTAGCCTTGGGCAATCAAAACGGTGCTTACATGACGATCAGACTCGACAAAGTCAGTATCAGGATCATAAACGCTGTTTTTCAGCCGCCTGGCTTGCGTTTTCGACCTTATCAAAGAAAAACTGTCAAATACAGCGTATTTTCTCTTTGACGCATGCTCAACCAAAACTGTCAGTAAAGCTTTTTTAGTACGAAATACATCTTTCTAACGCTATCTAGCGGGACCCCATCGGACTTATACAACAAGAGATACAGAAAAATAACGTGATATGTTGAAAAAATAATAGATATATTTTGCTACACCTAATATAAACAAAATTATGCGTAATTTTTTTCTAAAGCAGGCTAAAAGTGACAAAAGAAAAAATATAATTAAATAGTCACAATGTGTTCAAAAAATCATCAACGCCGTCTGTATGAAAAATCACCGATTTCTTTTGGGGCAACCCAATAGATGACCTTTTGCGAAAAAATCGTATTTATTAATAATACTTTCTGCTTAATTTTTTTTTTCGGAAAGTGGATGGTTTTTTTTTGAATTATGGATATGAGTGGTCCGTTTCAATTAAATTTGTGAATGATATGCCTAAATGGAATAATTTTGCTTCCTGGAAATGTACCAGTGACCTGAAAACAAATTCAAGTTGTTCGAAATACATTATTTACGGCGAAGGGATCACCGACAGTTCAAAAAAATTTATTATAATTTGGATATATATAAGCCTTGATCGTACGTTGGTATTATTATTTTGCGGTGAGGGGTTCATCATGAGCGTTAATAAGCCTGGAACCGAATGTGTCGTCTGGCTTACTTTGAGGCAAAGACTTTGTGCAGCGAGGCAGTGACCCAAACATATAATAAAAAAACTTAAGTCAAACTTTGGTGATGCTTATTTATTTTATCGTTCTTTACAATACTAATTATAATAAAATTTGGAAAAATATATATAATGAAGATATGACCAACTCGGAATCGTAGTTCGACGGAACTAACTAGCAATAGAAAAGGCTTGAGTAATGCTTACAATTTTTTGGCGGTGAATAGTCACTGCGTGAGTTCAGTTTTTAAAATTAGGGTTTTTCTTATATGTATTAACAGATCTCACTGTTAATACATAAAATCGTTAATTCAACAGATATCTGTTGATTTAACTGAAATAACGGGTTACAAGGCTCAGCACCCGAAATAGAACCAATTAAAGGAAACAATTTAATTTTGCTCGATATGACCACATTCGCAAGCTGCCCGAATGTGACTTGCAGGCATTTTGGTCCACTCGCGGAAAATGACTTTCTTCAGCACTTCGAGACTGGTGTATCGTTTAGTTCAGACTTTGCACAGCAAAAGGCCCAAAGAGAATAATCCATCGGATTAGCGTCTGGTGAAATCGTGTGTGGACGTTATGATGTTCGGAACGTTGTTTTTCAGACATTCTTGATTCAATCGAGTTTTATAAGACGGCGCAGAGTGCTGTTGAAACGATTATGGTCTGCCACTGAAATGTTTGTCTGTCCACGGCTCCAAGCAACCTTTAGAATACTTTTCCGACATTATTACGCATTTACCTTGACGCCAGGCTCGATGAAATCGATTGGAGTACTCACATCTGGTATGAACGATCGGTCAGGTTAATCCTAACGTTTTGAGAGTTTACAGATTGCTTAATTGTAAAAGTTTTCTCGTCAGAAAACACAATGTTCGAAAATTTACCACTTTCGGCTAAGGCAACCAACTCCTTCACTGTCTTAAGTTTGACTTGTTGTTGCTTGCTTTTGAGATCATGCTAAAAGTAAATTGTTTCCGAATTTAGTGTTATTTTCACACATTTTCTACTTTGAATTGATTAAAAGTTATTTTCCAAACTGAATTCATGGCCTTTTTAATTGGTTGCACTTCGTACTAACATCCAAAAAAGTTAAGGAAAATTAATTTAAATAAAAAATTAAGCTAAATTTTGCCGATACGGGTCCCTCCATTTGTTGAAAAAACATCAAGACGGAAAACCACAAATAGGAGGAGGAGCTCGGCCGAAAAATCGCTTCGGTTGTTACACTTCGATTGGCGGACCCTTTAAAACAACGAAAATACATTTTTTTTCAACAAACTGTCCTGTAAATGATTGCTAGAAATCACTGTCTAAACTAATCTGTTTAATTGAAAGATATTGTTCTTAGCTTTTTTAGCAGATCAGTTTTGTTTGTCTTTAACAGAAATTTCTGTTGAACGAACAGTATTTATGTTGCTTTCTATTGTCTGTTAATTTAACAGATATGATATGTGAAATATGTACCTATTAACAGAAATAAATGAAATAAATGTTGAACCACCGAATATTGCTGTTTTATTAGAAGAAAAGCTTAGATGATACTTTGTTTTAACGCGTAAGTTTAATAGCCGCAATCACTCGTATGTTAACTTAAAAAAGAAGCAGTTGTGTATTAGTGTTGATATGTAAAATATTATTATTTGTTATTATTGCTTTTAAAAGCATCATGTAGTGTGCTGCAGTTTTTGTGTATATATGTAATTATTTAATGTAATGAAGTGAGCAATCAAAGTGAAGAGCTCAATTTATTTCTATGTGTTGAGGAGGACGAAATGTTTTTGCTTTTGTCAAAGAAAGGATGTTGGAAAAAAATGTACCTTGTACTAAAGAGTAACATAGAAGCAAGGAGAAGGTGCAGTTTATTTAAGAAATAAAATTTTGTGAAGACTTAAAATTATATTATTTTTAAGGTTTTCTTAATTAATTTTATTTAATAAAAACAAATGAATGTATATTGCACTTTACTTTTACTTTTAAAATGAAATAAAATAAATATCACATTGTCATGCGATTTTTATTTTTCAGTATAAAAAGAAATATCAGATTGAATGATAATTTCAACCGAACACAGTCACAGCAACATTAACTCACGACTGTTAATAAGCAACAGAAATTGAAACAGCCAGAAAATAATTATTGAGATTGAATATATATATTATATTTGTTTTTAAGGTTAGTGATCATACTATAATCTTACGGTACATAAATCCGCGAGCAGTTGTTTCTTTTTTTCAGACATAGATTGTATTTGTCTTGTATTTACCTATTTATTTATTTATTTATTTAAAAGAGAAACAATTATTAATAATTATTCCACTTACAAACTAAAGCACTGGCTGTCAGGGCCTTTGGCTTATTTTAAAAGTAATGTTAAAGTGATATACAATGTAAGGTTATTAAAGTATCAATATTATAAATTATTTCTAGCTTATGTGCTAATAATTAAAATGTCTTGTATATTTTTTCATATTTCCTTTGGCGATTTCTTTACTTTTTTCAATGTTGAATTCATGAATTCATAAAAGATTAAATGTGGTTTCGTCGGCTCTTCTAATAAGGTAGATAGGCTTGCAATTTTGCAATTATTTCTATTCAGTTACATCAGAAATGGCATTTTAACTTTCACTTTTATATTTGTGATACTCACTACAATTATATCTTGGAATGGAGCCGATCTAGTTATACTTATACTGTGCTCCTCTCTTAATGAGTTTATATCTGTATTCGAGTTCAATAATCCAGTTGTGGGTTAATTATTTATGGTATTTCCTACCTGCATCTTTTTTGTTGACGTTCCAACAGGAGATCTTGGAAACTACAAAAAACTTAGAGAGTGTCTAAATCAAAATCGAATCCGAAATCGAATTTTGTTCATAATAAGGGTCTAAATTAAATGTTAATTTTTTAAATATTTCGCCACCTAAATGGATTTCTAGGAAGATGAAATTAGCAGGGGTGTTAGTTGAAGATTGCCGGTTTTACTAGTAGATGTCGCTAGCAATATGTATAAATTTCTATACTGGCATGTATGTATTTTTTTTCTATTGATATTAACCTACAAAAATACGCAAGTCATATTCTGCCAAAATAATAGCGTCATATTTGTTTACTTCAGTGAATATTTCGAGTTTCGTTCCAAGTAAATCGCATTTGCGGCATTCGTTGCTTTTCTTATTTCATCAAAAGAAAAAAGCAGCTGAAGCTCACCGGTTGCTGGTAGAAACTTATGGTGAACATGCTCCAGTGATTAGAACATGTGAGACATGGTTTCGTCAATTTAAAAGTGGAGATTTCGATTTGACAGACAATGAACATCCTGGTGCAGCGAAAAAGTTCGAAGACGAGGAATTGCATGTTGATCCAACCCAATCGCAACAAAAATTGGCAAAAACCCTACATGGGACTCGAAGAGCAATTTGCCAACGTTTAAGAGCCATAGGAAAGATCCGGAAGTATGGAAAATGGGTGCCACACCAGCTGAACGATAGACAAATGGAAAATGGAAAAACCGTTTGTGAAATGCTGCTTCAACGATTCGAAAGGAAATCTTTTCTGCATCGAATTGTCACGGGGGACGAAAAATGGATTTATTTTGAGAACCCGAAGCGAAAAAAATCATGGCTTTCCCCTGGTGAAGCTGGCCCATCGACTGCATGGCCAAATCGCTTTGGCCGTAAGACAATGCTCTGTGTTTGGTGGGACCAGTGTGGTGTGGCGTACTACGAGTTGTTAAAACCTGGTTGAACGGTGAACACGGATCGCTACCGACAACAAATGACCAATTTGAATCATGCGTTGATCGAAAACCGGTCGGAATGGGCCCGAAGACATGGCAAAGTTATCTTGCAACATGATAACGCGCTTTCTCATATCGCTAAACTGGTGGAAGACACATTAAAAACACTTAATTGGGAAATATTATCGCCCCCGCCGTACTCTGCAGACCTCGCCCCGTCCGACTATCACCTTTTCGCATCGATGGGACACTCCCTTGCAGAGCAGTGCTTTGCTAATTTTGAAGAAGTCGAAAAATGGCTCGTCGAATGGTTTCCTCGAAAGAGAAAAAGCTTTTTAGAATGGTATCCATAATTTGCCTGAGAGATGGGCGAAATGTGTAGAAACAATGGTCAATACTTTGAATAAAAAAATTTTGAGATTCCTCTGAAAATTAAGTGTTTTCTTTATCGAAAAAACCGGCAAATTTCAACTAACCCCCTGTTAAAAGTTAATAATCTTGTGGCGGCCACTGTGGCCGAGTGGTTAGCATTGTGTACTGCCATTCGGAAGGCCTGGGTTCAAATCTTGGTACGACCAAAATCGAAAAGTTATAGAAAATGAATTTATGGTAAATAAAAAATTAAGTTAAATTTTTAATTTTATAATTGCGGTCGCTCTTCGGCAGGGAATGTCAAGCCCTTCTAGTGTATTTCTCTTTTGACATAAAAGCCTCTTCATAAAAAACCTATCAGCCGTTCGTAGGCGGCTTAGTATAAACTGTAGGTCCCTCCGTTTGTTGGAGGAGGAAAATCGCTTCAGCGGTTACAAAACGCCAGTTATGTACAGTGATGAACTAAAGTATTGGCACAGCAAGATAGTTCAATTTAAACACCTTTTTTGACCAATTATGAAAATGTTTTTAATTCCGAAAGAGGGACACATTTTCAACTATTTTCACTTCAATTCATTTTATTATCTTTTATGTTAAATTAATACTAATTATAAATGAAAAAAGTACTAATTTTCACCAAACAAAATTTCCATGTCGCCGCATTTTTTCATAGGGCAGTGCCTCAAGCTCTACATAGTAATGCATATCGGACTCTCGCATCAAATACCTTTCGTTTCTCTCATCAACTTTCGATATTCCTTCTACATTTACATCGAATTGCTGGTGAATGCTCTATAAGCGCAGTAGTGCAGGTCTAGTAGAAAATCCTCAGGTTATCTGTTTTGATTGGTGCTTGTCTATGCCGAATTTTTTTTGTGTTTGTTGAAGGTCGTTCTTTGCTGCTATAAGATAGTTGACTGCCAGATCATTGGAGTGTAAGTAAATCTACAAAACACTGTAGTGCGTTGCGAGTTTTTTGATCCGATAGTTGTGTAAAGGATGCTTTCTTTGATCAGTTTGGTGTTAATGTCGCTGATAAGTGTGTTCCTTATGCTAATATGTAATTGCCAGCCCTTAGTTCGACGAGCCATCAATGAGCTGGGCAGTGGCTCATTCCCAGTTAGGTGACTGAACATTCTTCGTGCGTTCAATTAAACCGTTGGCAGTGGTCGTAATCAAAAGCAGATATCTGATTCCCTAGAATATGTTAAATAATGTATTATCCGCCCCTCTATTTTTTAATGTTGTCACCAAAGACCATCATCAGAACCATTAATTAGATTTTCAATATTTATAATTTTAAAATGAGAAACGTGAATTTCCGTCCCCCTAAAAACCTATTGAGGGTTGCGTTATTAACATATTAATATTTAATTAGAAAATTTGAAAGTAATTTCTCATTTATACAGAAAAAATCGGTTATCACAAAAGTGTTTCATTTCAACTTTTTACTATATTTTCCTGAACTGCATAATTTATTTATGTGCATACGAGTATATGTACATTAATTTATATGTTAGTGTAACTGCTTGGAGACAAACGTTGCTTCACACCCTAAATCCAATCAAAAGTTTTAATTTCAAATGCCGACAACACAGCAGGATAGCTGCAGAAGTAATTTTTTAAAACGATTTTTAGAACAGTTAAAAAATACAATATGTGAATATGTATGTATGCATGTGGGAAAATAGTTATATATTTTGTCAAGTAAAAAGTAATCCATTATCCATTTTGCAAAATATGGCTTTAGTAATCTGTATCTCGCGTTTTAGAAGGTTACTAAAAAAAACAATGGAAGCCCTTGAAATTCTGCTTAATCCTCTCCGAGCAGACCTATACGGGAATCTCCATGCGAGCTACAACGCCATAAAGCTAAATGCAATTCAACCATGTAGAAACCGCGTAGGACATGCCCAAATACTAAACTTTACATCACTCGCGGATTAGGTGGACTCTACAAACTCCCTTTCTGTTTTGACAATACTTTCTCAACAAAAATTTCCATTCTGGATCCATATCCATCTTCACCGACGACTGTAAACTAGATGACAAAGTAGGTTTTGGACTTTACTCTGAACCGCTTGCTATAAAATAATTAATAATTAAGAGACTTCCTCATCACTGCAGCATATTCCAAGCGAATCTAACCGGTATAAGAGAAGCCGCTTCATTGTTGTTCGTTTCTAACACTTCAACCCAACATATTACAACATATTTCGACAGCCAGACTGCCAAAAAGTCTCTCCAATGCAATCATTCCAACTCCAAGGTGGCAATAAAATTCGGAGAGATCTTAAGCAAACTCTTGACTGTATGAGAAATGTTCTTAGTTTGGATCTCTGGTCAATGGGATATCCCAGCGAACTACGTAGCCGACGAACATGACATGGGTCTACCGTTTTTCTTAGCAATTTATCTGCTAAGGCTAGCCTCCACCAGTAGGGCCAACAGCAAATGGCAGAGGGCACTTTTTTAGGGGGCTCATAACAAAATGATGGGTTGCTTCTCGAGTGACTTCTGCTGCAGCTGGAGAGACATAGATTAGCTCTCAGTGCAGTCAGTGGGGATCGTTGTTATATATCTTAAATATCATAAAACACACCAAGTGGTTTGAACATTTGGAAAGATGAAATGAATCTCTTTATCAGGACCCAAATTGATATTACAACTATGGGTACCACATGCGTGAACAAAAAAAATCTCATGGGTAGAATTTCCATCTGCGAATCCCCTGTGAAATGTAACGAAATATACCCATTTCTGAAAAGTGGATAACTTACAGCAACATCAAATGAAATCCGACGTGATCATGAGCTGTTCCCCTACTGCCAAACTTTCAATTCAGACATGTACTGTTAGCACTTGGAGCGTCTGAAGGAAAACAATCGCCCCGAAGCGTTCGGCTTTAGTCATAAGGAGGGACACACACATCGATAGTGACTTGCTAGAAGCTCCGAGAGCTCGGTTGGGAGGTTTTTATACACCTTATAGTTGGAACCTCGCACTAAGTGATTACCATCTGTTCATGTCCATGACGAATGATTCGGCTGGCGAAGAATTAACCTTCGGAGAAGCCTATGAAAATCGATTATCCCAATTCTTTGCCAATAGAGACAAGGGTTTCTGGAGACAGGCATAAGAAAAAAGTTATCGTGCAATCGGTATGATGTATCATATTTGTCATAAAACACAAAGCATTCAAATTATTTAAAAAATAATGGATTACTTGTTACTTGACCTAATGCAACAAAGCAGCGACCGCTAACGTTACGTTCCACCAAAACAACAACCTATACAACAATAATAGTACAAAGCAAAGGGGTTGAAAATGCATGCATTACATACATGAAAAATCCAAACTACAAATAGAACAATTAGGACGTGTAAGCAATAATTTTTAACTTGACCAGCGCCTCGCACAAAACCAGCAATATGTTGGCAATATTAAAAACCATTCTCCTATTGTCTTCCCTGCTTGCTCACTTTCTCTGCTAGAACAGAGTTGATCCTGCCACACCATGCCTCACCACAATTCGCTTTATCTGCACATCGCACAGCGGCAAGTGACATTTTGGTTTCCGTGGTGTTGCTGTTCTTATTTGATTTTATTTTTGGAAATTTAGTTTGTTGGATTTTTCAAATTGGATATTTTTTTTGGCTTATATTTTTTAGTTTTTTTTTTATTTGGTTCGTTGAAAGCTTTCGATATGGTTTTGAGAGTGTGGCATTTGCGTCACCGAAAAACGCAATGACAGCAATAACCGCAGTGACAACAAGAGTGGTAATAATGTTGCAAGCTTAGGGAAGAGGAGGAGGTGGAGACATGGCTGACTGTACATAGTGTGCGGTAGCGTTGATTTCCCGTGGTGTCAGTTTGGTTTTCGACTAATTTTTCAACGATCTTTCGTGCGTAAGGGGATATTGTTTTGTTTTGATTTTTACGTATGTAGGTATATGTTGTTCCTATTGTCGTTGTTTTGCGGACGAGTGTTATAGTTGTTTATTTCAAAAAACAGTTTTCCATTTCAAACTCTACGCTCTATTTTATTTCAGCTGCTTTATTTTACAAACTTTTTTAATTTTCTTGCTCGCTCCCTTGTTTTGTTAGTTTGTTAGCCAAATGTTTATGTATTTTTGTTTATTTTTTTTCTCATGTTTCTTTTTTTATAGCAATTGGTGCAACCTTAAAGTTAATTAATTGCATTCAACAAAACAACAAACTCTATTCAAGCTGACAGCGTAAACAAACCGAATCATACGTAGAACTTTCGCACACACACACACATACGTATACACTAATTCACAAAAAAACTCACGGACATACTAATACATATAAATGTGTATAAAAACTGAGAAAAACTCTTAATGCTATTTTTAATTGTTGTTGTAAAATTTAATTTTATTTATTGTTGACCGAACTCAACCTGCTATGCCCTTGCGCATGCAGCTCCATTGGCTACCAACCTCCCTCCATCCCTGCACTTTTTATGGCACAATTATTAGTTACCGCTTTGGCTATTGCTCGGCAGTGCAGCTTGCTTGAGCAATTAATTTCTGTTGAATACCGCAGTGAAGTCATCATGATTGTACGCTGTTGTTGCAAATGAAAAATAAATAATAAAAAATAAATAAACAAAATAAAAAAGTAAAAGACGACGAAAAAAAGCCAACAAACTGACTAACTGGCGAATTTACAGCAACTGCAGTGAATTATTGCCATTTTGTTGTTGTGTGTTGTATGTAATAAAAATGGTATTTTCTGTTGCTGTATCTCATGTTTGGTGTTTTTGCTATTATTTTTGTACTTTATAGAGCGTCAGCAAAAATTGACAGTGCGGTATTACCACTGCCATCGTTTTTTTTACATCAAATTCACTTTCCGGCTTGTAAAATCATGTATCCTGTGGCTTTTTGGGTCAATTTAGTTGCAGAGAAAAAAAAGACGGTACAACAAATTTTTTCAGGTAACTCCAGAAAGCTGTCGTTAATTTATTAGCCATGCGGCGTTGATGTGGTTATATAGTTTTTTTATTTAATATTATGCGCTACTTGATGATAATATGGTGAAGACTAAATGCGAAATGCGTTTATTGACTGCAGTGCTTTAAGTACGTATGATGTTAGCTTTCTGCGGATTGAAATACAGAAAAATTTCTTTATATATATATAGGAGATGTACGAGCAAAATTCCGATTCATGCCCGTAGCTATCTACGTGTAGAAACCACTTTTTTAAAGAGCGGATATGCCGATGGATAGATAGATGAATAGTGGTCTAGTTTGCCCTTCCTTCATATTATATCAAAAATCCCAACGCCCTTATAAAACCTAGCAGGCTAGCAGGGTGGATTGACTTGATGTGATTTTGCTCCGTCTGAACGACTCTTAGACGCCCCAGTCTTCTTCTAACGACAACTTTGTATTCAGAGAGTATGTTTCCTGGTGTCTCCGGTAGTAGCTCACAGAAGCGACAAGTCTCATCGCAGCTTTTTAACAGCGCAACATTCGTCGTCGCTTTTGTGCACCTCGAAAATAGCATCAGGCTTAGCGTTAGCTTACATTTGTCTACACCCCGAGCAAGGAATATTGTGATATTGTGAATTGGGGGTATTGTCTTCGCCCGTTTTGTGGTCAGTTCAACACCCGACCAGCCGTTGCCGTCTTTGCAATCTGTTCAGCTGTACTGTTGTCTTTGCAGTCGGCAATTAGTAGCCCTATTCTAATCTTTACAACAGTAAACGCTAGCGGTTTCTTCCAGTCATTTACCACCTCATCCATTATAGCGTCCTGGATTTCCGTCAGCTTCTCCGGTGACAGACACTCTTTAGGCAAGTCCTTAGGAAGCATTGCTACCCTGACAGTTTTTATAGTTTCAGCATAGCTGTGTTCGTAGACAGTTCCCTTGGCCTTTTGTGTTTTTTCTCTGTATTATTGCTATAATTTGGAAGCGAGGTTCTTTGCAATCAAAATACGCTCCGCCAACCTTTTCTATTTTTCTGGCAAGACATATGTGACCTTAAGCATGTTTGTCTGCTTACAAGGACGTTTTCCTCTTCCTTCCTTGCTGGAGTTTGTGCTGGTCGACGTAATTTACTTGACACCCTCGACGCTCGGACGTTTTCGCTAGATGTTGTGGTGGCTAGCATTCTCGTAATGGTGTCTTCAGGTTGGTGGTGTATTTCTCAGTAGAAGTCTAAAGCTCTAAACACTGGTGATAGATCGCTCCGTAGAAGATCTCCTGTTATCTGGTCAGTCATACCTGCTGCTTCTACCTCCACTGTGTCGACGTGCAATAGGTCTGCTTCGCTCGAGTTCGTTGTTTCCTCGGCGGTGAGCACTGCTACCCTCATCCTGCATCTTTTCCAAGTCTGCTGTTTACATCCGCGAGTCTGCCTGACGGATGTCTTGAGGCATAGTTTTTAGCTTCATGTAGGTTCTTCGCGGGCTCCCGAGACAATTCAGCGGGTGTCGTCTTTTAGTGCTACTTTCCCGAGCCAACTCAGCAGGAGGACAACTATCAGCCTTACAACTTTCGGTAACCCTTCGACTGGTGTTAGGCTAGTCATCTTCACGGGCATGTTCTGCCTCTGGATATAGGTCGCCCAGTTTGTCCCGAGTGGGCACTGTGTCGAGAAGGCACTGTATGATACTTTAGCTATCAGCTTTATCCGATCCGTTATATCGATGGATATAAATCATCACTAGCTAGGACATCAGCTTTTTGCAAACATGACGATAGAATTCTAATCCATTATTTTGGAATAGTCACTAATTTCAAAAATAGTATCTAACTTGAAGTCGTACGAAAGTTCAGCTGGTAGCAAATGTTATCAACGAAAATCTATGCTCGTACCTGGTGTTGTCTTTGCAGTACACGTGGTCTAAATAATTAAAGACAAAACGGACTTTAATTGTATTGACCTCAGCCACAAGTACAAACAAACGTATGTATTTCCAGCTCCATCCTTCATTTCCTGTAATTCGCCAGTCAACTTCGACTGTGTGTGCTTCTCTTCGAAAGCATAGAAAAAAGAAACTAAAGTAATTTGCTTTAGTTTTGTGATAGTACAATATGTGAGGCAAAATCCTTCTTCTACAATAAGCTCAACCCGAAATTTAAGCTCAATGGTATAGCTTTTGTCCAAAATATCATATTTATTGCCACTTAAACAATCTTGGATATCGAAATTGTGGAATTTTACATAGCGAAAAAACCTACCAACTGAAAGAGTTTTTGCTGTTGGACTAAGTAAAAATTACAGGCAATTCACTTCAATCAGTGACAGCTTCTCTTTCGAACCAAAATCTTATGTTGATTCCGTATATTTATTTATTTATATTTACAAGCGTTGATGGAATTAGCGCAAGAATTAAACGGATTTTATTATTTTTTTTTAAATAAAATGTCAATTTCTGTAGCCCCATATATCCACAGCTTTGCCTGTAGCGGTTTTGGGCATTGAAATGGCATATACACGTACTATATGACTTTGTTTGCTCTTCGGCTCTGGTTGTTGAGTGCATATATACAAATATGGATATATCTATATGTATAAATGTCGATGGGGTAGCAGCTGTTGGGTATTCAACAACAGTTGACCAGTGGTCTGCCGCAATCGCTTTCAATGGCAACCCATTTCTGATGGTATTGCCTTTGCCGAACTGGAATTTATTCTCGAGCGCGGTTAAGGATTACGGATATATGCTGGATACACTTTATTGTTATTATAGTATGCCAATATCTGTTTGCATATGAAACATTCTCATGCTTTGTTGGGGCTTTTGGTTGGAAAATGTCGGTGATATTTGGTTGTCTGCAATTTATATGTATGTATTTCCGCGTAAGTTTGTTTGTGTAGGAAGTAGGAAAAACAAAATGTGAAGCAAAGTAATTTTTTTTTAAATTTTTTGATACTTCTATTTTTCTTAAACAGGAAAAAATAAAATAAAACAGCAAAAAATATATAGAATAATATAAGCTAAAATAAAATGAAATGAAAAAATACAATAAAATGAAATAAAATACACTTATATTAAACTAAATTACATTAAATTATATTAAATTAACTTAAATTGAATTAATCGAATTGCATTAAATTAAAAAAAATCAAATAACATCAAATAAAAATAAAAAAAAATAAAACAAAACAAAATAAAATAAAATAATATAATAAAAAATGAAATAAAATAACATAAAACAAAGCAAAATAAAATAAAATGGGAAAATAAAATAAAATAAAATAAAATAAAATAAAATAAAATAAAATAAAATAAACTGAAATAAAATAAAATAAAATAAAATAATATAAAATAAAATAAAATAAAAAAAATAAAATAAAATATAATATAATATAATATAATATAATATAATATAATAAAATATAAAAAGATAAAAAAATAAAAATATTAAATAAAATGAAATAAAATAAAATAACATAAAATGAAATAAAATAAAATAAAATAAAATAAAATAAAATAAAATGAAATAAAATAAAATAAAATAAAATAAAATAAAATAAAATAAAATAAAATAAAATAAAATAAAATAAAATAAAATAAAATAAAAAAAACATAAAATAAAATAAAATAAAATAAAATAAAATAAAATAAAATAAAATGAAATAAAATAAAATATAATATAATTTAATTTAATATAATATAATATAATATAATATAATATAATATAATATAATATAATATAATATAATATAATATAATATAATATAATATAATATAATATAATATAATATAATATAATATAATATAATATAATATAATATAATATAATAAAATAACATAAAATAGAATAAAAATATAAAAAAAAAAATAAAAAAAAAATAAAATAAAATAAAATATAAATATTTTCTTTTTCTGCCTCCTACGCGTTTCGGTACCATTCGTATCTTCTTCAGGGAGTCTAATTTATTTTAAAAAACAGGAAAACATGATTAACAAACAGTACATTACAAACTTTTCCAACAATACCTAAAACACAAATATATTCACACAAATTAATTCACATAATTAATTAATTATTATATATTATTATATTTTATGGTCATAATATCTTGCTGCAATAAAATATATTTAAATAAAATAAAATAAAATAATGGACAAATGAAATGAACGAACACATCATGCGTAACTAATACTTAATTACAAAAAACGAGGCAACTAAAACTGGATACAGAACGCGACGAAATGAAATATTCCAACAGAAATTCCCAAGTATTCATGTTACTGTACAAAGAGTAGGAGACGAGCGAACTGCTATTATTGGAAATAAGTATTATACTATATATCAATCCAAAAACTCAATGAATTAAAGCAAGAAGTGATGAGAGAGCTCTCTGCTGAATCATCAACCATGCCTACAGTAGAAATTGATGAAATTATTCGAGAAAATATTGGGATCTCAAAAATGAAACCTGAAATAGGCTCGAAATTGAATTTCAAACGGCAATGGTGGAGTTTTCTGGAACAGATTCAATCCAATATAAGATACATTCGAAGCAAGATTCACCAAATCAGTATGCAGAAAAGCGCTTGGACAAAAACTGCAAGTGCAGCAATTCAGAAAAATGACAGTAAGACTAACAACATAGCAGAAATACCCACCAGCATGCAAATTGAGCAGTTGTGAAAATACAAATGGTCTTCAAACGCAACACATAATACGAGCTCTGCATGGATTTCTGAAGAATGCAAAAGATGTGAAAATATTTACACAATGGAGTTGGACATTAAACAAGAAGTGAAAAAATCCCACAACTGGAAAGCTCCAGGCCCTGATGGCATTCACAATTTCTGGCTAAAAAAGCTAACGAGTGCTAATGCTTTAATAGTTCATAATATTTCAGCCTTCATTCGAAATGAAGCTAAAGTACCCGCTTTTATGATGAAGGCCCAAACTTACCTCTAACCAAAAGACTTAAAAGTATCCCTCATAGTATCGTCCTATTACATGTCTATGTACTCTCCATAAATTATTAACGTCTTGCAAAGCAACCAAAATATATGAATATATAATGCGCCACAACATTGTAGCTATCGAACAAAAGGGGTGCATAAAAAATAGCAAAGGATGCAAGGAACCGTTTATAATTGGTTATACTAAAGCATTTGACAGCATTCCCCATACAGCGCTCCTTAAATTACTGGAAATTTATAAAATATCTCCAAATAAAAGACATTGTTACGTAAAACAATGAACTCGTTTATCTCCCACGCATCGAAATGGACTTATAAAGACAGCTCCTATGCCTATTAAACAAGATATTTCCAAGGAGATGCCCTGAGCCAATTATGGTTTTCTATATATTCAACAAACTACGTCTTTCTTATAAAACGATCACGTTCATCTTAATATAAGCTGTCCCACATTTTATATGTAGATGATATTAAGCTATATGCTTCAGATGAACGTCTGCTAAAAACACTACTAGAATTATCCGAAGATTTATGACATTAATATGTCATTTGGTACACAAAAATGTCGACGACCTGACATAACTGTAATCAAAAAGCGAGAAAAACGTACGCTGCTAAAAGACATAGGTGAACCAAACACACACAACCTACAATAATACTATACAGAGAAGTGTAGAAAGTATCCCACCATAGCCCACGAAATCAAGGATATGTGGAGGAGTCTGCAAAATGTGGAGATAATTCCAATTATTGTATCTTTTACCAGTGTTGTCCCAAAAACTCTAAACAAAAGTCTTGACAAACTTAAAATGATGGAAAAGTTGCACATGATACACAGACCTATAAAAATAATTAATAATAATTAGTCTATATTTAAAAATTTCCTAACTATAGCAGTTGTTGATTGTTATATTAATTATTTTTATAGGTCTGTAATCAAAAATAATAGTTTTAAGTATTTTGTTGTAAAACAACCCATACTTGATGTATACCCTTATGGTGATGAAAAGAAGAAATAATATAAAATAAAATACCGGCGGGTATTGTATCGAAATTTTTCAGAGGTGGAGTATTCGTAGCTTCTTGATTCGCTGAACTATGTCAATATCGTCGTCATCGTCCATGCTTCCGCACCATACAGCAGGATGGGAACGATGAGGGACTTGTAGAGTTAGGTTTTCGTTCGCCCGGAGAGGACTTTACTTTTCAATTGCCTACTCAGTCCGAAGTAGCACCTGTTGCCAAAAGTGATTCTGCGTTGGATTTCAAGGCTGACATTATTATTGGTGTTAATGCTGGTTCCAATATAAACGAATTCTACGAGTTCAAAGTTATGACTGTCAACAGTGACATGAGAGCGAATGCGATGACTGTTTGTGTAGATATTTCGTCTTGCCCTCACCAGACCCATGTCCTTCGCTTCCTTATCCAGTCTGGGGAAAGCAGATTGTTGAGGCCAATAATGTCAATATCATCGGCGTACGCCAGCAGCTATACACTCTTATAGAAGATTGTACCTTCTCTATTCAGCTCTGTTGCTCTTATTATTTTCTCCAGCATTAAATTAAAAACGTCACACTCTCTGAAACCTCGAACAGCTCGGAGACGGAGAGGTCGTTTCGGATCCTGACGGAGCTTCTAGTGTTGCTTAAGCGTATATAGCTCATATTAGTGCTGTCGAAAGTGGCTTTAAAATCAACGAAGAGGTGGTGAGTGTCGATCCTCTTTTTACGAGTCTTTTCTAAGATTTGGTGCATGGTGAACATCTGGTCAATATTGACTTACTAGGTCTAAAGTCACACTAATAAAGTCCAATCAGTTTGTTGACGGTGGGCTTTATTCTTTTGCACAATACGCTCGACAGGACCTTATACGCGATATTAAGGAGGCTTATCCCACGATAAATGGCGTAGACTGGATGGTCGTCTTTTTTATGGATTGGACAGAGCACACTTAAATTCCAATTGTGGGGCATGCTTTCGTCCAACCATATTTTGCAAAGTAGCTGATGCACGCACCTTGTCAGCTCTTCACCGCCATGTTTGCATAGTTCTGCCGGTAGGCCGTCTGCTCCAATTGCTTTGTTGTTTTTTAAGCGGGCGATTGCTATTCGAACTTTCTCATGGTATGGTAATGGAACGTTTTTTCCATCGTCGTCGATTGGGGTTTCGGGTTCACTATCTCCGGTTACTCCATTTTCACTGCTTTGAGCAGGCTGGAGAAGTGTTCCCTCCATAAATTTAATATGCTCTGGGCATCGGTGGCTAGATCACCTCTTTATGTGAGCAGACTCCTGGCTACGGTCTTGAAACTTTCTGTAAGTCGTCGTATCTTTTCATAGAGTATTCGAGCATTAGCCTTGTCGGCCAGCTTCTCAAGCTCTTCATACTCACGCAGCTCTTATAGTATAACATAACATAAAATAATAAAATCAACTAAATTAGAATAAAATAAATTAAATAATGTAATATAACTCAAAGTAAAATGAAATAATGTAAAAGGAAAAATAAACTAAAACAAGATACATATATTGACCTGGAATAATAAAATAAAGAAAAAATAAACTAGTGATATATGGTAGAATTAAATAAGTTAAAATAAAAATATAAATAAAAAAATATTAGTTCATCCAAGTTAAAACAAAATAAGACACCTTCTTTGCCATTTTCATGTCCTTTCGTATACATGCTTGTTGGCTCTTTTTATGAGCTTGTGCTCTCTCGCTGCCTTCAATTTTTATAGACCACAACCAACTATTTGGTGGCTGTTGTATCAACGCTGCAACGACATCGTTCTCATTGGGGATTTGCATTGTGGCAGCCCATTTGTTGTTGATAGTTGTTGTATTTGTTGTTAGCGGCGTTGTCAACGTTTGTATTCTTTGCACTGCTTTTTCATTATTATTATTATTATTTTCCAACGTTCGCGTTTTATTTGTCACTTTGGGTGTGCGACTGTTATTGCATCTGCAACATTGGCATCGCTGCAACATCACACATGGTAAATTTATTGTTTTTAATTTTCGGAAAAAATTTAGTAATTCCTTTAATGGCGCGCTGTCTCAGCTCACACGAAATCCTTTCCTTACGCTAGCTAGCTTCCATTTCTAGCTGTATTCAGCACTCCTCCTTTCCCCTTCGCATACTCAATAGCACCTTTATCACTTCTGTAAAAAATAAAATTTTTTACTTGATGTTGCAAATATGTTTGTATGGTATGCAAGCAACAAACTACAGTTTGCCCTTGTTTATGAGACATTCTGTGCGCTTCCAAAGTCGTTTTGTGGCAACTTATTGAAAACCATAAATAAAGATTTTGCGACATTTACGTGTCGTCGCGCTTCATGCTGCCGCTGTAGATCTGTCAACGCCACTATAGTCGTCAACATTACCGTTAGCGTAAGCGTCAGTGACATTGGCCATATTGAAATTTAATTTCCGCCACAAATTGTTTCATACAAATTCCTATGCAGTCATCGTAAATAAGTTAGAAGCGTGAATTATGTTAGCTCAGTTTGTTATGAATGTGTGAGGGGGACGAAAGAAACACACAAAAAAAAATGTTTCTTTATAATTGCTTTCAGGAAAGTGAGCGTTTTCATTGAAATTTATGAGTACAAATTATTTGAACTGCAGTGCAATAAATACAACGTAAATGTTTACTTGCAGACACTCTACAATCTGTTTGTCTTATGAATTACTTGGAAGAAAATATACGACACCCTTTCTTTTAATGGAGATTATGACCGGTTTTAAGCACAGCGTTGTATTTTGGCATATGTCAAACTTTACTGTCGCAAGAACTGGCTCCAATGAAAAGGTGTACAATACCTCGGAAGAGATACCACAGCTTTGATGACGACCGCTACTAACATGTAAGGTTTATGATCTAAGGGAATGCATCTGGAATGTCCGAAATTAGATTGGGAGGGTGCCGCTGCTAATCCGGTTGATTTCCTCGAAAGACCTATTCTGACATCACCACAGTTCAAGAAGTGCGATTGGCGAGAAAAGAATCGATCATGTTTCGATGGACGGACGACAATACAAAATTGACTCGGACGGCTATTTTGCACCAGAAAGGATACCCACATGCCTCAAAACGACTGTGTCAACAAACAATAGGAAGGGATTCGACGTCGAAAAGCTGTAATCTGTTGGTCTCTGAGAGCATTTATCGGCAACTGGGTATAAAGAAACTGGTGAACGGCATTTTAAGTTCCCTACGTACAGTAGCAAACTAAACTGTTGGAACTCTTAGATGTAACCATATTCGATTATGTATTTCCTTATGTATATTTATCTGACTCAAACCTTTAATACAGTTATTTAAAAGCAATGTTTAAATTACATTCGCTATTTAGTATTGCTTTCAAACCCAATTTTAAGAGCTATACAAAAATCCTTAACCATTCTGAAACACACTTTAGATAAACAGTAGATTTACAATTTGACTTTGAAAACACCATTTAATTGCACGATTGGCTTGAATACCCTTGTCAAATTGTATGTGGTAACTAAGATTCCATAGCATTAAATAGTGGAGAAGATGCTCCAAAATTCCTTGTAGGAAATATTTAAACTAATTAAAAACAAAAAGTGTTGTGTTCGGGTCATGCCAGATTTTTGTGTATAGAATACTAAATTTTACGTTCTCAAATGCTTTTTTTACAAACTTTTTACCCGAAACCTCAAACCTGAACTATACGGCTATACGGAACAAACAGTCGGACAGACGGACATTGGCTAAGTTAATTGGGCTTATCATTCTGATCCGATCGGTGTACAATTTCGTGAGCCTTGGCGTTACGTGATTGATTTCTACCAAGTAGGGGTATCAAAAATCTTAGTTGTAATGCCCCTTTGGCCAGCATCACGAAATTTATTGGCTGGTTGTTGTTTGATAGCTGATTTAACTTTCTCTATCGCAGACGAGTTATAGTTTTTGTGGTTGTAGCGGTTTGGTTACCGCGCTTGGGAGCAGGCAAGATCAGTTTAAGTCATCAAACTCATCTAACGGGAGGTCCAGAAAACGAGCTATTTCGAGGGGTTCCGACCAGAGGGAAAGGGAGCTAGATTAGTTGGTTTTAGGGGGCATGCAAAGAGGTGGTTATTGTGTCGTGCGGCGACTCATGTCGGGGGTCAAGTCTGGATAGGTAGGAGTTTAGTCTACCACATTATTCGGATCTAGGTTTCACCAGTTTTACTAGTTACCAGTTTAATGCCTGTAATCCTGTTAAGTGACAAGCACTTCCTTTTTCATGTGCCTAGGCAGAGTTTCGGCTTCTAAAAAATGTCTGTTGGTGAGCTCCTTACCGTAGCAGTAGTGACTGAGTCACTAGCCAGAGTCGGAATTTTTACGCCATCGATTTTGACACTGACTTTGTGCAGGTAGTCCTTAATCCAACTGGTGAAGAGCATAGCTTAGGATTTTGCTGGTTGTAGTTGTAATGTATTCCGGTGTGCAAGTGGGAAAAATCGTCGAAAAAGCAATTAACTTTCGTACAATTCTTCATTATACTGGCCAGACGCCAATATCGAGCAACCATCCTCATATGATATCAATGGAACCCCTGCTGGTGGAGGAGGGAGTTTCAAATCATAAAAGTTTAACAGCAGGTTAATCTTTCCGATGTTTAACTTCGAAATTCTACCCATGATTGCTAACTGCTCAGGTACCCTATGGTCCATCTCTTCAACCCCGGCGATAATCAGTATTACTCAAGGTCAGATAGAAGCACTAAATTATTGACAGTATCAGAAGCTTTTGACAGATTTAGTTCCACCAGGACAGTTCGCACACAGCACCGGTTTTGGTTGAGGTCATTGACTATCTGGTTATTTATGGCGTTAAATGCAATTGTAGTGTTGTGCACTTTACGTAAGTCATGCTGATGTGCTGCAGGACACAGATGGTGCGTGAAGACGGGCTTCAAGAGCCTTCGCTAATGGGGAGAGCAGAGAAACCAATCTACTCGATAAATATTCAAGAATACTGTTCGGTGTTTAGAAAAAATTCTGACCCTGAAGTGATCACTGTTAATTTTGACGTTAAAATGATTCAGGTTCTTTTTACCGCAGTTGGATTTCCAGCTTCTTCACCTGTTCTTCTAAAGCAAGTGATCGCTCAGTACTAATTTTATAATTTGGGATACGGCTTGCGCTTCGTGAACTTATGTGATTGCACAGGCATAAAGTTCCGGCAGGGTTTTTCATATTTTTATTTCCTAAAAGTCTTTTCCACTAGAAGTCCCACCTGCGCGCCTATAAACATTCAAAGTTTTTGTAAAATATCAATGCAAATAACTGTGAAAATAAAATACTTGGAAACTTTTGTAAATTCAATCTTTTCCATGAAAATTATGAGAATTTTCAATTTGTCTGCAGCTATAAATGTGAAGGCAGATGAGTGAGTGCTTAAGTGCGAATATACACGAGCATATGACCGCTCACCTCTCTTAATATGCCACAACTGTGGACGAGCGGCGAAGCGTGACGTTGAAAGGAAAATAAAGTTTTTCTTCATGATTTCAACTGCCGTCTGCTTCTGCAGTTAGAAAAAGACCGGAGTGGCACATAACGGCAATGAAAATCAGCAGCATCAGACGCGCGGAAGTTTTCCCCCGCCACGCACCCACAACTAGACAATAACCATAAACTGATTGTGTTAGCATTCAAACATTTCAATACCAATTTACAATACGTTTAACAACTCAATAGCAAACAGGCGACGCAGCAGCTGGTCCACACAGACAACACAGCCGATTTGGTTAAGAAAGAAGAGGAAAGCGATTGGATACTTTTGCTTTTGAGGAATCTTCGGTGTTGAACAGCTGCTCACCGATAATAGCCAAGAGCATCTCGAAGAAAGTGCGAAACGATGGTTGACTTAAGAATGCTTGCCTGCTGTCGAAGTCAATTGCGAGCAGCTAGAAACTATTAAGCGGACTTTTATGCTCTTCACCGAATACTTTCCATTTTCTTCCTGCTTTTCCATTTACTTTTGCCATTCAAATATAAAAAATGTGCATTCTCTCCACTTTTTTCTCCATACCATACTTCGCATGTTGAGTTCGTGTTAGAACTGTCAGCTCCAGCTGTGTTTGTTTGTGTTGCAATTGAAGCAGTGGCTGAGTAGACAGTAAAAAAAAAAACTTTTCGAAGAATATGCACCCACAGAGATTTGTAAAATAATATGAGAAAACTAAAAGTAAGAAAGGTGCATTGTTGTTGGTGCTGGTGTTGTGCCATCGTACGCGTTGGCCATTGACGCGCACTAAGCTCGCTTTATTGCCATTGACATGATAACTTTGGCTTTAACTGCTGCGCGTGTGACCAGTCAGCCAACAGCGGCGAGACAGCGAACATCATTCACGGACATACATACTTATGCATATACCATACATATATCATGCTTACAGGCTTTCACTCGACAACACTTTGCTCCTGCCGCTAAGTAAATACCGATTTTTTCGCTTGCTGGTTTTTTCCTCCCTCCATCGTATATCCTCTGCTCCCATCGTGCAGGCAGTCAGTCAGCAGTTCAGTAGGTGCGTTGGCCGTTTGCTGCTCGAATGATTGTTGAAACAAATTTTTATCGGCCGCTTTGGTTGCGGTCGTGTAGACATCGCATGTCAGTGCGTGCTTTATCTCGCAGTTGTTCAACTTCAAATAGTTTGTTTGAAAGTTTTTTTCCCCTCAATTTCCCATCACAATTTCTGCTCACATCAAACAAATTGAACTGTGAGAGTTTGGTTGCTCTTATAATATATTTCAGACATGTTTTACTACATGTAAATTTAATAGAGATCGGGAGCCAAAATTACTAGTAGATAAGGAAGGTTGCTTTAAAAAAAAAGGAAAAATTTTGTTTTAATTTCGTTTAATATTCCTTCTTATCTTTTCATTTTCCTTTATTAGAAAAGCACTAATTAAAAACTTTATCACTGCCGTCGTTAATTCGTTATTTCGTGGTTCAAGCCTCAATGGCAGTAGCCGAGTAATTACTATGCAGTAGATCCCGAGTCAGAAAAAATTAGAATAACTATTCATACGCTCCATTCCATTTGTTGGAAAAAGCATCAAGACGCACAGATATTATATAAGATTTATAAATGTACCTATTTATACTCGTATGAAATGCACTATCATACTATAGGGTTGCCCCAAAAGAAATCGGCGATTTCTCATACAGACGACGTTGAAATTTTTTTTGAACGGCTTGTGACTACTCAATTGTATTTAGGTTATGCTGTGAGTTTGGTGGGATTGAAAGAGTGTGGTATATTTTGAGCTGCTTCCAAGGAACCAAAGGATTAATTCGGATGTATACTATGGACAACTGGACAAATTGAATACATCTATCAACGATAAGCGGCCAGAATTGGTAAATTGTAAAAGTGTCATATTCCACCAGAACAATGCTAGACCGCACACATCTGTGGTCACTCGCCAAATTTCGATCTTTGCAGAACTCATTAAATGGTAAAACTTTCGAAAATGACGAGGCCATAATATCGCACTTGGCTCAGTTTTTTCTAGATAAAGGCCAGAAGTTCTATGAGCGTGGAATAATGATGTTGCCGGAAAGATGGTGAAAGGTCATCCAATAAAATAGAAATTACATAATTGATTAAAATTGATTATAAAAAAAAAATGTATTTACTTTCTTATAAAAAACGCTGATTTCTTTTTTGGGTAAAAGAAAAAAACAGTCAAAAAATTTATAAACAAACAATTATTACCATCAAAAATCATCGAAATCGGAATACTATAACATAAGGCCCGAAACCCACTTAATTTCTAGATATTAGAATTGATATTTAGTCCTAAAATTAAATAAAATAAATTTGATATGGTTACGAAATGCAGCTATTATTCTAGTTTATATTTAACTTTAATCTTTTAAGGCACGTCTTGATACAAATACCATAGACCTGTCGATTTCGTTTGCGCATTCTAAGTGAAGTGATTATTGAAATGATTATTAAATATCCTATAAAATTTATTTTGTAATTACCCACCATTCATTCCATAAAAAATTTTCATATTTGTAATATATTTACTTACATTTAAATATTTTGGAGTCTTGCATAAAACATGTAAATCAGTTGCGTTCACCAATTCTTAAAGGGACGGATACAGATTTAGATTTTACGTTTTTTTATGAGCCAACTTTATAACTGAGTTGTACTAACTTTCGGTAGGCCAAGGAACGAGTCCTGGTGTAGTTAGTTGTACTAACTTTCAAAAAAAATTCCACAGTTTACCCCCCAGGCCCGAAAACCCCTATCCCGCTTTTAGGCGGACTTGCCTGCGTAATGCGAATGTAAAATAAACAGAAGAAGACTGGTTTTTATATACCTATCTACATTACAGAATTTGGCTATTTTTGAACATTAGTTGTTGTGGAACAGCTGAATGCATTTATTTTTTTTACCGAAAAGCATAAAAAAACAGCGGTGCTTGCACAATTTCGCCGATAAAGTAGGTATAAATTCACCGTAGCCATGTCCACAAGATGATAGAATACAAGCAGGGTCAACTTTATTGTTTTTATCCGAATGTGGTAGCGTACTAGTAAGCCATCCATGAGATCAACGCCCCTCATATGATACAGGGGTGTTAGTTGAAATTTGCCGGTTTTTTTCGATAAAGAAAACACTTAATTTTCAGAGGAATCTCAAAATTTTTTTATTCATTGGTTTCTACACATTTCGCCCATCTCTCTGGCAAATTATGGATACCATTCCAAAAAAACTTTTCCTCTTTCGAGGCAAACCATTCGACGTGTCATTTTACGACTTCTTCAAAATTAGCGAAGCACTGCTCTGTAAGGGAGTGTCCCGTCGAGCGAGGTCTGGAGAGTACGGCGGGCGCGATAATATTTCCCAATTAAGTGTTTTTAATGTGTCTTTCACCAGTTTAGCGGAGACGTCGCGTTGTCATATTGTAAGATAACTTTGCAATGTCTTCGGGCCCATTCCGACCGTTTTCCGATCAACGCATGATTCAAATTGATCATTTGTTGTCGGTAGCGATACGTGTTCACCGTTTCACCAGGTTTTAACAACTCGTAGTACACCACACCGCACTGGTCCCACCAAATACAGAGTATTGTCTTACGGCCAAAGCGATTTGGCCTTGCAGTCGATGGGTCAGCTTCACCAGGGGAAAGCCATGATTCTTTTCGCTTCGGGTGCTCAAAATAAATCCATTTGTCGTCCCCCGTGACAAGTCGATTCAGTAAAGATTTCCTTCGAATCGTTGAAGCAGCATTTCACAATCGGTTTTTCGTTTTCCATTTGTCTATCGTTCAGCTGGTGTGGCACCCATTTTCCATACCTCTGGATCTTTCCCATGGCTTTTAAACGTTGGCAAATTGTTCCTCGAGTCGCATGTAGTGTTTCTGCCAATTTTTGTTGCGATTGGGTTGGATCAACATGCAATTCCTCGTCTTCGAACTTCTTCGCTGCACCAGGATGTTCATTGTCTGTTAAATTGAAATCTTCACTTTTAAATGTCTCACATATTCTAATCACTGAAGCATGCTTATCATAAGTTTCTACCAGCTTCAGCGAGATAGGGATAAGCCATTTCACGAAAGCTTTTTATCAGATAAAGAAAATATGTAAAAATCGGTTTTTATTTCAAATTTTTGATAATAACTTTTAAAGATTTTGACATTATTTACCTATTTGTTTTTCTTGACATCAGATGATAGAGTTATAGATTTTTTTTTCAAAATTTATTTAATTTACATAGTATAAGAGTTTTTGAAAATTAAAATAAATTTTGTCGACATAAAACTATTCGGGGCAATTTAATTGAAATTGTTATTGATTTAAAAGAATTACAATGCAAGCCCTTAGAGTTTTATATTCAAAACGTTGCGCTATTTTATGGATTAATTTATGCAAATTTATTGTAAATTCTTCGGCAACTCACAAGCCTGAACCAACTTCGTCTTTAAACATATGATTGTGCTGTTATCGTAACCCTCTATTCCATCAACCTTTGAGAAAAATAATAAAAGTAAAAGTAAAAAGGAATAATCTCCAAATTCTAGTTTTTTTTAACATATAAAGTGAGTATACATTCACTTATGTACGCACATACACATACATACATACAATTAATTTTACAATATATTCTAATACAGATGTATTGTTTATGACTTCTGCGAAATTTCACTGCAAAATTAATTAGCCCTATCTTTGTGCATTTCTGCATTTGTAAGAGTGAATAAATCCCTACAAAATACAAACAGGCATCAATTTACATACACATGTACGTATGATATACTCGTACATACATACATATGCAAAATAATATATGTTTGTATGAACAATTCATCATTCCGATTTTGGCCATGGCCGAGATGCGTGAGCACGAAGTGTGTAAGTACCGTTTAAATCCCCTTCAAGACATTTGCTAATTGCTTGCAGTTTCGCATGAGTAATGAAGTCGGATTTATTACCTTTTGAAATGGACACAACAATAATACCAACAGCAAAAGGCAAAACTTACAATATGTAATATAAGATGAACAGAGTGTGCATGCTATGTTGTCTTTGGAATATGAATGTAGATAGCAACTAGTGTTAGAAGTGTGCCAAATTGTGTTTAGTTTGAAAATCAGTAGTGCACGCTGGATTCTGGATATGATAGTAAATTTGTATCGGCTAACTTTAATCACATTTCGTAATCGCTTTCCTGATTTTAAGGGGATCAACTAGTGTGACTAGTGACTAGAGTAGGTAAGTAGAAGTTTTGCTTGAAAGATTTTTAATCTCGAGCTCAATTAGCGAACTATTGAAGAACCAAAAAAATACTTTGTGATTTAAATGACACTTACATATGTTTTTGGGGACAGCCATTCAAGTTTTGGTACTTGATAGGATCTCATTGTGCTATGTCGAAATTTTGAGGGGGTTGAGAATTCACAGAGAAAAAGGATAGCTGTTTCCTTATTGTCTTCTCTCTCAAGTCATTCATTAAATTTATACAAATATTTTCATATCTTGTGCTTACCCTTGGATTACATGCAACTGATTGACACAAAGACAGGAAGATTATAAGATACTCGGGGTATAACGTCCCCTCCACTTTTTTTAAATTTTTTAAATTTTGGCTCCATCGGTGAGGATTTCGAATAATATTGAAAACTACAAATTTACTAAACTGATGTGAACGGTGAATATACTACAACAATATTGAACAAGCGGGCAGGAAATATAAAATACTTTCCTTTACAATATCTATTTCCTTGGAGCTTTCCAATTAGTCTTATCAATGTCTGTGCTGCTGGACTTAATGTTTAATATTCTTTTCAACAAATTGAGAGACCTAAGCTGCCTATGAACGGCCGTTGAATTTTAATGAAAACCTATTAGTTTGTGTCAGAAATACACTCGGAGGGCTTGACATTCTTTGCCGCGGGGCGATCGCAATTAGAAAAATGAATTTACTGTAACTTTGGATGTTGGTCGAACCAAAACTGGAACTCTGGAATTCAGATAGGCAGTATGCAAAGCTAACCACTCAACTATGGCAATCACCACTTATAAGTTGAGTTTATATTTAAGCCATATATAATATATTAAATGGAAAAAGGTGGCAAAAATGTACCTAACAGCTAAATGTGACGGGAGATTATACTTTGCCCGTATTATTCCTTTTTCTAACTAATGTAGGAAGCTCGAAGCCAGTGCATTTTCCCTCTTGGAGACTAAACATACAAATATTAATCTTAAATTGTCGTACAAATGTCACTACTACAGCTTTGTGACCCTTTGCAATCACACACCCATACCTACTTCCTTTGTCTCCATATTTTCCTATCTTTGATTACATTAAATATGATTTACAATTAGTTACCTTGCATTTGTGTCTGTTTGTGATGCAACGTGATTTATCTGTGTTTTGTGCATTGTTGTGGAACATAGAAAATATCGAGTAAGCAAAATTACTTAAATTTTAATTTGTTTACACTTCGTTAAATTATTAATTTATATTTATGTGTTTCAGATTTATGAGCACTTTTGATTTGTGCTTTGTAGAGTTAGTCGGATATTGGAATTAAAGTGCTTTGGTGGCAAAAATACTAATGAATTAACAACATAAACGTCAAAAATGGCTTACGAGTGCTAAGTGCAAATAAATATTTGTAAATGTTGTTTTTTTTTTTGATTCAAAAAGGTTTGGGCTTTTACGATGATTGCATAAAATTACTCTTCATAGATGTAAATAAAAATTAGTTATTTTCTGTATAGGAGTAAGTAAATATATGTAAAAATGCTAATTGGCTCACATAATCAACGAAGTCGAAACAATTACTGTTTGGCAACTTTTATAGGCAATATAGTCTTATGAGGTAATAATCAATAATTATATAAAGCACGCAAAGTTCTTAAATACGTTCCATTAACGAGTATATATCCAATATAACTCAATTTCTAAGCTCTGATTTCGCGCGATTATTAACACACCTTCAACGTCGAACTTAAGTTAGTTTTTGGCGCTGAAGCACCGTCAAGAGCCAGTGTTTATCGATGATATGGTGAATTCAATGGAGGTCTGGGATCACTTCAATAAGATTTTTGTGAAGGTCTTAAAAAATCGGTTGTTGTTCCGTTAGCCATTGATGATGTGCGCAAACTGAAATTGCAAGATCGTCATAAGGCCTTTCGTTAAATTCAGACAACTGTAGGCATATGTGGGACCATCATATACATGCATAAACATTTAACCGAAAACAAATTTGTTCACATTGGATCTCACACAATTTGTCGATCACTGAGCGATGTTTCGAAACACCTCTGTGACGGGTGACGAATCATGGATTTACGCCTATGAGTCTGAAAGTAAATATCAGTCGTCTGTATGGGTGTTTAAATATGATCCGAATCCAACAAATGTTATTCGCGTACAAAACACTTTCGCGAGTGAGTGGTAAACATTTTTCCACCAGAATAGGTGGTTTAAGCGATCAGAATACATGTTTTTGAGATGCCTCAATCAGAGTGACAAAAAAGCTTTGGCAATTGGTTCAAACGTATATTCGCAATTATAGCTCAGTTGACAAGATTACGCCATTTATTTACGCAGCTTGGCGCCAATTGGAAATCTCACGTACAGCCAGGTCCATCTCTACCTGGTATTTCCAATGGAGTGGAGGCCATAATCAGCACAGCCAATATCAAAGTCAATGTCGCCGTTCATCTTGTTCAGCTGCTGTATTCGCCGTATCTAACACGAACATTCCTTTGCATCATATAGCAGGACGAGACCCACGAGCGACTTGTAGGGTTTGGTCTTCGTTCGTCAAAAGAGGCCTTTACTTTTCAATTGTCTACTCCAAGATAAACGACTTCAAAGTTATGACTGTGAGCGTTACGTGGGAGCCAAGTCGCGAATGCGATGATTTTTTGTTTGATAACAAGAGTTATTTCGTCTTGTCCTCGTTTCAATTGCATACTTTCAGCTCTGCAGCTCGTATGAGTTTAAATACAATATCAGTATAAGAATTCAGACATAGCGACGTAGAGGCAGCTCGCTGTCGAAGATTTCTCTGAAGTTAATGACAAAATTATATGCGTCGAATCTTTTCTCACAGGTCTTTTGGAAGATTTGAGGCATGGTGAATATCTGGTCACTGGTTGATTTACCAGGTCTAAAGCCACACTGATAAGGTCCAATCAGTTTGATGACGCTGGGCTTTAGTCTTTCGCACAATACGCTCGATAGGATCCTTTATGCGATATTAAGAAGGCTGTTGGTAATTGGCGCAGAATGTTAGATCGCCTTTTTTGTGGATTAATTGACAGAGCACACTTGGGTTCCAATCGTCGGGCATGCTTTCATCTGAACATATTTAGCAAAGAAGGTGATGCATGCTCCTTATCAGTCCGTCATCGTCGTATTTATGGTATACATTCGATATACATATGAGTATCATCGTCTATAGTTGGTGTGTTCGTCACCTTCATGCAAATATTTATAAAAACATGGCTTCATTTCAATTCTTTCATGAGTATTTATTTTGGTGAACTAACATTACATTACAATACTTTAAAGAATTTTATTGTCATTTAATTTTCCACCACCTGTGTAGCTTTGAAAAAAACAAAACGCTTAACTTCATATAAATCAAGTTAATAGTTAATGTTTTCGCAAAAGTCTATAAAGAGTTGATCAGTTGTTCATGAAGATCGCAGAGCTTCAGTTGATCGCCTCCAGTAATTTTCAAGTGACTTCAGCAAGAAAGAAAAGCTATTCAATATTTAAGTTTTCCAACAAAATCGAAAGAATTGCAAACTAATTTAAGTTTTTGTATTACTAAATAATTATTACTAAATAATTATTTATTTTATTATATGCCAAAAGTAATAGTCCAATAATTCCACAAGTTCTAGATTGAAGATTGCAAAATTACTTTACATTAATTTTAAACTAATTTTTAGCCAACAAGACGCGAATAAATAAATGCTTTCGGCAATTCGAGAAAACTTTTCAGCTAATAAACTCAAATTATTTTTAATAGTACAAGCAGTCCGTCCCAAAAACTAAAATGACAAAATACAGACATACAAACAAATACAGAAGCAGAAAATATTTTAGAGCTTAAATATCATCAAAAATACATAAACCTTGAAAGCAGTAAATTACATTCCTTATTATCTTTTGCTCGCCTCGTACTACACCCGCACTACTGATTCTACGCCTACTCAATTTACAGCTGTAGCTGTAAAACTGCCAGAGAAATTCTCTAAGGAATCTTGCTAAAACAGCGCAAGTGTTTCAACGGTGCTGGAGGAGGGCAAGTAGTTGCAATACAGCAAATAATCACCAAAGCTTTGTTGTTGTTATTGTTGTTGTTGTTTTTGTTTTTGTTTTTGTTTTATACAATATTAATATGCTGCGAAGAACGAAAACAACTAATAAAGGGGATAATGAAAACAACCACAACAAATAAACAAACAAGCAACCACAATAAACAATTCAAAACTGAGATTAAATGCCAATATAAGAAGAACAAAAGAGAAAAGAGGTAAAATATAAACACACACACACACACACACACACAAACACAAACACAATGGCATTACACAAATCCAAAGTTGGTGCATAAGTTGAGTGGTGGAGTTTAAAAAATATCAAGTGACGTTGCAGCAACGCGTTGCATGTGGTTAAAACCGAAATTGGCTTGAAATTATATTGACGCCAAACGCTGAACGAAGCTGAAGTAAAATGAAAATCCCCTGAAAAGCATTGCCATCTTATGGAAAAGTTGCTGAAAAGGGCGTAACATTTTAATTTCCTCAACACTCGGTGTCCACAGAGAGTCATAGACGTCGCGGCATGCAAACACATACATATATATTTATGGTATATATATTTTTTAATTCCTCTGGTGTTTTTAGGTAAGCTTAAGCGAAATTTGTTTGTTGGTTTTACTTGATGTTGCCATTGCCGTTGCCGTTGCCATTGCCGTTGCTGTTGGTGTTGAAGACTTTCAAAACAATAACAGACGAGCAAATTTTGCAGGGATTTATTATGTTTAGCCGGTGAGCACAGGCAAGAGTTGAAGCTGGCTAACAAAGTACTTGGAAAATACATATACCATATATTTGTAATAACAGTGGAAAGATTGTTAGTCTATGTGTGGCAGCTGAGCAGCTGAGCCCAGATTGACATGAATTGTCGAAAATTGTCTGTACTGCCACGGTGATTTTGAATACATCCTATTAGAGAGTGATAAGTAAGACTCTGAAAAAGTACACAGTGTCGCAAAAATAAAATTAGTCTGAAGTCGTTGAAGTTTAATTGCACAGATACTGTCGTGTACTCACAAGAATTAAAGAAGTTAATTTGAGACAAACGAGTCAAAGCTGTCAATGTCCCAGCTTGGTCCTCTACCAGGCCACATTATGACGAATTTTGCGTAAAGATCTTGGCGTACAGCCTTGCAAGATCAAGCTAACTCAAGAACTAAACAAGTATGACAGATAATAATGCCTTTTTTCTATAAATCTACGTCACAACTTCCATGCCTAGAGACATGCATATAAAATATCAAAAACAACCCATATTTTTGCGTTGTTTCATTATTGAAATTCAAAAATTCAATAGTGTAACTATAGCAAATCAACTCAATATTGAAATGGATAATTGGGAGTAACGGTATCGTGATGGAAGGAATCAGTGCGTTCTTTCGTTCGGTTTTTCAATAAGAGCGGATATTTTGAACAGGTAGATGTCATTTTTGAAGCTGTAAGTTTTTGACATTTGAAAAGTAATAACTATTCCGATAATAAAAAAGAAAACGTTAAACGCTTCAGCATTGAATAAATTTTTATCGAAAAATCATCCCGACTGAGTCTCATTTACACCTCGATGACTACGTCTATAAGAAAAACTGTCACTTCTGGCGCTCGGAAAACACAACATTTATTGTTCAAAACCTTTCACGTTTAATTGTTCGATGTGGTTTATGGTTAAAGTGAATGGATTGTGCTTTCGGGAGATGACTTATGATTTTCTATGACCGGAATTAGTTGGTATTGATCTGGACAAGTTTCTTTAACATTTCTTTACATTTAACTAAAGATCCGATCATTTATCTAACAAAAATATATCTCTTTTCTTTGCATATCAAAATAACACCTCTTATTGGAAAAGATCTTGTCATGCTGATCGTTAAATCAGTTATCAAAACAACTTTTGTTTCAGTTTTACCCGAAACGAAATGCTGTCGTTAATAATTGCGCTGAATCATTAACAGATAATGTTAAATGTTAAAATGGAAGCGTGCTGTAAAATCATAGCAGGCAGCCATTTTAAAATTAACATTAAAGATGAGTTTGTGCGGTTTCAACATTAACAATTTCATTTCATTTCGATAACAAGGCGCCGAAACGAAACAAAATCATTTTGGTAATGTTATTTTTGATATTAACAAAATGAAATGACATTAGTCGTTAGATAAACATCTCTGCATAAAAATCGCTTTAAGGGCGAACCCATATTCCTTGATATCTTGTTTCACTTTATTGTCTCTCGAGACGTGCGATATGACTAGCCTCTTACATAATAGTGGTTTGTAACCGATTCAATTGACCGAAGCCAACCCTTAGGTGCAGGCAGTGAATGAATAGATTCTTATTTAGCTAGGAGTTTTGATTGAAAGAGAGAGCGACTAACTCGGTATGGTCTGCAGAGCCATAATAGTAGGTATATATGGTAATTCAGCCACTATCTGCAATTTTTGGCCTTTTTGTGCCTCATAGGAGCACAAAGTAAACCCGAGAAGCTACGAGTTTTGTATAAGCGGTCTTAGTAGCTGATGTAGCAACCAGTTACAACTACAACCAAAACAGCAGCAACTGCAATAATAAAAATAAAAATAATAATAATAATAATAATAAAAATAAAAATAATAATAATAATAATAATAATAATAATAATAATAATAATGGTAATAATAATAGTAATAATAATAATAATAAAAATAAAAATAAAAATAATAATTATAATAATATTAATAATTATAATTATAATAATAATAGTAATAATAATTATAATAATAATAACATTAATAATAATAATAATAATAATAATAATAATAATAATTATAATAATAATAATAATAATAATAATTATAATAATAATAATATCAACAAAGTTTAGAATTTAGTTTCTCTCTCATGATTGGAAAAAACATCAAAACGCACTACGCCAATTGAAAGAAAAGATCAGCCAAAAATCACTTAAGCTTCTATAAAGATCAATTATATACACATGTTAGGCTACATTTAGAGGTATTATTTTGATATTCAAATAAGCTTTTCCCTTAAAAGTTGAATTGTTTCGTAACTTGTGTGGCACGTAGCGCCATCTTGTTGAAAGTAAACGTTGTCCACATCAATACTATTCGATTCCGGCAATAAATAATCATAAATTATCTTCCGAAAGTGCAATCCATTCACCGTGGCTGTTGCTCCAGCCTCATTTTCGAAAATGTAATGGTCAATGACCCCGCTGGACCACAAACCGCACGAAATAGTTACACGTTAAGGATGGAGAGGCTTTGCAACAATAAATTTTGGAATTACCGAGCCCCAGATGCCACAGTTTTGCTTATTGACGTAGCCATCGGGGTGGAAATGAGCCTAATGATATAAAATGATTTTTCGATGAAATCGCGGATAATTTTCATGCATTTCAAGGACCCAATCAGCAAAGACACTTGTGTCTACTGAACTTTATAACCCTTAATACCCAAGTCAAGGAAAGGACAAAATTGAATTTTCTGCAACACTTTGGGCTACAGCAGCAATATTTTCAGTTATTCTGGAGCGACGTATACGTATTTTATTCTTCATATCACTAACTTGTGCCAACAGCTCAATTTTTTCTACCAATTTCGCTTGGAGGTCCGAAAAGGTGCTTCATGTCGTCCGAAAAACGTTTCAGTTTTATAAAGCGTCTTCGCCAGGTCTGTTCCTGCGAAAGATTCGTATAATCAAAAAATTAAAAATTTCAAAGAAATATCTGACATAGCCTGAGGGACTAATTGTAATTTAAATTGATAGGCATGCCTAATTCAACTCAGCTCGCCATCGTCGTGTTTATAGAAATTATGAAAATAATAGCCTTGTACTCCACTGTATTGTTTTTTGACATCTGGTAGCGGTAGATGAATTTTGTTTCCATCATGTCAACAACAGCAAATATGTATGTGTGTGTGTGCCACTATACAGGCATGTAAATATATTTTGCTGGTTCTTATATTTGATTGCTTGCGTTATGGTTATGTTCAAGGGATTTCCATCATTTGCAATGTCATTTGTTTGCTAAGCTTCGTGCCTTTATTTTCTTGTTCTTTTTGTTTGCCATTTGCCAACAGCCCTTGCTGCCTCCCTGCCGTTTAGCGCCGCTATTCACATATCGTTCAAACACCGTTCAAATGCTCGCCTGCTTTTCGCGTCCCGACATCATTCCTTCTGCTGGTGTAACAATATTTATTCTTGTTAATTAAATTGTGTGAATATTACAATTTTCCATATGACTGCACGTTCCGTTTATTGTCTTTCAATTTGTTTGGAATAACAGTAAAGTGATGGCGAGTGGAGTGCGGGTATTTGTCTCCTTACAAACAGAATACGTTTACAGATGTGTGTTTGTAAGGATGTTTGTAGTATGTCTGCAATAATTGTTTTTATTTGCGTTTTACAATGCAATTGACAAATGATTTGCACAGAATAACTGATAATAAATATTTAAAAGTATTTATGTACGTGCACACATATTCATATCAGAGGGAACCCTTTCTCTTATCATACAATACTATTTTTATTATTGTTCTGTTATTGCTAATGTAAATTAGGTTGTAAATGCCTATTTCACATAAATTATTTTAAAATAGCATGCAGGCGTTAAATAATGATTAACAAAATGTCTGCGCCTTTAGGTTATGAAGTCTATGTATTGTGGCTGAAAATAATAAGTTAACAAGAAGAGAATAAATAGTTTGCATTGGTCACCACATGAATGGATGGAGGACAGATTGATGGAAATTTAAGTAACTCACCACTATGTAAATAACACTTAAAGGAATGGGAAACTTCACGTTTGATGACGACTGCAACAAACGCATTGCGGACCATGCTTTAAAGGTGAATGGCTGTCTTTGGTTCGAAATATTCGAAAGTCATTTTATCATGTTGTGATTGGCACCAATAAAGAATTGCAAGGCGGGTTCAAGGTCTGAAGACTTAAATCATTGCAGAGAGCCAAGCGTTTCCGCTTTCTGAGAGCACTCAACAATAATACGAGGGTTGCCTTTTATATTCCATATAAGAAAACAAGAAAACAAGAGCAAATATTATCCATTAACCTCTAAGTGTGCTGTTAGCTTTCTTGATTTCATGAAAGGCAACTTGCAAACAAATGTATATGTCCCACTCAGAGTTTACAGTTTTGTGTTGTTCTGGTGTTATGGTTGCGAAATGTCCAACCTTTGTTTGATTCGGCTCATCTTTAAACAATCATACCCCCGACTGCTGTTTACTTTCGCATAAATCCACGTAACATCACTTGTAACGATGTCATAGACCGCTGTGGTATTTTTTTTTAATATTTCACTCGACCAATCGCCAAGAGCTGTTTTTCAAGGGTTTGATAATTTGTGTGGGATCCACCGTGAACAGATTTATATGTTGGTCCTACTTTCACTAAATTCGTCTTGAAGTGATCTACGAGTTTGTTTGAACTTTCCGTACTATCGATCATCACTTGATTTCATTCATTGCCAAAAACTGAATTGAGTTCATTGATGCACTGTTACTGAGTTAATCCACGTCAAAAGTTGTGAAAAATAATTTCGCGAAAATGTTCACGACATAATTCCATTTTTGGCCGAGATGAATATTTTAACTGATCGTATGTAAAAACGTTCTGAGTAGGTACAACATCAAAGATTCCAAACTTTACGATAAAGTGCCTTTAGATGACGAATAATGACGGAGTCCAGCAGACTTTCTACTACCAATCTCAAACTTGTGATTTCGACAGTCCATAGGTCAATTACCAAGAGATTAGCCTTCTCAATTAAACATAAACACTGTGCAAGATTAAAAGGTAACGTCATCAAGTTCATCGATCGGATCTAGTCAGTTCGGTATAAGATTAATAAAGACACCGACTAATAGCTATCTCCTTGTGCCATTTTGATAAAGGCTGGAGAGAAAATAATTAACACTTACCGTTTAATCGTCGGCTTTAAAGCCGTTTGGGGCCAAATGAGTTAGATCTTCAGCGTAACAGTTTTAGCAAAGCTGAGAGAATTTACTTCCTTTGCTAAATTCATACTGGAAATATTTCAGTCGTGGCAATGAATAAATCCCTCAAGCTATTTTGCAACAGTTTTTACTTTATATATTTGTAGTTTGGAAGCTATTATCAATTAACCCACCGTCAATGAACATATTTTGTCACACCGCCAATGAACTGGGTGTGTCACAACCGAGGAGAAATATATTTATAAATAAAACAACAATCATATATATGTGCATTTTTTATGCTCTTTATTAGGTTAATAATATTTGTTATGAAAAAAATATAAAAAAAGATTATTCAGTTCATTAGACATATTTTTTTTTAATTTTTGTTAGACATTAAAAAAACAGTACAAATGCTAGCGGAATTATTGCAAAAATTGATATGAAATAAGAATGAATATATATATATTTTGAGAAATAGTTACATATGTACGTATTTACATAGGCTTTTATTATCGGTAAGACTCATTCCATGCTATCTGGAAAAGTGCAATTACACAAATGTATTTACCGCACCGCACGCACTTTCGGCCAGATGTGCTGCTTTCCCTTGCGAATGTCGGCACGTAAAGTGGGTATCTCTTTATGTCTTTTAAATGATCTTCCACCAGACAAAGTGACAAATTTCGTAAAAAATCCATCTGTTTAATATTTTCCTTATTTGTCTTGATACGATCACCCCTTTGTCTGGTTGTAAAATGAGACAATTACTGTTTTTTGCTGATCTCCAGTTTCTGCATCTATTTGATTGTCATGATTGAGAGTGGACATAGCCAAAACAACCTTTTTTTGGTCTACACGTATATGATATCTATGTACAATTATTTTGAAATCCGAAGGTTCATTTTGGCTCATTACATTTATTTTTTTTATGAATTGTGACGGGACCTGTTATTTGTTTTTCCGTACCGTACCAACTGATGTCAGTTTATGATGCTCTGGTAAATGTAGCATTAGTGGATTTGTTTTTGAATTCGGCTTTACAAGTCTATTAACAATGTCGAAAGGTTTATTGCTGACTGTGAAGGGACCCTGTGGCTGAGAATCGGCATATACCTATTTCCAGATTATGAATATAAAAGATTTGTGCATCAACTAAGGCATACATATATTTTGATCCCATAAAAAAGCTAAATTCTTGCCCATAACATTAAATTAATTTGTATGCATTTGATTCTTCTTGAAAACTTTTTATATAAAAAAAAAATCCCCCTTTACCTCTTATGATTATATCAAATTTATGGTAATTCACTTAGTATTAAATATTGTATGAATTATCACATTTTAAAATTTGGTTGATGGAGCTATATGATGTAGCTTTCTGATTTCGTTAATTTTCGGTGTCAATGTTTATTTATGGATACGAATTTATAATGCAAAAATGTATTCCTTAGATGCTTCTTTGACGGAGTTTTGACCTAAATCTCATATTTGAAAAAATCATTGTTTTGGTAAAGAAATTATGTGTGCATACTAATTAGTCATTTTAGTGCAGATTGTTGTTATCATTACTTTGTTTGTTTGTTTTAAATGTAAGTATGCCATTTAAGTTTAGTAGAAAATATTTATAAGTCCACGAGGGCATAAGTTGGTTTTCCTTTGTTGAAGACGCTTTTGGAATTGAGTGTTTATAAGAAATAGCTGTAAATCTAAAAGTAAGTAAATAATTTAAAAGAAAATACACGTTTCTAGAGTAGTTTTGATTTTTAAGTTAAATATGCCGCGTGGAACAAGTCTTTCTGAGTTTGAGTGCGGACGAGCAGTAGGTTTGCTTGAAAATGGCGTGGAAATAAAAGAAAGTTTTAAAATATTTACTAAGCCGCATTGTAATACTATTAGTAGTTTCTTAAAAAATCCATCCCAATATGGCAGTAATCAACGCAGTGGTGAAACAAGAAAAGTCGACGTTCGATGCAAACGACAAATTCAACGCCATGCGCTCGTTTATCAAATGAGTTGTGCACAAATAAAGCGTCAAATGAGTGTAAACTTTACGAAAATGAGGTTTTGCCAAATAAAATATCAAAAGCCTAACGTAAACACCTTTCTATGTTACCGCAACGAGACCTATTGCCGCGACATATAATCGCGCGTTTGGAATTTGTAGACTAGTACCAGGTTTTGGATGAGGAATGGTGAAGCGTGATTTTTAGCGAAGAAAAAAAGTTCAACTTCGATTGTCCTGATGGATATAAGAAGTACAGTCGGGTTCATGGCGGGGGTACAATAATGGTATGTGCTGGCTTTTTTTATGAAGGAAAAACTCCGATTTGCTTCGAATCGACAAAAATGAATGCCTCAATGTATGTACTTGACGGTGAACTTTGTTTACCAACTTTACGGTGAAAATTGAACATTTCAGCAAGATAATGCTCCAATACACAGTAAAGCTCTTACTAATGGGTTATTTACATCTAGAAAAATACCGGTATTGAAATGGCCAGCTCCTTGGGAATCTGTGGGGAATACTAGAAGTTTAATTTTTTTTTATTACAATATATTAGTTTGAAAATAGGCAATTAAACAAAAAAAATTTAAATAATTGCTTTTATTTCAGTAATTTAAGGTACATATATTGGAAATGAGTTAAGCACGTGCCTACTCCATCTCGGTGAAATATCATATATAATAAAAGCTGTATGCTGAATGTGCTGAATATTCGCGTAAGCAGTGCCAACGCCAATAAAGAAGAAGAAGAAGTCGTTTGAATTGAAAGCGAGTATCGGGCGGAACGTTAAGGATTCGAGGAATAAGGACGTCTTCACCTGTGAAAAGTCCGGTCAGAATTTTTGCTTCTATTACGTTCCTCTGTTATTTTTTGACTGCAAGTCGCGTGCCATTGCAGAGTTTTGGGCGATTTATATTAAGTAACGTTATAATAGGTACACCGATTTTCAAATTTGTTACTAGCGGTGGGACCCCTTTTAAGTTTTGTTAGATAATTGACTACTTCATTTGCTTCTACAACGGTGTCTATTGACTTACCATATAAGTGACGCATTCACTTTCAATGTTGCACTGAATAGTATGATTGAGATCGTACACATCTAACCTTAATGCATCAAGTATAGCCACCGTTTGGATCTTTGGAAATACTATGTGAATCAGTTTTTCTTTTAATGCCACTAAACTGCAGAAGTTATCAGGTAATACGCAATCCGGTCGGAAGTCCGATCAATTTGGACTTTACCGTTGCCCTTTTCCAGTAACTGTAGCGAAAATATGTCGGGGGATCGATTGTGGTTAATTGCAGGGTTTATACAAGTCGCCACAACGTTAAGTATTTTGGCCAAGTATTGATATCCTCCGTTGCTGTTGATCGAAGAATGACGCACAGCGTTTAAGTTTCGGTAGGTCATTAACTTTTCTTCGCTGGTCAAAGTCTTTGACGAAAATATTAAAATGATTGCCTCGAAGTAACGCACAATTTGAATATATATAATTCACACTCAAGTTGAATCCGCAGCCGCAAAGTAATAAAAATGGGAAGCGATACATACTGATATATGCCAAACTGTTGGTGATCTCTTTCCCGTAAAGAAAGTATTATTTATATTTCGATCATATCGAACATGTTCCCAGGGTCCTGGTCCATTTCCAGGAAACAGAAGTATTTTATTTGCATATAAGAGAGTTTTAACAAAAGTTCGGAAAGTTGACCAGAAAAAACCCTCAAAAAAATTATTTTTGTATTTATTTGTAGTATTTGTCCTTTTTACATAATCGCCATTGATTTTAATGCATTTATTAAGTCTATAGATTCACTTCTGAAAACAGTCTTCAAAATCTTGCTTTTTAAGCTTATCAAGTTCGGTTTTAACTGCATTAATTAAAATCTCGCTGCTTTTAAAGATATTTCATTTAAATTTTTTTTTAGTTTTTGGAAATAACCAGAAATCAGAAGTTGCCATATCCGAGGAATATGGTGCTGGACGTATTTCTTCGATCCCGGAGATCAGAATAAAATTACGCGTTATTTCAGCAATGTGGGATGGCGCGTTGTCATGATGTAAAACATAGCTCCGCAAATCCTCTTTTCTCTTGTTTTCCAACAACGCTCTTCGGCGTACCGTTTTGCAGTGAAGTAAACTGACATCATTACTTTTACTGATAATTTTTGCAGGTTAGAATTTACGACTTTACTAAAGTTGCTAAGCTGACCATTTTTGAATTTGTTTGGAAAATATTGAGCAAAATGCACTCGAGCCTCTTTTTGGGCATCATATAAAATTTGTGGTGCCTATCGAGCAGATTTCTTCGTGTATCCCAGATGATTACTTAAAATTTGCGATACAGCCATTCAAGCCCAATTCATTAACAATCAGTCCTTGTATCAAACGTGGGTCTTCGTCTATTTTAGACTTCACTACAGCTACAGTGACGTCACCAGTGGATGATTTTGATCGACCTTCTCGGGGCTCGTCCTTTACGGAAAAATGTCCGGTCTGGAATCTTCGGAACCACTTAGAAACGCTGAAACCCGAAGAGAATAGAATGGCGAATTTCTGTTTGCGTTGGTGGTGGAATTTCGTCTCACCTATCCTCAGCTATATCTCCAAGACTAACAAAGAAATTGCAAAGGATGTGGTATTTTTAGATTTAACAAAAAGAAATTGAAAGGCACCAACTGACCATCGTACATACTTCGCGAAGAGAAAATTAGTCTTTCTGACACACATGCTCTTGGGTAGAAAAGGCCAATCTGGAACGGATTTATTAATAACTCCCGTAGAAACTGATTGAATTATTATTAGCGAAGATAAAATTTATTTTTGTTGCCACCCTTATATAAGCTTATGGTAGTCGTAGACCTGAGCCCCTCGTATAATGCCTCTCAGTATCAAAATAAGTTCGCTTTCCAACCATGCTTTTTTATTTTTTTCAAATTTTCTTCTATCATACCCAATTTTGAAGTGAAATTTCGAAATGGGCTTTGAAATTTCTGGACATTGACTATGGTCATTTGGATCTATCTATAATGTTGGCATATACATACATATATACAATAATTATCCACAGCTAATCTTTTTTAAAGGTGTCAGCTTTCATCCATCACATCAAAAAATAACTCTCGCCTAGTCACGGACATTTTGACTGAACAAATACCTTTCTTATGTAAGTGGACGAAGATGGTTTCAATTGATGCGTTGTGCTCTAAGAAAGGTTAATTTTCTACTGAACTATATACTTCTTAACCCAAAATGGTAAACACCGTCTGTTAAGTGAAACAATATGTTTTTTAACGATATTTTCTGATTGCTTACACCTACCTAAGCATGCGCTCGTGCCAACTCAGTTGAGTGTTGTACGAGATTGCTACGCCTGTGAGGCTAAAAATTAGAGTGAGCATATAATCTTTATAGTTCTTTTATGCGCTTCTAAAGCGCAGATACTAAATTGGATGGACGAGATATCGCAAAATGGAAGTGAACATGACGGCGAATTAGAAGTTGACTTTGATTCAGACCATAGTGAGGCCGACTCCACTTACCTCGCTGATTTAGACGACGACATACAGAATATTGATGTATCTAATCAAAGGGATATTCCACCCACATCGACTCATGTCCAAGAAGATGTACGTATATAGCAAATAGAATTACAATCTGCTCGTAAAAAATGGCTCACTTTCTCCAGAAACATAGTCCGTATTATGTCAAAGGAGAAGCCAAGTGCATAGTAGATCGTCTTAAGTGTTTCGAATTGTCTTTTACTTCAGAATTGACGGATAAAGAATTTATTGACCAAGCAGCTACCAAGTATAAAGCTATGAATATCACTACATCACATGCCGCAACAAATTGGTGAACTATTTGATCCTACGATTTGTGGATCCGAAAATTTAGCTGTAACGATTTGAGTTTCTTATCAAGTGTCTACATTTCGATGATCAGTACCACTTGCGATGATGCGCCTATTTCACAAATTTGGGAAATTTTTATCAAGCAATGTAGATATCTGTATAAACCAGACTCGTACGTGACAAAAGATAGATAGAAAATGTTTGCGTTCAGGGAAGGTTGCCCATTCCGTATGTATATTTCTATTAAGCCGGCCAAATATGGAATAAAGATATAAAAATTGTTTTAGAATGCAATGTGAAATCAAAATATATGATTAACATGATAAAGGGTGGTTAAATTGTAAGGGCCGATGTTGAATGTGAACCACACCTAAACGCCAAGTTTTTTTCCTAATTTAATTTGACATTTCTCTATTTCAGACTTACTCAATTTGAACCATGGAGAGATACACAATCCAACAACGTGTTAAAGTTATCCAGACTTATTATGAAAATTTTCGAAGAAAATCATCTTCAGTGATGAGGCACATTTTCACCTCAGTGGATTCGTCAATAAACATAATTGCCGCATTTGGGCGAATGAGAATCCAAGAGTGATTGTCGAAAAACCAATGCACCCACAAAGAGTGACTGTTTGGTACGGTTTATGGGCTGGCGGCATCATCGGGCCGTATTTTTTCCAAAATGAGGCCGGTCAGGCAGTTACTGTGAATGGTGTTCGCTATCGTGAGATGATAACGAATTTTTTATGGCCACAATTGGAAGATATGGATGTGGACGATATGTGGTTTCAGCAGGACGGTGCCACTTGCCACACAGCTAACGAAACAATGGCTCTTTTGCGCAACAAATTCAATGGCCGTGTTATCTCACGTAATGGCGATGTCAATTGGCCCCCAAGATCATGCGATTTGACACCGTTGGACTTTTTTCTCTGGGGTTATTTGAAAGAAAAGGTGTACGTCGATAAGCCAGCAACGATTCAAGAGCTAAAGGATGAGATAATTCGGCACATTAACGGCATAGAAACTCCATTATGCCTCAGCGTCATCGAAAATTTGGACCATCGTATGGAGGTGTGCCGCCGAGGTCGCGGCGCTCATTTGGCCGATATTTTGTTACATACATAATTGAGTAATACCAATATATCATAATAAAATAAAATTTCAATAATTTCTTAAATAGTTTGTGTTTTATTCAAAATCAACATCGGCCCTTGAAAATTTAACCACCCTTTATTTGGGAAAAAAGAAAATATAAACGAAACATTGGGCTCTTACTGGCTGCATACAAAACCTATACATAGGACAAATTGCAATTTGACTGCCGATAACTGGTTTACATCTATTCCGCTAGCTGATCAGTTGATTCAACCACCATACAACCTTGCTTTCATCGGAGCAATTCGAAGCCAGAAGTTTTTGCGGAGTTCAAACATAATTTATCACGTCCTGTTGGCACATCTCGTTTTGGATTCCACGAAAATGAGTGCGTGCAGCAATACGTGACGCTATTGGTCATACAAACCAGGCGTAAAACAGGGCAAAAGATCAAAATGTGATTTCTGTCCTTCGAAATCAAAGCGTATGAGCTTATAGTTCTGCGCAAAATGCAAGAAAACATACTGTTTAGATCACAGATCAAAATGTGATGCAAAAAAATATTTTGAAAATCCATAAGAATTTATTTTGGTGTTATTTTTTAAAATGTTATTTACTTCTCAGGACAATAATACACAATTGGTTTTCTTTTATCTCGAATGGAGCTTTTTTTTGCTTTTTTATTTTATTTATCATATATCGCCTTTTTATTAAAGTCGCCTCACAAGCGAAGTTTACCTTTAAGAAGCTTAAAAGTATGTTTACCGTTCTAGGGTTAATAACACCACCATCAACATAGAATATAGGGAGTAAATACAATAACAGGTCACAAACATTTATTTTTAAGATTGAATTTTCTATTAATTTTAAAAATTTCACACAAATTCGCAGTAGTCAATCGAAAAGGCGGACAAATTTTTGCCTGGAGTGTTTGACACCCGTCACCTGAGCGAATATTGAGAGCAAAACAAAAACAAAAATATTTTTAGCATATCGAATATATTAGTAAATGAATACAAAATATTAATGGCGCCAATATCTTTTTTGAATAATTAATTAATAGGAGCTAAATTGGCCACTTCTCCCACAGTGATATGTACCGAATTTCAAATAAGTAGACCCATAAATAAATTGTTCTTTGAATTGATCCATCCCTGGTCCACTTTTTCATTTTTTTTTTGCTCATATAAACGTGATCTTTACAAACGAACTTTGGATTTGTATATATGAGATATCTAAAGTAATTCAAATGAAAATGCTAGTTGGGAATACCGTTATTTTTATTGCCCTTCCATGCAATTAAACTGTATCATCCGAAATATAAATTTATAATGATCGATTATTTTTGATCGAAGCAAACGGTTGAATTTTTTATATTGTCTTTTATGGTGTCTTACATTGCGATGGCCTATATTTTAACTTAAATAATCTGTTATTTTATACAAAAGCATTAGTACGTGTGTATGTACATATGTATATGTAAGTGCGTGTAAAATATTAAAAGCTTTTTGATTTGTACTCTTACGAAAATTGCTTTTTGACAAATCAAATTTATGTTCACAAAAAGAAGACGGAAAAAATACAAGGAAATTGAGAAAAATTGAATGGTCATGCGTAAGCAAGAATTTCATTGAATTGTTTGACCATTAAATTTCCCAAAGTGCAACAGCAGCAATACACACTTGTACCAATGGCAATGTGGCAGCAACGACAAAGCAACACAGCAAAACAATGGCAAATGGGCAGATGAAAAAAGTGAGGAGGCAAAAATATTAAGTACTTATAAGCTTTGGTAACGGCGGCGGGGTGGTAGCGCAGCAGAGAAGCAGGGAAGCAGAGCATTAGAGGCGGCGGCTAAGTAATTGCGTAATGCCCAAAAATTGTCGACATGTTGGCGACGACTGCTTACAATTGCAATTGTGTTAACAACTAAACACAAACACACATATACACTTAGTTATACATTTATACTAATACTCTGAATGTGTGTATGTGTTTTTATGTCGAGCTCAAAGTGTGTGTAAGCACTTACTAAGCAGATAATGCATTGCAGCAATAGCAACAGCAACAGCAACAAGAACAACAACAGCAACACGTACGCACGCACGGCTAGATGACAATATAATTTGAAAGCAATTTTCTCGCCAAAATGCATTGGGGAATTGAATTCTACTGCTGCTGCTGGTGCTGCTACTGTCGATGGTAGTGCGAGAAATGCCAAGAAGTGAGGCGGTAGAGGCGGTATGGTTGCGAGTGCAAGAAATAAATGTCAGCAATAAGATTGCATTGCAAACAGAAAAAAGAAAAGAAATAAAAACCTTGGAAATGAAACAAATGAAAAAGCTTAAAATTAGAGGAGTTGTGCATATATTTTGTTGCTGTTGTTGCCTAGAAAACACTTTGTTCTTTGAGTTTTTGCCGCATACCATAATATATGATATTCACTTGATCTAGTTAGCATATGTAGTTACATACACGTGTATGGTACACTTATAGGCATACATACATGCACACGAGGTGTACTAAAAAACTATCGAGAATTCTTAAATTACGCCAGCTTGGATAATCTGACTATTGTTAACCGTGAAGTTTATTATGTTGGTTCGAAGGTGGCTTTGTTGGAAAACACCAAGACGCATAACCAATAAATTAGAGTAGGAGCTCGGTCGAGAATCCCTTCAGCGGCTTCAAAGCGCCAATTATTACACATATATGTATTTATATATAAACATGTCCTTGAGGTATGATAAAACGTTCAATTGGTTTCTTTGCTAATTTTGTCTGTGACAACCAGAAATATCTCCGTATGAAAATAAACTTAATCGTAAGTGGGCTTTATTTTCCCGATATTTTCTGAGCACACCTCGTATAAATGCATGTAAGCATTTAACAAGTGGGCCATTCCACAAAATAGTTAAACTAATACATTCTTAATTTATTTGTGCAATTACCTATACTAACACCAAATTAGCGATGGAGTTTACTTTCTTGTATAGGGAATATCGGCCGCGGTAGCCGAGTGGTTAGTGTTATGTACTGACATTTAGAAGGATCGGGTTTAAGTCTTGAGTGTATTTCTGACATGAAACATAGGCTTCTCGTTAAAAAACCATCAGCCGTTCGGACTGTATGTCCCTCCATTTGTTGGAAAAACATCAAGATGCAAAACCACAAATTGGAGGAGGAGCTCGGCCGAAAGTTGTTTCAGCGGATACAAAGCACCAAATATATAAATATAAGGATTACTATCCTAAATAAATTATGATGACCATATCATTGGGTTTTTATTAAAAAAAAATAAGTTTTTCTTGATATTATATGATGTATTCAGAATATTATGAAAATGAAATGACCCAAAGAGCTTAAGGGGGCACCGCTTACACGATTATAGCCGAAAAGAAAAATAGCGCGCTATTTGTTCCTCCTCTTTCCTGTTTGCCAGTTGGAAACATAAAGTGAAACCTGATCACTGTCCAACTTATCCTCCCAACGAAGTGGAGGTCTTCAGCTTTCTCTGCTTCCAACGGCGGGTACTGCATCGAAAATTTTCATAGATGCAGCGCTCTCTTTCATTTGGACGTTTTGCTGTCACTTTAATCGCTGAACTACATATATCAATGTAACCGTATAACTCATACGAGTACATCTCATCGTTCCATAGTCCGCGGTATCTGCCGTAACTAGGGCTGAATCATCGCTTGTAGACAATGGTAGATTTTTCAGATCTGAGGCCACTGATAAAATCCAAACAGTTTGTTAACAATACGCTCGTTAGAACTTTATATGCGATATTTGCAAGGGGTCCTCTTTTGTACGTCTTATTAGAGCCAATTCGATCTCTGACGACCTACCTAAAACCATATTTAAAAATAGCGAGCATATGGTGACAGTTCACTGACTCTGATCTTAGAACTCCTTCCCTGGCAATGTGAATTACTCTGTTTGTTTTAATTTCTTATGACATTATACCTCTCAGTTGATATATCAGCGCCTGTTAGCAGTGCAAAAGCTTCACTTGCATTTTTAAAGCAACACATTTATGCCTACCTTTCTTCATAAATTTACCTCTTTCTGGAGAAGGGATAAATAACACTCCGATTTACCGCAATTTGGTCAGCCTTTTTCGATTGTGTTCGTTAGGAAGATTGGTTGAAATATTAAGAACTTTAAAAAAATTTTTTTTTTTTGTAATCCCTCAACCCAATAGCCTTACGTTTTTCCTATTAGAGTCGCGTATATGTCGCCTCCGAGCACATTTCTAACTAAACTTTGTAATAAATATTTTTTTTCTTATTTATTGTTTACTTTTAATGGTCCACTATTAAGATTATATACATATTTTTGCAATTTTAAGTACACTGTACTGCTACTTAGATATCCCAAATCATAACACCAATCGAAACATTTTGACAACCCAAGGTTTCTCAAGACGAGAAATTAGAGCATAGTTGCTCGCTCGTGTTTTAAGAAATTTTTCTGGGTAATATTTTCATAGCTTGCATTTCCTAGACTAACGAATACCTCTACTTATTTATTGTCTAAAGAAATTCATTTTGATGGAGTTGAAAATTTCCCGCGTATTTCGCCAGGATATGTAACTTGAAAAATATTAGATAAAGCTTTATTTCATCCATACTGGTTTTGTTTTCTTATTTTTATACTTAATAGTTTTATTGAAGGTACTTTTTCAATGGCTAGCCATGTTTTATGTTATTTTAAGTTAAGATAACTAAATTTCAAAAAAATCTTGTTTAGTCTTTTATACATAAACATGGAAAATGTAAAACATTAAGGTAGTTTTTGGCTTTCTTCATTTGGCTCTATGAAACCTGCCAACCCAAAATACGACTCATAAAAATAAAATTTTTTTACGCAAAAAAAAAAAGAAAAAATTAGAAAACAGAGGGTAAAAATACTATTGCGGTTATATCGTTGATTCTGAGGTGATCAGAAATCGGATGCATCTTTTTAAAGTTGCTCAACTCTTCTCTCTATGCTTCCTCTACAATTCCATAAAATATTTGGTTCGGATTTCAGCTTCTCAGCCAATCGTAAATTAAGTATGAAGGACTATGAAAGGTGTTAAGGCATTAAAATATTGGCGCTAAATTACGTAACACAGTCCCAGCTATACTTTTGAGATACGAGAATTTTGTTAATCAGTAAATTAGGCGCAGCTCAACGCTCTTCTCAAGAAAATTTTACAGGGAAACGGTCTTATAAACAGGATGTCAGTGCTCTAATGACTTAAAGGTCTTAAATGATTTTAACCATCACTCTAAATATACCATACCGACCATTTTTATCACCGGTTGTCTGATATTTAAGATAAAAATGTTTCCAAAATCCAAACAATTTCTCATTGGAATCGCCCATAGCTGCATATATCCAATAAATAAATACAAAATGTGTATGTGTGCATATGTAATTTTGCAAAATTCAAATTTTGTCGAAATTTTTGCGTTAATTTCCCCAAAGAATGTATATGGAAGAGTGCAGAAGCGATTAGCCTGTAACCGGTTTGACACGCAAGCTTACAGATACCATTAAACTGTTGTAGTATAGTGGCTAATGCTGCTTGCTTTTACTATAAATTATTGTTGTTATTTTTATCGTTGTTTTTGTTGTTATTGTTGTTGTACGATATATAAAGTACTGTAGCAGTGTATGTACCCGTAGAATATTTGCTTTGTTAAGCATACAGTGCAAATAGTCACTTTTATTGTTGTCGTTGCCGTAAGTAAGTATTGACTACTGGCCTGTGGGGCATGAAATGCAAATGTGGTAATGCAAAATTGCTGTAAATTGCAAGTGCATTAGTGTATTAGTAAATATATGTATATACATACAGACCTACATATATATTGGCTTATTGACTGATGCAGTTGGGCACTTGAGCCCTTACGGCCATTGGAAAATTGGTTGTGGCAATAATTTTTTGATGCCTCCAAGGATGCGGAATGCTTGTTTGTAAGTACATATATACACGTATGTAATTTATATATATACTCTTATGCATTGCATTTAGTTTATAATACAGAAAATGCATTTTTAGCATTAAGCTTCACATGTATTTTCATCACGACATGCGGTTGCAAGGACTTATCTTGGTTTTAATTCTTGAGCATGCAGCGTGTGCCATAAGCCGAAGGCACTCATTTAAAAGTTAACTGTAAATTTTGTTATTATATCAATATTTTTACTACTCCCTTTAGGAAAAAATTTAGCCATAAATTACTCGTAGTAATGTGCAAATACAAGTAGAAGAAGTGGAAAAGAGAGAGCAAAAAAAAAACTTTGAAAACTGCAAATGATATTGCAAATAAATGAAATGCCACATGCCGCAATAACTCATGCTCAAATATACCTGAAGCTAGCATGTGTTATGTAATAATGAGTCTCACAGGATGTGTTGCATTCGCAAATGCATGGCAAGCTAATATACTCAAGCATTTCCATTGATAATCGTTGGCACATATAAAATGAGTTAAGGTATTAAGCGCTTCAATGTTCAAACCTGGAGTTTTCTTATCCGTCCGGACCACATGACCTAGCCAGAACAGCCGCTGTTTCTTGATTCGCTGAACTGTGTATGCTAGAGAGGACTTTATTGTAACCGGTTTGACAATATAGACGAATTTATCTTTGTCTTCAAAGTTATGACTGTCAACACTGAGTAGCGAGCGCGACGACTGTTGGCTTGATGACAGGATATATTTCGTCTTGCACTCATTCGCTGCCAGACCCATATTCTTTGCTTCCTTATCTAGAGCAGAGCTAACGCATCGGTTGTGGGCCTTAAGGACACTTAGGTTTCAATCATTGGGCATGTTTTCATCCGACCACATTCTGGAATGAAGCCGATGCATGCACCTTGGCAGTTTTTCATCTCCATGCTTGGAGCTGTAGCTGCCAGCCGAACCTCGTCATATTTGAGCAAAGGGACGTCTCTTCAATTGTCATCGATTGGGTTTCTGGATCACCATCTCCGTTTGCTCCTTTTCCACTGCCATTCATCGGGCTTGGGAAGTGTTCCCTCCATAAATTCAGTATTTCATCTCTCTTGGTTCTACAAAAGTTTGCTCCGGTCTTGAAGCCTTCTGTAGGTCGCTGTATTAGTTCGTAGAATTCTCGAGCAGTGCCTTGTCGGCCATCTTCATGTACATGCATCGCGTTTGCCGCTGTAGGGAGCTTGGAATTCTGTCCAACAGTTACCCTATATCGTGTTGCTGATGAGTATTCTCATAAAGCAGGTATGCAAGTGTTGTAGAGAACTGTACGGCTGGTTGTTGTTATTGCAACTTGTCGACGTCGAATCTTTCTTTCTTTTGTTGTCAGACTTGCTTTAATACACAGCGGCGTGTGCATAACTTCTTTGTGGCAGGATAATGATCCCAGTATATGTTAGGACGTACAGAACACTGGATAAATGTTGTACATCTATCAATATGCATGTGGGCTTTTCGATTTGGGATAGCCAGTTAGCTTGGGGAATTTGTAGTCGCCAAGCAGAAATTGACATCGTGGGGATGACCTGCGATCTTAAATATGTTCGTTCGTTTCTTCCATCGGAGCATAGGCGCCAACCGGCCTTCTTGGACGGTGGTGATGTCAGCCTTTAATTTAATTAAGATTTCAATTTCAATCTAGTCAGCAACTCTTTCCCAATTAAAAGACCGAATATCCCGAGTGCATGCCCTCAAATCCTGATCTGTAAATGGATGTCCGTTGGCTAGAGTACACTTGGTCTAAAACAAGAAGTCGTGAGCTGCTTGAACCTTACTTACTTACTTTGCAGGCAAGAACAACGCTTACGCAATTTTAGCCAAGTTAATAGCATTGCGCCATTCGTTTCTTCTTTTTGTTGTGTGGCGCCAATAGGAAATACCAAGTACAGCCAGGTCCTTCTCCATCTGGCCTTCCAGCGTAACCCTGCTTCTTGATTCGCTGAATGAGAGGACCATAAATCTTACGCAAAACTTTTCTCTCGATAACTCCTAACGCCGACTCATCAGATGTTGTCATTGTCCAGGCCGCCGCACCATATAGCAGGACGGGAACGATGAGGGACTTGTAGAGTTTTGTTTTCGTTCGTTGGGAGAGGACTTTAGTTACAATTGCCTACTTAGTCCAAAGTAGCACCTGTTGGAAAGAGCGATTCTGCGCTGGATTTCAAGGATGTCATTATTATTGGTGTTGTTGCTGGTTCCTAGATAGACGAAATTATATACGGCCTCGAAGTTATGACTGTCAACAGTGACATGAGAACCAAGTAGCGAATTGGCGCAGACTGCGAGGTCCCCTCTTTTATGGATTGCGAAGAGCACACTTAGATTTCAATCGGCGGTTATGCTTTCGTCCGACCATATTTTGCAAAGTAGCTGATGCATGCACCTTGTCAGTTCTTCACCGCCATATTATCATAATTCTAGGTACGTCAGCTCCAGCCGCTTTGTTATTTTTTTAAGCGAGCGATTGCTATTCGGACTTCTTCATGGTCTGGTACTGAAACGTTTTTTCCATCGTCGTTGATTGGGGTTTCGGGTTCACTATCTCCGTTTACTCCGTTTTCACTGCTATTCAGCAGGCTGGATAAGTGCTCCCTCCATAAATTTAATATGCTCTGGGCATCGGTGTCCTACAGGAGCCTCCTCCGGTCTTACAATCTTCTGTAAGCTGTCGTGTCATTTCGTAGAATTATCGAGCATTGTCCTTGTCGGCCAGCTTCTCAAGCGCTTCATACCCACGCATCTCAGTCTCTTTCTTTTTTTTCTGAAGATACATCTTGTTTCCGACTTCAGCTCACGGTATCTATCCCATCCCGCACGTTTTGTGGTCCATCGAAACGTTGCGAGGTAGGAGGCATTCCATTTTATCTCCACTAAGACACGGCAGTTCTCATCGTACCAGCTGTTTTTGCGAGTTTTACGAAATTCGTTTTCAGCTGTACGCAGGGAGCTTGAAATGCCTTCCCACAGTTCCTTTACACCGAGTTGCTGAAGAGTGCTCTCAGAAAGCAGGAATGAAAGTCGAATAGAAAATCGTTGGACAGTCTGTTGTGATTGCAGCTTTTTGACGTCTAACTTTCCTTGTGTTACGCAACGCATACGTATCTTCGTTGCAACAAGACAGTGGTCCGAGTCGATGTTGGGTCCTTGGAGTGTACGCATGTCAAGAGCACTGGAGACATGTCTTCCATCTATCACAACATGATCGATCTGGTTTTGTGTTTTTCGATCAGGGGACAACAAAGTGGCTTGATGTATTTTTTTGTGCTGGAATCTAGTACTAGAGACAACCATATTTCGGCCCAGGCGATGTCGATCAGCCTCAATCCATTAGGGGATGTTTCGTTGTGGAGTTTGAATTTCCCGACAGTCGTACCAAAGATACTTTCTTTGCCCACGATTTTCACATCGTGTCGTGGGCAGCGCTCATAAGTATGCTCTAGACGCTCATAAAAGGCATCTTTGGCCAAATCGTCCTTTTCTTCCCTCGAGGCGTAGGCGCAAATCAACGATATGTTGAAAACTTTCGCTTTGATGCGGATTGTGGCGAGACGCTCATCCACCGGAGTGAATGAAAGTACTCGACGATGGAGTCTCTCTCCCACCACAAATTCGACACCAAGTTTGCGCTCATTTATATGGCCGCTGTTGTAAATGTCACAAAAACCTACTCGCTTTCGTCCTTATGCCGTCCATCGCATTTGTTGGGCGGCGATGATGTCAGCCTTTGTTCTTACGAGGACATCAACCAGCTGGGCAGCGCCACCTTCCCAATTAAAGGACCCTCAAATCGTGATCCTTAATTCGTTCGCTGGGGTCGTCAACAGAAAGGGGGTATCTCATCAGAGGCATTGTATAACTTTTAATTGGGGCTGGTTTCGACGTGGCGGGTGCTAAACCCTGCGCACAACCTCGCTAGGCGAGTAAGTTTAAAGATTTTACACATTTATATAACGAGCCGCTTGCTTCAAGACTGACGCCCGCTCGCAGCCGCACCTCTGGTGAACATACGCTGTAATTCGACTTCGGCGGACCCTTAAACCGAATAAGTCGGAGTGACTCCACTGAAGCTTCCTCTCTCATTAACCGTGACCCATTGCTCAACACGGGTTGGTTAACGTATCTCGCACAAGGGTTGCTCACGTTTCCAGGGTGAGCGACGTGGACGCAAGAGTAGGAATTGAGTATAGCCTCGAAACTGTAACAGAACTGCTGCTTGAACCACATGCAAAAAAATCACTTCTGGCCACTTCAAGGTGAATGGTCATTAAAAACTTTCATCACTTGCGTGAACGTATATACATGGTCCATCGCTGCAAGTTCGATTGGAATTATACATTATGTAATTTCAGATGTTAGGTTCGTGCAAATTATTCGGTAATAGGAAACTTTCTGTTGGCCTCAAATTATCTAGCCTTTCAAGATCAGGACGGCTGCAGTGGGCGCATGGCTAGCGGTGAGTGTTGCTCTATGGAAGGTCACGGGTCCCAACCCTGACTTGAATACTTGCAAAAGCACTTAAGGTCTTGAAAATAATCTTCGGAATAAGAGCATAATGAATTCTATGATCGCCTTACAATAGGTGAATGAGAAAGGGTATGGTTCAGCGAACAGTTGCATAAATATGGAAAGAAGATTGGCGCGATATGTGGCAAATTTATTTGATGGTTATAAAGTATTGGGTGATTAATTATTCAGATGGATACTAAAGAATTTTTAAGGAAACACTCTTGATCTTCTTCTTTGCTGTAGCCGAATTAATAACAGCGCACCAGACGTTTCGCCTTTTAGCTGTTCGAGGCAAATTGCAGACGCGTGCTTCGACTAGAAGGACTGGATCGAATACTTTCGGAATGGATTATTATAATAACGTGACCTGGCCAGTCTAGCCGCTGCCTCTTTCTGGCCCTTGAACTTTGTCAATATCGCCGTATATGTCATACAGGTCATCGTTTCATCGTCTGTTGTATCCGCTAATAAAAAAATACCCGGGAATATTAATAAAATGATTACGTTGATAAAGCAATTGCCCCAATGATCTTGCCATCCTATCCCAAATAAGCCCAACGACTATTAAAGGTAATTGAAATCGAAACTGACTGGGTTGAGAGACAAAGAGACAAAGAGGTTGAGAAGATGCAAAGAGGCAAAGAGGCAACTAGTATACAATACAATCGCGGTTTTTATTCCTGAAATATCATCTGAATCGCCTGAGTTTAACTTGCCCTTAGGTGCATATATTGCGAAAAGTTAAAATAGTTTGCAAAATTGAAAGACATGATCCAGTTTCACGAAAGTTTTGCCGTAAGCGAAACATGCAATGTTTGTTACATAAAAATACAAGCAATACAATTCATAAGATCAGCTGTTGTCATCAAACGAAGTTACTTGATGAATGACACTATAGTTATTTTTTCCATTAAACTGGAATTTTGGACAAATAATACTCAGCTTCATTTGAACATAGCTATTTTTGAATTTTTTTTTTTGTACTTTTACACATTTCATGTGTCGCAGGGTTATCACAACCGCGGCAATATAATCAGTCTCATTACCTAATTGTCCCACCTAGTACATTTGTATCTACAAATCAACACTGCCAACTAAAATCATCGTAATCAGATAACTGTATCCCAAAGTCCCCAAACAACCCATTTGCCCAGATTTGAGGTTTTGTGCAAAAAATCTAAGCGCGTGAAATTTTACATTTTACCCATGTATGTACATATAAACCAATTTTTACCAAAACTCATTGAAATCGGAGGACTATATCATATACCTCCCATACAACTTATTTGTTCAGAAGATAGGAAGCGTACGAGGGCTGCTATATATATTTCTGGCCTAATAATGAAAATACGAATATTTATCAACGAAAATGTTATTTTTTTTTTTTGGATTTGGCTCGTCTTGGAAGACCCACACGGTCGATTGCTGTTTTGTTTTGTGCTCATACGCATAGATCCATGATTCGTCACCTGTGACGATCTTATAAACGTCTTTTGAAGCACCGCGATCGTATTTTCTCAGCATTTCTTTACACCAATCCACACGAGCCTTTTTTTGAGCGATTGTCAAATTGTGCGGGATCCAACGAGAATACACCTTGGGCCAGGTGTTCATGCAATATCGAATGTATGCTGGTGGGAGAAATGCATAGGCATGCCTCTATCTGAAGGTATGTTACATGACGGTCTTGCATTATCAGTTCACGTACGGCATCGATGTTTTCTGGCACAACGAATGTTTTTGGACGACCTTCACGGAATTCGTCTTTGAGCGAGCGTCTGCCACGATTGAATTCGTTGTACCAGTTTTTCACAGTGCTATAGGATGATGTTTCATAGCCATGCAAAGATTTTAGTTCATCGATGCACTCTTGTCGTGATAATCCACGTCGAAATTTGTGAAAAATGATCGCACGAAAATGTTCACGAGTTAATTCCATTTTTTGGCCGAGATGAATTCTTTAATTCCCTGTAAATAAAACAATTTACGATTAAATGACAAAACGTTCTGAGTGATGTTATGCTAAACAATGTCAAACTTTCCAATGGAAATGTCAGATTGCACCTGGCAACACTTAGTATTGCCTAGGCCAGACCTAAATATAGCAGCCTTCGTATATTAGTGTCAGATTTGATATTCTACACACGTTGAATACAAATTAACATTGATTCCGATTCGGACTCGGAATACTTTATCATATCATAGCCCCTTTTATGGAATGCATTAATTCGTGCGGTTTTCTAAGAGAGGGCTCTACTAGTATTATTTCGCGTCGCGTTCATCTGTGGCTATATTCATTTCAAAGGTACTGTCATTTCGCGTCGTTTTCAGCGCCACCAAAAGAAGTAATTTTTACATCTGATTGTCACTTGCGATAAAAAATGGATTCATTATGATAACCCAAAGCGCAAGAGATCGTATTTGAAGCCCGGCCAACCATGGACTTCCACGGCAAAGCCGAATATCCATGGTGCCAAGGATATGCTATGTATTTGGTGGTACCACAAGGGTGTGCTCTATTATGAGCTATTGAAATCGGGTCAGACGAGCAATGGTGACCTCTACCGAAAACAATTGATACGTTTGAAAAAGGCCATCGCGGAAAAACGACCAGAATATGCGACCAGACACGAATCAATAATTTTTCATCATGACAACGCTCGGCCCCATGTTGCAAGGCCAGTTAAAAACTATTTGGAAAACTGCGGCTGGGAAGTTCTACTTCGCCCGCCTTATAGCCCAGACATAGCCCTTTCCGATTACCACTTGTTCAGATCAGTGCAGAATGCCCTCACCGGAGTAGGCTTCACTTCAGAACAGGGTATCAGAAATTGGCTCGATTCTTTCTTGACCTCCAAGCCGGAGAAGTTCTTTTGGGATGGAATCCACAAACTGCTAGAAAGATGGGTATACATCGTAGCTTTTGAACTTTAAATGTATAACAATTTTTCCACAATAAAGTTTTAATTTTCGAAAAAAAAACCGCACGAATTAATGCATACACCCAATAATAATGGTTAAAGTCCGGTTATGAGCCCATAAACACCTACCTTTGCAACAACGGCTATTAGAAATATTATATTTCTCACATTGCCATCTGCACTGGCATTTCTGTAGATAAAGGAAATAATTCATATTGGTATCATAAAAGTGTGTTTGTGGTTATAATATTGTTAGTTAACATATAGAAAAATATTTGTGAACAAATAAGTAATGGCTCATATTATTTTCGCCGTTTTAAGGAACTTCTTTCCTCGCCAAATCCAATAACTCTAAAGTATATTTATTCCTATAATTTAGCAGTTGCATTCACATTTTACATATTCGTTTGTACCCAATATAAAAAACTCCAGAATGATTCGCGTAGGTAGACAACTTTTGAAGACCTTCCGTATTCAATTCGAAACCATAGCGTTTATTGGGTAGTAGCCACTTTAGCATATTCATATGTGGATTTGTGTGTGCTTATTTTTAAGTGCTTCTTTGTGTAACTACTAAGCATCTTCACCAGCTCGGCCAATGACAGCCGAAGTGTGAACTACACAACTGCCAAGCAAGTGAGCGCCGAAACACTTTAGCTGCTTCTTAGCTGCTTAGCTACTTAACTCTTCGGCTATAACGGCGCCTTACAACTTGACTTGCTGGCTTAAATGTGTTAAGATGAATTATGGTTGAAAAGGGTCTGTCTGTCTGATGTTACACAAAGCAATTGAAAACCTTTGTTTATACGCTTTAAAATGTTTAATAGCCAAGGGCATATATCCATTTTATATTTTATAACAAAAAAAAAAAATAATAATATAATATAATAAAAGAGTTTTTTTGGTTTTCTGTACAATTTTTAGTTTGACTTTTGTTGGTAATGTGTCATCTGAATATAAAAACAATCTAGCAAATTCCAAACAATACGTAGAAATATTAAACATATTTGTACTTCTACCATTTTGAGCTAACTAAATTTCACGCCGAAAACTCCATGAAAAGATGCAGCGATTAACAGGGGTTGTTAAGGCCAGAGTATAATCATGTAGAAACCCATCTGGTTATCGTTGTTCAGAACATATTTAATGTATGACAGGAAAGCTTCTCCAGTCTGTTGAATGGCAGTGAAACAGCAACACCCAGAGATGACGAGCCCGTAACCCCAATTGATGATGATGGAATAGACGTACCATTACTCGACTATGACGTGGTTCGACTATCGATTGCCGGTTTAAAAAATTACAAAGCGAATCCGAAGGCTTATCGGCTGAGCTATATAAACATAGCAGTAAAGAGCTGGCAACGATAGCCTCTTAAGTATCACATATAATGTGCTATCAAGCATTTTGTGCGAAAGCATATTGACCTGGTAAATTGACCATATATTCACCCTACGCCAAATGGAAAAGACAATAATCAATAAATTTCACCTATTTATATTATAAATTATAAAACTGGCTACGACAGCCGAAAAGGAGCTGCCTCTAGGCGTAATGTCTGAATTTGTTATTCGTGCAAAACTTACATCACTTTGTGAACTGACTCGGAACAACACCAGATCCGTACTAAGATTTGGGAAAGATCTCCTCGAGCCATACGAGGTTTCATACGGGGTGACTCTTTATCACGCGACTTCTTCAGTTTGCTCCTGCAGAAAATAATAAGAGCTGTAGAGCTAAATAGACAAGTTAAAATCTTTTACAAAAGAGCGTTCAATAGCTGGCGTATACCGATGACATTGATATCATAGACCTTAACAACCACGTCATTGGTTCAGTTTTGTCCAATCTTGACAAAGAAATGGAGCATGGGGGTCTGGTAGTTAACGAAAGCAAGACGAATTATCTTCTGTCATCAAACAAAATCTCGGCGCACTTACAGCTTGTCTCCCACGTCAGTGTTCACAGTCTTAACTTCGACGTCGTAGATAATTTCGTCTATCTATGGACCAGCATACCCCGGCCACGGTAGCCGAGTGGTTAGCATTGCGTATTGCCAAACGGAAGGCTCTGGTTCAAATTCAGGTACGACCAACATACGAAAGCTATAGAAAAGCAATTTAAATAAAGAATTAAGTTAATTTTTAAATTGCTGTCGCCCCTCGGCAGGGAATGTCAACCGCTCCGAGTGGAATTCTGATATGAAATAAAGGCTTCTCATAAAACACCATGAGCTGTTCGGAGGCAGCTTAGTATAAACTGAAGGTTTGTTGGATAAACATCGAGAAGCTAACCGCAAATTGGAGGAAGAGCTCGGCCGAAAATCGCATCAGCGGTTACAATGCGCCAATTATATAAACGAAGAGGCGGTGCCCACGCTAATGAGGAAGAATAAGAAGATATTCTGAAGGCAACTCCGTAGCAAAAACCACCGGCTTGGAGTAATAGATAATCGCGATTATTCAGACCTCTCAGTTAGTAACTGATATTTTGATTAAAAATTTAATTTTTACCATCAAATCAAAAGTGCATTAAATACAAAAGGTCGCACACCAGGACGTGCTAAAGCCAAAAGTCTTCAATGTTTGAGAGCCACTGGAAGTTTTCCGTCACAGTAATATTTATCAACATTTAGGCTTTTTTTGTTACTCTTTTTTATTTACAACAGTGTCCCGCTTAAAAAAGTAGTCACTTTGAACAGGTCGTTTAAACGAAACATTGGCGAATTTTCAAATAGGTAAATTCTCATTTTCAGATATTTTCATAACAACATAATTATTCGTATTTATTGGAGTTTATCTACAAATACATGCATATACTTCTATATATGTATGTACGTGTTGATAGTCATTTTAATGTATATATATAATTACATGATTTATTTCAATAAATCCAAATTTCTATTACAATATAAACGTTTTTTCATTTCTTTTGTTTCGAAAAAATACTTGAGGTAAACCGGCATTCGCACAGTTTATATTTTGTTATATACAAACAAATATATACATTTTTTGCATACAAAAACAAGAAATTAATTCTCATATATGAAAAGTTGTTGAGTCCCTCCAAGGTAAGATTCTCGACTGTGCGACTATTTTGGTTGTCAAAGTTTGTTTGTAAAGGGTGGTTAAATTTTCAAGGGCCGATGTTGATTTTGAATAAAACACAAACTATTTAGGAAATTATTGAAATTTTATTTTATTATGATATATTGGTATTACTCAATTATGTATGTAACAAAATATCGGCCAAATGAGCGCCGCGACCTCGGCGGCACACCTCCATACGATGGTCCAAATTTTCGATGACGCTGAGGCATAATGGAGTTTCTATGCCGTTAATGTGCCGAATTATCTCATCCTTTAGCTCTTGAATTGTTGCTGGCTTATCGACGTACACCTTTTCTTTCAAATAACCCCAGAGAAAAAAGTCCAACGGTGTCAAATCACATGATCTTGGGGGCCAATTGACATCGCCATTACGTGAGATAACACGGCCATTGAATTTGTTGCACAAAAGAGCCATTGTTTCGTAAGCTGTGTGGCAAGTGGCACCGTCCTGCTGAAACCACATATCGTCCACATCCATATTTTCCAATTGTGGCCATAAAAAATTCGTTATCATCTCACGATAGCGAACACCATTCACAGTAACTGCCTGACCGGCCTCATTTTGGAAAATATACGGCCCGATGATGCCGCCAGCCCATAAACCGCACCAAACAGTCACTCTTTGTGGGTGCATTGGTTTTTCGACAATCACTCTTGGATTCTCATTCGCCCAAACGCGGCAATTCTGTTTATTGACGAATCCACTGAGGTGAAAATGTGCCTCATTACTGAAGATGATTTTCTTCGAAAATTTTCATAATAAGTCTGGATAACTTTAACACGTTGTTGGATTGTGTATCTCTCCATGGTTCAAATTGAGTAAGTCTGAAATAGAAAAATGTCAAATTAAATTCGGAAAAAAACTTGGGGTTAGGTGTGGTTCATATTCAACATCGGCCCTTACAATTTAACCACCCTTTATATAGGACTGTGAAACATTAAGTTTGTTAGATTTTTTACCCAAAACTTCATATTAGAATAAACCGGTTGTATGGAGACTACATGATATACAATACAATAGTTCTTCTATTTTGATAGTTTTCGGTGCCAATATTTATTTGTATAAACCTGTATATAATACTCAATTTGATGTTCTTAGATGCTATATTGATAGAGCTTTGACCAAAGCCTAATATCTGAATAAATCGGTGCAAATAGCTTTCATGTTGTAATCCTCAGGTTTCGATAATCTTCAGTTTAATGACGCTTCTTTGACGGATACCAAATCTGAAAAATTGGTATATACATTTGTGTTATAGTGGTGATCGTTTATATATATCAGTGCTTCTATATACTAAGGTTAAATGAAATATCTCAAAAACTCAGGGCTTAGTTTGCATACAAACAGACGGGCAGAAAGACAGAAGGACAGTCGGAGATAGCTAAAATAACTCAACTCACCCACATGCTGAACCGATTGGTATAAATTCTTCTGGTACTTACATATTTCGGACCGAGGTTAATATATCATTTCATGTGCATTAAGAATAAATAATTGTCTTTTTGGCAAATCTAAGAGATTCCAACTTCTGTTTTCCTAAATATAAATCATCAGAATGTGAAATTTAATATAATTTTGTATAATATTAAAGTAGATATTAGTAGAATTTTAGCTTTTTTACAATATATTTCCTAGCTGCCTGCCTCTTAAAGCACTAATTTGCTGGTCCATAAGCTTGTCTGCCATAAATTTCGCTAATCTACATGGATTTTAATTCCTCGCACCAAACAACATTCTCATTCGTAGCTAATTCGCTCAATCTCACTATGCCTCAACTTGCCGGCCCACCTCTTTAAAGCACTTTCTCCAACATGCAGTCCATTGCCCGACTGCTGATTTTCTGCAGTTACCACCTGTTCAACCGCCTGTCTACCAGCTGTCTGTTAGGCGTTTAATTCGTTGCTAACTTACTTGCATTGAGTAGCATAGTACGCGGAGTGAGAGGCGTTGCGCTTCAGCGGAGCAGACATACTGAATTAAATTTCGCGCTAAAAAAAAAAAACTTGGGTTAGAGTGGATTTACAGGATTTACGCGTAGCTGTTACACGGCACAGATGTTGGGCTTGCAGCAGTGGGTGAAATACAGTGGCAGAGGGTTTGTTATTTTTTGTATTTGTACACCAATGTCAACTGTCTCTGTTTGTTTTTCATTTCCGCCTCGATATCAGCGTACAGTTGAGTGTAGTTGAGGAAAAGGAGAAAAATAATAAAACGGCGACATTGAACTGCTGGCTAGGCTGCGTGTGGGAGTTGGTCTGGTGTTTTGCTTAAAGAAAGGTCGATTTCTTTTGGTGAAATTTCGTTTAGTAGCAAAAATTCTAAGACAATTAGAAAGGCGACTAGACACAGACGATGCGCTAATGATTATGACCGATAAGCAGAGACACAAATTAATGGTTGGCTGGCTTGAGGAATGGCTGGAGAAGAGACAACTTCTGTCTTTGTTGACTGACTGCTCCTGTCTCCCGCCTTCTTGGTGAGCATCACAATGGTTGTTAGATTGAACGCCCGCAGCTACGACCCGCATCCTTTTTTGAAGTATGCACAAAATAAATGTTTACATTAAAAATCCTTATTTGCATAATTTGCTTAAGGAATCACACAGTGCAAGAGATGCGAGAACAATGACAAAGGCAGGCGAAAAAAGGTAAGGTACTTTAGACAATGACATACGCACACACTTATGCTGTACTGAAATATTTTATGAGAAAAGTTAGCTCTTTGGTAGCGTTGCGTTGTGGCCTCCAACCAAATATCCTTTCCTAACATAAGGCGTTAGCAAGTTAATGAAAATTGAAAGTTCGTGTAAAATGCTAAGCAACATTTTTAACCTTGGTTTTCTTGGCGAATTCAAGTATAAATTTTTACTGATTTTTTTCTGAATTCGTTATTTATTACCGTTAGTTACTCGCGAGGGGTCGTCAATTAATCGCCACACATTCACTTTCATACAAATGCAATGCATTCATGTGTGTTCGAAATGCATACAGATTGTACAGTGAAATGTGCTAGACATAAACTACTTGGAACTAGTATTGTAAGAATTTCCAACTAGTTGGCCAATTGCAATTTTTTTTCAAAAAAAATTTGATATTTTCACACCGAAGACTCCACAGGTTGGAAACAGAAATATACCGGTCTTATAATAGTTTTTTAATGAAATTTTTAAACTTCACTAGAAAAATGGTAAAAATCTGGCAGAGACGGTTCGTAAAACTGAAACATTTTTCGATAGTCGTGAAGCACCTTGTCGGATCGCAATACAGAAATTGGTGTAAAAAATGGAGCTGTTGGGAAAAGTTAGTGATGTGAAGAATAAAACATGTGGACGTCGCTCAAGAACCACTGAGAATATTATTGCTGTACCCCAAAGTGTTGAAGGAAACCCAAGTTTGTCCATTCCTCGTCGTTCTTAAGAATTGAAACTTCTATAAACGTCAATACACCGTATTTTGCATAAATGCTTGGGTCTTAAGGCTTATAAAGTTTAGTTAAGATAAGACCTCAAGCTGATCGGGCGGTTTATGGTCCGATGGTTTCCGGATCGTATTATCCATATTTTAATTTAACACCTTGGGACTTTTTCTTTTGAAAGTTTCATAAAAATTATACCGTCCTGTAAGCATCATTTGGTTGATATTCTGTTTCATTTTTATTGGCATATCTTCCTCTTTATTTTGAAATAAACATCCGATCATTTATATCAAAATAAACCCTGTAGTTTAAATAGCTTTGAACTGGACAAAAATTTTATTTTTTTTTTAAGAAAATGATTGAAATAAATACTGAATAATAAAATAAATAATATTTTCTGTTTAATATTAAATAATACTTTAAAGTGGATTAAAAAATCTAAATTTTGACAAAAAAATTGCTAATTTAATAATTAATAATGAAGAAAGCATAACAAATTTTATACAAAAAATAATATTAATAAAAAAAGTAAAATATTAAGTATTTTTTTTTTATTCTATTTAGTTAATCAGTAATTTGTTCCAGATGAAAAATTTCTTGTTCACCGCGAATTGCAACAGAAAAGTCTAGGAATATTGGCACTTTTTGCTGTCAGAAAGCTAAGTAACTCTACTTGGGCAAATCCTTAAATGTACATAGGTATGTATGTAGGTATATACGTTTTGTAATTAATTACGTACCATTTTCTGACTGAATTCCTTTCAATTCATTTCTACCTCCGAACACTTGTATGCATTTTTGCTGCAATCTTAGTCAAGAAAATATACACTTTTGCATTGTTGTACTTCTCTCTTACCTGGGCTTTGTAATTTTATAGAGATTTTTTTCTCACACTTCCTCTCCACTTTACAGTTAACTTCACATTTGCTCTTTTGCTAATAGAATTTTTTATTTTCAACTCCAAACCCTTCCGGCTTAAAAATGATATTCTTCGTACCTCTGATTGGGTTTTGATTGTTTGCAAGCAGCATTGCAGTGCTTGGTGGTGGTGAGGGTGAGTTTGTTGCAGGGAGCGGTGCGAAATTGCGTGATTACTTTCCTTCAAGGCGAATATAGTGCACATAAATTTCAGTACCGATTCCTTAATGTTTGCTCTGGTTTTCCGCTTGAGTAATAAATTTCATTTTGGCATTTGGCTTACACATTAGCCATATTTTCATAGTTGACTTGCAATTCAATTAGTTTGTTGGGTAATAAAAGAGATACAAGGGAGAAAGAGCTGCGAGTATTTCGTTTTCGTTATGCCAGAGGTCTGAGCAATCAAAAGTATTAGCTGATATACTTAATTATTATTATATACGATATATAAATACAAGATAATAAAATGCACTTACGTATGTGAAATAAATAAATTCATGATATTTAATCAGTAATTACATCAGAGGTAATACTCTTCTAGAATTTTGTTTACATAGTCGTTTGTGGACATACGAAACCAGAGTAATTGGGAAGAAGAATAAGCACAACACTAGAGATGGTATTGAATGTAATATGTGAGCAGCTGAACATTTTATTCAGTTAGGTTCCTCACCATATAAAACGCGACATCTTGAACAGTGACCTATAACAAAATCCTCAAAGACCTCCCACAAAAGCGAAGAATAGTAGCAACGGTTGCAAGGTTTCTCTGCCATGATGTGGCTCACTAGACGGCAGCTTTCTTTGTGTAGAAGATTTGATTTTCCACTATCTGAAACGAGTATACGCAAACTCGCAGGTTTACTCTTAACGGAGGAACAACAGGGTTGTCCATTTTGTGGTTTTTATAATAAAAGTAAATAGAATTCTTTTAAAATTACTCTTTTCATGAAATTTTTTTTTTGGTTTTTTTTTTATAAAATTAAAAATGTGAAAAATTGCAACATCTATTTAGGTTATTTTTCGACCAAATTTTGGTACATACATATATAGCGGTATCTCAACCTTATGTGAAGGAATGTTGATTTTCAAATGCTCAAGAGTTAAAAGTTTATCCGCATAAACATGATTTCGTGCAGCCCCACAAAAAAAGTCAAACTCTGTCGAATCGCATGACCTCGGCGGCCAATTGACATCGCCAAGATGAGATATTAATCGAACAGGAAAGTTTCTTTCGCAACAAATCCATTTTCGCTCTTGTTGTTCCAATTGGCACCATCTTGTTGAAACTAAAAGTCGCGTTCTTCAACTGCAGGCAATAAATTTGGTTATCATACGAACCTACCGCTTCGAATTTATAGTCGTTTTCAAAAAAAGTAAGGTCCAATCACACCTCCGGATCAAAAAGCGCACCAGACGGTAAGTTTTTTTTTCATCACTGAAGAAATTTTGTTCGAAAATGCGCGTGCAACTGCGAAAATCTGTTAAAACTCAGTAACTTTATTTTTTTTACAAAAATACCTCAACATTCCGGATAACGATGAAACACCAATTCATTTAAATTGCTGCCGTTGTTTAAAATCCTTTTTTTATAACACCAAAGAAATTTATTTATTGAATAGGTTTAAGAATCGTAATAATTATTGAATTGCGTCAGGTAAAGCATGGTGACTCAAAATATTGGAAGATACCTTTATACCGAATACGCTGGTTTGCTGAGCAAGAATAAACGTTCGCTAAGGTATTGGGGAGATTTTTCAGTTACGATAATTTCTTTGGCAGAAATTCGTCTTTCTTGTATGCACTATTGGTATGTATTTCAAGGTCTCTGTGAACATTGTCGTTGCCCGTACACCACGGTGTACTCGTGATATTTTGTAGCGTTTTGAATTGAACCCGATGAACAGAAATCCAGAATTGTATTCCATACTTTATGACTCAATAAAAAATTTATGTTAGTGGTTTTAAGTTTAGTGCGCTGTATTTTAGCAGAAATTCGGATGTTCCAGGGTGATTGTCAAAGTATTTAGTTTCTCTTTCTTGTGGGATTATTTCGTTGTTTAGTTTCAGTGTTGGGCATGATTCCGTTTTTAGAGTGACTGTGATATGCTAATTTAGTTGTGCCAGCTTGACAGCGAACTTCCATGGAGTTTTAACACATTTTAAACTTCTTTTCTACACAAAATAGCAAATTCTTTGGCGAATGTTGGTATATTTATGATTTTTGGAATATCTCTGCAATAAATAAGGCTTACAGTATTGATCCCAAAAGTTTCTTTGAGGAGTACCAGCCATTCTAAATGCCAGGGCTTTCAAATAATTTTTCAGATTACGGTCGCCAGGGCAGGGAATGAAAAGCCCTCCGAGCTTATTTCTGACATGATAAAAAATCCATCGGCCGTTCGGGGGTGGCTTATTATAAACTGTAGACGGCCACCACTAATTGCTAATGGGATTGACTTCTGTTGTAATACCAAAAATTTGTGCAAAATCACGAATTGATTCTTTCGTATAGTTTCTTATTTTCGAAGAAAAGGAGATTTTTTGGATCACAAGACCTTTTCGAAAAAAAGGAGAACAACAAAGAGAAGGGGCAACAAGCTAATTTACCGAATTGATGACGATAACATTCTTGTTCGCATCCCAGATTAAATTTCTTAACGCGAATAAAAAAAATTGCTTTTGTACAGATTCCAATTTATCACTATACAATTGATAGTACGGACTCCATACAACTGAGCCATATTCCAAATGGTAATTTGGTAATGTATGGGTCCTTGAACTCCTTAGCCCAACGTTTAATGAAAGCTAAAACTCCTTTTGCCTTATTAGCACAAGCATTTATATGATTTCTAAAATCTACCTTAGGGTCCATTGTGACACATAAATCAATGAAGTCGTTTGAACGTTTTTGTTATGTCTTTAATCTCAGGTTTGATCGTACTTACGTTGGTATTAGTCTTCAAGACACTATAGTGAGACAAAGATGTAATAAAAAAATTATTCATTGCTGCATTAGGTTAATGTTTATATGTACTTTGCTAAGGTGATTTGCAAAACATTTTTCCTTGTTTTTTTCAGAACGGACCCAAGTAACCAGCGGTTTCTCAATTCGTAATGGTGACCTAAAGTACTTTACGCCCTAATAGAGTGACTTTTTTCCTCTTTCTCATATTTTAAAGTATTCTTCAGTTTTCAGCAGGTTCTAATTTAGTTAAGAAGAAGGGGATCGATAATTTTACCATTCTCAGCGGAGACGATGTTTTTCCATTACAAGAGGCTAACTGTGGCTGTGTGTATTGTACTACGGAGAATGATTTTGATGTTGCTACAGTATCCTCTATTGAAAATAAGCAGTTGAAAAATTTAATATTGTTTTCTATTCGAAATTCGAATAAGCTAAGAATTAAATTTTACCTCATCACACCATAATTTACACCTAACTTCACATACAGGAGCAAAGTTGAAAAATACTTTGCTTCATTACAACTCTGCACTATACTTCAATAAGCTTTATTGTCACCGTCGGTCACACAGAGATATCACCGTTGATAATGTCCTACCTGTCAACTGGGACGCCGGTTTTTTGACGTTTGGAATGTCAAAAGTTTTTTCAAACAATGTGAGACGGACACAATAAGCCAAGCGCACAAAACAGCCACACATAGACATGAACTCCCATTCAGTACAGAGGAAAAGTAGCAAAAGCGAAAACACCTACGCTCAGGCGCAACCGACGCGGCGGTAAACAACGCCAGCTGACCGCCGACCGCAGTTCCCGGTGTCCACAAAAGCATCACTGCTGTCGTTCACCCAATTCTATTGTCCTTTGCCACCAGAAGCTCTGTTACTGCTGCTGTTGTGGTCACATCAATGAGTTGTATCGCATTTGTTTGTAACAGCTTACCATCCAACCATTCCAACTCCTTCACCTACCATGCCACTCGTCATTTGAATGTAAGTAAGTGAAACTCTACTGAATTGTTGTTGCTTTGTATCGCATTTTTCACGCGGGGCCACGTGTTGGTTACTGCCTTGACGATACAACGATACAAAGCAACAACAATAAAAATCGGGCAAGAATTGTACTCTCGCTAACTTTACGATGTTTAGACTCGTGCCGCGCTCTCACAGCTCACAGCTCACAGCTCACATTACATTTACTGCTTGTATCGTTGTATCGCAAATGCGGCTGCTGTGTTTATATTTTTCACTTCGTCAGTCGTCAGCTGGCAAAGCCTACAGCCCAGCCCGCTGTTGTAGCTTTGTATCGCAATGGTTGGCATTTCAAGTGTTGGCGCTGTAGTGAGTGTTATTTATGAATAAACAGGATGTAAACAAAATACAGTGCAGCCGTGCGGCATTTAGCGCGAAAGGGATTTTTTAAAAAACATTTAAATTAAGAAATTAATTTTTATTGAATTTTTTCCATTTTAAACCAAGTTACGCCATTTTCTTTTTATCTTATGTGCTTCTCTATTCAATTCATATAATATTCCATGTATTATATAGATGTTAGCATCACTTGCAAGCGCCTCCCCATTCGCTTTATATAATCGGTTATATGCTGCATATTTTCGTTTGCTGACTCCGCCTCTGGTGCGCGCGCTGGTGTATGGATTTTCCTTAGTAGTGGTGCTTAAAAATTTCGCTTTTTGCAAATTCGGTTGTAGTGGTGAGCACGAGTCAGCTACTGTTGCTCTCTCTTTGGTTTCAATGTATTAGTTGCCATTGGTTACTGCTACTGAGTGCTGGCGGAAATCTCTGAAATGTTGTGTTCAGTATGCTACCCTACAAATGGTCATGAATTGGTGTTTAGAATGGTTAAATTTACACAGTTATAAGTCTAAATCTAAAAATATTGTAAATTTTCAGAAATTTCCTACATTTGAAAATTTTGTATAAAAGCTGAGAACGACTTCAGCACATAATATCTTTAAATAAAAACAAATTTCTTTCTATTTTCAAAAAAATTTCTGAAAACCTTTGCTATGTTCTCTTCGGTGTATCATTTGGCAGTTACCGCCTAACCCTTTTAAAGTCTAATTGTAGCTACGATTTTAGAACAGGTGAAGTAAACTGACATCATTACGTTTACTGCTGATTTTTGTTGCTTAGAATTTAACAGTGGGTTTGCTACTGTTGGGCTCTATACCATGGACTGCTGTTTGGTTTCTGGATCGTACTTATAGAACCAAAATTTTTCACCAGTAACAACTTCACTAAAGTGGCTGGACTGACCATTTTCGAGTTTGTTTAAGAACAATTGAGCAAACTGCACTCGAACCTCGAGCCTTCATTCAAAATTCGCGGTACCCATCGAGCAGATTTCTTCGTGCATCCCAGATGATTACTTAATATCCGCGATACAGCTATGGCATTCAAGTTCAATGCAATCATTTCGCCGAAACTCAAAGAGAATCACAAGTCGAATTTCTGTTTGCATTCGTGGTGGAATTTTGTCTGACCTATTCTCAGCTATCTGGTGTTTTCTCGTCTCCATTTTAGGGGATCATTCTAAAATTTGAAAGAATGACTAATAAAGTAATTGCAAGGGATTTGGTATTTTTAAATTTAACCAAAACAAATTGCAAGTCACCAACAGACTAGACTTTTGTTAATTTGAATTAAAAAATGTCTTATTGAAATATAAGAAAAATCAACAATGACTAACGAAAATCGTAAATCTTTCTTTTGCTTGGCTTAGGCATAACTTATGTAATTATAGCCGAGTCAAAAATTGCACGCAAGTTACTGTTCGGCACCAAGTGGACACACCAAGCGAAGCTGGGTTCTTCTGCGCCTGATCCTTACAGGGGAGTGAATGTCTTCCTTTTTTTCTACTTCACAAACTTTATTTCAAAGCTACAGAGTTAATGCGTATATAATGACAGCTGATCTATCCTTTGCCTGTGCTGCTCCCCTTTGCCATTTCCGTAAAACTTTTCTCTGGGGAACTCTTAATGCCGACTCCTCAAATGTTGTTACCGTTCAGGCTTCCGCAACGTACAGAAGGACAGGAATGAAGAGAATTGATTTTTTTTTTTTTTGTTCCGGGAGAGAGAACTTTGCTTTTTCAATTGCCTACTCAGTCCAATACACCTAGCACTTGTGGGCTGCTTACCAAGGAATAAATGCACTGCAAGGTTTTTGACATCTTCCCAAATTTACAAACCACCAAACCAAAATTGTTTTTTCTATATATGGCTAGCTGAACGAAAAAATCAAGGAACTTTGTTCAAGAAACTTTGGTCGAATATTGGTTTAGGTAGAGCAGTGATAGAGATGAGACTCAACGCCGCCGTTTAGTTGCCTGGGATGTAGCTGATAATAGTTAGGTAACTCGAAAGTCTGGTTAGAGTACAAGTGTATGCATTTTGATCGGTTGTTTGTTCCTAAAAAGTTCAAAAAAGAAATCGCGGAATATGGCTTGGTTGAAACAAGTCTGCGAATAAGTTCAGTTATGGTTGTAATTATTGCAATAAAATAGGTGAAATTTTCATACACTTTTGATTGAAAAATCGAGTGGGAACTTAAAAATATATTACGAAATGAAATATACAATTTTTTCAAATACATTTTACTATAAGAAATTTCAATTCTTTCAAATATTAGCAAATAATTTTTTTTCTTAACAAATATTTTTATAAGAGCGCACTCTTTGCCATGAGAGCAGAATTATAAAATTGTTTAACATTTACATCGTATTGTTGTTATTTAAGCGCACACATGGTGACATACACTCTCAGCCAGATGTGTAAGTAATATCCTGCAAATGTTAGGCACAAAGTCAACGCAGTCGTTTACCAGCCTGAGCGCTATAACCAGTCGCATTAGTGGCACTTACCGTTGCTTAGATTGTGGAAAATATTAGAAAACCACAACCAAAAGACAGCAAAACCTATATGTCTGCCACTCATTTGCAAACCACAGCGCGCTCTGCAGTTGGTGGACACACACTTTAAAGTGGCGCAACAAAAATTAGCATATCAGCAGGCGTTCGTGTGACAGCATTTGTTTTTGTGTTGCGCGCAAAGAGTGCAACGTAAACTTACAATTGCACACGTACATGTACGCTACCTACACCTATGTATATGTGAAATGCTCTCGTGAACTGCTGAGGGGTGGCTCATATTTTCTATTATTTCATGAGCGCAAAATGTAATCATTGTTTGGTTGCGTATACGACACGGCGCCCCGACCAAGTCCATGCCAATGCATGCATTTCAGTTCAGCTCAGTTTAGTTGAGTTGCGTGTTAAAAGTGGGCGGCGTTTTGCTATGCATTGGTTTATTTTCTCATATTTCTCACTACTCATATTTCTATAGCCTTTTCTGCTGCTGCTGCTGCTTCTTCCTCAACTTTTTCACTTTCCTCTGGGTATTTCTGGCATATTTCGTACGCTTTTGACAACGTCAGCAATTGCGGCAAAAACTGGCGGCAGTTTATAATATTTTATTATGCATTTCAATGTAATTGTGTATTATATATGTATGTGTGTATGTGTGTGTGTGAGTTTGTATTTACAACTTAGGCTAGGTATGTGATGCCAACCTTAGTGTCGCATTTTGTGTTCTCATTGTGTTTGCACTAAAATATTATTTTTCTCTTTTCACTTCTTCTTTCTTTGATCCTATGCGCTGATGTGCCTGCGAATAGACTGCGTGTATTGTGAGTTGTTGTTTTTGTCATAATATTTTTACATGATTCAATTGCTCACTTTCTATTATATACAATCGCAAATGTATATGTGTTTGTGTTTGCGTGTTTCCACCATCATCGCCGACGTCTGTCACCGAATGCCTCGCTCTTGCTGCCTGCTGCATGTACGCGCTTATATTATACATATATATATGTATATATGTGTGTCTATATACTTATTTATGTATATGTGCATGCATAACGCGACATACAACGACTATGTTTGTGTGCTTAGCTCAGCATTTGCCCAGCAACATTTCAGTGTTAATTCGTCGATTCGAGGCGGTTCAGTTGCGCTCAGTTTCTTACATGAACATTTATCGGCTTGTGTACTTTCTTATTCCGCTTTTACGGAATTAATGACATTTAACGGTTAAAGTGTAGTGAAATATTAAAAAATTACATTTTATTGAGAGCAAAAACTAAAAGAAAAACCACATCAACGCTTCTCTAAGCATCTACAAAGCCCTATATCTCGTACGTATGCCGTCGGTATATAATTGTTGTTGTGTGTTAAGAAATTCGATACAGCTGTTTTGTATTTGTGTCAATGTATTTGCCGGCGTTGTTGCTGGTATTGCTGGCCTTGCTGTTTCGTGTATCGTAATATGTTTGTTGTTGGGCAATATTATGAGCAGCTAGTGTGAAGTGCATTTCTTTGCAAATGTGTATATGTTTGTGTGTGCGTGCGTGCTCTTTTTGACTCTATGTTGCAGTGTAATTTTATTTCAGTTTTGTTGTTATGATTTTTTTTATTTATTTTTTGTTTCTTTGAACCTCTTCGTCGTCTTGACAGCTGGCCATGTGCGCTTTGTTTACAACGTATGTTGTTGTTATTGCTTTGTATTGCGAAATGTTGTTATTACTTAAGCGAGTCGCTTGTAATGTTTTGGTATAAGATACAAATTCATAACAGTGACAACTTGCAGCACGTCACCGCTGACGTCACTGTTTTGTGAAACTCTCCGTTGGTGCGCCACTGCGCATGAGTGACTTATGCTGAGGAAAAATATTGAAATATTTTCAATATTTTTAGCCCATTATTTATTTTAATCACAAAATTAAAAAAAATGTAGTATAGGATTTAATCAAAAATTTATTAAAGATTTCTTGCACTTGCGTTTAGAAATGTTTTTTTTTTGTAACTAAAATCCTTAATCCGTGGAAACATTATATTGAGTTTTTGATAAATATCAACAGGCTACGAGAATATAGTACAATTTCTACAATGACGAATTAACGCATGTTTGAAAATTTGTAATCGATTTTTATTTTCGCAGTGTGAGATAACATAAAATATACCGTTTTATAAACGTGAAGTACCCGCTAAGAGAAGTTAAAAGCCAGCTGTTTTTAAAAGGAGATTAAAATAAAAATCTCAAATAACAGTACCAAAACTATTAATTTTGTTTAAATGAAAAAGCATCATATTGAGTTCTCAAAGGATCAAAAGACTTGCGCACAACAAGCTATGCAGGAAGGACTTAAGACAGTACTAGGCATTTTAGTTTTATTATTTTATTGTTATTTTTAGAATAATCAGTTATGATTTCATTCATTTTTCAATACTAAAATTTGTTACCCGGTGTTAAGCTGTTACATTTGAGTTAATTGGTCATAACTTAAAATGAACCCGTTTTTGTGAAAATTACATCAAGAGACTGTCATATAAATTCAGTATTTCAGTAAATACAACAGAAATAATAAAAAATATCCAAAAATAAATTCGCAAATATTTATTTTGCACAAAAAATATTTTTTGTAGTGCTTTGAAAAAATTAAATAAAAAAATCAAAAGAGAGATTATGCGTTTTTTGCTCGCTATAAAAATTCAGAACAAGGTGCAATTTATACAATGTATGTATTAGGTCACATAACAAGTCATTCCTCAAGTTGCCAATAGATGTCTTTAATGATCTGTATCTCGCGTCCTGTGAATGAGTTTGGCTTACGCTAGATTGCGTTAGAACGATGATAACTTGTACTAAAAAGAGATAATGGAAGAAGTGTTGATCAATTAACTCAGTAGTGTTTGAGCGCATGTCAAAAATGGACATTAGGAAAGAGAAGAGACGCTATATTCTACAATGTTCTTCTATGAAGGCGAAAAAGCAAGTAAGGCAGCTGAAAATGTGAATAATGTCAATGGTCCTGACACTTTAACAGCCAATTCTGCAAATTTTGTTTTCGTCGATTTCATTCTGGTAGTTTTGATGTAAAATATGCTCTTTGAAATAATCTTCTCGATTGTCCAAAAGCTGAATAGTGCACAAAAAACAGTTTGGAACCTGGGAAAAAGGCTGGATACACAAAGAAACTCGATGTATGGGTGTCACATGAGTTAACGAGAAGAAACTCCATGCACCGACTTTCCATTTGCGAATCGCTGCTAAGATAAAACCAAACCAAAAGCAAAATCTGCCCATATCTGAAGCGGATGGTGAGTGGTTAAGAAAAGTTGAACACTTTAAGCAACGTCAAACGAAAGCGACGGTGGTCGATGGGTAGTGAACCGGCACATGTGGTCTCCTTACCAGAATTGACGGCCAGGAAGGTTGTGTGCTTGGTGGGATTGGCAAGACATCATCCACTATTATCTGCTCTACTACGGCTAAAATCCTATCATATATTTTTAGCAATTGGACCCACTGAAGGAATCATTAACCCAGAAGCGACCTGCTTTGGCCAACATTGCATTTCATCAGACAACGTCAGACTACATACTCGGCAGAAACTCTGAGAGCTTTTTACGGAGGTTCTTATGCATCCAAGTGATTATCATGTGCTCTTTTATATGGGAAATGATTTGTTTTGTGAAGAATTGGCCTCAAAAAGCCTGTGAAAATCGATTGTTTAAACTTTTTAGGCACAAGGCAACTTTGCAGGATTTGTTAGTCCGATTTTCAAGCTTCAGTAAAATACAATTTTAGACTGTTTTCATTATTGACGCACAAAATTTAAACGTATTTTGATGAGCTCAGCGAAATGGACCAAAGAGTTTGTATAAATTTTTACTTGAAAAATGTGATAAGCACTGTGTAAAATGTTATCTACAACCTCTGCAAACGATATAGCTGAAAGAAATAGTATGAACGACCTACAAATCATAATTTGAAAATGCGCTGATGATGTTGATATATTAAATGGACCATGTCATGCTATTTGTTCCAAAGTTTTGAGTATAAAACGAGTGGATAAAACTGTTGTTGCAAAATTGTCGAATTTTCACAAAACCAGCGGCGAATGGAAATTACACAGAAATCAACGACAGTGCAGAATAACTGAAGAGAAAAATAAGAGTGATGAATCATGAACTTACGGATGTGACGTAGAAACTAAGGAATAATAAATGCATTGAAAGCATTCTAGTTCTCCAAAACCGAAAACTGCCCGTCAAGTAGAGGTCAGGCTTACCGTGTATTTCGATTTTAATCACATAGTACGTACATCATAAATTCAGGCCACCAGGTAAAGTGCTCAATAAGTTTTGATATCTACAAGTCCAATGGCGTTGCATACAACAATTCGAAAAAGGTCTAATTTCTTGGAAAGGAGCACATAGCTTTCCGAGTTTGAGAATTTTTACGGCGAATCGAAGAAGCACTTGCAAAAGGGCATAGGGCATAATCTGGATTATTATGAAATCAACAACATCAATATAGACAATTGATCATTATGCTTTGATTTGAGAAGGTAAAATTTTTCAAAGCTGCTATAATGGCAAGCAACTCAATTATGGAGAAGACTTCAGTCAACCAAATTATGTTAGAACGTTCTTTTTTGAGCGTATTTTATCTCTGAGTCTATGATACTTAAGATACTTATTCCTCGAACGTTTTTGATTTTTCGTGATTTTGTAATACATACTTATGTAGCCTGTGGCTCATGTGTTGTTAAGGAGGAACTTGCCTCTCTTTAAACAATATGTAACAATTTTTGCTATAATATGAACAAACTCTTTTAATATATATCCTCTCCTTAAAAGTTAAAACAGTAGTATGACAAGAAGTTAATACATTTTTACCAAAAATCCCAACATGAATTGGAAAAAAGCGGCAGCCAAATGTGCGGGTGCCCGCATTTAACACTTCAAAATAAATGAAAGGGAATGAAAACAACGAAAAGGCTGCTTGGCTAGCGACAATCTGTTGCAGGGTTAATTTTGAGTCGGGCAAAGCAACTGCCGACGGCTAGTGGCCATACATACCGAGCGAGTGGATGAGTGAGAGATTTACAAGCGGCCTCAAACAAAAAAGTGTCAACAACTGTTGGCCAAAAAACATATGGCAATTATTCAGCACAATTGAAGATGAAGTGCGGTAAATGAATAACAACCCACTCGAAATCAGCTGCAAAAACAACAAGAACACGAAGAATGGTTACAATGATGGAATAACAACAATAAATAATTGGATGAAGTAGTAATTGTGTTGAAAAGGGCAGCCAGCACGAAGTAAATACGCAAAAGCAACGTTACTGCCATGTATGCTGAACGTATATATGTATAAATATGGTAGAAATTCATACGTGTATGTATACGCAAATATTTATATATGAATTCCAAACCTCCACCTCACTTCTTCGTACTCGGAGCAACGCTGTTGAAGTGCTGCATAAGGGCACACCGTCAATGGGGTAGAGGGCGACCGGTACGTTGAACGGCTTATGCTATGCTATGCGTCTGGCAGCCATCAGCATGCCGAACCTTCTCTTCACTACTTCTGCTACCATCACGGCAACTGCTCCCTTCCCAGCAATTGCAGGCATTCTACACCTCTACACCTTGTGTTGTTTTTTCTGTTGCAACAAACAAATTTTCGGTGATAAAATATTTAAATTTAATTAAGGGCAACGGACAATACCAACGCGAGCAAAACATAACCATTCGTTGCTTACTAGAGTGGTGGAGTGGGGGCAAGTGGAGTAATCTGATTCATATGGAATGTGGAAAAAGTTAAGGCGGCATTCTCCCTCACAAAAATTGAATTCTAGCGCAAAGTTTGTGCTTTTGTTTTCTTTTGCCTTTTGTCTGTGCTGGATTTATGGTCACTTTTGCGATTTGCCTTCATTACCTTTGTTTCACAATATTGTTGTTTTTATGTTGACCGTTATTTTGTTTATATTTAATTTTAAAGGGTTTCGTGTTTTAGTTAGATCAAAAGAGAATCATCTGCAAATTCCTGTATGTAGAAATTCTATTTGATGATTTTCCATTAACTGAGTATTTGTCATTCTCTGTGCTAATTTAATATAAATATTTAGTCTTCAAAGGTAACATATGGGAATTTAGATTGGATATTTTAGTTGAAGAATTCTGGGCTTAGTATGCTTATGGGACTCTGGGTGAAGGTGAAAAGGCGAGTTATTTCCAATTGGTATAAACTTCTAATATGGTATGCTTATGTTTGCATATTTCAAATAGTTAAACAGAAATTATGTACCAAAGCAGAACAGACTTATTATTTCGTATAGCACATACCTAGTTCGTATATTCAATAATATATTCGACTGGATCCAAGGAGTTGATATCCAACTTACTATACCTCGAGAAAAAAGTCTGTTATATTAACTGGATTACAGGTTGTAGCAACAGATTGCATAGTTAAATCCAGAGATACTTAACAAACACAACGATAACATTTCGTTTCGCTAACAAGAAAAATTCACTTAACGAAATGAAATCGTTACCATCAAAACAAAATGAAATTGTTAACGTTGAAACCGCATAAACTCACAATTAACATTAATTTTAAAATATTTTATATATTTATTTTATAAATATTTTACAGCACACTTTAATTTTAATATTTAACATCACCTGTTGACGATTCAACATTAATGACAGCTTTTCGTTTCGGCTTTAACGTTAATATTTCCAAATGTTTCAGACGAAACGATAGAAACTTTAATGATCAACAGATCTGCATTCAGATTCTGCTGAAAGAAACTCACAACATTATCATTTAAATTAACAGATGACAGTTAATATAAAGAATTTTTGTATTAACAGTGCGATCTGATAGGGGTAAGGATTATCCCCAGCGTTATAAAATGAAGGCATCGATATACAAGAAAAGTCGTCTCGAAACGGTGCCTACGCCAATAAAAAAGAAGAAGAAGAATTAAAAAGTTTGGCTATAATCTTGGAAAACTTTTCATTGTCTAATTATTCCTTTTATAAAAATACATTGTTATTATTCACTCAATTTTGTTGTTTTTTTTTTTTGGTGATGATAAAAGTTTTTTCTATTAGAATTATTGATTATATGGTAAATGTAGGTATAGTTAATTTAACAATTCGTTAATTTTCAGTACCATCTATCGATCAAATATCAATCTAACCCTCCGTTGTGTTGACAAATGGTCTCTAAATTTTATAATATTTATCAGTGGAGAATAAATCGGGTTTTCTCAAAACCTTCATACGCATGCTTAATATTCTAATGCACTATAATACTATGTTTTCACAAAATATTTGTAAGTTAGCTTGCATTAAATATAACATTTATTGTATGCTCATATATAAATTCTTTTATAGAACTGATGTGTGGAAATGATGAGGACAACGATTCGTAAGTCACCAAATTATGTATTGTATTGTTGGTGTCTGATGTTTATAACGAGCTTGAAGGTGGGGAAAAGTTGTCCGAAAGTAACAAACATATTTGTGATTCTTTTACAAATCAATCTTTCAAATGACAGATCCGCACAGAAAACAAAATGACGGAGGAAAAGCTAACAAAGATGAGAAATTAGTACTGGTGGAGAAGTACCAAAATTTTAGTCGAATACTGTATTGTGATCATATCATTCGTTATATTAAAAAAATCTTATATTCTTAAAATTTTGTAATGTACCTAAACTAAAACAGAGGAACCAAACCTGCTTTTGCAGGTACTACATAAAGTGGTTTTATATTTTATGTATAGTTTTATAAAAGATTTTTTTTTGCAGTTAGTAGTAGTATAAATATATATATATATATACATATGTTGGAAAAACATTAAGAAGCAAAACCATAAATTGGAGGAGGAGCTCGGCCGAAAATCGCTTCAGCGGTTACAAAGTGCCAATTATATATATATACATATGTATATATCTATGTATAACATTAGTCAAATGATCTGAACAAAGTTTAGTAGGCGTGCTATTTGTAAGAGAAATTAGAGTTGCACTAAAAATGGCTGACTAAGGTCTATAAATAGATTTATCTCTTAAACAGAACCTTTTCCGACCACTTCGGTTACAATCAAACTAAGTTTTCCTCACTTGTTCTAATTCTGGTCACCTATCGTCCAAACTCTCGACTTTTTTCCGATTCTTTTAACATATTTTATACTCCGGAATGAGCTTCAATTTCTTCAGCGATTCTCATAGGATCTCCTCAATCGATCGGTTTCCCCTCATCGGTCTTTTGAGCTTAATAAATAGCAAGAAGCCAGATCAAGGAATACAATATGAGTTGACAAAAACTCACCAAGAATCAATGCTGTATAAGATGAAGAATCAATGCTGCGTAAGACGAGAAATGGAGCATCGTAGCGAAAAAACGTGAAAAATCCAGTCTTGTTTAATAATACTGAAATAAAATTCCTTGTGGCGGTTCAAAAAGTATTATTTTGCAGTACAGCTAGGGAATCATGGATTAACCGGTTTTCGTATAACAGCGAAATAAGAAATATATATATATATATATATATATATATATGAAACTCTTAAATTTCTTGGCTGTCAAATGTTTTCACTCGTACTTTCGTGTCGAATTTAATTTTTATATTCGCGTTAAATTTGTCTGCTGCTCAATTATCTAAATAAACATTTTTCACAAACTTTTTTTTTTTTTAATGTAAACATACATATATTGTAACTGCACACCATGGTAGCACCGCTCCCCTTGGGCCTACTCTGGAAAATAGTACTCGTAGAACAACATGTCGTATGAATTTACCAAACAAACAATAGAGAATGTGGTAAAAATTGTGAAACAGCCTATCGGGAATCTGTTGTGCCGCCGCTGATATATGTACTTCCACATACGCACATACGTTTTTTTATTGTTCACGTCAACAGAGTGCCCTCGCTTGAAGCCCCTCCCACGGTTGCTTGATTCTTTACCAACAGATTCACTAACTTTTGTTTACCAAAGTTTCCATTTGTGTTTTGTTTGTTATTCAATATACTTACACGCCCGCTTGTTGCGTTGTAACTACACATACATACCCACGTACATACTATACATACGAACGTATGAGAATAAACACACTCTGCAGCAGTACATACGCTTTAGTGAAGGCAATTTGATTTGCCGTAGAGAGTGGTGAAGTGGTGGAGTGGTAGACTTTGTCAGTGGAAAGGGGAGGGAGTTTGCTGCAATTTGCAACAAGCCTCAAAACAAGCTGAAATTTACTCGAAATTGCTGACGAATTGTTTCAACCAATGTTTTACAATTGCATTGCGGCTAGTTGTTGAGCGGTTACTCTTGCTGTTGTTGTTGCCATTGTTGTTGTTAATTTCATAGTTGTTTGCGTGGATTGTTGTTTTTGTGTTTACAGTTACTTCCACGCTTGTCGCTCATACCCCGTACATACTCGTATAAATGCCGTCTGTTGCTTGTCATGAAATGTTGCTCGTTGTTGCACGACGAATTGCGTTGCCAATGAATGCTTTTCAATGTATCTTTCCTGCATTTTCTCTTCTTCTTTGCATTTACCATACTGTTGTTGTTGTTGCTGTTTGTAGTTGTTGCTTTCCAGTTAAGTGGAATCAGTTTTTAAAGTCTCCTGTATTATTTTTATTTTTGTTTTGTTTTGTTTGTTTGTTTCTAGGTTCTTGTGGTGACGGGAAGTGTATTTAAGTTAGCTGTGCATGGATGTGTGTATGTATGTGTGTGTGTGTTTGCATCAGGACACATTGTCGTCGTAGGTACTTTAAATTAAAATTCACTCAACTGAAAAATTGGTTTCTTGTTTCTTGGTAAACTTTTCAATGAACTCACTTCGCCACTGAATCTTTTAACAGTGAGACGTAGCAAACAAGCACAACAACAACAACAAGAGATAGCAAATATATCGCTTACACAAATTGATATGAATGTATTTCTATATTTGCGACTCTCAAATGTAGCCGAAGCATCTGTTAGCCCAATATTAAGATACCAAAATGTCTTCTACCATGTATCTGTAAAGCTCGCTTGCTGAAGTCCAATAATTGGTCTGCTATATAGAAAATCAAATCAACACAAATCCAAATGAAAATGGATGAGGAAGAGTCTCGGCAAATGTACCATTAGCTTAAAAGGCGAGGGTTCTAAGCACGCATCTACCGCCTTGTCTTTGCAAGTGGTATAATTCTGATCACTTGGGTTTTTCATGCGGCTTCTGCAATTTGTGGTGTTCGTTGTGATGTTTTACCAACAAATGGAGGAACAAATGTTTTCTCTAAACCTCCTTGGCACTGTCCGATGACGGATTTTTATAGGGAGTTTTAATTTCAAGTCAGAAATATGCCAAGAAGCGACAACCATTTAAGTTTTTCTGTAATTTTGGATTTTTGAATGGATCCACCTGCAAGTTGTGGCCGTTACCAACTTTCCGGAAAGTTTTCATATCTGTCAGTAATAATCATCAGTGTCCGTTTCTGACAACAACATTGCTTTTTGCCGCTTTGTAAATGTCCGAATTTGTGAAGTTTTGATTTTCTATTTCAATTGGCAAAAAGTGTAGCTGAAGCCCACCAAATACTTGTGGAAGTTTTTGGTGAATCTGCGCTGTCCGAGAAGTCAGCTGAGAGTGGCTGCGAAAGTTTGAAGGTAATTATTTGGCAGCGTTACTTGATCAAGATTCGTGCCAACCAAAGGAAACCAAATATGCAAAGCATTATCAACTACAAATAATGCGCTTGAATCGTGCATTGCTAGCATGACAACGCTAGTCACCACGTAGCTGTTACGGTTAAAAACTACTCCTAAAAATGCTGAAATGGGAAGACTGACCTCATCAGCCGTATTCTACAAACCTTACTACTTCCGATTACTGACCTTTCATAGCTCAAATGGTTGATTGATTGGATCGAGGACAGAGAGGACTCATTTACTAGAGAAATGAGAAAAAATAGTCGCTTCAATTTAAAATACTTTAAATAATGTATTTTTATAAATATTTTCAATAAAAATCACTTTTTTGCACACAAAAAGATGGACCGAAATAATTGGTACTCCCAGTATGAAATCAAGTACTCAAGGTTCAGCTTTCGTGCTAAACTTAGCATTATTATTAAGCTATGAAGCCTTACATTTTAGACTATGTATGGTTTGAAAAATTTTTTTTTGGAATTTTAGCCCTCAAAATTTTTTTTGCACTTTGGTTGTTATAGGAGTTATGATACTGTATCACACGGTTTCTATAATTTTTAATTAATTTTTACTCCATATATTTAGGCAGAAAAGCCTAACAATATTTCGTGCTCTTTGCTATTAATTTTTGGTGATGATGACTGAGATATATCACCTCTAGAGTATTTAGTTGTAAGCTGCATTCACCACATTGTGTATTTTAAAAGCAATCTATATCCATTTTCCGTTAAACATTATTTGGTCAAAAAAATAATATGGAACGTTTTTTTGAACAAAGAAAACAAAGCCTAAAAAAAATTGTTTGTATAATTTTTTTAAATATAACGTAACAAGTAGTATTTAGCGCAAAGTTAGTTAAAAGTTAGACATTTATGAAAATTAATTGCTTTACTCCCGCATAATGCGTTAAAATCGTTAAGATCTACTACAAAAGTGATATTCAAACGTTGCCACATTTCGTGCTTATTAATATCGTGAATACGAGGGGATTAAAAAAAGTTCGGTCAGTTGGTGACTTTCAATTGGTTTTTGTTAAATTCAAAAATACTAAGTCCTTCGCAAGTACTTTATTAGTCTTCTTTTCAAATTTTGGAATGATCGGCTAAAATGGATACGAGAAAACACCAGACAGCTGAGGTTAGTTCCGACGAAATTCCACCACCATGCAAACAGAAATTCGCCATGCTGCTCTCTTCGGGTTTCGGCATAATTTACAGCCAATACAAATATTCAGTGAATGCGGTATTTCATATGGAACGATTGCACCGTCTTTAAAGACTATTTCTATTGGGTGTATGTATTAATTAGTGGGGTTTTTTTTTCGAAAATTAAGACTTTATTGTGAAAAAATTGTCTTAATCAACTCCTAATATTTTTGCAAGCTCTTCTTGCGTCTGGCATGCATCTGCGTCGAGGAATGTCTCCAATTCTTCGTGTTAAAACTATTTTGCCTGTCCGTCATCTAAGTCGAAATTACCACTTTTAAACCGTGCAAACCACTTTTGGCACGTTCGTTCGGCTAAAGCATGGTCACCATAAACGTCCAGTAAAATACGATGGCTTTCGGTAGCACTTTTCTTCATGTTAAAGTACTGAAGAAGAACTCCCCGCAAAAACACTTTTTCTGGTACAAATTTCGACATTTTCAAATGAATTAAACAAATTTTTGTTCACGCTAAAACAAATGACATCTACTGAAAACGACGCGAAATGACAGCACCTTTGAAATGAATATAGCCATAGATGAACACGACGCGAAATAATACTAGTAGAGCCCTCTCTTTGAAAACCCCAGGAATTAATGCATACACCCAATAAGTGGTTCCGAAGATTTCAGACCGGACATCTTTTCGTAGAGGACGAGCCCTGAGAAAGTCGACAAAAAGCGCAAAATGAGGCTCGAGTGCAGTTTGCAACTTTAGTAAAGTCGTTACTGGTGAAAAATCTTGATTCTATAAGTACGATCCAGAAACCAAACAGCAGTCCATGGTATGGAGCCCAACAAAAGGAAACCCACCATTAAAATCCAAGCAACAAAAATCAGCAGCAAAATTAATGATGTTAGTTCATTATTGTACTATTTAGTACACTCAAGAGTGCTTACCAGAAGATTCCATAAATTTGCTTTAACATCATGACAACGCGCCATACCACACTGCTGAAATAACGAGTAATTTTCTGGCGATCTCTGGGATCGAAAAAATACGTCCAGCACCAAATTCCCCCGATATATCCCTTATATTTCAGGTTATTCCCAAAAATTAAAAAAATAAAAAACCATTAACCGTTCGGAGGCGGCTTAGTATAAACTGTAGGTCGCTCCATTCGTTGGAAAAACTTGAAGACGCAAACCCACAAATTGGAGGAGGAGCTCTGCCGAAAATAGCATAAGTGGTTACAAAGTGCCAATTATATATAATAGAAAGACTACTCTTTTCTCCTTTATTTCATGTCAGAAATACACGACCGCAATTAGAAAATTTAACTTATTTTTTTATTTAAACTAATTTTCTATAACTTTTGGATGTTGGTCTTACCAGAATTTGAACCTTGGCTTTCCAAAATTTCGTACATAACCTTCCAGGAATCATGTAAAAAATCTGACAAGTCAATTGGTTGGTAACTTTTGAATATTTGCGAGTCTTAAAAAATGAAAATATATTTTTTTATTAAAGTGTAGTTTCCTCAATCCTCATATCGCACCGTATCGTGATGACTTAGTGCAAAATTCTCCAAAAGAATCCGGACTTTCTAATTGGTTCGAAGGTTTTGGCATATACAGGCCGGCACTAAGATTGGTATTTTAGCTGATTACAATACTGGATAGGTATTCAAACTTGGTTATCATACGTTTTGTTTGAGACAAACAAAAACAACAAACACTTACGTAATCCTTTGGGTTCGTCATTGGAATACCTAATAGAAGTATCACATACGTTACATAGCATTTATGTGGAATCCAAGATTTATCTTGTCCCCATACAGGAAATATAATATGAAAATATAATCGGCGTTGGGCTGAGCTCCTCTTGATGTTTTTTCAATAAATGAAGGGACCTACAGTTTGTTCATATCAAAAATACTCTTGGACGACTTATCATTCCCTGCCAAGGGGCGATTGGAATTTCGAAATTATCTTGATTCGTTATTAAAATTAAATTCGTTTTCTGTTATGTGTGTGCAGAATTAAATTTTAAATCTCAGCGTTGAAAAGTCATATCATTAAATGAAAAACAGACTAACCACCATCCTGACTTTCTTCTGGCAAAAGTTCATCCTCACTAGAGTTTCGTTCTTAGACAGCATAAAACAGTTCACTATACATATAGCGGGATTAAGATAATAACTATCATCAGTAAAGTAAAATAAGTTTCGGTGGAAGCGAATATTGGATATTCGGCTGATATTTATTTTTGAAATAAATATGGTGTTCATACTAGAACATTGAAGTAATAAGTATAAACTTTTATAGAATTCTGGTTATTAGGTGTTCATTTTAACCCAAGAGTGGGTGGTGCCACGCCAACCCAAAATTTTTTGCACCCGTCATATTGGTCCATTAAAAGCGGCTGATGGTTTTTTATGAGGAGCCCTTATTTTTTGTCAGGAATATACTCGGAGGGGTTGACATTCCCTACCGAGGGACGTCCGCATTTAGAAACTTTAACATAATTTTTTATTGAAATTAATTTCCTATAACTTTCGCCTGTTGGTCGTATCAGAATTTGAGCCCGAGTCTTCCGGATGGCAATACGCAATGCTAACCACTCGGCTACCGTGGTCACGCTTCTTCACATAACTCTTCCTAATACAGTTAATATGATTGATTGAAATGTAATTAGTATATCCTGGCCAAAAGTTATTTTTAAGAGCATGCCTTTAATAAGCTTAATAATATTTCTAGTGTTTTTTTTTGTTTTTTGCAGAGAACTACTGCTATTAACGGCTTCAAAATAGCGACATCAAATCTTAACGAATCAGGTCATTTAGGCGGCATGCGCCTAGTCGGCTTAGTGCCCTGCGCGGTGCAATGCTGGCATGGACCGAAGGCGCCAAAGCCGCCAGCTGTGGCGAGGAGTGCGCCGTATGTTCAGCCGGTTGCGCAAAGTGGCAACGCCACCACAACAAGTAAACAAACAATTTGTGCGCAATGTAAAGAGAAACAGCAGCAGCAAACCCAGTGCCAACAACAACAACCACAACCACAACAACAACAACAACAACAACAGCAGCAACAGCAGCAGCAGCAACAACAACAACAACAACAACAACCTCAGCTACATCAACAGCAATTTCAACCACTCCAGCTGCAGCCACAACAACAGCAACAACACCAACAAATTCATCAACAAATTCCCTCTTTTCAAACGATCAATTGCCTTGCCGCGCTTGCGCCGTCAAATTCCACCAACACCTGCTATGGCGGACACTGTACGGCTACAACATCTAACGCGACGGCAATGCCAACAACACTCCTCACAATGCCCACTACGTTCAGCGTACCGCCGCCCCCAGCACCACCGCAACCTCCAGCTAGTTTAACGGCACAGTTAGCATTAAATACAATTATGCCTGGCAACAATATAGCAACTGCACCCACGACTACGGCCACAGTAACGGCCAGCACAAACCAAACACCACAGTATTCAGCAACAAGTTGGTTTTGTGGCAATCTTTCTGGTGGTATTTCAAGCGCGCCGGTCACAACGACTGCATCAATGCTAACAACAAATTTATGTCCAGCGTTGACAACAACAACAACGAATGCGTCAATGAGCAATCAAATGGTTTTATTACCTATTAGTTATCAGCTTCCAGGTATAATGCAGATGCCTACCGTCGCAGCACCAGCCATTCCAAGTGCCACACTTGGCGGTGCACCGCTGATATCGGGCGGAGTGGTGCCTTCTATAAACACATCAGTGCCACCTCCTGTAGCTCCAACTCAAATGACTCAATCTGCCTCTGCGCACACTTGTCCGCACATGCAACATCCTGCGCCGAGTAACTGTGTGTCAGCACCACCTGTAGCTTGTTCTAGTACTGAGATCCCGCGCTTTCGTAATTTCCCCACTTTTACACCTAAAAGTACGGTTAGTGAACTTCCAAGACGTTTGAAGAAAATTAGGCGTAATGTGCCAACTCTACGACAAACAGCATCTGCCGCCATAACAACCTATCAAAAGGTAAGGCATTTTTTAAATAAATGCTATATTTACGAGACCCACTCTTATAACAGTGTGTATTATCTGGTATCTGTTTCTGCCTATCCGAGTACAACGGTCGAACGTAGTATACTGGAGGCACTGAATTAGAACACTTATTTGATTAAAGGAGGGTCACTCAGAAGTTTCGGTGAATTAACTGCTGCATATATAAGTCAGTCGCTAACACACAACTTTGTTATATTAATATAAAAGAAATTTTTTGTGTCGCCTTTAAAGTATGTCACTTCCAAAATAATAATCTTATGTTAAATAAACGTATTTTCTGAAACCAACTTTAGCTCTCGCCGCAGGCTCAGTTTTCTGTATTCGATTGACTGAAAACGAGTTCCTAACAACTATTACTTCATATAACCAGTAAGCTCTACTTTTTTTTCCACAAATCTGATCTCTTCGACGAATTTGAGCTTTCACTTACCGTCTGACCTTTTACCTTTTGATACTTAACTTTTGATCGTGGTTTCGGTTTCGACTCACTGGGACAGGCTATTTTGTTGACTAGTTTGCACTTGAAACTCGTAAAGTAATGTTTGAACGCCAGTTCAAATGAGTTTTATGAAACGATGTCATTTCGTTTTGTTAATATAAAAAAATAAACTTAATGAAATTATTTTGTTTCGTTTCGGTCCCATAGTATCGCAACGAAAAGGTATTGTTAATGTTGAAAACGCACAAACTCACAGTTAACTTTAATTTTAAAATGGTCATGGTAAGTTATGATACTAACAGCATACTTCAATTTTAAACTTTGACATTATTTGTTAACGATTTATTGTAACATTATCGATAACATATCGTTGCGCTAAAAACGAAGTAAAAATTTATTTTGATAACGGCTTTAACGCTCACATTTAGAAATGGTTCAACTGAAGAAAAAATTTTTTGATTTACGACAAATTTATCGTTGCAATCTTTGGCGGGGTTTACGCGATTGTTTTTTTGAACTATATCGAGCGGCGTCCACATCATATTCAACATTCGTTTAAAATCTTACGAATTGATTTCGGAGACCCAGAAATTTCATTGCCTACCTTAGACTTAAATGACGATCTCATTTTTTTTTACAATGGTACAGCAATGTTAAATTGAGATTAAGACGGGTGATTGATGATCGATCAGAGAAAGGGAAATCTTCTACCAAATTTCGACCGCTTTTGAATGCATTGCACCAATCGTAAGCCAGTGTTTTGCTTCAGTTGATTCTGTACACTAATTTAACCGCAGATCAAGCTAAAACTCACCGTCACCCAACTCGTGGCAATTTGGTTACAAAAAGAACAAGAAAAGAAAAAAATTACAAAAATCCCTCTAAGGGGGCACTAAAAAACTTCTTCTTCTTCTTCTTTATTGGCACTGCTTACGCGATTATAGCCGAATCAATTACAGCGCGGCATTCCTACCTTCTTTTCGCTGTCTGGCGCCACTTGGAAATACCAAGTGAGGCCAGGTCACTCTCCACCTGAACCTTTCAACGAAGTGGAGGTCTTCCTCTTCCTCTGATTCCACCAGCAGGTACTGCATCTAATACTTTCAAAGCTGGAGTACTTTCCTCCATTCGGACGACATGATCTAGCCATGGTAGCCGCTGTCTCTTCATTCGCTGAACGATGTCAATGTCATCGTATAGCTCGTACAGCTCATCGTTCCATCGTCTGGGGTATTTGGCATTGTCAATGCGCAAAGGACCATGCATCCTTCGCAAACTTTTCTTTCATCTTAGTCCAAAGTAACACCTGTTGGCAAGAGTGATTCTGCGTTGGATTTTCAGGCTGACGTTGTTGGTGGTGTCAATGCTGGTCCCTAGATAATCGAAATTATCTACGACCTCGAAGTTACACTGTCAACAGTGACGTGGGAGCCGAGTCACGAATGCGATAACTGTTTGTTTGATGACAGGAGATATTTCGTATCCAGTCTGAAGAAAGCAGAACTCAAGGCGAGTTTCTTGAGGCCAATAATGTCAAAATCACCGGCGTACGCCAGAAGCTGTAAGATTGTAACTTCTCTATTCAGCTCTGCAGCTTGTATTATTTTCTTCAGCAATAAGCTAAAAGAGTCACACGATAAATAGCCACCTTGTCTGAAAGCTCCTTTGGTATCGAACGGCTCGGAGAGGTCCTTCGTGATGGAGCTTTTAATGCTGCTTAAGTTCAGTTTACACAGCCGTATAAGTTTTGCGGGGATACCAAATTCAGACATAGCGGCATAGAGGCAGCTCCTTTTCGTGCTGCCGAAGGCTACTTTAAAATCGAGCACGCTTAGGTTCCAATCGTCGAGCATGCTTTCATCCGACCATATTTTGCAAAGAAGCTGATGCATGCACCTGATCAATTTTTCACCGCCGTATTTGAATAGCTCGGCCGGTAATCCATCGGTCCCTGCCGCTTTATTGTTTTTAGGCGGGCGATTCCTATTCGGACTTTTTCATATTCGGGAAACGGTACAACTTTCTATCATCATCAATTGGAGTTTCGGGTTCACCATCTCCGGATGTTTCCTCTTCAGTGCCATTCAGCAGCATGGAGAAGTGCTCCCTCCATAAATCCAGTATACTCTGAACATCGGCCAGCTTCTCAAGCTCTTCATACTCACGGTTCTCGGCCTCTTTCTTTTTTGTCTGCAACTGTTCCTAGGGAGTTTGAAATGCCGTCCCACAGTTCCCTGAGACCAGGTTGCTGATGAGTGCTCTCAGAGAGCAGGTGTGCAAGTCGAGTAGAAAACCGCTCGGCAGTCTGCTGTGATTGCAGCTTTACAACGTCGAACCTTCCTTATGTTTGTTGCCGGGCGCTCTTCGATACACAGAGGCGGGTGCGTATCTTCGCTGCGACAATTTAGTAATCCGAGTCGATATTAGGACCTCGGAACGTACGCACGTCTAAAATACTGAATACATGTCTTCCGCTAATCACAACATGATCGATCTGGTTGAAAGTTTACCGATCTGGAGACAGCCAAACAGCTTGATGTATTTTTGTATGCTGGAATCTAGTACTACAGACAACCATTTTTCGGGCCCCAGGGAAGTCGTTTAGCCATAGCCCATTTGTGGATGTTTCGTCGTGGAGGCTGAATTTTCCGACTGTTGTTCCAAAAATAGCTTCTTTGCCCACCTTTGGCGTTGAAGTTGCCAAGCATAATTTTGACATCGTGGCGGGGGCAGCGCTCATAAATGCTTTCGAGGCGCTCGTAAAAGACATCGTTGGTCTCATCGTCTTTCTTTTCCCTCGGGGCGCAAATTACAGTGGTGTAAAAAATTTCGATTTGATGCGGATTGTGGCGATAATTCTTTTCAAAAATTGTTTTAATTAAACTGTATATTGGAATATCCCAACGTTTCACTGAATGAATTTCTGTACATCAGTTTTTCATATGAAAGTGAAGAAAAATGCAAGAGAAGTCCACATAGACTCATAAGACACGTCCAGTAGAAAACCACAAAGAGTACAAGTAGCCGGAACGTTAGACCGCTTTTCATGTGCATGTCACATTTTTGCACATCCGCCAAATGTGAATTTCTGTTAACTTATTCGGTTTGGTAAACGTGTGCGATCTGAGAATTTTAGGCCTCAGCTTCGTCAAAGCAGAATAGTTCATCAAAAAATGTATAGATGATTCGTTCTAGCCTTTCAAACAAACGCCAAGTCTGTCCTGTTAGGAACTCCTGCTTAATACAATAGTTTGAGCTTAGAATAAAAAGGTATTTTCTTTACCTTCCATGATCCAACTAAGGAAAGAAAGATCTCGCAACCGCGCTTGTCTACAAGCAAACTCCAATGTCTACATTCAGCGCCCATTTCCGTCATTAAGACTGATCTGATCGGCAAAAATACTTACGCTTATGTACGTTCGTGTAGTTTTGTACGCTTATTGGGAATTTTGACCAAATATAGTATTATACTGCGTACTGCCATTCGGAAGTCGCAGGTTCATATCCCGTTGTCATACTAACAACCCAAAATGCAGAGAAAATTAATTTAAATAAAAAATTAAGTTAAATTTTCTGATGTCGGTCGCCCCTCGGCAGGGAATATCAACCCCTCCGAGTGTATTTCGAACATGAAAAAAGCTTCTCATAAAAAACCATCAGCCGTTCGGAGGCGGCTTAGTATAAACTGTAGGTCCCTCCATTTGTTGGAAAAACATCAAGACGCATACCACAAATCGTAAGAGGAACTCGGCCGAAAATTTCTTCAGCGGTTACAAAGCGCCAATTAAATTGAAAGTTTACACGGTTTAGAAAACGTGAAAGACGCAAGTAAGAGGACGTCAACATAGTGGCGCAGTCGTGTCAATCAATTTTTCTAAAAGTTTGGGTAAGCGTGTGGCAGTAAAAACTGCCAAAACATAAAACAGGCATTGTTGAATGAAGTTAATAATAATTTAGTTTGACTCACTTATGAGGGCTACAATTGTTGATGTATAATGAACATTGAAACTAAAACCCAATAATCGCACCCCAAGATCACGTGAGAGCGATGTGCGAAAAGAGTTACCAGCTTCGAACAAAAGTCAAAGAGGGAGGATGGGGACATTTGTGAAACTCAAGCAAGTGACGAAAGGTTTTTGACTGCCATTAACTTCGGAGTGGCCATAAATAATTCTTTTACATATGGTCCAAGCAGATCACGACTTGCGGTCTTAGACCAAATGTTTCCAAGGTAGCCATAAAATATTCGATTGATAAACAGCTGGTATGATGACGGCCGCAGTGGAGAGAATGTAGACTATCTACTTCAAAACGTTGTGATCGACCGCTATGGACGCATGTGTAGACAAAAAGTAAAGAGGCCGATACGCGTGAGTATGAAGGGTTAGAGAAGCTGACCGGGAAAGGTAATGTCTGAAAATTATACAAAAAAGAGCCGGGAAAAGTATCGACACACACTACCTCTTCGTCGATTTTTAAACAGTCTTCGGCAGCATAGTCAGGAGCTCCCTCTGCCTCGCCATGTCTAAACTTGACATTACCGCAAAACTTATACGACTCCCAGAGCCGTTCGATGTCAAATGAGATTACAGGTAAATTGATTACTGCTGGGGGAAAAAATACTAACCAGCCAGCAAAACTGTGGATAAGTGAAAAATACTGAGCCGAAATAGTGAATATTTGAGAGCCCTATAATAAATGAGCATTAATTTTTAAAACATTATCAGAATTGTCACCCAAAAACAACTTTAAATACTCGAGTTGATTCTATGACGATCGTTTAAATGTGAATAATGGATAATTTGGGTCAAAGTAGAAATTTTAGCATTTTCGTGAATGTCAGGTGATGCTTACCTACACATATTTGTGTGTATATGTATGCATACGTGTATGCTTTTTGTTAATAAAGTCGCTAGAATATATCAATATTATTTTGCATAAAAATACAACAAAGAAAGCTATGTTAACACGAATAAACTTGTACAAGAAATTTATTAAAAATTCGACAAGTATGCAATCTGCATAATTTGTTGTATGGAACAAGAGGTGTTTGTTACTAAATGACATTGCAACACCTGCAGCATTTACAACAACGGAACGCTGGTACGTACACTTACTAAGTTGGACGGCAAAGCAAGGCACGGTGCGACAGTGTCGAATATGAAAATGCATGAAAAGGGATGAGAATGTAAAAACAAGTTAATGCATATCCGAGTGAGATCATCAACACGATTTTTTACGAACGAGCCGTCAAGTGTATGCCATGCATGGTAAAGTGACCAAAATCAGGCGACGCCGGCACGTGGCCAAGGATGCAAGCCTTTGTCAGAATATACCTATGTATATATCTATGTATATGTATGTATATTTAAAAAAAAAAAAAAATAAACGCGCTAATACCTACCATACAGTGGACAGTGGAGACCTACCTGTGCGGCTGAGAGCCACAGCGGTGTGCAAAATGCTTTTTTGAACATTTTTCTCCCTTACTTTTGTTATTTATGTGTGTAGGTATGTGTGCCATATACGATGTTTTGTAGCTTCTTTACTATTCTCTTTGCTACCTGGGTCTAGTGTGGCGCACAATGACTTTTGCATTTCATATGAGTGTCAGACAAGAATGGCTGACAGCAGTATACATTGTTGACTCTGGAAATTTAGTAAGCAACGCTGGCCAAACTAAAAAAAAAAGCACACACATACAAAATATTAACGGCGAAAGTGTAGAGGAAAGAAATGAAAATTGTGTAAGAGTCTTTTATGAAAATCTTTGCCCTTAAATTAAAAGCACAGCATGGCACTTTTCTTGTGTCACTCTGCGATATATTCTCATTTGCCAGCGAATGGATACTTCTGGGGATGAAAAAAGCTATAAGCTGCTCTGCACATATGTACAGACCTACACACACAGATAGTAGTAGTAACTACTATGATATTCTGCTTTCTAGCTAGGCAACGTTTGCGAAGATTCAGGTGTTGGTCATTCTTACTTTCTTCCGGCGCAATTTTTTTCTTTTTTTTTTTTTGTAGAAAAGCTGGCTGCCTGAATAAGTGGCAACGCTGTGTTGTATTGCATTAATTTTGCATGTACCGTTGGATGGTGTAGTTTTTGTTTTGCTCTGCTTGTTGTGCATAGCTGATAAGCATCTATTAGAGGTGAATGACAGACAGCAAAATCCAAAATAAAATAAAAAAGCATTGTAAAACTCTTCTGCCACTGAGAATGCCGTAAAACATCTTCAAAGTCGCGAAAGGAAAGAAAGCTTGCAATGGTGAAGTCCACAACGCCGTTGGCTTTGCATATATCATGTTAGTGTAGCCATTTTTTAAAACTTATGTAAGAGTATACTTTGCTTTCTTTTACCATCTATTGAAAGCATACGGTAACGTTATGCATGTTAGATTTTAGAAAAGCAAAATGGTGGCTGATGACAATGACTGTTATATCGGGTAATTAACGGCCTTTCGTAGGCATGACATAAACCGGACAACTCAACGCAGGTGACGGCACGAAAAATATGCTTGAAGATGAGGGCCTACAATTTTTTATTGCTCTGTGTTCATTATTATTAGAATTTGAAGATACGTCGAAGGAAGTGGTCGAAAGCACTTTCAGAAATTCGTCTCAAATAAAAACACTCAAACTGCTGAAGAATCACTTACCTTTTTTACTTTATGAAAAATGCGCTGTCCTATCTCTTACTAAGCTGTATACCCCCCAAACTTTATTCTCTATGCATATGAGTCTTAAGATATATACCTTTTATTCCTCCAATTTCCAAATTGTTTTAAGTGCCTTTGTAAACAAGCAAAACATTTCCTCTCTGTCATCATATATTTATGGTAGTGTTCTAAGCTCTACAAAGTTATACAAATAAATATTGGGAATGAATAGTTATATAAGTTAAAATTCAGTCTCGATAGAGAAGTGAAGCAAATGGGTCTGGTAGTGAACGAGAACAACACTAAATCTCGTGTATCTAGGGACCAGCATTACCACCGCTTATAAAGTCAGAAACAAAAACGAGGTCAAACTATACAAGTCTATGATCATTCCCGTGATGCTATATGGTACAGAATCGTGGACGATCTCGACATCTGATGAGTCGGTCTTGAGAGTTCTCTCGAGCAAAGCTTAGCGCAAGATTTATGGTCCTTTCCGCATTGGCAAAGGCGAATACCGCAGACGATAGAACGATGAGCTGTACGAGTTATGCGATGACAGTAAGTAAATTTTGATATAAAAAAAAAAACGAATCAGAGGAATCAATGCTGGAGGAACGAGTATTAAAATCCTTGCACAAACTGATTAGAAGGTTCTTCTCTTCTGTTTATATAACAACAAAATATTTCCATTTATTTTTTCTTTTCACTACTTTTCACCTATTGGAAATAATAAATGAAGCCAAGTCGGTATCCACCTGGCCCCTCCGACGGAGTGGTGTACTTGCAAAGTTGTTGTGTGCTCTCAACCATCTAGATAACATGAGCTAGCCAGCCTAGCCGCTGTCCTTTCGTTCGCTGAAAATATTGCCGTATAACTCGTACAGCTCAACTTCTTTTCACCTGCGGTATTCTTCCCAAAAGCTTTTCTCTAGAAAACTCTTTATGCCGGCCCAACGTATGCCGAGATTGTTCCTGCTTCTGTACCATATAAAAGGATGGGCATTACGAGGGACTTTTAACTTTTCAATTATCTTTTTCAGTACAAAGAAGCATCTGTTGGCAACACACATTTTATTGCTGTTAATGTTATTAATAACAATATCAATATTGTTGACATATGTATGACAGTATTTGTAAGCTCATATAGTCTGTTGTACATTCAAAATTCAAGTCTCCACTTTATATCATTTTCTCCAACATTAGGTTGAAGAGGTCATGAGGTAGAGTGTCATCACATCATCTGAAACATTGTTTGATACGGAAAAGTTCGGAGAGTACCTTTGTTATTCCACTATTTTGCAGGTATACTAAATTCAAACAAAGCGCAGTGGAAGTTTATTAATTTAATCAAATCGATAATTCGTGAATTCAAGGATATTGCGTATCTGCGAAAAAAAGTGATATTCCTTTCAACTGTTTAAGGATAAAACTCTTCAAAATAAATTTTTAAAATTTTTTACCGATGGATTTAAAAGAACCTCTGGTATACTAATGCTTTCTGCCGGCTTGTTATGCTTAGGCGTTAAACAACTGGGTTCTTAAAATTTGAGAAGTCCAATATGAAATGCTTAACTACCTGCTGTATTTGCAGCATTCCAACGTCGAACTTTCTTTCTGTTTGGGGATTTATGCTCTTTACCACTAAGAGAGCCGGATGTGCTTTCACTTTGGAGACAGGCCGATTACTTTTTTTAGAGTCCAGCAATCTATTTGCAAAAATTTTTATGTCAAGACATGACACTGAAGCGATTTTTGCCCGAGCTCCTCCTCTAATTTGTATAGTGAGTCGAAACGGTTTTTTTTTTCAATGAGAACGTTGACTCTAAGGTATGCATATACAGTTGATGTTCTAGAAATTGTATTTCTTCAAAAAAAAAGTATCCTAAACTAAAACCATTTAATTACAAATAGTTTTTGTTGTTTCTTCTATGATATCTATATATATCTTTTAACTCAGCCAAAGCTTAAAGACATTTCACTTGGAAAATAATTCTATTGAAAATATTTTTGATATGAAAATCTTGGTTCCTTTGCTGATGGCTCATAATGGCATCCTTTATTATTTGTAAGTGCATAAAAAATCTGTTACTACTTTTTTACTACTTTAATATTACCTATAAATGTATGCATTATGATTTGTTCATTGTTGTTGTTATGACTGCATTCAAGCACTTACAGTTGAGCTTTTTTAGTACGTATTCAACATTATAAAAGCTCATATGGTTGAGTGTACTACACATGAATTGTTCAATGGTTATTTTGGGATATACCCCTTCCTTCATGAAAGAGAAGGTAAAGATGCAATTTGAAATGGAGATGAAACTCATTCACTCACTTGACCATTAACTCGTTGCGCTTGAGTATACATGGATAAGCAAAATAGAAAGATATCTTTGCTTGTTTATTAGTACGTACGTACACGTACATACATACATGTGTGCTGCTACTTATGTCTATATGCACTGTAACTACAATAGAAGCTATAAGCTCAATTCTACAGTAAAAACAAGAAAACTCTTTCATGTACAAATACACAACCAGACAAGTGAAAAAAGGAGGACTTGGTAAGTATGGCTTAAGGTCTTTTTAGATATTCGACCATTGGAACTGCCCAATACATTCAGTTTAGGAGAGTATCATTTTCTACATCACCTTACCAATGAGTGTGTGTGTTTGTGGACGAAGGAAGATGATGCAGACCACAAGAAAAATACCGCATTGTTATGTTGTAAGCACTTTTCTAAGTATAAACGTCTCCGTAACCGTGTATATCCGGTAGTAAAGTAAATGGAAGTGAAGTAAAGTTTGTCGGTCGGCTAGTCACAATAACCGCAGTTTTTCACACACGAACACTTAACAAAAAACATAACTTTCCACAAGCATACACAAAGAAACAACTCTATAGTTACAGAGTATCAGCACGTGTAGGATGCAGAATTCTTTAAACGCTCACCCACTTATTTTAGTTATCTTCACATCCGCATTTGCCATGGGTATCAAAACTGTGTTTTTGTTATTTTTGCATATAATGTTTGCGGTTAGCACCATTCTTAATGTGTGTGTGTTCTCTTTGGCACTCATTTTATTTTCATTCATGGAATGAAGGGGTCTGTAGGAAAATTTTCTTTTTGAATGTAAATAAAAAATAATCTATTGTATATATAAATGACTGACGGATAAACTTGCAGCTTGAATCATTGGACGTTGAGACTTGAAACTTGGAGAGTATATTCTGCTTATGACGAATGCATCCGATAAGAAAGAGTTTTCCTGGAAATAGTTCTGGGACCGTATTTATTCCAAAAAAAATCGAATTTATTTTTAAATTATTTGATCTACATGAAATAAGGTTCACAGGTTACTCCATGCTTAAAATGACATGGTGAACAACTTTTCTTCGGGTAAGTGGAACCGGGACATCTAGTAGAAAAATTTGTATTTACCATTTAATTTACATAAAATTTGGCACTGTACTGGATTTCGGCCAAAATTACTTTTGGAAACACTTTTTCTTCCGAAAAGCGGAATAACAATTAGAGAAGAGTTAAATACATGGAAGTAAAGTCAGGGAAACAAGAAAACAAATTGCCTATCTAAAAAGAAAACGATGGCTCATAAAGTATGTTTCAAAGCCTTAAATAGGCCATAACAAGATTTACAATAATAAGTCAAATTACAGAAATTATTGTATTGTATGCTGGTGCTTTCCGACAGTGGGGTCGAAGAGAACGCAAGCAAATAAAGCTAAAATATGCGATCCATTAAAATAAAATAAAATAAAAAATAAAACAAAATAAAATATAATAAAATAATATAATATAAAAAAATTAAAATAAAAAATAAAATAAAATTAAACAAAATAAAATATAATATAATAAAATAAAATAAAATAGAACAAAACAAAAAAAATAGAAAATATAATAAAATAAAATAAATTAAAATACACTAAAATAAAATAAAAAACAAAATAAAATAATATAAAATGAAAAAAATAAAATAAAATATTAAAAATAAAATAAAATTTAAAAAAAATAAATAAAATAAGAAATATGAAATAAAATAAAGTAAAATAAATTAAAATAAAGTAAAATAAAATAAAATAAAGTAAAGATAATAAATAATATAAAACAACGTAAAGAAAATAAAATAAAATAACTTAAAGAAATAAAATAAAATAAAATAAAATAACCCCATTAAAGTAATATAAAATAACAAACCTAGATTAAAATAATATGAAATAAAACAAAACATAATAAAATTAAATTAAACAACATTTAATAGAGAAAAATTAAGAAAGCAACACCAAATAAATAAAGTAAAGCAAAATAAAATTAGCTTGATTCCTTTATAAATAAAATAAACTGTAATAAAAAAAGGTAAAATAACATTAATCAAATAAAAAAAAGAAATCTGTAAGCTTTTCATTGTAACAAAAATTTTCTGGAAATTCATTTCGGGATTAAATATTAAAGTTCATATCTAAGTGTAATACATAAAATTCTATTCTTATGATTTTTGACAGATTTTTTATCCAAAACCTCATATCTTAACAAATATATATGAACATATATGTTCTAGTACTGCCCGCCGCGGTAGCCGAGTGGTTAACATTGCGTATTACCATTTGGAAGGCAACAATAATATCAAAAAAAGTTATAGAAAATTAGTTTAAATAAAAAATTAAGCATTAATTTAAGGGAATGTCAACCCCTCCGAGCGTGTTTCTGACATGAAATAAAGGCTCCTCATAAAAAAGCGATCACCAGCCGTTCGGGGGCGGCATTTCCATTTGTTGGAAAAACAAAAAGATACAAAAACTACTAATTGGAGGAGGAGCTCTGCCGAAAAATCGCTTCAGCGGTTACAAAGCGCCAATTATATACTTGTGTATGTGTATATAGTACTGCCCGGTCGGTTCCGACAAATGACTAATATTGTTTCAAAATACATCTGCTTAGTTACCAGTGCTGGTTGAAATATCTGGAGAACTGATGGACCAGGGCTAAATTAACTCAACTCGTCATTCTGATCATATTGGTATAATTTTGGATGGGTCTATCCCTTCTCCTTCTATTTAGTACTTTGAGCGAAAGTTAATATATGATACCATTTCATGTTCATGAGAGGCATAACAAATAAAATTAAATAAAGCACTATAAAAGAAAAGAAAATATAGGAGGAAATCCATAAATTTTAGAACTCACTAGATAGATATTAATAAAGATCAGGGTCTAATCTGGACAGATTTAATAGTTTTCTTTCTTTGACCTTAATAAATATTAAACATAGTCGGTATTGCGTTTATTTTCGTATTGACATGCCCGATTTCTTTTAGGGGTTATTCACATTATACTAACTCCATTCATAAATGTATGAATAAATAGAAAGGTTTCATTTTATGAAAGATTTAGCATTCAAATGTGCAGAAAAAGTTTCATTTCTTCCGGTTTTGCACTTTTTATGTTTTACATTTGTAGTTTTTGATAAATAAAACTACTTAAGCACATGTGAATAAAGTCATGATACTAAACACACCCACATGTGTACTCATAAAGATAAATATTAAGCTTTCCTTTACAGGGTGATAAACAATATTAGTTCTATTTTGAATCTTTAATAGTTTATTTTATTACTATTTACATTTTATTTGTGTAAATGAACAGAAAAATATAGATTTTAAGAAAAAAAAGTTTATTAATAAGCAAACAATGGATTTTTACAGCATATATTAGATTGTATTTACACTTGTTTGTTTATTTTTAATCGAAGGTGATGATAAGCTTAAAAATGTAAACTCATTATCCCATCATTTTTGAATCCAGTGTTAAGACACGGAAATTTTAGCTACAGATGTGAATCACCCCGTGACGGACGCTATAACAAAGAATACTAATGTGTCTCACAATGGTCACGAAAATATTAAATTTTATTAATACATTCACGTTAAACTCAAAACGTCCCAACGACTCATATTAAAAACCTATTATTATGGAGTTGTCTGTAAGAAAAGCGTGTGCATTAGCGTATTAGCGTATTAGGGATGAACAATAATATCGATGTAGTATCGTATATCGTGCAGCTAATACTTCTATGCCAATTTGAAAAATACTGTAAATCTTCCGTAAAATCTTTCTCTCTGAACCACGACTCATCATACGTTGCCATCACCCAGCCTGACGAATCTAATATGACTTTGAGAATAAATGAGGAAATGGGGGCTTGAAATATAAGCAGTGGAAGGCGATTTTTCGAACAAAAATTTTTTCAGCAACGAAACACATTTCTCTCTCGGGGATATGTTAATAACCAAAATTGGCGCTTTTAGGGCTCTTAAGATCATCAAATAATTATGGAGACGCCATTTTACTCAAAATAACTTACTGTATGGTACGTTCTTTGGTCTGGAGGTGTCATTTGACCGTATTCCTCTGAAAACGACAAGGGGGAGACTGTTATTGTCAATTCGGAGCAATGTGATAGTATGGTTACCGAATTGTTTTTTGACCTGTAATAGACAATATTTGGTTTCGGCATGATGATGCCACATATGTAACATAAACGAGAGAAATTTCCTAAACTCCCGTCTTGACGTTGTCAGTTGGTCCCAGAGATCGTGGAATTTGACACGGTCGGACTTTTTTTTGTGGGGCTACGCGAAAGACCGTGTCTATGCGGATAAACCTTTAACTCTTGAGAACATTCCTCAATTTATGACTGAGAGACCGCCCAATATCTGTCAAAAAGCGAACGAAAGCTTTCTGAAGATACAAGGTATACAGAACATTCTCATTAAGCAAATATTAATAATATTTTCATAACACTTTAATATTTATAAATAATGTTTGTATACTGTATTGTAGAATTATTTGTATTTTCCTAAAATAAAATTTAAATACCAACAAAAGCTTATAATATATGTATGTACGTACATTATTCTGACCTTAGCTTGTAAAATTATATGTTAGACGATCCCCTATAAAACAAAAACCTATCAACATAGCATTAAAATGTATGTATTTATATTGTGTATTTCTATGCAAGCTGATGTGTTACACATCTGCTCGCAGTCCTTTGCTTTAACAAACAGCATATCAAAGGAGGGAAACTCACTCATTCAAGCACTTTACTTACGTACTTACTAATAGTAGCAGCTCACATGCTTAGAGTGCTGCTTTGGGGTACAGCGTTACAGAGTTATGGTGTGTGTAAGTATATCTTTCACCTCCAATAAAAATGCGCGCATCATTACCACTACAAACGACATTGTAAGCTGTAAAATAAAAGCAATGGATGTAACTAAAACACATTCGAGCGGTCAACTTTGGGGTGCGATTGTAACGCGCCTAAAAGTGAATACAACAGCAACCTACTAGTATATGACTGGCATAGCTTCACAAACCTTTCATCTTATTCTAGCAGTTTTATAGTTTTGTTTTGCTTATTTTCCTACTTTACCTTCATCAATGAGTAGCAAAAAAGCGCTTGAAATGCATTCATTCTTCTTTCACTTTGTGAATCTGTGAATTTGAAATAGTAGCATGCCGAAATGATATGAAAAAGAGAAAGAAGAAAACAAAAAATAACAAAATGTTAAGTGAGTGAGAGAATATGTTTTCATAATTTCGACGCGCTCAAAGACAACAAAATCAAACAGTCACACACGTGTCATGAAAGACTCTGCAACTGCCACCCGAAAAACATATTTTGTTATACATGTGTGCATGCGAGTATGCCTTAAGCGCGTTTCATATGAAATATGAATTCACTTATGAAAGATAGTGGGCCCAGGGCCATTAAGCGGCGAACTTTCACTTCAGCTGAAAGGTTACTTTTTAAAAACATGTTTATATTGGTGTGGTGGAGGTTTTAAGAGTTAAGGCGAAGGATTTGTACACAAGCACATATGAGATCATTGTGTGTATGTGAGGATCGAGGACGGGAGCAAAGTACAGCAAAAACGCTTTTTATTCTTCGGTAAACGTTAAAAAAAACATTGGATATTCGAGATAGTTTGAATTATGCAATACCACTACATATAAACAATACGTTTTTTTTATAAATTTTTTTTATTTTTTTTTGTCTTAGCTTTATTTCATTTTAGTTTAATTAGTTGTTTATAGTTTTAATTAGTTTGATTTTATTAAATTAAGTATAATTGAAATTTAATTAAATTATTTTATTTTGTTAAAGTTCAATGTTATCAGATTTTATCGTTTTAACTTATTTAAGTAAAATAATTAACTTTATTTAAATTTATTTTATTTTATTTTAATTTTTTTATTTTATATTACTTTGTTTAATTTATTTTATTTTATTCTATTTAATTTTATTTTGTTTTACTTTATTTTACTTTATTTTATTTTACTTTATTTTTTACTAATTTATTTTATTTTATTTTATTTTATTTTATTTTATTATATTTAATTTTATTTTACTTTATTTTATTTTATTTTATTTTATTTTATTTTATTTTATTTTATTTTATTTTATTTTATTTTTTTATTTTATTTTATTTTATTTTATTTTATTTTATTTTATATATTTTAATTTAATTTAATTTAATTCTATATTTTTTATTTCATTTTATTTTATATTATTTTATTTTGTTTTATGTTATTTAATTTAATTTAATTTAATTTAATTTAATTTAATTTTATTTTGTTTTATTTTATTTTGTTTTTTTATTAATTAAATTTTTTTTTAACTTATTTTTTTATTATTTTATTTTATCTAATTTTTTTTTTATTTAATTTTGCTTGACGACTTCAACGACAGGGTGGGCAAAGAAGGTGTCTTCTGATAAACTGTCAAAAGATTCAGGCTCCATGGCGAAACATCTCCAAATGGTTTGAGGCTGATCGACTTCGCCGGGCCCCGTAATATATTTGTCTGTAGCACAAGAAAATTCTCAACCAGATCGATCATGTTGTGATAGGCGGAAGGCAAGTATTCAGTGTTTTAGATGTGTGTCCATTCTGAGGTCCTACCAACGACCCGCCTGTGTATATCGAAGAACGGCAACAAACACAAGGAAGGTTCGGCGTCGAAAAGCTGCAATCACAACAGACTGCCAAGCGGTTTTCTCCTCGACTAGCACTCCTACTCTCTGAGGGCACTCATCAGATACCCGGTATAAGGGAACTGTGGGACGGCATTTCAAACACCCTACATACATCTAATACATCTAGTACTATGAGAATTGCCGTATCGCGGTGGTGAGAAAGCAGACTGCATACCCCGCAACGTTGCGATCGACCACAACACGTGCGGGATGTGATAGATACCGAGAAGGAAGCAAGACGCATTTGCAGGAAAAAACGAAAGGGGCCTATATGCGTTAGTACGAGGAGCTTGATATGCTGGCCGACAAGGGTAATGCTAGAAAACTCTACGAAAATATATTGTAACTTACAGAAGATTTCAAGGCCGGAGCAAACTCTTGTATGACCAAGAGGGGTAAGCTAGCCACATATGCCTAGAATAGAGGGAGCACTTTTTCACCCTGCAATGCAGTGAAAATGATTCACTAGGAGAAGGTGAACTCAAAACTTCAATTAATGACGATTGAAAAGTTGTTCCGTCACCCGGCTATGAAGAAGTCCGAATAGCAATCGTCCGCCTAAAAAACAACGGCAGGGACCGATGGATTAACGGTCGTGCTATTCAAATACGGCGGCGAAGAACTCATCAGGTGCATGCGTCAGCTTCTTTGCAAAATATGTTCGGATGAAAGCATTCCCGACGATTGGGACTTAAGTACGCTCTATGCAATCCACAAAAAAGGCGATCCCACAGTCTGCGCCAATTTCTGTGGAATAAGCCTTCTTAACATCACATATAAAGTTCTATCAAGCGTTTTATGTGAAAAACTGAAGCCCACCGTCAGCAAACTGATTGGACCTTATCAGTGTGGCTTTAGACCTGGTAAGTCAACCATTGACCAGATATTCACCATGCGGCAATTCTTGGAAAAGACCTGCGAAAAGAGAATCGACACACACCACCTTTTCGTCGATTTTAAAGCCGCTTTCGAAATATCTCCTTTCTTCAAACAAACAGTCATCGCATTCGCGACTCAGCTCCCACGTCACTGTCGACAGTCATAACTTTGAAGTCGTAGATAACTTTGTCTATCTGAAACCAGTATTAACACCAACAACAATGTCAGTCTGGAAATCCATCGCAGAACCACTCTTGCCAACATGTGCTACTTTGGACTGAGTAGGCAATTGAAAAGAAAAATCCTCTCTCGGGGAACGAAAACCGAACTCTACAAGTTGCTCATCATACGGTGCAGAAGCGTGGACGATGTTAATAACTGATGAGTCGGTTCTGGAAGTCTTCGAAAGAATAGTTTTGCGAACGATTATGGTTTTTTGTGCAATGCAATGGAACGATGAGCTGTACGAGCTATACGATGATTTTGACATAGTTCAATGAATGAAGAGACAGCAGTTACGCTACCTAGGTCGTGTTGACCGAATGGATGAAAGTCTCCAGCTTTGAAAGTATTCGATTCAGTACTCGCTGATGGAACCAGAAGAAGAGGAATATTTCTACTCCGTTGGAAGAATCAGGTGGAGAGTAACCTGGCCTCACTTGGTATTTCCAACAGGCGCAAGTTAGCAAAAAGAAGAGAGGAATGGCGCGCTGATATTGTTTCGGCTATAATCGCGCAAGCGGTGCCAATAAAGAAGGAGAAGGAGAGTATTAAAAAAATATTCTAAATAAAAAGTGTAACTGACTATTTTTTTTGACACCTTTAAAGACGTTACGATTATTTTAAAAATGTAACATAAAAATAGATAAATAAAGCATTTTTTTCGAAACTACTGCTTGCTTGGAGCAACAGCATTGCGTACCGCCAATCTGAAGGCCAGGGTTTTTTTTAAATAAAAATGTATTGCATAAATAATGAAGTATGTTCAAATAGAATAAAGAATATAAAAAAACAAAAAGTATTAGAAAAATTATTATAATGGAAATCAAAGAAAGGATTTAGTATGTAGAAATAATAAAATTTAAGTTAAAATACAAAATAATATGGGTTTTTAGCCAAGAGAGCATACGTATGTATGTACATTTCAATTCTAATGGATACGTACATATTGTACATATATTCTAAGATATCTTTTCATTTTCCATTTCTTGATTAGGTTTATTATGCTGCTCTCTTAAATGTACTCGTATAAAGCTTAGCTGTAATGTATGGTACAACAGGTTAAGAGCTGGCAAAGGATGCTTTTCGAGGAAAGCAAACACTTTTTAAGTCTGTTTTTTAATGCATCCTGGAGTAGTTGTTTATATACCATACTTACATATATGTATAAAGTTGAAAGGATAATAAAGTTAATATGAATGAGTGAAAAAATTCTATGTTTTATAGTTTTGGAGAAAAATATTGAATTTTACAATATACAGAGAAAAATATATTAAATATTAAGAATGCACTCTGCTTGCTTACACATCAAAAACACTAACACTCATCCGGTAATAACATCATCATCATCATCTTCTACAGGTCTTTTGTTTTTATTCGCGAGCTCGCCAAATTTCCTTTGTCCTTTCTGCACCATCCTTAGTACATACATACGTGCAACATAGCATTATGCTATTAACAGTCACTGAAGTAGCTGTAACAGTAACATTAGTTCAAGCAACTGATGACATTGTCATCGTATTACATTTCATGGTGACTTCGTCGTCAGCAGCAGCTCGGTTGTGAACCTTTTAATACTCTACAGATTTCATCAGTAAATGGAATTCTCATGTTGCTTGCGCAATACGGCTATAGCCTGAATATGTCCAGTTCTTACTCATTCTACTTCACACTTGTTGGTGGCCGATGTGTATACCTACTTATGTATGTTCGCTGGTTGTCTTGCGTTAGCGGTGCTGTTAATTTAATCCGTGCTGTGGACACTAGATGGCGTTGGTGCATGCTCGAAGTGTCTTTTGCGTGTTAGCTCATGTATGTGCTAACAGAATTTGGTGGCAAATCGAGTTTTCTCCTCCACTTTTGTCTTTTATATTTATTTAATAATTGTCCTTTGAAAGCAGTAAGCATGCCTCTGCAGATTGCGATATAATATTGGTTTATTGATGGAATTCAGTTGGGGTTAATTTCAAAACCTTTCACTTTACTTTAAAACAAATAATTGAAATAATAATGAAAAGAAAAACAATTTTATTTTATTTGAAAAATCGCGAAGAACATCTGATAAGTCATGCAGAATTAGTAATTTCCGTATATTTTGTCCAACTGATTACTCCACTGACCGTGGTGGTGTGCTATCTAAAGTCTTAAATAGTTTTTGGTAATGGAAAACAAAAAAAAGGAAGGTTTCGTACTTTATGCGAAATGCTAGCCCCAGCTTATTGGGCGTTGGAAATAATAATTATTATTTGGCGTATAAGTTGATTCGGTCCGTTTTCAAAAGATGGCTCCACCTACAAGTTGTGGCCGATCTTGGAGGCGATAACCAATTTCATTAGAAAGGAAGATAAAGAATTGTAGGTCTTACTGCATCAAGATTCATGGAAAATGCAAACTGAACTCACAAAATCTGTGGGTGTGACTCAGCAGGCAGTTTTCGTTCGGTTAGAGCAATTTTGATTTAGCAATGGAAAGCAAGGAAATCGGGTGCCGTACAAGTTGAAATAGTGTGTGGAAAGTCGGTTATTCATTTGTGCACTGGACCATAGCTAAGATGTAAAGATGGTATACTATGATAAACCCCTGATGAAAAAATACCCTTCCAAGCCGTTTCGTCACCCTCAGTATTGACGGTTTAAAGATCATGCTCATACATACGGTGGAACCAGATTTGTGTGGGGTACTATGAGAAAGGACCGAAAGACATGACAAAGTGATTTAGCAACTTCACAACGATCAAAAACTAGATGAAATCACTCAAATGGGAGGACTGATCCCCAACGCCGTATTCTCGTGACTTTGCTCCTTCCGACTACCGACTTTTGCCATGGATGCAAAACCACTATGGGATTATAGTTTAGATTTTCTGAAGAAAAAAAAAATTGGCTTCGTGATGGGATATTTGAACACAAAAAATGGACCGAATTTGTATTCCCAATATTGAAATGTACATTATACATTACAGACAGGGTGACTCTTTTTCAGGTTATTTCTTCAATCTGATGCTGGAGAAAATAATACAGCTGCAGAATTGAATAGATAAGGTACAATCTTCTATAAGAGTGTACAACTATTGGCGTGGGCCGCTGATACTGATATCATAGGCCTCAACAACCGCCCGGTGAGTTCTGCTTTCTCCAGGGTTTATAAAGAAGCGAAGCGAATAGGTCTAGTAGTGCACGAGGACAAAACAAAATATCTCCTGGAATCGAACAAACAGTCGTCGCATTCGCGACTCGGCTCCCACGTCACTGTTGACAGTCATAACTTCGAGATCATAGGGACCCGTGTTAACACCAACAACAGTGTCAGCCAGGAAATCCAACGCAGAATCACTCTTGCCCACAGGTGCGACTCTACAAGTTGCTCATCATACCCGTTATACTATATGATGCAGAAGCGTGGACGATGTCAACATCTGATGAGTCGGCCCTGGAAGTCTTCGAGAGAAAAGTTTTGCGAACGAATTATGGTCCTTTGCGCATTGCCGATGGCGAATACCGCAGACGATAGAACGATGAGCTGTACGAGCTATACGATGACATTGACATAGTTCAGCGATTGAAGCGACAGCGGCTACGCTGGCTAGGTCATATCGTCCACATGAAAGCCTCAAGCTTTGAAAGTATTCGTAGCAGTACCCGCTGGTGGAAGCAGAGGAAAAGGAAGACTTCCACTACGTTAGAAGGATCAGGTGGAGAGCGACCTGGTTTCACTTGGTATTTCTAGCTGGCGCCAAACAGTGAAATTGCGTGCCAACGCCTATAAAGAAGAAGAAGAAGAAGAAGAAAGTCACACCTTCCATACTTCTTTGAAAACGGCATTGGCGAGACGGTTACTGTCAATTCGGCACGTTATGATGGTATGAGAACCCTCTTTCTTTGGCCTGCAATTGAAGAATATAACTTGAAAAGTATGTGGGCGTGTTATCTCTTCTCTTGCCCGTGTAAATTGACCGTTGGGCTAGTGCGATTTTCCACAGTTGGACTTTTTTTGTAGGGCTATGCGAAAGACGGTGTTCATGCGGATAACTCTTGAGCGCTTGAAAAGCAACATTCGTCAAGTTATGACCGTGATACCGCCCAATACATGACCAAAAATGATCGAGATTTGCCTAAAGCGGATCGAAGTTTTCAAAAATTTGAAAGTCGGTCATTCCCAACTTTATAATGAAAAGTAAACTTATAAAAAAATTGTTCTAAATTATTTTTGATTACGTTTGTTTTCGAAACCGCAAACATAAATAAGTAAGTAAGATTTCTTATGAAATGAAAAGGCTAAACAAAAGTTGTATGAATTTAAAGATATACCGATAAAATGTTTTTTTTTTGCCCAAGTAATCTCCTGTTTCGAATATTAAAGCATTTCGGTTCCTTTATTTTTAGTCGCCTTACTCTCCGCTTGACTGTCTACAAGACCTCTGAAATTACTGTTGGCTTAATCTTGATGGAAATTTGATTGGGCACAGTGTACGTTCAGCCCGGCCGGTTTTGAATTGATGTCGTGAATGAGTTTCAGGGAGCCTACTGCGGTAGTTCTCCTATCGCCTGCTGTGCTTCTTGCTATTTCTTCTTTATTGATGTCGACTATGCTAGCACTTCATACGAGGAAATTACGACACTATCCGAGGAATTAGTCACCTAATTTTTTTAAATAATAACCTTAATAGACCCCGGGATACTTTAAGCTTACAGTGAGTCCTTGGACTAGACTGTTCACTACCCAAGCTTAACCGCTTCGAGACTGCTAGGATGCTTTCATCCCACAATTTTTCTTAAAAATCCTGACTTGGAATATACCACATAAAATTGGTTCAAACAGATCCCAATATGTTCTTTCGGGTTATGCAGTTGCGGGAAACAACTTTCAATTTTTCCAGATGGTTTTTTGTTACCACGGGGTTTTGTGTTGTGAAATTTTCTTCCGGAGTATTTTATCTCTAAGTTTACCATATGCAGACTAATTACATTTGAAGAATAAATGGTTGCGTATGCAAAATGCAAAATATTCGTAGCTGGCATAAGGTACCGTATCAACTTTCACTATAACGTTAAATAATAGAAACAACTTGACATTCGGCTAAACGAAATGCGCGCACTGTATTCTTTACTAAAGATAAAGCGTTTTTAAAAGAATTGCGTAGCAAATCACGATAATATAAATAAGCGTAAGCATAGAAAACAACAAAAAATATCTGTATTAAGCACCAGAATGCGATGCAACAATTTTGTGAACACCACGTAAGTTTCACATAACATTCCACAATACAATGCCACTGCGGCTTAAACGCATTTAGACACTTGAAATTGCTGAGCCAAACAACACAGCAACTTGCATGCCTCGCTTCCATTCTCACGCCACCCTCGTGCCGTTCGCAACATTAAGTGTAGGAAATGATGAGGAAATAGCGCTAGAAATGTAACGGTGGTTCTAAGGGCTCACCAAAAAAGATGAGTGCACCGTTGTGAAGGAATGTGTAACGCACTGCATCTGAGCACACACACATACAAGTACACCGGTTTTAGGTGAGTGTGCATGTGTGTTGTAAATCTGCAGTGAAAATGTTACAAAAGTGGTACGCGCTTGAAATGCGTACAAATGCGCAAAGCTGCTTAAGTTCTGACATTCCTACATACACGTACATGCATACATATGTATGCACAAGTACATAGTCTGCTCTCGGTGGAAGCGATTTCCGCGCCTGTCAAACGCCAAGCAATGCGGCGTATACGCAATTGGCCGCATTCTCAATGGAAATACATACTTGTGCAACAAGCTTTGAAGATTCCAAAAAAAAAAAAATAAAAAATAAAAACCACAGAGATATCTCGTCGAGTGAAGAAGAAGGAGATGAAAAAGAAAAAGAAAAGGGAAAAGTGAAGCTTCAGTGTTTTTTTTTTAACGTTGCCATATCGGACATATCTCGTGTTTCCTTATTATTTTTTTTTTTAATTTTTCATATGTCTGTAGTATGTTTCGTTTGCCGTCTTTCCCTGGATTTGGAATTTTTTCAGCGCATCTTTAAATTTGGTTTCATACGCAATTTTTTTCTTGCTTGACAGTGAAGGATTTAGAATTTTGGCAGTTTTCTTGCGTTTTCACGAGCATACCAGATTATCCTTTCGTCTTTTTATTTTTCAGCTCCTTCGTTTTATTTAAAAATTCTGTGCATTTGTTCACTCGCCCGTACTGGGAGCTGGTACAATCACTGTTGCATGGTTCACTGCAAATATTGTGACATTCGGGGATTTCAACGCTTGACAGTTGGCTCGAAATTGCAACTGTCAATTGCATTTAATTCGTTTGCTACTTAAAATGTACAGCGGCTTTGACCTCAAATTCATGTAGTAGAAAGAGAGCATTCAAGTAACTCAAGGAATGTTGTTGATACCTAAATGAGAAATCTAACTAAAAAAAAATATAATAGAAAATTAAGAAATCAAGCAGTGTGTTAATCTGACCAACCTTTGGGAATGATTCCCTTAAGACATCCGCTGTAGCTTACCACATCTTGTTATTAGAGCTGGGACTGTAAACAGTTTGAGAGCATCCTTCTGGAAAGTATCGTTTCAAGAGATTCGATGAACGGGACCAGAACGGAAATAATTTGGTTCTTTCGAGAAGATCATATACAATATATTGAGTATTTTCCCTATCTGTAACAAAAAAAATAGAGGCCCCCATAAAAAAACGAACTGTGTTTGCTCGAGTTCAGTCTGAGGTTCTGAGGTTCTAAAACTGACGTAAACCGCTAGCTTAACCGAGAGCATTAATAGAGGACAAACTTCTATAAACACAATAAAGGTTCAATAAAACTGCAATTACAATAAGTTGAGCATCTCTCTGCTCTCTAAGAGTAAGCTTCCTGCATTTTGTCAATGAGTTAACTATATATATACCATCTTGAGTTAGCATCTTTGATGAATAACTCTCTTGTAGTGAGCTTAGAAGTGATGGTGAAAGTGGAAGGGAAGTGCTCTTCCTTGCAAGCTCATCCGTCATATCATTACCCGTTATGTTACTGTGTGCAGGCGCCAATACCAGGTTCCAAGAGCACCAGTTAGTCACCACGTTAAATGATCTACGGCTTTTCGATTTTAATATTGCAGTTTCCAGTGCTCTTGATAAGCTCTGGCTAACCGAAAAAGAGTAAAAATGAGTTTAAACAGTTAACAGTCTGTTGTATGACCGCCAGTTCCTCCAAAAAAAAAAAAACTTCAGTGATCCGGTTATTTAGTTTTGACCCTACACGTACCATATAAAAATATATCAATTTTTGTTTTTTGTTAAGATCGGATTGGTTCCGATGAACTTTTTGTGGATGCGTCAAGAAAGCGGGTATTTATTAGAACGTCGAGCGTTTCTTCCGCAGATGTTGTCTCCACATTGCTGCAAAAGTCTTTCTAAACTCTTTTCTTGCCTTCTTTAGGGCCTTCTTATATCACCTTAAGTGTTGCTTATATTTGCAATATTTCTCCACTTGAGCAGTTACAGAAACTGCGTTAAAGGCTTATTCTGCAACCCTTCTTCAGGTTTTATAGATCCGATTCACACCATATTGGTTTTATCTTACCCTTAAGAAGCCTAGCTGGGCAGGCTATTGAATAATCTAATAATTTTTATGATGTTTTCGTGCTTTGCGGGAAGTCAGACTCTAGACCTCGGACATTAAAGGATATACCCTGAATTAGAAATAATAATAAATTTGATTGCATAAGATCTACCATAAGTCCATAAGCAGAGAAGAAAACCTACATTGTAATCTTAGTTAATTAGAGGAGTTCTCTTTATATTTATATAGAACAAATATGTTTTTACCGTAGAAAAAAAGTGTTAACTATAATATATTTAGGTATACCAATGTAATTTAAATGTATTAAACTTTAAAGAAATTTTATAAGAATTAAAGATTCTCCTAAAATTAATGTTCATTAAATGTTTACTTGTAAATATTGTTTTCACAGAAAGCACACCCATTGTCTGTCATACGTATTTATTATTACCGCCTGCATACGAGCGATGAGAAAAATAGGAAATATTTTTTTTTATTATAAAAATAAATTCACCTACAACAAATATCTTGCAGTGACATCAGAAAACATAAAGCAAGTACATAACGCAAACTTAAGGAAAATATTCCATTCAGAAGATGAAGAAAACAAATTCTCAATAACAGTTAGCAACTTAGCAGCGTGTCTGCTTTCTTGTCTCGAATGAGAATTGACAGTAAAAGAACGCCTCTTTGCGCAGCGTTTATTTTGAAATATTGTACATATATGCATGTAGGTGTATTTAACAACGCTCCCTGAACATTTGTTGTATTTAATTGAGCATATAATTGATTGGACTTTTGCTGTTTTGTTAGTGTGTTTATTGCTCAATGGCTTTGCTACATGTTTGTTTCTGTTGAAGTTCTAACAACCCATGATTGGGCGTGTTATGCACCATGCAGGTTATCTACGTTCGGGTCTTATACTTTCGTTCATCTTTTTCCTGAATTTTCTTAGTGGCACTCAATGTGTCAGGTATTCCAGGCAGGAATTGATCTACTTGGATTATTCTAATGCAGTATAGACATTTGCCATTATAGATTTAGAACTCAGTGGTTGATTTGGTAAATTTAATAAAAGATAGGATGTGATTTAACTCAAAAAGAAATATAAGTCAGCTTATTCATACGTGTATATCTTTTTCTAAATGCTCCATAAAATTTGTGCTAAAAGGTTGTATAAATATATGGTATATTTGAAAATGAAAAACTATCAATCTTATAAAATCTCAATATGGAATCAAGGGAACCCAGAAATATATAATATAACGCGTTTCTCAACAGGATTAAAAAAGTTTTAACATTACAAAAACTATATTTTCTCTTCAATTACTTAGATTTATATCATCATAACTTCTCTGAAAAATAAAAGGCTGTTGATAAATTCCTCATTACAAAATTGTAAGAGCTTTAGGTTCAAAGGATTTACTTGAAGGAATTGAGAAGTATGACTCGCCAAGTTTGTCGGAGTTTTCAGTAAAATAACTTGCAATATATTCTTGAACTCATTGAAACCATAAGCTCCCTTGTGCAAAGTAAAATACTAATGAGGTAAACTTTGCACACCAATTTGTATACCTCCTATTCTTCACTGTTTGTATGAAGTATCTTGATTGAAATTCGTATTTTGTTCGACCATGTGTGTAATTGATATATGATATAAATGATCTAAAACCGAGTACTTGAGGTATAAATATTAAACTCTATCAAACATGGTATCAACCAACTGAGCTCTTGCTATTGATCGATCTATGCAACACTAAATTGCCGAGAAGACTTTCGTGATCAGAAGTTGAATATACATATATACCAGATCTTGAATTTCTGCGTCATTCGTTATGCATTCTTAGCTCATATAAGAATTTGAGATCTTTACCACGTTTTTTGCTCAAAGTGTACTTTTGGCATTTTATTAAAATTTTGATATGTCTATATCTCGTCAACCGTACGGAATAGTGTTTTACTATCTGAATCAAAGTTGTTGGTATTGAATAGACAAAAAAAAAAACAACCAAAACTAACTAACCGAATAAAAAAACAAATATTACCATTTTTGTCCATTTTTCACCGTTTTTGGCTAATATCTTAGCTATGAGTTCACAAATATTGATTTTTTTTCTTTATCTGCCTAATATGCCTATAGGTATTTGTGATAGCTCATTCATCAGGAACATCATCTGGATCAGGGTTAGTAAAAAGATTTATTGGCATAACTTAGTCATGTTTTTCGGTACTTTTTTCCTTGCATCGCCTTTCCATTGGCTTGGTGATCTGGTGAAACCCTCACCTTGTTCGTCCGATTCTTGAGGGAATTGCTGCAAAAATTCATTAAAAAAAACATTGGGTTCCCAATCGAAATTCATCCGATTGGTTGTATTAGTCCAAGCAGTTCCATCTTCCTCAGTGTCAGAGGCTTGGGTTTAATTCTTTTTTTTAGTTGCATTTGAAGCCACAGTTCACCATGTCTGTCTTTTATTCACATTACTGGGTTCACATATCTCAGATAGGCTTTATTTCTTCCATTCCTGATTTTCTGTTTTCGGCACCATAGGACCACAAAAATTCTTGAATTTTGTGCAGATCACAAAATTCCGGTTGGATTCGATGACCCGAAAAATGTTCCGCTGAGATATTTAATGTACTGGGTTGACACTAAAAGTTTCCGATCATTTTCATCCCACTATGCTAACGCCTGGACAATGGCGACATTTGATGAGTCTACGACGTTTCAATTCAGCGAACGATTTGTGGATATTTGCGCTTTGACAATTTCAGTACTGCAGACGATAAAACGATGAGTTTCAAGAGATATCTGGGACATTGACATATTTTGGTCTTGTTGCTCAAATGAATGAAATAGCACTCCAGCCTTACGAAATGCATGATCCAGATGATACCTCCAATTGGCCTCAAATGGCGCAAAGAAAAAAAAATGATAGAGTGCTATTGTATACTCCTCTAAGCGATAGCTAATCTAATAAAAAGGAAGCATATCTTGGCGGCCGCCCAGTGTTTAGAATTACGTACTGCCATTGAAAAGGCAAGGGTTAAAATTCTGGTACGATCAACACCAAAAAGTTATAGAAAATTAATTTAAATAAAAGATTAAAGTTAAAATTTCTAATTGCGGTCGCCCCTCGGCAGGGAATGTCAACCCCTCCGGGTGTATTTTTGACATGAAATAAAAGTTCCTCATAAAAATCCATTGGTCTCTCACAGGCGGCTCAGATTTCTCTCCATTTGTTGAAGAAACATTAGAACTTATACCACATAGTAGAAGAGGAGCCCGGCCAAAAATGTATTCAGCAGATACAAATCGACAAAATTAATAATATATATAAATTTGTATAGCAACGTCAACACGGTATTTGTTGCTTGTTGTTTTTTTATTATTCTTCCCACTGTTTGAGCGCAAAGTAACCACTCATCTTTGAGACATTTCAATCATGGTTTGTACTAAATGTTGTTTTATAATGCGCTAGAAGTAGCCCGCCACTTCGTTCGTGTGGACTTCTAAAATGTTTCTAATAAGATTTTCATTAGGTTTCTAAGTTTTTATTCCTTTTGTTATAACTTATAAACTGCTATATTAAAATATATGAAAAATAAAGAAAAGGTTTCCACATATTAATCTAAGCAGAAATCTATCTATGTTCTAGATTGCAAGCAAATAGAACTGTGAATGCGATTTTATTGGGCAAATCTCCAGATGCTTACCTTGTCAAAGTGCTACCTACTTATGTTCTACATATTAGGCAAAACCGACCCATCGAATCGTCCAAAGGGGCACATCCCGGAAGGAAAAGTGTTCACCATGTGTTTAGTTATGATGTTTTTGGTAATTCAAAACCATTAAAAATTATTTATCATCATAGTACAAATTCTTGAAAGGTATATAGGCAACACTTCGTCCTTGTTTTCTCTTGGAATTCTCAAGAATTTTGTACTTCATTCTCTTAGCAAATATTCCATTTTGCCTTTGATTGTTTTCGCTACCATTTCTTGCTCGGCGTAAGTCTTTTAATTAATTATATTTATCACAGTTTACGGCTGTCAGCAATGAGTGTAGCTCGGTCACTCCCTCAAAAGCCTGTTTCCCCATCTTACTATGCATAACCTTTGTCAAAATGTTTGTGTTTTTTGTTTATGCTTTGAATATAAGTATGTAGAATATTTATATATTAAGAGCTTGTTTGACATTAATTGATTTATTTGCCCTTTTAATAAATTAAGCATGTTTACTTTTCATATCAACTCAAGTACTACATATACTTTTATAAGCTTTTATATGTGAAGAGTTGATTGTGTTAGAGGATAAAGAAAACATACATACTTCAGACATAAGGGATGGGCTGAGAAGTTGTGTCAATTGAAGTAATTTTTTCTTTGGATGTTTTAGTAATTATTTCACATGAACTTAATAATATACTGTTATTTAGAGAAATACATTTCTCACTCTCTGTTTTATTAAATATCGAACACAATTAGCTGATATAGTTAATATCTAAAGACCGCAGCTGCGTATAAGTTTATTTAATTCCATTATTTTGTACGAAATCAACGGAGAAATTCACATGCTGCAATCCATAGATTAATCGTAGTGATGTGGGTTTTATAAAGTATGTACGTGTATGTAAGTACTTTGTGAGTTGTGAAAATTTTGACAGCCAAACACGTACAACAAATTACAACTGTCAAAATGTCGATTATACGGTAATTTCCGTTGTAAATAATTATTAGTTGCTGTCGAAGATTAGCCGTAGCTTTATATGTTTAGAAATGGTATTACAATTTAGTACATTTTGAGCTAATGAAATTGAATAAACAGATGTTGGTAAAATTTCAAAAAAAAAAAATAATAATTTTCGAACTTACGTATGTGTGTGTGGATGAGCTTTTAGATATTTGTGCTCTTATTGAAGGTTGAAGTGGTTTGCCGGATATCAGCTCACTTAAACAACAACAGCGAGCCCGGAACCCCAAACGAATAGCAATCTCCCGTTAAAAAACCAAACACAGCGAAAAAGGCCAAATGTTTACCGGCCGAGCTATTCACCTACGGGGGTGATGAAGTGATAAGGTACATGCATCAGCTTCTTCTCAAAGTATGAAAAGAATCGTTACATAGCTTTTCATCGATCTTAAAGCTCTCTTGGAAAGTGTAATAAGGAGCAATCTCCACGCCGCTATATCTGAATTTGGTGTTCTTGCAAAACTTGTATGGCTATGTAAGCTGACGTTAAGGAACAAAAACCCTGTCAGGACCTCCCCGAGACTTTCGATACCAAACATGGTTTCAGACAAGGTGATTCCCTTGCGCGTAACTTCTTGTTCTTATTGCTGAAGAATATAATACGAGCTGCAGAGCTGACTAGAGAAGGTACAAAAGTGTACATATGTAGTTCTGCTCTCTCAAGACGGGATAAGGAAGGTAGTGAACGTGGACAAGACGAAATATCTCCTGTCAACAAACAAACAGTCATTGTATACACGGCGGTGGAAGCAGAGGATGAGGAAGACCTCCACTTCGTTTGAAAGACCAGGTAGAGTAGGAAAATGCTGTACTTGGCATTGACATTGGCGACAAACAGCGATAAGAAGAATATATTAGATATACATATCTGTATATATAAGAGATATGAGCCAATTATGTTTAATCGAAATTCGTAGAACATAAATAAAGGTAACTACTGTGGCCCTTCGACATGTCAGCGTATTCCCTTTCATTTGGGATACACTTATGAGATAAATTCTCATGGCAGCATGCATAAAAACAATATTCAACTCTTGCCGCAGTTCGCTTTTTCTACTTTTCTAATTTGATTTGTTTATAAAAAAAAGTTGCGCTCATTTGTCGCAATTGGAATTATGCTAATTTCCTACACCATAGTTATGTGCTGTAATTTATAGTTAGGAACGATAGATGTAAGATCTGAATATCGTTTGAATTGAAGTACAAACAATCGTCTCAGATACTTTGCCGAACTAATAAATTCGTTGAAATTGATATAACGAAATTGCATCTGAAAGTTTTATGAGGCAATAAACGTGTAACACAAAAACAAATAGTTAAAACAACGTACCGTAATGTACAGACAAAATGTGAAGAAGTATGCAAAAGAAGTTGGTGAAAAGAAATATATGTACGATAACTATCTACAACAAAAAAGTAGAGAAAAAATAGTAAAACGAGTTCACTATAAAGCAACATATGAATTATACAATGTGCATGTACATATATATTTCATTCAATTCTGCAGCTACTTGCTATCTTCAGTCGCTCGAAAAATAACAGCACAATAGGGCAATTTGAATATTGGCTGCTTGTGTGTTTTAGGTGCATTATTGCTGGCAGTCTAGGTGTACTTAATGTCTGTCTGAAGGAGAAAAATATACAAGAGAAAGTGTGTATTCGTTTCGTGTGTAGGCAGCTGGATGCCACATAACTGTCTACCAAAGTTATCTGATCACTTCTTTGTGCATCACACGGCGTATGAGCAATCAAATTTATTTTGTAGGACCTCTACATTTCATAACAACAGTTTTTGCAAAAAATCGTCGTGCATTTTATAACAACAACATTTATACATATTCCACACACTCAAAACTGCGGAGTGATTAGAGTAATTAAAAAATTAAAAATTAATATGATTTCAAATTTTAAAGATGTTAGTTTACTTAAAATTAAAAAAAATCACAATACTGCCTTATTTCAAAAAACTACTTGAGTTACAAGCATTTTTTATTTTATTTTAATTTATTTTATTAATAGTTTTGGCGACCTTTCTTTTATTTTAAATTCCCATTATTTGCCGGTTTGATGTAGATATCCCGTGGACGAGTAGGACGTGTAAACTAATTTTACCATTACGACGGTTACCGACGTGAAGTAAAATTAATATTGTGTCCTTCGTTTTTTTATTTAATTTAATTTTATTTTTCTTAATTTTATTTTTTTATCTTATTTAATTTATTTTTTTATATTTTCTTCGTTTATTTTACTTTTATTTAATTTATTTTTTTAGTTTACTTTATTATATTTAATTTTTTTATTTTACTTTATTTTATTAATCTTATATTATCTTATCTTTATTTATCTTGCTTTGTTTTATTTTATTTTATTATATTTTTATTTCTTTATTTTTTATGTTACTTTATTTTATTTATTTTTTTTTATTTTACTTTATTTTATTTAATCTTATCTTATCTAATTTTATTTGTTTAATTTTATTTCATTTTATTTTTTTATTTTATTTTATTTTTTTATTTTATATTATTTTATTTCATTTTATATGAATTTATTTTAATTTATTTTATTTTTTTATATTAGATTATATTTTATTTTATTTTATTTTATTATACTTTATTTCATTTTATTTTTTATATTTTATTTTATTTTATATTAATTTATTTTATTTCATTTTATTTTATTTTATTTTATTTTATTTTATTTTATTTTACTTCATTTTACTATATTCTTTTTTTAATTTAATTTTTTGTTTTACTTATTTTATTTCATTTAATTTTTTTTTTACATAATTATATTTTAATTTTTTCCTTTTTATTGAAACTTTCTTGAACATGAAATGGTATACGAGTATTAGCTTTGGTTCGAAGTATATGCATAAGTACGAGTAATAAAAGAAGAAGAGATAGGCCCATAAAAATTTGTACCGATCTAATGAGAGTGAAGAGTTTTAGTTGATTTAACCATGTCTATCTATCCAGATGTTCGTCTGCTTGTGCGTAACCAAGTTCCTCAGTTTGTCAGATGGTTTAACAAAATTTGGTACACAGATGTACTAGTAGATTTAAACAGTCATTCGGCTCTGATACCTAAGCCATTCTTTTTGTTGTAAATATAACAAAAATGTTCAGTTCTTACAAACAAACCGGGACTTCAGTTAGAGGACTCCATCCAATATCAAATAGCTCCCTCCAACCAGTTTTCCGGAATTGAGTTCTAATATATATATATATGTGTAAACGCTGAAGCGATTTTCGGCCGTGCTCCTCATCCAATTTGTTGTTTTTGCGTCTTGAGGTTTTTTCCAACAAATGTAGGGACCTACAGTTTATACTAAGCCGCCTCCGAACGGCTGAAGGTTTTTTACGAGGAGTCTATTTATTTCATGTCCGATTGACAGTATGCAATGCTAATCACTCGGCTACCGTGGCTGCCAATTTGAATTTCTAATAGTTGATACAAAAATTAAGTGACATAATTTTGATACCATCGTAAAAGGTATACGGACTTTTTCATGGGCGAATACAGTTAACTGCTCTTCCTTGTTGAATTAAATTTTATTTTATGCTATCTTGTTTTGTATTATATTATTTTGTTTAATTTTTCTTTACAAAAGGAGGCGGAAAATTGATATAGATGAAAAACTAAATAAATATTTCTACAGCACGAGAGAAAAAAGCTTGTATTTTTTTAGAATCCCTTTACTAATCTAAAGAATTCAATTCTAATGGACAAGAAAAGGTTCAAGCTAATTAAATGTCCGCTAATGGTCGATTTGAAATGAGTTTTGTGATTGGAAATTATACGAAAATATGCAAATGTTAATGGTTTTACTTATACGTATGTATTTAGAAATGTTTTCTATACGTTGTGTTCCAAAAGTACTATCAATCGTTATTGTTTTTTTATGTATTTTTAATAGTATACACATGAAAAATGCCCATAAAGGCTATTTGAAAATTTTCGATAAAGTAAAATGAGATTGCCTATTAGTGAGGTTATTTGCATTATTTTGATATAAATGTTTGGCGTTGTGTATGCATACAATATACTTGTATGTATGGAAGTGACTTTTTGTGATTATACATACCATATACGAGTATATTATTTACATTTTACACATGCGCGCCATTGCTCTTGTATGTACTACCATATATATGCATATGCATATTTTATATAATTATTGAAAAGTTCATTGGTCAGATATTAAACAAAAATTCTTTTCATATTTACTATTCTACTAGTGGTGACTCTGTTAAAATAATTGAAACAGAAAAATAAATTACCTCAAGAACAGATAAGAAGGTAAATTTTATATCAAAAAATTTATTTTACCCCCACCAATACCAGAAGATGGAATCAAAAATAATATTACTGAATCTGGTGTAGTCCGAAGATGGAAAGAATTAAGACTAAGAAATAAATAACTAAATCTTATTGAAAAAAATAAATAAATATTTTAAACAAGTATGCAAATTGTGGTAAAAATCAGTTCATGAAATTAAGTCAAACAAACAACTGAAGGGACTCCACCCTTCTCTATTTGCCTCATTAATGTTGATGTTATTATAATAATGGTTAAAAGGTGCGTCAGGCAGGCATGTGTATGGAGCCATAAAATGATATAAAAAGGCTACACATGTATATATACTTCTTTATACATAACAGAAAGGAATAGGCCAATTATAAATGCAACACAAATGTAGTTACAGTACATACCTACACGCGTGAGCTTTGTGCAAAAAGTGAAATGAAAATTCAAAAAAGAAATCTGTGCCTGTTTCTATCGCACTTTTGATTAAAAACCGCCATTTAAACTTATGAGGGTCATGGGAGCGAAATAAAAGGTAAACATTAAACGACGGACAAATGTGTGTGCACACATTTTCCTACGTGTATGTACATATTTACAGCACACATACAAATGTTGGTTTCTGTATCATATGTATGTGTGTTTATATTTTTTTTTTTGCCTACAGAAGACATAATGAAGTGTATTTAAATTGCTTGCCAGCGTGTGTCTTTGCATTGTGGTCACTTTTATTATAGCTTCGTTTGCCTCTCACTCCTTTCGCCATTCGCGATTCTCCTTGCCCGTTTTCATTTGTCTTTTTTTTTTTTTTGATATTTCTTGTCATTGCATATCTGCTACCGCAACCGCGTATAAAACAGAAAAAGCGTAATTAAAAACGTAACTGCTTATGAACAGCACGCAGCAGCGCACATAACGGTGTTTGTTCATATCTCCGCGCTTGTCACTTGACGTTGAATTATTGCTTGAATTCGCTCAATGCTCCTGCGTTTAACGTTGTTTGCACGATTGCATGCGTGTGGCCGACTGGCCTCTTTAAAATTACTTTTTTCTTTGCTTTTTGGTTTTCATATAACTGTGTTACTACATACGTGTATACAGCTGGCAGTCATGCGGCGGAGAAATATTGTTAACTCTGCTAGAATGTTGGTATGTACACGTATGTTGCTTTCGTTTGTAATAAACAAAGATGTGAAATTAACTTCTTTTTTTCGAAAGTTGCCAAAAAATCATATAATTCATACAGTACAAAAATTAATAGTGTTTCAGAAAATGAGAGGCCTTTTGTTTCTAAAAACTTAAAGACAAAAAGTAATTTTTTATCATATGATTATTAGATGAGTTAGTTTTAGGGGCTAAACAAGGAGATGGTTGGCGTCGTGCAGGGCACATTGCATGTCGGTTATGTCGGGGTCAAGATCTAAGTTTCGCCAGTATTACGCGGGACTCTCTATCGACCTCGAGCTCTTCGTCTACAATAGCTGGTAGTTTGACTACTCCGTGAACGCCATTTACTGGAAGAGAGTACAGGAAGGTGTTGACCGATTCTCGGTGAATGGCGTTTAATTTCAGCGATTGTTGTAAGTGGAGCTGAATGTAGTCCTTATGACCGCGTACTCCGTTTTTGATGGGCCTGGGTGGTTACTCAGCTTCTAGTAAGTGTCTGTTGTGGTATTCTCTACGATAGCATCCAATCAGGAACTGCTTGCACAGCACGGTATAATGCTCCTAACAAGTAGGATAGATGATTCGTTATGCTAATAATGCATAATGCATAAATGAGGGCGGTGTTTTAGCAGCCTTGTAGCTTCTTCATCTCGCTAGTGCCCGGCGGCCAGATCGGAGCAGCATAGTTCACGTCCGGCCGACCAATTATCTTATAAGTTGCCAGCAACGTTTCTTTGTGTTTTCCCCAAGTGCTACCGGCTAACGGTTTGAGGATTTTGTTTTGAGTGTAGGAGTGTTAATGTTGTTTATAGTTGGAATTTTTCCGCCATCGTCTTACACATCGGGTTCTAGGCGATATTCCTGCGTCCATCTGGTGAAGATAGTAACCGAGGCTTTTACTGGAAGTAGTCGTAATTGTCTTGCAGTGGAAAAGTGAGAATTTCAAATTGCGGCCGCCAAAGTTTCCTTATTTTTGAAATATGGTTCAATAAAACTGTTAGCTGGCGATTTCTTTTCTTAAGGTTATGAAAACTTTACTAAATACAATATATGAAAAGTCCCGATGCACATTTTTTCAGGCAAAGTTGGTAAATTGTTCAATGAATTCTCTTTCTTCTTTATTCGCGTAAGTACCGCTTACCTGATTATAGCCAGATCCACTTTTATGAAGGAGTTTATCCTTTTTCTCGATATTGACGCCAGTTCGAACAGCTGCCGTTATTTTATTTATTAAGCGATAAAACCGCTAAAGATAGTCTGAAACCCCGTTTATTCCCGAACGACTTCGAGAGGTCCTACTCAATTCTGACTGTGCTTCTGATGGAGTTCAGCGCCAGTTTAAGATTTAAATTGTTTCAAAGTTTAAGAAGCCATTATTATTCTGTAAGATTTTTATAACAAGTAGGATTGTTATGTTTTCCAGTGGCAAATTGAAAATAAGAGTGGTGGCATGTAAATGAATACAATTGTTTTGTTGTAATTACCCTGCAGGCAAAAATACTAGTTGCTAACTAAAATACAATGGGTATGCAATTTTGCACTAGAGTTGAGTTGACATGGCTGCTGGTCCATACCTGCGCACTTAGGCCAATAAACACATTGTGATACCGCTGTGAGGTTCCTGTGTTCACCTTGTTATTGTTGTGTTGACATAAAACAAACCATTTTCGCCTAACCATATGTGGGAAATTGATATTAATAGCATGTAGAAAAAAGCTATTCCTGTATTCAAATTATAGAAAATTATTTTCTTAGTTACGGTCACCCGCAGGGAACGTCAAGCCCTCCGAGTATATTTCTGACATCAAATAAAAAGTTCCTCATTAAACTCCAGCGGCCCGTTCAGATGCAGCTTCGAATTAACTCTAGGCTCCTCCAATTCTTTGATCTACATAAAGGAGCAAAACCACAAATTGGCGAAAGAGCTTGCCTAAAAAGGCTTCAGCGGTTCCAAACGTCAATTATATATATTTTTATAAAAAAATGTAAGTTCTGAATGTATAACTAAAACTCTATAAGAACCAATTAATAAGTCGGCTAATAAAAAGATATATAGAATGGAAACGAATGGTCTGTTCGTTTCTGAAAAATATATTGGAGTTTAGAATTGTTAAAATACAGTTATATTCTTGTTATATGTTTTTAGTGAGCTAAAAAAGGACTTGTTTGCTTGTAAGAAATTAATATTTGTGTTATATAACAAATAAAAATGGTAGAAGTCAGAGCTGTTTCGGAGATCACCAATCTCGTTTATATTTCAAGATATGAAAACTCCAATTTACTACAATTCATTTTAATTTCAATTTTTTTAAACTATGCTTTGGTTTATTATATAAAATGTAATTACTGCTCACTCACTTCAAACTCCAAAAACTCTTTAAGCGCTGTGTTACACCAGAAGTTTTAATCTAATACATGTACTAAGCAACGTATACCCATACGTACATATGTACAATACATAGGTATGTAATTTAGACAAACATGGAAACAACATTTGCTCTTTCAACACCAGGTATTTATTACAGTCAAGACAACGAAAACAGCCGTAATAGCTTACCCTTTATTTGTCAACAGTGACTTTACTCACCATCTTCGTTTTGCTCTGTTGCCTTCACGTATGCCCTTTCTTATACGCTTCACTTGCCTACCAACCAACTTAATATATTTTATCGAAATTCTAATTTGTTGAATTTTTGTGGTTGACCGCAATTGTCCTATTCTGCTCGGCGAAATTACTGACTTTGTCCCAAGGTAAAACTGTTTGTAGCAAGTCTTTAATTGTGCTGCTGTCACATTGGCAATGATGGCCACGAAGCTACTGCCAATGTCCTTATTACATATACTAATGTTTGTTTATGTATATACTATGTGTGTAGATGTGCATTCATTTGTTGTTGTCGCTTTTGTCTTTTGCTTAATGTTTTGTGTGCACTGCTGCTATATGTCATTTAGCAAAATTTTCTATTATATTTTTTGGTTATGTGTTTTTTTTCACTTTTTTTTATTGTAGCATATAAGAATTTCACGCAAAATGTGCTGGAGTAGGGCACGCCCTTTAATAAACTTGCATAATGTGCACATTAACCAAATTCATTTGCTGTTGTGAATGTCTATGCGCTTCCTTTGGTCGCGCTGCTGTTTTGGTTGTGACAAATGAATGTGTATGTGTTGGTATGATAAACAATTGTACGCAGAAAGATTTGTATATATTTGTATACATATATGAATATATATAAACGCACCCAACCTGCTGCTATATGCGTATGCGTGTGTATGCGTGTCCTTGCAGAGAAATGAGCAGGCGTTTGAAGGGCGTTAGTGTTTGGCCAAATGCAGATATTTGACCTAAAACATATTTCCTGACTTCCTACGAAGCTCTAATTGAGCTTTTTTCCTCTTGTTTGGTATGAGCGTATGTAGTGTATATATGTATCTCTATATATACGAGTATGTATATAGTTATATATACAATTTTTATTGTTTTTGAAATTGCACTCCCCTCGTTTTCTTATACATAGTTTAACTTTTGTTGGTAATTCGTTTAGCTCATTTCTCGCATCCTCTCGCCTCAAATGAAAATTGTTTATTGAGCAATTTGAATTTTGTCTGTTGCATTCCTTAGTTATTTGTTTTCGCCTTTTTGCTTTGCTGTCTCAATTTCATTGCTGAACTATTTTTTTTTTTTTTTTTCTTACCAACATCTGAACTCATTGAATCAGAGCATTTACAGGAAGAGCTATTTTTTTTATATTTCTCCAAAATAGTGGTTACTCAAATAAAGTCCAATAATACTTATTTTGTTTTAATTAGCTTATCTTCATTACCTTCTCTTCAAATATCTTTATGTGGATAATGAGATGGGAAGCAATTCTGCCATATCACCATTACTTTAATCTCTTCGTGGGTGTAATCCCTATCGTGAGTTTCACAACTCTCCGCCTGAATTTTTACCCCAAATACTTCGATCAATTCTTATCGTCTATCTAAAATAAGGAGAAACAAGATTATATTAGAAGAATTAATAGAGACGAAGGTTATACGGGTTGAACTGGCTGAAGCCATGTGAGTTTAGGCCAAAACAGCTCCTTGGGATACCACGGCTTATCCTACCGCTCCTTCTCCAAAAATTTCGACACACTTAGGGTGAAGCTATCCACAAATACGAATAGGACCAGACAGTTTCCGGAAATTGTCGTTTAAACTGTTCGCGCTAAATATTTTTCAGCATTTTAAGTTAAGTTGGCAGCACTGTCCTCAATTGTTATGCCAAAAATGACTGCAATCTGCCAGCCAGTTTATTTACAGCAGCTGTTGAAATCAGTCGACCACAGTTTCCTCTGCGAATTTCCTTCTACGACCTCAATCGAGTCGAAACGGGTTCCACGGAGTGGCAACTTGAGTTTGGGAAACAAAAAAACTCACATGGGGCCAAACCCAGGGAATACGGTGGTTGATGGTATTGAACTAGTTTTTGGTCTTAAAATTGTTTTCAACTATAGCTTGGTGCGGTGGCCCACGATTCCGGCCGTTTACGACGGACGTTTTCACGCCTCAAACGCTCAAATAATACTCTTTATTTACCGTCTGTCCCGTTGGAACGAATTAATGATGAATCAAATCGCAAATTTCGAAAAAACCATTTCCGGAAACTTTCTGGTCCTAATGTATTTGCTTGGTGCAGGGCAATTACATAACAGATGATAAATCGTCTCCTCGTCACTGCTGCACCCCCTGCAGCAATATCTGAGATGGGTACAGGACCTTGCTTACGATGTTCTATGAGTTAGTTTCCCGGCCAAAGTATCATATCTGTTTGCCCATTCTACTCTGCCGGGAATCAGTGTTAAAAAGTTAGATCGAGTATCCAAAGCTGACAGCTCCACTGTTTTCTTAAGCAAAGAGCCTAATTGCTGCTAATTCTATAGACTACTGCAAAATTGCTTTCTGTAACGCAAATAGGACAAGGTGATTTTTTTCGTGTGACTTCTTCACGCCCGGAGTAAGTTTGTTTTTTGGATAATGGCCTCCGCCGTGGCCGAGTGGTTAGCATTGCGTACTGCAACAACAATTTTGCTGGTTCACGTAGCCTTCTAGTGAGAAGTGTGCCTCGTCGCTGAAGATTTATGTTTCTTACAGGTGCTCAGTTTCTCCTTTTCAGAGCCAAATCAGTCCTACAGTATATCCCACCATTTCAATTTTTGTTTTATTTTTCCCAAACTACCACCGTAAAGTTACGTAAAAAATGGTATTTTGAAAAATTGCCTACAGTGTACCCTACTTGACTTTTCTGCTAACCACCTCTGTTGCCAAAATAATTCTCCGACGTGAACAAGTGAAAAAGTAAAAGTATATACGTGTGATGGTGCTTATGGAAATGTATTCATTATGCTCTTGTATAAATTGTAAATGTTTTATTACATTCTTTCATTAACCATTTTCTTATTTGTTTTAATTTCTAGAATGGAAAATTACCCACAAACTACTGGGGTGTAACACTGTCAGCAGAGCAGCCATCAGATGATAGCCTCAGCGATGTGAGCTACGAGGTGAAAAGTGAGTATGCCATCTAAATTTATTTGCTCCTTATGTAGGGCTATATCTACGTTAACAGTATTATTCTGGAATTGTATAAGTACATATGTACGTGTACATGCATACATTTAAAACTGACCTGAGTAAGTACTCAAATGTATGCTGATGGTTTACATAGTGGCAGATCAAAGTAAAATATTTGTTTGTAAAACATGGACCACGTATTTGCAACAGTTTTTAATGAGTCCACACATAAGCGAATATGAAATTTGTACATAGATTATAAATGTACAAAAAGCGGAAAAAATTTATCTGTGTATAGGATGCTTGGATGAGCATATGTTATATAGTTTTTGGTATGTACATAAAATTTGAAAACGAGTTATTATTTTATTGTTTATTTTTGGGATTAAGGAGAAGAAATATGTCTTCCGTCTGTCTTATTGTCGCATCGAAACTCTCCCCTAAGGAACCACTTTCGCATTACTTCAGGATGGCGTTCCAATTTCCTGCAGCCAGGTCCCACATTTTCGCTCGTAGTAATTTTTCAGCGAGTTCCTTTACTATAAAGCTGACTGTTATTAATACTTTCCATCGGGCTTACTGGTCAAGATTTCTTTTCCTATTGGCAATGCTCCCAGTTTGTATTGGCAATGCTTCCTTGACACCTCATTTTTTGGTCTCCAATTTTTCTGTTATTTCGGCTGCCGAGAGGTAGGTCTGTTACGGCTATAGCTTCATCTGATACAGTGCGATATGCCGACGCTACTCCCCAAGCTGATATGATGGCATACATTGGCTAGTACTATTAGCCTATTATTCTTCTTAAGTTTCCATTATTCTTGAGTCGGTCCTCTTACGTTACTCATCAGTTTACTGAGCTGTGGAGTGACTTTTGAGGATTTACCGCAGCATGCTGGAGTCCAGGGTCTAATCTGACCACAGTGTATCTGAGATTCCTTCATCGTTAACAGCAGGAACTCGCGGTTTTCTGTCGCGCTTACCAAACTACGTTTTTGTTCTTATATTTAGCAGATTTAATTTCCTAAGCGAATCTTCCGTTTCGCGCGCAGTAATTATCGCGGCAATGTTGTCTGCATATCACACAATACATGGGCTATCCGGTATCTCAAGGTCCAACATGACATCGTTGCTTACGCTTAAGAGGTCTGGACCTAGGTTAAAGCGCTGCCCCTGCCGTCACCTTCGTCCTTAAGAAACCTACTCACTATTACGTTAAGATACCAGGGATGCAGAATCAATTTCCTTCATTCATGGCCTACCACTGCGCGCTGTTGAAGGCAGCTCGGTCGTTCAAAGCTATGAGTAGGTGTTTAGACCAATGGCCTAAATTTAAGGGACCAACCTAACATGCTGAACCTTACATGCATATACGAATACAATTCTTTTCATTTCAATTGTTTTACGTGGCAGCGCCAATATCGCTAGATGACCATACGTAAATAGTAGGAGTATTCGCTCATATACGTGACAACCTTTTTGTGCCTTTTCCACGCTTTTTATTACGCCCTCTATTACTCCCAGTGTTGATCTACCGTACTGTTCAGCATGAAGAGAAGACTGTATGTCGGTATACTACGAGGGTTCTCTTATCAAAGTAAAATAAAATAATATAATTAAAAAAAGATGAGTAAAATAAGATTAATTAAAAAATAAAATTATAAAACAAAAATTAATAAAACATAACAAAATAAAGCAAATGAAACTAGATAAATAAAAGAAAATAATATAAGATAAACTTAATAAATAAAATTAAATTATGGTAAATTGAATAAAACAAATTAAATAAATAAAATTAAATAATATAAAATGAAACAAAATAAAATAAAAAAATTAAAAAAAATACATAAAATAAAGCAAAATAAAATAAAATATAATATAATAAAAAAAATGAAATATATTAAAATAATATAAAGTAACGTAAATAAAATAAATAAAATAAAATAGTATAAAATCAAATATAATAATATAAATATTATAAAAAGTAAACTAAAATAAAATATAATTAAAAATATGAAAGAAAATAAAACAAAATAAAATAAATAAAATAAAATAAAATATATTGATATAAAATAAAATAAAATATCATAAAATTAAATAAAATAATAAAATTATATTAAATTAAAAAAATTAAGATTAAATAAAATAAAATAATATATGAAAAAATAAAATAAATTGAAATTAAATAAAAAAAATGAAATAAAATTGAAGAAATAAAATAGAATAAAATAAAATAAAATAAAATAAAATAAAATAAAATAAAATAAAATAAAATAAAATAAAATAAAATAAAATAAAATAAAATAAAATAAAATAAAATAAAATAAAATAAAATAAAATAAAATAAAATAAAATAAAATAAAATAAAATAAAATAAAATAAAATAAAATAAAATAAAATAAAATAAAATAAAATAAAATAAAATAAAATAAAAAAAAAAAATAAAAAAAAATAAAATAATATAAATTAAAATCAAATAAAATCAAATAAAATTATATAAAATCAAATAAAATAAAATAAAAAATTAAAAAAAAAATTTAAAAATAATAAATTAAATAATAAAATAAAATAAATTATAAATAAAAAATAAATAAAACAAAATATATAAAAGTAAAATAAAATAAAATAAAATAAAATAAATTAAATTAAATGATATTAAGTAATAGAAAACAAAATAAACAAAAATTTAAAAAAATTAATAAATAAAATTTAATAAAATAAAATAAACTAAAATTAAATTAAAATTAGATTAAATATATTAAAATAAAATAAGATAAAATAAAATAAAATAGAAAAATTAAAAAAATAAAAAATAAAAGAAAATAAAATAAAATGAAATAAAATTATACAGAAAAAAAATGAAATAAATTAAAATAACATAAAATAAAAAATATTGAAAAATTAAATAGCATATAAAAAAAAGTAAAATAAAATAAAATGCAATACTATCAAAAAAATATTAAAATAAAACAAAATATAAATTAAAATAGAAAAAGTTAAAGAAAAAAAATACCATCAAATAAAATGTAGTATAATAAAAAAATAAAATACAATAACTTAAATTTAAATAAAATAAATAAAAGATTAAAATAAAATAATATAATAAAATAAAATTTAATGAAATTAAATAAAAAAATAAAATTAAAATAATTTATATAAAGAAAATAATACTTAAATATAATCGAAAAATGAAAAAAATTTAGTTTTCATTAATAAAAGGCAATTCAAATTTTTTAGTAGTGTTTTTCTCCAAGCAAGCCGAAAATATTATTCTAGTTCATGTTTTCCAGTACGATAGATTTTGGTAGTTTCATTATTTCCTTCAAGATACATTATAAAATCGCTTGTGTGTAATGCTTGCTCAGCTTTAATCTAAATAATTTTTCCGAAATTTTCAGCACGAAGTCCATTCGTGAATTATAACTGCTTGCTACTAAATAAGTAGCAAACTTTGATTTAAAGGTAATATATCAAACCTTTCAATGACCACAAAGAAAAAGGAAGTAACATATGCATTGAATTATTACAAAGTGTTTAATGCAAATGTAAAAGGTACGAAAAATGTGCCATGAGTTATATGAAAATGAAAGGAAATGAAAAGGAAATTTGATATTTGCATATTCTCGTTCTGTGGTCTTGTCTATATGATTAAACAGATTGATGTGTATGTATTATGTTACATAATTGTAGGTGAACTATCAGCAAAAACGTCTAAAGACACACACATGCCCCCAGCTTAAACGTTCAGTATGTGATTAGAAGCGTGAATGACATACATAACTCGTGATTTATTTGCATTACACAGTCATCACTTTCTTTTCTAGCAGATCAGCTTTTGTATCAGTTTTGATACTTCAAACCCATTCAGACTGCGACATACATATATTCATTATGTAAGTTATGAAAATATGCACACGAAACGGATGCGAAAAAAAACTTCGTTAAACGATAAACTTTGTTATTTCCACCAATATTCTCAAAACTATGATTATTATGCATGTGCTACATTGGGTACAGTAATTGTTATTTTTGAAGTTGTTATTGTTGTTGTTATTACAGCGCTTGTTTTCGCTGTTGTCCGCCAATCAAAACTGTCACCAAAGAAATCTGTATAATTTTTCAAGCGAAGGCGTTTCATACGTAGCTCGCATTTTCTCTACCCCCCAAGGATACAAATATGTATTTGTATATGTTTAACTTACTGCGTTTAACTGCAATCCACTGCAGCTACATGTGAAATTATACACCAAACCGAAGCCGAACTGATTCATCTTGAACGGGAATAATACTTGCTACTTTACATAAGACGTGATTGTTTGGATGAAAACTTCGCCGTGATCAGACATTTGTTTTTTAAGAATGGGCTGGGAATATTGAAAGATTCTTATTAAAATTGTATAACGATAATAAAATGTGACTCTGTCGATGATGAAACGCAATTCCCTCCCTATTGGTAAAAGCTAGGTGCTTCTGGGCGATTGCTTCCTTCAGGTCCAATTTAAAGGTTTGACTGTAGGGAAGCAGCTGAATGTTTCCTCACAAATACCACCAACCACACACCAAACCCTTTCCGGGCGTCAATCCTGGTTTGGAGATCATTTGAGCCAGCTCATGGCCCTTCCGCCTCGACGCTTTTCATTTGACGTTGCTTCAAGCGATCCATTTTTCGTTACCAGTTTTCATTTGCTTTAGAAATGGGTCGATTTTGTTACGATTCAGCACCGATTCACAGTAGCCCTTTTCAAGTGGTTCCAAACAGTTTTTTGTGCAATTCTTAGTGCTTTCATCCATGCGGATGACCCGACCTAGCTAGCGTAGCTGCTGTGTTTTCGTTCAGCGAATGTCAATATCATGGTATCACTCGGACCACTTTCATTTCATGATCTGCAATATTCGCCGTTGCCAATACGTAATTTACCATAAATCGCTCGTTTGCTGTTTGTTCGTCGAGAAAGGACTTTACTTTTCATATGCCTACCCAGTCCAAAGTAGTACCTGTTGGCAAGAGTGATTCTGCGTTAGATTTCGAGGCTAACATTATTATTGGTATTGATGCTGGTTCCTAGATAGACGAAATTATGTACGACCTCGATGTTATGACCGTCAACTGTTTGTTTGATGATATGAGATATTTCGTCTTATCCTCTTTCACTACCAGACCCATTCGCTTCGCTTCCTTATCCAGTCTGGAGAGAGCAGAACTAACGGTGCGGTTGTTGTGGACAATAATGTCAATATCAGCGGTATACGCCAACAGCTTTACACTCTTATAGAAGATTGTACCTTCTTTATTCGGCTCTGCAGCTAACTTCCCTGAAACCTCGTTTGGTACCGAACAGCTCGGAGAGGTCCTTCCCATTTCTGACTGCGCTGCTTATGTTGTCTATCTTCAAATCACACAGCCTCACACAGAGATACCATTTTCAGACATAGCGGCGTAGAGGCAGCTCCTTTCCGTGCTGTCGAAAGAGGCTTTAAAATTGATGAAGAGGTGGTATGTGTCGGTGCTCTTCTCACGGCTCTTTTCCAAGATTTGGCGCATGGTAAATATCTGGTCAGTGGTTGATTTAACAGGTCAAAATCCACATTCTAAGATCCAATCAGTATGTTAACGATGGGCTTTAGTCTTTTTCACAATAGGCTTTATCGAAAAAATTGTAAAATGTAGCGTACACTGCCTTTGCTGGTGACCATCTTTGTTATGCACTGAAACTCTACTGAGTTAAGTGATCAACACTTTTACTTTTATCTTTTCTAGTACAAAATATCATTTTTCTATCGCCATCTAACGTAATACAATCTCGCTTATACAACGCGAGGGATAGATCACTATCCATTGTAAAAATAATGTATTACTTTTTACTACAATAGATCAATATAATATTATATTATATATCTCACAAAAATTTTGCGTGATTTACTAATTTAAATCTTAACTTAAAGACCGTAATCGCTCACTAAATGTTAGAGTTAATATTCCCTACATAGTTCATCGTGCTATAAAGCTATTTTTAAATTATTTCTATACTTTCTCTACAACTTTCACTTTCAAATAGCAGATTTTATTAAGACAAGTCAAAACATTTTGGTTTATTGATCAACTAAATATGCTTTTAAATATGTAAATTTATTTGTTTTCATGTAAATATATGCATAGTTAACCATCTGCCCTTCGCCAAACACACTTACATTTTCTTACTTTGCATTTTAGTTGCGTGCAATTGCTTTTCCCAGCTCAGAATGGCATTATAGCATCGCCTGTATTCACTAGCAGACATGCGTGCAATATTGCGGCCACATACACTTGCCACTTGCCGCTGAAGAATTTGCTTGTACTCGTATATACGAGTACGTATGCATGTACACATATACTTACCATATGTTCACATAAAAAATGCCTTACGTTACATCTCATTCATTTGCGAGTGCAGGAAAATCCTGTGGACTCCTCTTAATCGCTCACGTGCTCGCAACTTACACACTATGCAGGGAGGAGAAGGCAAGAGGGCTGTAAGAATACCAAGAAGAAGCTATTGGGGCAGAGTATGCATTGTGTTGCATTTTTGCATTTTCTCTGCTCTGGTTAAGACAACCTGAGCTCAGGTGTAACTATGCTTGTGAATATTCCTGCGCTTCAAGTGTTTGTGAATATGTTTGTATTTGCGTTTATACAATTTTTGTGATTTTATTTAAGAACATTTTATTATGAAGGCAACATTTTTAAATTTTTTCTTACTGCATTTCAGTATGTTTTATTTACATGTTTTGTAGTTGATTTGTAAACACATTACATCTATTGATCAGAATCAATATTTAATCGACTTTTTATTAACATTAATTACTGCAAAAATGAGCAAAAAGTGTTAGATTATTTCAAATTCCTATTACTTTATATTCCTCCGCCAGACTTCCACTACTTCCTTTGACTTCTCGTAATTGATCTTCCTTCATTATATGCTTTGTGTTATTACTTTCTTCCATTGTTTGCGGCTTCAATGAAAGATACTCGCCTCAATTACTTTTATTTTAGCGCAGTTGCAGTCGCTCTTAGCCACTTTTGCGCACACATACATACATACATATACATATACGCTATATAAAAGGCATACTTATATACTTTAACAAAACTCTAACAGACAATTGACTTCCTTAAGTGGCAAATTAGGTGGAAGTCAAGTGTGAAGAAAACAAAAGTGTTACACAAGGCGTTCAAGTAGATTATTGGCTTTGTGGTCGAATTAATAGGATATTTAATTGATCACAAAATTTTCATTGTAAAAATGTTTGTCGTTATTTGCAATAGGTTTCTGGTTGCAGTTAAGTATTTCGTATTTCGTCGTTGCAGTCATAGGAAGGTAAATGAACATAAATTCAATATGTAATTTTTAGTGATATTTTCTACAAATATTTTCAAGTTACATATTTATGTTACAATCATCCGTAGAGACGTGATGTAAGAAGGCTTTCAAAAATCTCTAAATATAAGGACGAACTTTTGGGGAAGAATGGAAGTTTAATTGTTTAAAACGATCGCGCTTTTTCTTGCCATGTAGCAGGTTAAAAAATTTGCAAGTGGTATTCTCAGCATTTTTCGACCATGTTTCATCGTTGCTCGAAGTTTGCCCAAGGCTGAGTGAGCAGGCAACTCTTTCTACACTCTCCCTACCAAAAGGGCACATTTAACTGGAGGTTATTGAGTTCACATGAAAGCACTTTTATTAGCTCGAGTCCTGTTCCAACCAATATTCATTATACAGTAATAGTTATGAGCTGTATTTAGCAAAAAGTTTACGAAAAGAAATGGCAAGGTGGATTTTTCTTTATATGTTTGGCGCCTTATATCCCCGAAGCGATTTTCGGACGGATTTTTCTTCACTTCTTACAAAACAAACACTTTTTAAGGGCGCTTATATTAAAGCGAAAATTTCACGAAGAAACCAAAGCACCAGAAGAAATAGTTTTGCAGCTAGTTTGGTTACTTGGTACCCTACAATTGGCATGCCTTTCTAGTAAGTTTCCACATTCGTAGCCAATTACAATAATTATTTAAAATTGCTAACGCAAGGATCTACTTGCAACGGCTTAAAATTATAAAATTTATTTATTTTGAATTAAATACAAGTTATTATTAATTTTCTTAGTCACGTGACGCTTAACAAATTTCAAATATTATACCTCTCATACACATGAAATGGTATATTGACCCTTCACATTACTATAGAAAATTATCGAAACCGAAAGACTCTAACTTATAGCTCCCACACACCGAGTTCTTCAGATATGAAGTCAAAATATGAGGAAAATATATATAGCACCCATTCACACGATTCGTTCAGATATGAGTTTTGGATTACAAATCTACCAAAAAAGCATTTAAAAGCGTAACATTTAGTATTCTTCACATTTTTTTAAATAAATATTGACTCTGAAAATGATGGAATTTATAAATAATACAATAAGCATAGCATGATCGAAAATAGTAGGTGTTTCTTGTTCTAATTTTTTTATGTTCTCATACGCATCCATGATTGAGTAGTCATAAACAACTCTACTTTTATAATAGGATTAAATATAGAATGCGTTGTTTATTCAAGCGAAGGAAGAAAAACAAAATAAAATTTTTATCTCTATATAAGAATTATTTACTCGAGTAAAATATTAAGCGCTCCAAAAATTTGAAAATCTTTTGTTCATATTTTTCTGTAGCCGTACGTTGTGCGGATGTAGCCTCTCGTGTCGGTTGGGCGGGATTATTAATATTGGGCAAATGTTTTAAGGATTACGATTTTAGGGCATGCACCTGGAATGTCCGGTCCCTTATTGGGAAGGTGCCGTCCAAGAATTGCGATTGCCTCAACAACCGCGCCGTGAGTTCTGCTTTCTCCAGACTTGATAAAGAAGCGAAGCGAATGGATCTGCTAGTGAATGAGGGCAAGACGAAATATCTACTGTCATCAAACAAACAGCCACGTCACTGTTGACAGTCATAACTTCGAGGTCGTAGATAATTTCGTCTATCTAGGAACCAGCATCAACACCAATAATATTGTCAGCCTTGAAATCCAACGCAGAATCACTCTTGCCAACAGGTGCTACTTTGAACTAAGTAGGCAATTGAAAAGTAAAGTTCTTTCTCGGCGAACGAAAACCAAACTCTACACTCATCGTTCCCGTCCTGCTATATGGAGCGGAAGCATGGACGATGACAACATCTGATGAGTCGGCGCTTGGAGTTTTTGAGAGAAAAGTTTTGCGAACGATTTATGGTCCTTTGCGCATTGGCAACGGCGAATACCGCAGACGATGGAACGATGATCTGTACTAGCTATACGATAATATTGACATAGTTCAGCGAATGAAGAAACAGCGGCTGCGCTGGCTAGGCTATGTCGTCCGAATGGATGAAAGCACTCTAGCTTTGAAAGTATTTGATGCAGTGCCCGCTGATGGCACCAGAGCAAGAGGAAGACCTCCACTCCGTTGGAAGGATCAAGTGGAGAGTGATCTGGGTTCACTTAGCATTTTCAACTGGCGCCAGGCAGCGAAAAGAAGGGAAGAAAGCGCTCTTATATTGATTCGGCTATAATCGCGTAAGCGGTGCCAATGCCAATAAAGAAGAAAAAGAATCGAATATGCTCTTTTTTTTTCAAATTACAAAAATGGTCACTAAATTATAATTTTTGTACTGTTACATAACATTGAAACTTACAATACAAATAATTTCGTAAAATTATATCTATTAACGCAATTCATAACTTGAATATAAGCGCCAGAAATATACTTTGAAGATTTTTAACGAACATAACAATTCAAAGTTTACAGAAAAAGTTTTAGCTGTCCGAAAACAGGGATTTTTAAAAATTCGATCGGTTTTGGATGACGACCATGAACTTCGAAAACGTTACATATGTTTCAAAAATTGGTAAAATTTAACAAAAAATGTTTTTTAGCTGTCAAGCTTTGACAAAATATTTATTTTTTCTTGAAATTCGCGGGCCTACTGAGAAGAATATTCCTTTTTAAAAAATTCTGAAAAATTTCTAGCGGCCGAATTTTTTCACATTGAGCTCTAATATTCAGGATCGTCTGTGTTTTGGGTGCACTTTCCTGAAAATATTATCATCAAAATCACTAACACACTTCACATAGTCGTCATCGACATAGTCGCCATTCCTATATATCCCTTCTCGCGGACAGTTTCATAGATCCGAGAAATTCTGTAAGCACTTTTTCTTACGGGATGTGGAATCGATCTAAATGAAAAAAATTTATTTAATTTCTATTTACTCTAAGCTCAGCTAACTTAGTTTTTGTTAAGATTTACATGAGGAACGAATTGTTTGAACTTATTTCTAGATAAAGAGACGAGTATATACAGTTATCCATTTCGTGATTTCAAAAGTACAGGGCTGTATTTAGACATTAGTCAAACTCAACTGTCACACCGAAAATGTTTTGTTTTAGTCAGGAATTGAAATTTTAATTTAATGTATTGATTAACAACCGCAATTTAACGAGTTGTTGAAAACTACTACAAAAGTAATGATTCAAACGTGACCACATTTCAGGCTTTACGAGGAGATTATGGTACAAATAAGTTCACTTTTTTAATCAGTTGGTAAAATTTTAAAGAGATTTGTAAAAACTGGATCGGTTACAGATATTGCATGGCCAGGAATTACACCTATACCCATATAATGTCCAGCTCAGACAGCAACTGAAGCCAGCTGACCATTCTCCATGCCGTACGTAAGTCTATTGGTTGATTGAATGACAAATAGAGTGGTAGGCGAATTTTCAAACCAAATATTTTTCAGAAAAAGGCACATTTCCATTCGAGTTTTGGGCTCCGTGAATACTCAAGTAATTGAAGAGAACCCACTACCTGGTCACTCTTTGGCCCGGAGGTGATATTGGGCCTTACGCCTTTGAAAACGACAATGACGATACTGTCATTGTTACTGCGGAGAGTTTTGGTCGTATAATAAAGGATTTATTTTCGAGGGCGATTGAAGAACACAATTTGGACAAGATGTGGTATCAACAAGGTGGTCCCAAATGCCACATAACGCGGGCGAATATGATTCTATTCGAAGGGAAAATAGATTACCCTGTAAATACCCTTCACTTTACGTGAAAATAAGATTGATGATCTTCCTTTGTATGGTGAAGAAAAGCAGAAATTTTGGATACCAAGCACTTTTCAAAATATTTGGAAATAATAGGGCAAAGAGCTTAGGCCGATGTAGTGTATTTAGTCAGCATTGAAGAACTTCTGTTTTTTTTTCCATTAAATACTTTTGGTCTGTTTTTGTTTGATTAAAATTTGAACTAGTGCAATAGTTAGGAAATTAGTTTGAATAGGTTGCCTCAACTGGCATTGCTTACTGTCATTCGGAAGGTCAGGGTTTAAGTTCTAGTCTGACCAACATCTGAAAATTAAGTTAATTTTTCTATTTGCGGTTGGCCCTCTGCAGAGAATGTCAACAACCCGTCCTAGAAATCGCTTCAGCGTTAACAAGGCGCAAATAATATATAATACAGGTCGTCTCAACTGTGAACCACCTTATGGACTGTGCAAAATTTTTGACGGTCTACTTTTTGGACCACCTTGTCGATAAGAGGGAAAGTTTTTATCACATTTCCCTCAGCTGCTTTTACGTTTATTTTAGATGCCATCGATCGATTAATACGAAGCGCTCAATTTGGCTGTTGGTGGTTGGTATTAGTATTGGTTTGGATACTACCCCTGGCTTCTGGTATTGCTACGGTAGAAAATTTTTGAAAAATGTGTTAATTTTCCAAGGGGACTTTTATTATATTTTTCAAAATACACAATAATTCAAAAGAAACCCATCCTGATGCCATGTACATGTGCCACCGTTTTTTTCCAACTCGAAAAATCTTTTATATTCATAGGTCGGCTTTCAATCTCTTAAGTCAACTCAAAGCGATTCGAATCAATATTTTGTGCTTGCTGAATAGCCAGTAGTCACTTGGAAGAATATGATTTCAACTTTCGGCGTAAAACTCACGAAGAATGAAGGTAGGTGAGCCGTTGTTTTTCCGAAGAATTCAATACTTTTGGAACTAAACGATATTTGGCCTAAAAAAAAAATTTAAAGATACGTTTTTGTTGAATAAACAGATAATGCAACAATTACTATTTACTTTCATGCGGAAGCTCAAGAGTCCGATCGGACTGACATCCAAAATTATAAAAATTTATTTAAATAAAAAAGTTAATCAGTTTAATTGCGGTGCATGAACCCCTCAGAGTGTATTTCGGACAGGAAATAAAACGCTCCTCATAAAAATCCTTCAGTAGTTTGGAGCCAGGTTTGAACAAACAGCGCGGCCGAAAGTCTCTTCAGCGGCTATAGAGCGCCAACTATATTTATAATATTTCTTTGGGTTGATGAGCGTCTTCAACTGCACAAAATTTTTTCTTCGTCTTCTGCAATTCTTTACATTTTTCACCACCGGTACACAAACTTCGAAAATGTTCGAATTTGATTATAGCAGAAACTTGTATAACAGTTAAAAATTTATATTAAGAAGACTCAGAGTAGCCATAAAACGAAAAAACCCCTTATTAGTAAGGCTTCCAACCAGGTGGTTAGACGAAGTTCTGTTCGCATGTTCGAAATACGAGGCCAAGTTCTTACTCAACACTTCCGTAAATGACATGAATTGCAACCAATGCGAGTCCAAAGCTTGCAATCGCATATTTCCAAAACAGTTCGGTCGTGTTTAATCGTGAGACATATAAAATCATACGGAACGAAATGGATGTTTCGAAACGTGTCCTTTGGAAACTAGAGAACCCCAATTGCGCTTGCCTGAGTGTTAGCAAAACCATTTTCGAAGAGCGACTATAGCCAAGAATATATGAGAGAGAGCACGTATCCGCCAACCAAATTATTTCTCGTACTGCCAAGCACAAGTGTAGTCATTGTTGGTAGTCAATATTATATATGTATGTACATATATTAACGCTTCCTTACCAAACGAATGAGCGATGTGAAAAAATGCGACGAGCGACGAGCCTTTCAGCGATTTCTCTGCCAACGACGCCTGCTAAACTCGTAAGCTCACGCGAGACTATGCCGCCAACGTACGGTGAACGATGATAACGACGGCGACTACGAAGGCGAATGCCGCCACTTTGTATCGAGTTAAGTAGAATATAAAATTTCGAAAACGATGTGTTGCATGCTGCCGACGACAGCTACGTTGACAGCGGCCTACTGGCTATTGGCAGCGTCGACGCTTTGTCCTCGCGATTTTGAGTATTTGTGATGGCGACTTCGTAGCTTCGCATTCAGTTTGAATTGTGTCCTCGTAAAGAAAGGATATTCGTTACATTGTCGTTAAGTTGTTATTATAATTTTTGAGAAGAAGCAGCAATTGAAGAAGAAAAGTCATACTTAGCAAATAAATAAAATAAAGGCTACCAACAAAAAAGCCAAAGCGCAATCTAAAAAAAAAAAATATTTGAAATTTTGAACTGTTAATTAAAAAAGCGGAAAATTAAAATTAAACGGCGAAGTTAAAGTCCCCCATTTTTCGAGAAATTATTTATATATTTAATATATAAAAAGAAAAATTATTTAAAAACAAAGGCGATACTTGAAAGCATAAAAACGTGTATAACAAAGTGCGAATTGAGTCACAACGTAAAAGTATTCCAAAATCAAAAATTTCGAGAAAATAAATAAATAATCAAATATAATTATTGACAATTGTATTAAAGGATATTCATGGAAAGTCATTGAGTGCAATTTCAACTATTTGGAAAAAAAAGAAAACATAGTGAGTGTAATTATTAGGTGTTATAAGTATTATGTATGCCAAATACAATTGATATATCAGTTTTTTTGAAGTGGCTGGAAGAAAGTGAAAAACTAGTTAAAGTGCTGATACTTGATTTTAAGGCGTATACTTATAAATCGTTACCAGTGTTAGTGTGTTATGTAAACTATGAAATAAATAAATTCTTATTAAAGCTAGTAAGTAGGATGAAAAAATTGTGAGAGTTCTAAAAACGTAGAAATTAAGTTTTGAATAAATAACCACTGGTATTTATTGGATTATAGATATTTTTTAAATATTTTAGGTGAATTTAAATACTATTCGATTTATGCCACTGAAAATTATACAATTAAAAATATGCATCAATATTATTTAACGGTAATTATTAGTTTAGTTTAGTGCTAACTATTTAAAATAATTTTCTTTTGATTTCATACATGAAACGGTGGAATAAAATATTTATTACGACTTTTTATTTCAAATATTGCTTTTTAAACCATAAAAATATTTTAATTTTTGAGTTATGCATTTAAATTTTTTAAATTAGATTTTAAAATTAAATTTAAACTTAAATTGTGAGAATAATAATTTATGTTATATACCATATACTTAATAAATTTTCTCCAAAGTGTGAATAAATTTGCTTAAATTTAATATCAAATTTAAATTTTTATGGAATTTTTGTGAAATTTTATTAAAGCTTACTGAGATTAGCTTTTTCTAACTTTTTATTGCTTTCAAAATTTTCATGAACGAAAGGGTTGCAACTAGTTTGAAAAATATTGAAAATAATTATTATATTGTAGTACTGTTTTCAAAGAACAATATTGCATACGTGTATATATTAAATGCAAGACAATGCAGATATTTTTAAATTAAAAACATATTGATATATTTTATTTTAATATTTAATTTAGCTTCAAAATATTATTTAATACCCCTAGCATTTATTTTTCAGTGTTTAGCGCTTTTACTAAAGGTATAAAAACTTTTCTAATAAAAAAAAAATTAATTACGAAAATTTCTCATAAGTTTAGTGCTTCAATTTGTAACTAGACCTGAAACGCCTATAATATTTATTTTTAAACGTGTCGTAAATTAAAAAATTTCTATTTTATCAAAATTGTTTTAAAAGATTTAAGTGAATTTTTTTTTGAAATTAATTTTTTTATTAATGTTGTTTTATTTTAGTTTCTATCTTTTTGTTTAAAAAATATATCTCTTTTTCGTGAAAATGTTAGCGTAATTCAGAGAGCGAAAAACAGCATCAATTTAGTCAAAAATAATTCCTTCCATGTGTGTCTTTCAAATACATATGTAAGAGGGTGGATGTGTGCTAATCTGCTTTAATTTCCGCATATACACGATTTTGGAGTTTGTTGTGCTACGCATATACATACATACATATGTTTAAATAAAATCGATTTTCTCAGCTGTTGACATACATACATAAGCCCACACATACTTACAATAGTACAAAAACTTCGGATCGGAGAAATTATGTACACTCATACACGCCCATTTAGCGTATAAAATGGTTGAGCAAGTATAAATTTAAAGATATAACTTATGAAATATATATATTATATTTACATATGTAAACAAAAAAATTATTGTATATATTATTTATATACTTATTTATGTAAGAAATATAAAATAATTGAATTCTTTTTATAATATAAAATAACCTCTTATATACACAGTACTGTATTTTGCCTTCAATATTTGCGTGTGTACGATCGTAAAACGAATCTGTGGTTGAATCCGCTTCCAGCTTCGTGTGGAAGCGGAAAAGTCATTAAATATTTTTTTCCTTTTCTGCTAAGATTTAACTCAGCGTTGGAGAAATATATACGCAAAATGTGTAGAAAGAACATGCAAAAGAATTAAAGACAAAGATAGTCGTGAACTTTTGAAGATGGAGTCGGCATTTCCGTAGCATATTTTTTTTTGTTGGTGTGTTTTTTTTTTTGTACTTCACGCAGACACATATGTATGTATGCACATCTTGGTAGTAGTAAAAAGTTATGCTATTTTTACTTTTGTACATTATACGTTATTCTTGCACAGTAAGCGCAGTTAAAGTAAACAGTAAAGATATATGAAATTCTTTCGTTTGCACTTGAAACTTGTGCCATAAGCACCGGAAATGCGAATAGGAAAAAAATTTGAAATGCTTAAGTTTTCAGAATTTTTTTTTATTTTAACTGTATCGAGATTTATGTTACATAATACAATCAAAGCGGATCAGCGAAATTTATCGAAAGCAATTGGTTTGAGTACACCGAAGCTGCTAAAAAAGTTTATGTTCAAAAATTGTATTTATATTATATTTATTTTTTCAATTTTAAACAATTCGAAATTAATTGTAAATAATATAGATGCAAAAATCAAATAAAATTTGAGTTAAAATGAATATATTTATGATACATATTTTTGAATTTTATAATTTATATATTTGTTAAGGATTTGGCCTTCGACATCATTTATGGACAGCCAAAATGTTTTTGTAATTAAAATAAAGTTTTATAACAGATTAAATTATATTTCAAGGAACCCGATTTTATTTACTGAAACTGCTTAAATATACTTAAGCCTGGGAGTAAATGTATAAATCTTACAACTAAGTTACTTTAAAATTACCCTTCTTGGAAGGCAGGATCATCTCGCTCTAAATGAGTTGCACAACAGTAGGGTTTTAGGGTTCTGGCTTAACCAGTAGCATACCATGATCTTTATGTACATTTATATTACGAAAGTACTATGGTTCGCCCATTGTTACCTGAAAATGTCTGACTGGAACTTCTGTATTTTTTCAATATTAGCTGCACAGATCATAGGCACACTTGATTACCATACATTGAGATTGGCTTTAAAGCTGCGTTGTAAATAGAGTTTTTATGTAAAAGCCATATATGCTAGCTGCTTTTCATTTAACTGCAGATCCTTTAATTTTTTGGAAAAACATAAAGTGCACACCACCAATCGGAAGAGCAAGTCGACAGACAAGCGTTTCAACGGCCACAAGCGCCAATTATATATATAATCTGATTGCAGAATATGTTCGTAGGAGTAATGCAAGGGTAACTTGTTTACACTTTTTCTTATTATTTTCTCCAGTTTACCAGAAGTAAATTACATGTTTGCACTTTTCGGTTTACTGGAATATAAACTAAATAATTTTAAAAGAGAGGGTAGTATGCATACGAGTCTAGGTATAAGAAGACATCTGTGAGTGGCTCTTCAGATCTTCATGTTCTTGTAGTAGTTTACGCAAGCAGTGTTTCATATTTGCATAGTCGGTATGCCATTTTATGCTGGGTATATAACTATCGTATCCGCGTTCTGAGCAGATGGAAAGTCATAAAGCGTGCAAAAGAACATATAAATCGTAGTTTATATAATATGTTACACTACCCATGTGAGAATTGAACTTGTGGCAAATTTTAGTGAGCAATATGTCAGCGCCTAAAATTGTGCAGAAATTTTAATTGAATCGTTGCAAGTGTGAGCACTTATGATTATACAATTGAAATGTTTATATTATCTCTGTAGATTCCATTCTTATCATTATTTTAAATGTTCTTTCTAAGGTTAGCTCTATGTCTCAAAGTGTAACTGATAGACTTTTTTGTCGGTACTCATATATATATATATATATACTGGAATTATCAGCCAATTATGATTAGTACTTTGTTGTTGACAACTGAATAGTTAGTCAGGTTTTTGTGTACTCTTTGATGTTCGCCTTTTCAGTTTTAGCTCATCTGGCCGCTTCCATTGGGATGATTCGGTCCTAATTTCAACGTCGTAACCATATAACCAATTAGCTACTCATTAGACCAAGCCTGGATCATTGTTGGCGTCAATCAAAAACACAATATATGATAAAGAATATCTAATTCAGTCATTAACTTTGTAAAAGTAAAAAAGTTTATGTTAACTATTGTATTTTAAATTAGTTCTACATTGTATTTCATATATTAGTATTGACAATATTAGGTTATTTATTAGTACCCACTTTAGAAAGTGTTACCTGAATTTCACTTTCTTTCCTCAGAAAGCCACTTCATATTAACTTTATAAATTAAATTGTAAGAAAAAGAAATTATAAAAAATTACTTGATGTAAAAATTTCCAGAAAATTTGAATGAGAAACTGAAATTTTTGGACTGTGATATTCGAAGGTCAAGTAAGATTTTTATAGCGAAATTCATTAAAAACTTTACTCATACATATACAATCTAACATTTTGAGCTTGATAAAGCAAAAGCGATCCTAAAGGCCCAGAAATCATCCAAGTTCGGTTTCATACAAACATACAAAACTAAAAATAAAATAACAAAGTCATTGCAAGGTGCAAATTAATAATTATTTAATTACTTAAAAAATAACGTTTCAACCAATAAACAAATCAAAGTTACAAAATTAATTGACAAATTTAAATTAATGAACATAGACACATTAAACTATACTAAAAACCATGTTTTGAAATTGAAACGCGCTTATGATTGCATAAGAAGGCATTAACTGAAAAACAAAAAAAAAAAACGCACACGTACTCGCATTCTGAATCGACAAGCAATTAAAATAAAAAAAAAACAAAACACTAAACAGTGCGTTTTAATCCGTGCCGCAGCAGATATATCCATCATAGCAGCCAACGCCACCGCCACCGCCACGACCACGACCACCACCAACACTACTAGCACAACCACCAACACCACCAGCACAACCACCAACACCACCAGCACAACCACCAACACAGACGACGTTCCAGTAAACATGTTGGCGATGCCGACCCTCATGATGCCAGCCACAGCCCAAATGACGATCAGTAGCCAACCCTTATCGGTGGGCACGCCGCATGCCAAGCCCTACGAAACCAAATTGCTAACAATTCATCAATCGCATATGCAGCAAACGCATCATCAGAACAATGCTGCTGTTGCTGTTAGCAAGCAACAACAACAACAGCAGCAGGCACAACAACAAGCCGCTCAGCAAATGTCAGCCAATCAACAAGCGGTCGCACAGCAACAACAGCAGGCACAACAGCAACAGGCCGCCGCCGCCCAGGTAGCAGCACATCAGCAACAGCAAGCTGCTGTTGTAGCTCAACAACAACAACAACAGGCAGCTGCCGCTGCAGTTGCACAACATCATCAGCAGCAAGCCGCAGCGGCTGCTGCTGCCGCTGCATGTGTGGCTCAACAGCAGGTTTGTGTGCAACAGCAACAACAGCAATATCAGATACATTCGCAGCAACAATCACCGCAGCAGGTGATGAGCAGCAGCTCACCAAAGCAAGGTAAGCGTTCGAAGTAATTTGGGAAATGAGAAGGGGCAACTTTCGTATTTAAATTTAGAAATTTACATTGTATTTTATAAGAAATTACATTCTTCTCAGCGCATAGATTTTAATGATACGTAAACGTGATAATTTTCAAATACACGTATGTTATTTTGAAGTATTCTAGGATTCACATGTTGAACAACATCTTTTTAAGTAAATTTTTTAAATTTTTTTTTGCCATTTTTCTCCAAAACTATTTAGTTATTTACTCAGTTAGAAGGATATTACCTTAAAATGCATTCCAAAAAAATATTGCCCAGTATTTTAAGCCAATAAACAGAGAAAAGAAAATTTTATGATTCTAAACAGAAATCGGTAGAAATATTTTAAGGAAGACCACAGAAATGGTATTTCATTTTATATCTTACCTCAGCTTTATAAGTATAGCTGAAATATAGAGTAAAGGAATCATTACAAATTTTACTTTCATGCTGTGTATTTTTGTAAAAATAAATGTGCTTACTTAGTCCTCTTCGATCAGTTTTTGACTCGAAAAATTTTCGCGATTATACTTTGAAGGTATTTTATTAATAACATTAATGTAAATGAATATAAATTTACGTACTGTCACTCTGGAAGACCAGGTTCGAGTACTGGTTCGACCAACATCCAAAATTATAGAAAATTTGTTTTTCTAATTGCGGCCGCCCCTCATATTTATACCACAATTTGGAGAAGTCGCTCGGCCGAAAATCTCTTCCTAATAATTTATATAAGCGCATTCAAAATTGTTCTAACGCGCAAAGAAGTCGATGATTCGAATATAATACATAATTTTAATAAATTCTGTGTGTGCATTCAACATAAGTTTTTCCAATATTTTTACTTATACCATAACTCCTTCTACAGAAAACTTCATGTTGAAGATAAGGCTTGCTTTTACTAGATTATAATCAAAATCTTAAAAAAAATTTGGAAACTTATTTTTGTTTCGAAAATCTTAAAAATTTTGCATAATTAAAAAAAAAGAAGTCTTGTAGAATATTATGAGATTCTAAGTTCTCAATTAATTTATATGCGAGTAATGAAAAGTCCAGAAACACCATATTTTTTGTGTCTCCAAAAGAAATGTATTTTATTTGATACATTAGCTAAGAAATTTTGATTTATCTTGGTTTATTGAGAATTTGTTTAGCTCTGCAAGGTATCCACTTTTTTATTTTTATATTACGTATCAGCAATCAGACATTTTTAAGATTTTGTTCGACTACCGATTGATAGAACAATTGAAAATATTTTTTAAAAAGTTAAATTTTTCCCACCAAACCAGAGAAGATAGCAAAATTTTGCAATAAATACTATCCTCCTATTTCAATTACTTTATTTTGTGCTTATCAATGATTTTAAATTATAAAATAAAATACAAAAAATCTCACTAAAAAGTTAAGCAACAGTTATTTTGATATAACTATAAAATATCAAATTTATTTCATCAAAAATATTACATCTAAGCTTTGAAAAGGCGTAAACATTGTGCCAACTAATTTGACGTTTCTGATTTCGAATATATAATTACATTTTTTTTTGTAAAAGCTCCTCCGAGATAAAGCTTCCACTTAAAAGCATATGTGGCTTTGTTAAGAATATGTTAAACTCTCCCCATATAATTTGAAATGGCTTCGCCAAGTAGAGTTTGTGTCAGTGATTCAAATCAGTTTGGCTTTATTTGAGGGAAGCATAGATTTAAAGATCAACATTGAAATAAGACGACGTTCGTTTGAGGCTTATACAAATTCCTAAGGTCCCACACTGGAAATAAACCACAAATCTTGGGCTCTGCAAAGAACGTTGTAGTATACAAAACGTGCGTTAGTTTTCCACATTTGTTGACAAATAAGAAGAGCAATGGCTTTAAAAACGAAACTCTATTGATTTTTACTGATCCCTTGAACCACCCGCCAATTGCTAATTTTGTTTGATGAATTAACCAAAAACTAGAGTCAAACGAAAATATGTTTCAATACAGTCAGCACTTAAATAAATTTTAGGTGCTAAAGTATTACTTTAAGGATCAAGTTGTTGCTTCATAAGAGGTAGTGATTTTCAATGTGTATTGAAAGTGGTAAAGCTGTTCATATATGTAATCTTACTAACAAACAGAGCGCAAATTTCTTGGGGAGCTAAGTGAAGAACAAGCGTTTAATTACATCAGTACCTTTATATAATGGTGTAACCCTATTAGGACTACTTAAACGCTATAATGATAGCATAATATTTTTAAGGCTTTCACAATAGCTCTCTGCCTCTCTCGATTTCAGCAAGTAAAAAATAAAAAAAAAAATATTTTCTCCTATTTGAGTTTTAAACAAATTAGAATTTCCATAAAATGTATAGTGTTTTTTTATAAAAGATTCACCGTGCCATATTTGTTAACTAGAGCAGTTGCAGAAATTTTTATTAAGAATTTGAAATCGTCAACAAAGACTTAACTAAAATCATGTATCATTGGCGAAAGCACAGCAAGTCCACTCTATGGGTTGAGTGCGGCTGCTTGCGGTCAGGCCCTCAATCTCACCTCTCAACCAACCAACATGTACCATAACGCAATCATCATAAATGCAATACTGCAGTGTTAACCTTACAATATAATATGCTCCACCAAAAATGTATAACATTTTTTTATATGTAAAAAACTTATAGAAAAGTTAGGTTAGGATTTAATTTTTTTGTTAATTTCATTATATGCCAAAAATTCCGAAACAATAAATTTTTTTTTTCTGTGTTGGTTATGAAAATTTTTTAAAATTACAGAATACAATTTAACCAGAAAAGTTTTATGGAAATTTAGAATTTATTTCAAAAACCAATTATGCTCTTTAGAATGAAGATGTTTCATAATAAAATTATCTATTTTTTTCTGAGTGAAGCAGCTACGTTTGCTTTTAAAGCCTAATCAAATATTTATCCCAAATCAAAGTCACTCGCACAATACTGTAGATGCTTTTCTCCAAATACTGAAATTCCTCGCACACAAACCAACAACTTAAATAATGGTGAATTAAAATCTGTAAGAATTTCACGTACAACCAATGTTTGTTAAATCAACTGATGCCAAAATGCCTGTGCACCAACCTGATTGTTTGCCATCGTACATAACCAATAGGCCAACAAACATACCAACGAATCGTCCACCCACTCAAGCAGCGACTGCTTGTTGGAATTAAAACGCTGAGAGCATGAGAGTTCACTGTAGAGAGCATATTGGTATTTACTTGTAAATCCGCCCATAGATGATTTTATTTATAATATACACCCACATACATACCTATATGGGTATGTAGTTGCAGTGACTGACATACACACACACATACTCAGCGACTGCTGTTTGATATGTGGAAAAGTAAACGAAAATCAATTTGAAATTATTGTCGATTTCCAGATGCTATTGATTTTGGCCAACTGATTTTGTTGGCGCTGATATTAGCGTTGGTTGGCATGGCTTTCAGCATGAATACTGCTTGGCGGTCTAGCTGAATGGCTTGTTGGTTGAACTTAACGAAAGACAAACGAAAATAATTCCAGTGAAAGAAATATTGGATGAATGCATAAGTTCGTGCCCGATTTCAAGTGCAAACTAAAATTGAAATTTTTTGAAGAAAGCGCTTTTATTAATCAATTATGTATTCGCCATCATGTTCGGCAATCCACTTCCAACGTTCAACCAATTTACGGATGCCTGATTCATAGAAATCGCGCGGTTTCTCGTTGAAAAAGGTGTCAAGGTGGTTTTTGACGTCTTCCACATTTTTAAATTTTTTTCCATTCAAATTGTTCTGCAGCGATCGAAACAAATGATAATCAGAAGGTGCAATGTCGGGTGAATATGGGGGATGCGGCATGATTTCCCAATTCATCTCCTTCAGTTTGGCCAGGGTCGGTTTTGCAACATGTGGCCTGGCGTTGTCATGATGGAAAAGAACTCCTTTGCTATTGGCCAAAATCGGACGTTTTTCATCAATTGCTTTCTTCAATTCGACCAATTGCTGACAATACTTGTTGGCAGTGATCGTTTCTCCAGCTGGCAAGAGCTCAAAATAGATCACGCCTCGGATATCCCACCAAATGCACAGCAGTACCTTCATCGGATGCAATCCACCTTTCGACATCGGTTCCGCCCCTTAGTGTGCCTGTTTCCATGTTCTTTTGCGTTGAACATTGTTGTACAGGACCCATTTTTCATCACCAGTCACGAGCCGATCCAAAAAAGGTTCGTTTTTGATCCGTCGAAGCAAAGAAATTGCTGTTGACATACGGTCCACTTTGTTCTTTTCACTCAACTGATGTGGCACCCATGTATCGAGCTTCAAAGTGTACCCAACCTTTTTTAAACGACGAAACGCAGTTGATTTGTTGACGTTCAATTCACTGGCAACCTCTTCCATCGAAATACGTGAGTTATTCGCAACTAAAGTCCTTAGAACATCGTCATCAAGCTCAGAAGGCCGTCCACTGCGAGGTTGATCTTCGAGGTTAAAATCTCCAGAACGAAATTTCGCGAACCATTTCTTTACTGTGCGGAGTGCTGGAGCACGGTCCAAATAAACTTCGCGAATATCTTTAGTTGCAGCGCCCACTGTTTTTCCTTTGCGGAATTCGTATAACATAATATGACGCATATGATCTTTTTCGTTGTTCATCTTCCATGCGTCTTTTCACTAAGCAGCTCAAATCAAAATGAAGTTATTATATGCTTGATTTACTGTTCGGACTGTCACCTTTCCAACGATATATAATATGTATTATTTCTTTCACTAGCGCCACTCTCAAACGATTCGTACGGCATCCAGCGGAATCGGGCACGAACTTATGCACTCATCCAATAATAATACAAATACCAATGTAAAAAAAAAATATAAAAAATGAATACGAAAATCTCAAGTCAAAAGTTGTAGCAAAGAAAACCTGCAAGTAAAGTAAAGTAAAGTTTGTTTGCCAGGCACATAAGAGGAGGTATTGATAAGAAATGAAAAGCTAGTGAAAGCATTTACAAGCAAAGGAAAGCCAGTCAACAGCAGACAAGTCGATCCCAGCCAAGCCAAGGGAAGTCACAACCAGCACAGGTCAGAGCAGAGCAGACCAGACCAGCTCAAGCTGTGCCAGTTTTGTTTGGGTGCTGGTGATGTGGGTGTATGAGTATGTGTGGCGGAAATAAAAAGAAATCAGAAAGAAAAGCATAGAATAAAAATAAAGTTTTTTTTGATTGAAGAAGGCCAACATCGCATACATTTAAACAAGCATCTAAAATGATTTGTATGTGTATGTTTGTTAGCTAGTGCGGCAAACGAGTGGGTTTCAATTTCATTTGTCTGTGCATGGATTTTTATTCTATAGAATATACTTAAACTTCTTTCATTTTATTTAGGAGCGTGTATGGGTGTGTGTGTGTGTGTGTGTGTAAAGATATTGACCGAATTTAGCATTACGCTCGAGTATGCTAGATTGATGCTTAACGGTAATTTAATTTGCAGTTCAATGGGATATGCCAACTACTATGCACTACATAGGTAAACACCTATAAGTACATATTTATATACAAACATACATACATCATTGTTCTGTGTGACAAGCAATGAAGAGCAATTGACTGCCTGCCGGCCAGCCTAGTTTCTGAACGTTAGCTCGCTCAACCTTCATTGGTTTTGTGCGACTTTTCTTGTAACTATATTATTGGCTACTAGCTGTAGTACAAACATACTTAAATTTATATATACGTGCATATGTACATAAGTAGGTATATAATGGTTCTCTTCTTTACTTGCCATTAATGCTGCAGTCGCCTTCTTCGTCATTCGCAGTGCTTACAAAAAATTTTGCATACATAATACATACCATGCATACACGTACATATGGACGTATCGCTTTGCTCTACGATGCTTGAAGTGATTGCACTTGAAATTGAAACTGAAATTGTTTGCTTACAAATACATTTATCTACAAACAAGCTTACATATTTTGCATTATACTTATATTTGCTTTCATCTTTGTGTACAACATATACATATATACATATACAATACATACATATATTTGTATACATAGGTACATACCATATGTGAATGTGTATGTGTCAGCGTTTCTGAAAATTTACTCTTGCATTTTATTTCGATTTTGCAAAATTTCAAAAAAACACACACACACACACGCACACTAGTATCACTTAAAATAAAATCAATAAGTTGATGAAATGCTACAAGAACAAAATCTTGATATAAATACATTTTTACAATAGCATGAAAAACAAAAATGTTTTTTAAAGAATATTTACTATATATATATACATATATATGTATAATATAATCAAAGTACAAGCAGCTGTTAGCTTATAAATACACTTGTGTAGTAAATTGCTGTCAACCAGCTATTGAACATTGAGTAGTGACCAAGAAATGTTGTCACTCCGAAGGACAACTTAAACTATTGTATACAACAAAAGCAACAAAAAGTAACACAATTTTGCCAACATTTTGCTGAGCATGTACATATTTTATCTACTTTTCTACTAGAAATAGTATCTTCGATACATTTTAGTAAATATTTGTAAATTTCTATGCGTAAGAGTTTGCCTAAGTGCATCAGTCGACTCAAGTGTGATTTGAATGTACATGTGTGTTCGTATGTGTGTAGTGGATGTTTTGAAAAGGGCATGCAAGCTGACAGCATATGTTTGTTGATGAGGCATGTTGTGCTAAAATAATAACAATGACAAAGTGTGAGTAGTCACTTTTTTTTCTCTCTGTCAAAATATGGTTTGCTGACAATATATCCCAAAATAGACGCATAAGTATGTATAATCCTTAGACCGGCTACAGTTATTTTTTTGTCACAAAGAAGAGACAAAAATTTACAAAATTGTAGAAAAATTTACTGACTTATGAGCATGTAAGCTGTCTTATTGAGGAGATGGTGATGAAATCGAAAAGAAAAAAAATTACAAAACTACATGCTGATTACGTAAGATACGAAAAAAAGGCATGTAGTCAACAGTTAGTCAATAGAACCCTTAATAAAGCGCAAATTATTTAGATTGAAATTCTCTCAGAAGACGAAAGAGTTCACATGCAGGCGCTTGAAATTCTAACTAATAGCCCATACCAAAATGTAGGCTCTTACAAAGGTAGTAAGTATGCCAGAAAAACTACATAATTTTTAGTCACTAGCAAGGAGGTTCCATCTCGCCGACGGTACATTAAGTCCTAAAACATAGGACATAATAAGAAGAACATAATATTTTGAAAGGTATTTAACTTAGTGTATCTATGATATAATCAACTTTACATACAAATCATTAAATTGTCAAGAAGAATCCCAAGAATATTTCAATAATAATTTTTATTATATCAGAAGTCAACATGGCATGAAAGATTCAAAAAGAAAAAAATATTCTTTCCCATGCTTTTAGTCGTTTTTAACAAAGTCGGACCCACTGATAGCGTTCTACAAATAAACTTAAAAGCGAAGCATATTTTTTTACGTTTAAGTCTAATGAAAAATTTCGTATTTATTTTTATAAAGTTTTTGAATGGAAACATTCGCTAAATTTAATTTACCATAAGTTACTTTAAAGACTTTGAATTTTATAGTATTTAGTTTGTAGTTAGTTACCCGAGTTAGTTGAAAAAATTCAATGTTTGGATTTAGGTGAGCAAGAAGAAACTTACGACTTAGACGAATAAATATGGAATTTGTTGTATTGGATAATTTGGAGTATGAAATAAGCTAAGCGCCTGTTTTGTGGAAATCTTCCATATTGTGCAACTTGAGCTAAGAACTAAGAAGAAACTAAACCATAAGTTAATCTTGGGTAACACTAAAACGTAGAATTCATCAATGACGAGCTTCTCCTTAGAAATAAATGTATAATATTAGTTTTAATTTTTAAATAAAAATAAAAAAAATAAATAAAAAATATATACATATATAACTAAAAAAGGAAAATAATAATTAAATTATTAAATAATTAATAAATATATAAATGTAAATAAATAAATAGTTAAATTTGCAAATAAGTAATAAAATTAATAAAACACTGATAAAAAATAAGAAAAATTTTAAATAATTCAATATATTGAAAACAAATACGTGAAGACATAGTTAAATAAATATTAAATTTTTTATACACTAAAGAGTTTAATTAATTAATACACAAATAATTTAATATACAAATTAATAATTAAAAGTAATAATATATATATATATAAAATAATAATAAATCAAACAACAAATATATAAATAAATAACTTAATGAATTATGTAGTAACAACTGAATAGCTGCACGAATAAAAAAAATTAAATAATTATATAAATAAATAATCTAATGTTTAAATAAAAAAATTAATATTTAAATAAATAAGAAAACAAACCCATAAATTAACATACAATTAATAATTATAATTTATAAGAAAATAATTAATTTAGTAACAAAATATTTAATGAAACACAATTATTGCTACCAAATAAATCATTGTGTAAATATATAAATAAGTAAGTAAAAGGTAAATAAATAAATGCTGTTTTGGTATGAACACAAATTCAATTTTCATGTATTGTTGGAATTAACCGAACTTCGAAAAATAGGGATATGTGACATCCACAAATTGCAAACTTATTCTTATTTCTTTATTTTACAAAACTACCAAAAACACAAGCGATACATTTAAGAATCTTTGACTCTTAGCTATTCTCGAAAAATACACGATATATTCTATGAAATATTCTATGCCTAGTCTCTAACAAATAAAATATCATCATCGACATACGGTATGTATGCTATATAATTAATGCTGAAGCGGTTTTCGCTCGAGTTCTAATGCACTACCTGCGAGGAATTACCACAGCTAGAAAGATTGCTATTTTTTTCCTGTTCGTCTGAGCACGGTTGAACCCATGACCTTTTGCATAGTAGAACACACACACAGAGCCACCGAAACCAGTGTCCACTTCGTAATAGCTTCTGAAAATGTCTATAAGTGACAGATTATAGGTTCTATCTGCTGCCTGAAACAAGATTTGTTACAAAATTAATTAAAATTAAAATTAAAGTTAAAAAAAAAAAATAAAATTAATTATACAATTCGATTTGGTAGGATTTCACTAAGTACTATTTAATTTATTTGACATTTCGTGGAGTTTCACTATCTTAATAAAAATTAATATATTAACAAGAAGCACAAATATACTGAAGATGTGCTGGCGATACAAAATTTACATTACTTGCCAAATAGTTACTCATACGCTATGAAGAACGATCTATGGGTTGTAATCGAATTGGGCTCTTCGTTAACGATGTATTTTCGAGTTCACGTAAAGGTTTACCTGAATAGATGAGAGTATTTAATTTATAATTATCACCAATTTAAATTACTATATTGCAACTGAGGCAATTAAGGCTACAGAGCTCTTTTTGAACTTCATTTGTTTTATAAATATTTAAAATATCACCACAAGGCATAAAATAAGATAACTAAAATATAGCTACATTTAGTAAATATAGAATGAACAAAATAAACTAATCTTGATCTCTGCATATTTTTTCAGTAAAGTTCTCTCCAAAAAAAAAAACAAAATAACCACTATTTTTTTCATAAATATTTGATATTTTGAAGTTTTATCCAAAAACTAAAATATTTTTCTCGCATAAATATTTGATACAAATTGATATTTATGGAATACTAAAAAATATTAATTTCCACACATTTTTCACTTACCTTTTATTCTATGTATTTAATATTATTTTTCTATGCTGCTTGCAAAAAATAAATAAATAAAGAACTAAACGCAATATAAATTTTTTACGAGTTACTTATACGTACATATACATGTTCTGAATATCATATTATTATATTTTCATTTATTCTCCTAACACATGCATTTGCAGTGAAGTATAAAATTTATGATGCTCAGGACAATGACATTTTCTACTTCAATGATTTTTGTGAATACATGCATATGTATGTGCGGTTATATACCATATATATATTTGAAGTAAGTACATATATGCACTTGCATATTTAAATGTAAATACGAGTACAATGTATTGTGTGTATTTAGTCTGTAAAATTTAAATGGAAACGTTAGATATTGTTTTTTTTCTCATTGCTGTTAGCCTTGGTGTGTACGTATGTGTTTGTGGCAGTGAATTTTTGCAATTTCATAAGTGAGTAATCGGTAAACTAAGCATTGTGCAAAGAGAAAAAATTTAAACCGGTAGTATATTTGCACCAGGAAATAAACTGAAAAGTTCAGAAGGTAATCCAGGAACAAGAAAATCATAATAATGCATTGACATTCACTATTTATGTATGTGTATATAATAACAAGAAGCTTTAGACACGTATGCATATTATTAAAGTATCGTTAGTCGAGCTAGGTACATAGTAGAGGTATAAATATATTTATGGCATTTATATAAACATTTATGAAATACAAATATCAATAATCATTGGAATATATATATTTGTACGTTAGGCCAGTAGCACGTTAAGTGCCTTTAATCAGCTTATTTAATATTCAAATATTTCATTATTATTATTTAGAAATTAATTTCTGATGTATTATGTATAACAAAATTTATAAATATATGTATATGTTAATATTAATTTCGAATTATAATTTAACGTTTGTTTACTGACTAATTGTCATAACTGAAGAACATAAAAAATCGTAAAATCTACCAAAAATCTCCTAAAGCGAGCTTTCCAAAAATATCATAAATGTATTATTTATCAATTTCGTGTGACTCAAGAAGTTTGGGTTCCCATGACAAATGTTTACATGAGCCATTTTCCAATTTCATCTTACTCAAGTTACAACACTTATCAAATAAATCAAGCGAAAATCATATAATCCGAGATCTATCTAATCACGTTGTGAAAATGAACAATTACTTTTCGGTCGGTTAAAAAATCAGTAATTATAGAGAAGAAATATAAATGCCAAAAGCTTTAAAAAACTAATATGGAATTAAATGTTTATGTATATTCATAATTAAAAATAAATAGAAAATGAAAATAAAATTAACAGCCAAAGCACATGAAAACATTTTAAGCTACACTGTCGGCTTTAAAATTAATTTAAGCTCTAATATACCGTAAAAAATTATATGTGCATGAGTTTCAACAAATTAATGCCTTGCATTAAAAATTTAATCATAGGTATATAACAAAAAAATTTTTCAATTATTTATTTAAAATCGCATACTTAAATGCAGTATTTGTTGAAGTTTATTTACGTATTTTCTAATTTTTTTCGTGCATTAAAAACTATGCTACATACACTAAAATACAAAATACCTGCTGTTGCGGTTATGTGGTTAAATAACAAAATGCAAAAAAACTGTTATATAATTAATGCAAACGCGTATATTTTTGAACAGCCAATTTAATACTTTAAAATATTATATACATTTTTTTCTGGTTTATTAAAACTCAAGTTAACATTTGTATTTCTGCCTAACTCGTGTCAGCACAATATTGCAATTGGTTAGACACATGTGTTGTTTTTTTTTTTTGACACTAATAATAATTAATGCTTTATTTCAAATGCATTAACTTTTTGTTTTGTTGCTTAAGCACGTGCTTATGCCAATGACAAAAGCACCCATTGTGCTATAACAAAATTTTTGCGGCTGTCATGAAAAACTTTTTAATGCAAAATTGTGTTTTTTGTTGGAATTATAGACGTGTTCTAGTGGGTTGCTGTGTCATTTATTAGGTGTTCCATTTAAGTTTTTATGAAATATAAAAAAAGTGCTTCTGCAGTTGATCGCTTAAAAGTAATCAATAAAAAATGTTTGTAGCCCATTGGAGTTGTTCCAATACGATGGACCGCAACCATAAGCAGGGGACGAAATCTCAAATAAATATGCAAAAAATGCTTTAAAGGCTTAAAAAGAACTGCTAGTCTATGATAATATTTTTTTAATATTAATATATCGATATAATCGAAATTAGTATATTTTGAATTAATTGGTTTAGATTTTGATTTTTGATTTTTTGCTCAGTCCGATGTTAAGTAGTTTGTAACTATACAAATTAAGCGCATTTTGAGTTTAAAAAAACACATTTAATAAAATGTATATTCAATAATCTACCGACAGATTAATAATAACTCATTCGCCATGACTAAGCGTTATTAGCTCTATTGGCTCGTTATGATGACAGTGCTGGGATGCACAAACAGCTCAGTGTATTTCATGCAAACTACCAGATACCAGTGGCTGCTCTATCTGACTCCTTCTCATCTAAGCCCGTACAGCTATGATAGAAATCATTAGAGCCCACTGTCTTACAGTGTGTATATATTAGACAATTTCCAGTTATTATATTAGAAATTCCTCTCCTTTTCGAAATATAAACTTTCTCACCCAAGAAAAATAGTTGTTTTACAGCTTTCAACCTAGTAAGAAGCTGTAATATATTTTTAATTTAGAATCCTATACTAATTAAATAAATATCAAAAATATTGATTTTTCAGGTGTAGTTTTCTAAAATTTAAAATACATCCGATACTTTACTGCGAGATAATCCACTGTAATGGAAATAATAAATCCTAAAGTTCTGATTTCAAAATCAAGTAGAATAATTAAGCAAATTTTTTATTTAAATTAATTTTCTATAACAGTTTTAGATGTGGAACGGGTCACAGCTCGAACTCATGATTTTCTACATGATAAAAAAAATCTAACAACTTATCATTGCTGTTTTTTTTAGTTTAGTTTTTTTTAGGAATCCTTATTCCTATCTCCTATGTTTTTCTGTTTGCAAAAAATGCGGTTTGGCGAATAAATCCGGTGCTACAATCGACTTCATGAGCATAAAAAGCAGTAAAACATTGAATATCATGAAATTCGAAGGAAAAAGAGGAACCATGTAAAGTATTTATGTATAATTTGTTATTATTTAATTAAATTAATAATACGAAACTGTCGGATTTAAGTGTACATATCATAATATATTTCAGCATCCATAACGTTGTGCTTTCCCTTGAATAGCTTCCACAACTCAATTATAATTTTAATAGTTTCTTCGCTCAAACACCCACACAAGATCACAAAATATATACATTTATTCAACGCCTAACATTATACTCCATTTTCCCGCCCTTAACTCTCAAATCAACGAGTTTCACTATTCCCCATCATTGCATTACCTGGCGGTTAGATTATTTCTCCATCGTTTGCTGGGTCATGCACCCACCAATGAATGCTTCATTCAACCGTTTAAAAATTTGCGGCTTCTTTTCTTTCTCTCTTTGGGGTGATCATTGTTGTTATTGCTGTTGCAACGCCTGTCGTGCGCTGTGTCATTATCATTATTGTCGCCATTAAGTTTGTCTGCCTGCTATACACACAGGAAGCAGGCAGCGTTGCGGAACAGTCTGCCGCCTATACTTTGACTCGCCTGCTTTTCGAGCTCCTTTTCCTGCCACTGCCTCATTTGGTTGTTCCTACACGCTCCGTTATCTACGCATAACACTAGGTGTTACACATACTCATATACATATACTTATGTACTATATGCAATAATAGAGAAACTCATAAGCACACATGGCACCCATATGTTGTTTCACTTGCTTCGTTGCAATTTTACTGATGCCTTACTCAATTCGCCTACTTTCAATTATCTTTGTTTATGTGGGCGAAAGTCTGTGCGTGTGTGTGTGTGTGTGAGTATGTGTGAGTGAGTGTTTACGCGTGTGCTTATCAGTAATAGCGTGTCCTTTTGCAACGCCAACGTGTCCTTTTGCCAATATGTCTTCTCCCGCCCACTCAACACAATGCTGTTGCTCACCACATTTTCTCTCCTTCTGCCAGCCACGGTTGGTTGCTTGAATTTTTTCCGCGCCAGTGAAACTTTTCATCCTTTGGCTGTAAATGCGCTATATTGCAACGCTCCCTACTGCAGTTTCTGTTTCTATATTTACTTGCCACTTGCAGGATGAAGGAGGTGCTGCTGGATTTTTTTTCCGCCAGCATTTTACTTGGCCAGTTTTTCTTAAATTGAAGCTATATATCAAGTGAGACTGCTAAAAGCGGCCTGAACCAAGCACAATGCTGCTACATACATGTAGAAGTAACTGTAATGGTATATGTGTATGTGTGTATGTGACTTTCGATCGATGTCGTTATTGTTGTTTATCATTTTGTTTCGTCGCTTCTTTGCAGCATAATTTATTTCTTCTTTTTTTTCTTCCCCTTTTACTTTTTCTACTCCTCTCCCTCTTTGTGTGCATTTTCTCACGCGCTGTCATTATTGCCACCATGGAATAGTGTCCACTACACTATCGTGGTGTCCTGTTGGCCATCGATGTCACTGGTGTCTGCTCCCTTTTAGCCAACGTTCGCTGCCCTCACATCGTGTATCATGAACAGCGGAAAGCAGAGTCTGCTTTGCACTGCTCCGTCGTTTTGACGTTTGTATGTTCTTTTGCTTATGGGATTTCATTTATTTGCTATTAACCTGTCATTGTTCATTTTTTATTGCGCGGTTAGTTGAACTTTTTTATTTGTTCATTTTAATTTATGTGTCTGCCTCATTCTTGGTCGATAAATAGCTGTTATTTCAGTATTTTTTCAAAAATTAAAGAATGCAAGCAGCAGTGGTTTCAATAAAATAATGTATTTTGTACGGTGGAATCAGTAGAGGCCTTTCAAAATGCTAACTGAATTTGTATTAATCATTTAGAGATCATTGAACAGCTTTAAGCTATTTTACTAAGTAACCAGAAGAGATTGTTTTTGGCCTATTCGTCTACTCACTCTAGAAAAGTAGAAAAGAGTCACAAATGGCCACTAGTATTATTGCTTTTTGTGGATATATATAAATACTCTTGTATATACTTTAAAATTTTTAATGGTAAAAAGGTAGATTCGATGAACCTAAAACATATCTCTAGCTATGCAACGCTGCAAGTAGCTATATGCGTGTGAACTGCCCAGGTAGTAGGGAAATTATTGAAAGGTTTCGACCTATTGTAGTTTCTCTTGCGGTGCTCCTATCTGAAGTAGAATTCTCTGATGTTGCTGCTGGTGATGAAGAGGTGGACCATGGCATTGAACTTGAAAACTTACAAATAATTAATGAGTGAAATGTCCTTTTCCTGCCCTCCTCTAATTACTCCGAACTTCTTTCACCTCTGCGGAACCCTTACTGAACTAATAAGTCAACGGCTTTTTGACCTTGACATACGGCTATTGATGGCATTATCCGACATCCTTCTACCCCGAGCGACTATACATAACTAGAAGTTACTAAGTGTAGAACTCTGAAATCTGCACTCTTTCACTCCTTATACCGAGATTGTTGCCAAAGTACAAAGTAACAAAAAAACCTCAAATCGGTAGCTGTGAGCCTTTGAAGTAAGGAAAGATAAACGTTTTTAACAATATTTTAAGCAATAGACCGGATAGAAGAAAAACTTTGTGGGTATTGAGGACTAGTGAGACTCAAAAGGAAAATTTCAAGATCTGTCGTAACACTTCATACCGTGTTGGAAAATCTTCTTATGTAAAATGCACATTCGCCAACTCACGAGACAACGAGAGTTTACAAATTTATCGAGAAACCTACGAGTATTCTGGGCACAATTAACATTCGGTGGCTTATATATATATTTTTTTTTTATCAACTTCCGTGAGTACTTTCCTAAGGTTGGATCCCATTCCTTAAGATACGACGTCTTAGCAGGTTGAAAACCGTCCACAAACAGCAGTTGTGCTTCAACGTTTCGTCATGTTCTGTAGATGCTCTACACTGCAGTATTAATCTCTATTAAAAGCAGCACGTAGTAACTTAACTGTATGAAAGCCTACATAAAGACCAACAAATATGTTCATTGGTCCATCCATTCAAACAATTTCCTTCTACTGATACAAAAAAGTTGAAGTGTTTTAATGGAAAAGTATAAGAAGTTATATGAAGCATCGTTATAAGGGAAATACGAAGAGGGGTAAAAAATTATATACTTACCAACTATCCGCTTATAAAAAAATTCTTTCATACCAGCAACTTTTGCTTGCCCATACATTCATTTTCTGTTTGTATATTTATAGTCATCTGTATAAGTATTATAATTTACGCGTACGTCCTTAGTAACACATGCATTGCATGCCTACATGGCTAGGCGTGGAAGAGGTTCATGAACAAGCGTACAATGATGACATGACTCTACCATTCTGTAGTCAGTAAGGATCAGCAGATGAGTAGATGAGCAGCGCATAGCATTCTTTTAGGTATCCCAACTTGAATGGCTTGGCGAAGCGTACAATGACAACGACAATGACGTCGAAAATGGCGACAGTTAACGGCACAAGGGCGCAACGTAAACGGAAGCAATTTTTTCATTAACCAGCAGCATCAAGGCGCCTACACACATTAGATTATTTACACACCGAATAGCTTAGTAGCAGACAATGGCTTATGACCAACATATGTACGAATATCTACGTTTATATACTATATATATACTTATATATGTATTTATCAATAATATACGTGTACATAGTTATGAACTTCATAGCGACAATGCGATCATGTAGTTGAAATAATGAGAACATCAATGCTTGGATTTTTTTGTGAGCACGTGAAACTAGGATTATCTACACACATTTATGCATTAAAAGTATAGGTTAGCGAATTGATGGAACAATGCCAATATGGCAGTGTGGTCTGGTGGTTGAGATTAGTGGGCTCACAAAAGATTTGATTGTGTACGCAAAAGTTATACCAATTCTTTGTATATAACTAGTGAATACTATTCCCTGTCGCAATATTCAGATTTTAATGAATTAATTAGAATTAATTAATTAACAGTAGCATTACCGTTAGATACCATCATTTGTATAAACCAAGATTTCTCTCGTAAATAATAATCAAGGCATTATGGGCGAAATTGAATGTTTTAAGAGCAAAACCCCTTCATGGCAAGTTACAATTTAGATCATATCTCCCCGTTATATTCTCTTTTGTGGTAATGGAAAATACGAAATTGCATGCCCTTGATACCACCTCTGGGGTGCCGGGTTTTTTCGATAAAAAAAAACATTTTTTTATTCAAAGTATTGACCATTGGTTTCTACACATTTCACCCATCTCTCAGGCAAATTATGAATACCATTCCAAAAAAACTTTTTCTCTTTCGAGGCAAACCATTCGACGAGCCATTTTTCGACTTCTTCAAAATTAACGAAGCACTGCTCTGCAAGGGGGTGTCCCATTGATGCGAAAAGGTGATAGTCGGACGGGGCGAGGCCTGGAGAGTACGGCGGGTGCGATAATATTTCCCAATTAAGTGTTTTTAATGTGTCTTTCACCAGTTTAGCAGTATGAGACGGCGCATTGTCATATTGCAAGATAACTTTGTCATGTCTTCGGGCCCATTCCGACCGTTTTTCGATCAACGCATGATTCAAATTGATCATTTGTTATCGGTAGCGATCTGTGTTCACCATTTTACCAGGTTTTAACAACTCGTAGTACACCACACCACACTGGTCCCACCAAACACAGAGCATTGTCTTACGGCCAAAGCGATTTGGCCTTGCAGTCGATGGGCCAGCTTCACCAGGGGAAAGCCATAATTTTTTGCACTTCGGGCTCTCAAAATAAATCAATTTTTCGTCCCCCGTGACAATTCGATGCAGAAAAGATTTCCTTTCGAGTCGTTGAAGCAGCATTTCACAAACGGTTTTTCGATTTTCCATTTGTCTATCGTTCAGCTGGTGTGGCACCCATTTTCCACACGTTGGCAAATTGTTCCCCGAGTCACATGTAGTGTTTCTGCCAATTTTTGTTGCGATTGGGTTGGATCAACATGCAATTCCTCGTCTTGGATCTTTTTCGCTGCACGAGGATGTTCATTGTCTGTCAAATCGAAATCTCCACTTTTAAATTGACGAAACCATATCTCACATGTTCTAATCACTGGAGCATGTTCACCATAAGGTTCTACCAGCAACCGGTGAGCTTCAGCTGCTTTTTTCTTTTGATGAAGTAAGAAAAGCAACGAATGTCGCAAATGCGATTTACTTGGAACGAAACTCGACAAATTCACTGAGGTAAACAAATACACGTATGACGCTATTATTTTGGCGGAATCTGGCTTACGTATTTTTGTAGGTTAATGTCAATAGAAAAAAATTACATACATGCCAAATCATAGAACATTATACATATTGCTAGCGACATCTACTACTAAAACCGGCACACTTCAACTAACACCCCTGTAGAATTATTAGTCTTTTTGTTGTTTCTTCTTTTTACAAATGATATTGGAACTTGCTTTAAATTTTATTGTTACATGGAGACGATTTAAAACTATTGAAATGCTTTCGTTAATAAATTTTTGAATCTTGGTGTATATTTGATGTGGTATTTACCTATGCTATTATTCTAATTTTAATAATTTAATTTATTTACTTTCTTATTTATGGTAAATTAATTTTCCATAACTCTTTGGTAGTTGATGGCACCGGGATTTGCACCCAAGCCTTCCGAAAGTCAGTACGCAATGCTAACCCCTCGACTACCGCGACCGCCGAAAGAGATAAAGTCTAGTCCAGTCTTTGCTTATTAAACAGTATTCGATAAATTAGACTCTAACAACATTAGAAGATTGGTGAAACAAAGATAACGTTAATCTTTCAAGGCTGTTACTGTTGTTGTTATTGTAGTCACAAGTCTAACATCGCATAGGAGCAGGCAAAATCAGTCTGAGTCATTGAGATCATCTAACGGGAGGTCCAGAAATCAAGGTGTTTCGACGGGCTCGAACCATATGGAAAGCAAGGTTAGATGAGTATGTTTTAAGTGGTAAGCACAAAGGTTGTTAGTGTCGTGCGGGGTCTTATTGCATGCAGTACATACGTTGAATATATCGGGGTGAAATCTGGATAGGTAGGAAGTTAGTTGATTACAATACGTATATCTTAATTGTGCCAGTATTATACGAGACTTTCGAGGCTTTCGTTTTGCTTGCACAACAAATCATTATGCACCTTAACTTATAGCATACACGTAGATGCTTCGCTATGCAATTGATGCTCGGGCGACATCAGAAGGTTTCCTGTCACAGTCCTGAGGGTGGTGTTTTGATAGGCTTCCTCTCCCCTACATTCTGCTGGTCCCCGGCGTTCAGTTCGAAGCAGCATAGCTTACGTCCGGCCGGCCAATTGCCTTGTATATTGTATGCTGCCGGCTAACGCTTTGAATATTTTGATTCGGCTATAGAGTTTGGTTGCAATTGCAATCGTACATGGACTGCATGTGGGCGAATGTGACTCTCAGTAACTTCGGGTGTTTCTTGTCGGAATTATTACGCCATCGACTTTCACATCGAGTTCAAGCCGAAGAAAGAATTTCGCAGATTGTAGCTGTAATTGTTTTGCAATGAGGAAGTGGGGGTAGCAGTTCACTTTCGAATATATTTCAACAATATCCTGGCTTTAACATTTGTTTTGAAAGACAAGTTTTCCAAATATTAGCTTAGACGAAGAGCTGTCTATGTTTCAAATTTCAAGAAAATCGAACCATAAATTTGATTCTTTCGGATAGCTATCCGAATCCATCGGTCTTTATAAAAAAATCTCCCTGCACTGACATAGGCAAAAAGCTATCTATGTTATATATATTAAGCGAACCCAAATAAACTAATAGATATCAGGAATTCTTTCCGGAAGAAAAAGTGTTCCCGGCATTAAAATAAGTAAAAAGCTACCTCTGTACCATGTAAATCGAACTATAAACACAAGTTTTCAGTTAGATCAACCCCAGGGCCTCTAAACAGATAAAAAAGTTTTTGTCATAAAAATTTAGGCCTAAAGCTACCTCTGTACAAAAATGTATGTAAATCAAACGATAAATAAAATTTTTAATAATAGATCAGTCTAGAGTCCTATGAAGTTACCTACGTGTATGTACCGAATTTCAAGAAAATCGCACATCGATCCCAGCTCCATATCCCAATAAAACCTTTCTTACCCAATGCCTAAGCCATAGGCATAAACCATTCTCTAAGTTTCAGATCTCTACGATCAATAGCTTGGGCTGTGAGTTGATCCTTGAGTCATTCAGGACAAAGCCTTTTATATTAGGTATAGTAAAAGGGCCGCGATAGCCGAGTGGTTAGCATTGCGTACTGACATTCGGAAGGCTCGGATTCATATCCCATTGCCAGCAACATCCAAAAGTTATGGAAAATTAATTTAAATAAAAAATTAAGTTAAATTTTCTAATTGCGGTCGCCCCTTAGCTGCAAAAATAATTAATTTTTTTTATTACACTTAATTAACGTGTATATAGACAATAGAAAAAATTTATTTATTTACCACTCTAGGCAATTTGCCAGGTATGCTTATTTTTTTAAAATATAGGCTTGAATTAAGTGGATTAATTTTTTTTTCCAAAATATAGATATTGAAACTCGGAAAAAGTTTAGTTACCGGTTACTTTTCCCTAAAGATCGAAATTTTTAATATAATTTAATTTTTTTATTGAAGTAACAAATTCATATGTTGTATATTAAACTATTTTTTATTTGGAGTATCCCTATAAAGAGATTCCATTGTACGCAAAATTATTTTAATTTAAAAAAAACATCGCACGCAACACCACAAGCAAGCTTTTATAACTATTACTACACCCTAAACTACCATAGAGGATGCAGAAAAAATAAATAAATAAATTTATGCACCAGTGTAAAATTTAATTTAACTTTAAATGTAAGTTTAAACCAGGAAAACCGCATAAAAAAAATTTCGAACTATATACTTTATAAAATTCACCACAAAACTTTCAAAATGCAAACCAAAGTAAAGAGAGGAGATCAGTGTGGAAAGAACGTGACCGGAGAGTAGTGCAAATCCCGCTGTGTGACCCCACTGAGGTTGGCATCACTATACACATATGTACATATGTTATGTTATACTCTTAGTTATAGATACAATAGTGACATTATAGTGTCAGCAGGCAAGCTTTTGTTGTTGTGTTGCTTTCTCCAGTTAACGTTGTTGATTGCTTACTGTATCGTATGCTTATGTATAACACATACTCGCAGTGTAGCCTTGACGATAACCCTCGCAGGCTCCCACACCGCACACTCATTTCACTCGGATAAAATACAGATACATATATAATTTTTAAACAAAAATAGCTGTAAGCAATAAGCACGAGATTCATATAGGTATATGTATATATTGTATGTATGTAGCTGTACATGGTGTAATAAGTGCGACGGACGGCTAGGTGGGGGTGTGTTGAATGCACTGGAAGCTTTGTAATGGACAATAAGTCGTTATACGAGGAAAATATAATTTTAGTCAACAGAAGCGACCCAATGATGATAGTAAGTTGATGGTCAGTTGCACAGTGTGTCCACTAATACATACTTACATACTTATAGGGGCACATATGTACAAGTTACTACTATATTTTTGTATACATAATATACCATATGTACGTATATATAAGTCTAATAATATATAAATATGCTTTTGACAGCCACAAGGCGAATAAGTCACAGCGGGAACTGTATATGGGAAACGGAAAGCATACGTTTAAGATACTCAATTTCCATTTGTATATATGTAGGTGTGAGTGCTTTTTTCAGATTCACAATAAAGCTATATAATATACAAAAAATATAGGAATTCATTTCTGAATACTATAAAATGAGCATGAGTATCGATATTTGAATGTTTAGCTAATAAATTTCAGGAGCACAGCTGTTAAATTGCCTAAATCGCGTAGTGACCTTTTTGCGATAATAACAACAGAAAAGCAAGGTTAACTAAGGTTAAGGATACAAAAATGGCTTAAGAGAGAACGATATATATAATAAATGCAAAGCGCATTATAGTTAAATTAAATATTGCATTTGTATGTATGCATTTGAATTTGTATTGAAAAAAACTGACACAAGAAATGCAAACTGTAAAAATCGTACACTACAAAATACGAAAAGAAGAAATGTATTTCAGAAACTACAAAAGAGCATTGAACAAATTTCAAGAACTTTTCAAAAACAACAAAACAAGTAACATCAGTCAGTGTCAATGTTCCCGTTCACCAACGCAGTCTCTTAGTCCAAATAAGGAAAAGCTACAAAGTATAACAACAGTTTGCTGAAAGGGAAAAGTAGCCGACGAGTGTCCTTTCCACGGCGAAATTTTTCGTAAATTTCAACAGCAAAACTGATAAAAATGAGGAAAAACTTACAATTGTAAAAACGCAGACAATGCACAGCGACCGTCTTTTATTACGGGCAACGCTAGAGAGAAAAATGCAAAGTGACAAGGAAATGTGATGAAATTTTTCTTCTATATTTCTTTTTTTTCTTCTTCTTCTTTGTATCCCACTGCTACTCCTGGTTCCCACGACACCGTAATACGTGTATGTATTATTGCACTGACCCCAGCAAGCCATTGCCTGACACTTGCCAAACAGTAGATCCGTTGCCCACACCACAATTGCCGCATTGGTTGGTAAGTGAGTGCAGCTTAAAAGACAAACAAGAAGCAAGAAAAATATACCAATACCAGACGCCTTTAGTCTTATTTATATTGTTTTACATTTTTGCTGTTAATGAATTACTTGAAAGTTCAATCACATGAAATGTGCAGATATTGTGGAGTACGAAAAAAAAATTAAAAAGAATGATGTTCAGGCAATTACTGCCATGCAACTTTTTATTTTCAATAATTGGAGCTCTTCTTTACTTACCTTCACTTGCTAATTTTTCTGTAGTTATAGGCGATTAAGCCACTCAGTTTCCTTTAACCCATTTTTTTTATTAATTTCTCAGGTTCGACCTGTAAATACATGATATAAATAAAAATAAAGGAACTTTCATAGCTCGCTAACATTTTCCTCTTTACTTATCTTCTCTTCATGATATAAACAAATTAAAGGACCTTTCATAAAAAAAGAGATTTTAGTTTCAAGAATGTGAACTTGCTAATAAATAGTTTGATATTCAACGAAAGATGGCATTTTTAAATAGAAATGATCGGTTGTTCATTTGAACGTAACGAAGAAGAAGGATCGTATAGTTTTTATGAAATTTCCATTAGCAAATCGCAAAACAGCTGCTGTAAGCTCTCAATAGCTTCACGAGTTCAATCTTGGAGGTCTTTAGTCGACGTTGGCCTGTTGTCGTAAACCTGTTGGCGTAACCTTACGATCAATTTCGATTACCTCTTCGAGAGAAAACACGGTCCGGAAACTTTTCCCTTAAAAGATCTTTGGTTTCGTTCTTGCTCAAAGTAAACGTTGTCCTGATCAATACCAACCAATTTCGGCAATAAAAAATAGTGAATTTTAATAATTTCAATGCATTCTTGAAGCGTGTATCCTTCCATTTTTATTACTGGCGTAGTTTCGACTTGTCGAATGTCAAAAAAGTACAACTTCAAAAAGTGACATCTTCTGGTATAGCAGCCTATTCAAAATAATACCTCTTATTGGAAAACCCTTTATAATATAATTGATGTTAATCTGAACAATCATTTGTATGAAAACTTTATATTTTAGACGATCGGTGTGGTTGGTTCTGACTAATAATTGATAGCCGCGAGGGAATAGCTTGCAAACAAACAGTCGACAGATAGACACCCGTTTATTACCATTCTCAAGAATGTTACTATTTTCCTTCCAAACAGTTTTTGTTTGAAAAATGGCAAGCAGTCAAGATTGGTCATGTTCCGAATCTTTTTATATCCCTGATCTAGTAAACTTTGTTGAAAGCAGTATTAGTGTTCTCTCAGTTCTCTAAAACCTCTTGAGAGACTTTTCTTGAAAAAGTGCTGGTACGAGTTTCCCTTTTGAGGACGCAGGGTTTCGGCTTATACAAGGATTTCTACCTTTGTGACTATAAAAAAGTGCATAATTGTATACTTACACAAAAGCGGTAGGGCTGTCATGTTCTTGTAGGGTCTTTGAATATTGACCACTGTATAAGCAAACATCTCTTTATGAATTAAATATTCATGTTCAAAGTGGTTTCTTCGATTTCGGAATATTAGCGATTGGTTATTTGCAATAAAGAAAAGTAAAATGTTCTTGGGGTACACTTCCCTGCTCAAGTTCCCTGTAAAAATTTGCTGTCTGCTCATGCTGTCTAAGCGTGCGCTTTTCGTTTATTGTAAGTTACAGACTTTCAGTCTTCAGTGTCGCAGTCTTTCGGTCTTCAATGCATTAATCTTTATTATTTCCTTCCCTTATAATTACCAACAACATATATTATATATAAGGTACTTTCGTCGTCACATAACCAATTTTGCATATTTTAAGCTTAAGTACGTTACCATAGAAATCAGTTTATGCTTTGAACTTCTTAACTCTCTTCAGGAAAGTTAATTCTTTTTCATACACTTTCGCTTAACTTACTTTAGTCGTCAGCCGCAGCAGCAGCAGCATCAATATCAACATTATTCTACCCAACAACAGCATCCGTCATCACTTGCTTTCGATTGCTATTATGTAAGTGTGTATGTATGTACTCGCATAACTGTAGTACGACCATTTTCTACCGCTGTATGTAATTTCTGTCCAATCGTCGGTCATATACGTGTATGTATGTGGATATGTACCCCTTATAATATGCACACTGCCCTCTGGCATTATAACGGGAAATGAATGTGGCCAAGCTCTGTGCTTTGCTTATTCCCTGATATTTTATTTATTTTTGTTTGCTTTTTTATTTGCATTTTATGTTTGTTATTTTTGTTGTTTTTTACTCCTTTTTTTACATACTTTTAATTCAAGTGCTGTTTTGTGCTCGCCGAAGGGTGCTACATTGGGTGTAGAAATTTAAAATTGGTTTGTTGGTTTTTTGTTATTTATATTAGAGTTGTTGTTATTGTTGTCTAAGTTTATGTTTTCCTTAATTTTTTTCTGCTGCTGTTGTGGTCATCGTACGTCATTTCTTCCATGGCATTATTTGTGGCAGAACGCTATTTCGTAACACGCGGCAGTTGGCTAACTGCCTGGCAATGCTGGTGTCTGAGTTTGGTGGTTACGGTTTGTTGATGGTGATTTTGCAGAAGCTTCTGTTCCTTCAGCGGTTGTTGTTGTTGTTGTTATTCTGACTGTTATACGAGTAACCATAAAATTGTAAAATGCATTTCGCTGTGTTTTTTGCTCTTTTCTATTTCGCTTTTTTACAATTGCTTTTGTGGTGTAGCAAATTTGGTTTTTCATATTTTATTGGTCTTTTTGTAGCTAACCGTTGTCAACGTTCGCAATGTGGCTGTGGTTACAGCTATAAATATAACTACCATTCTCCAACAATATTTTTTTTTACTATTTTGCCAACGTTATTTTTGGTTTAGTCTCTTTGTTGGTGTAGTCTTATCACACTCGCTATCGTCGCGGCTGTCGCCTCGCTGACAAATTTGTGCAGCTATAACATGTTTTGGTTTCCTTTATATTTTTATATTATTATTATTATTTCTTTTTATTTCTTTTTACTCTCTTGACATAGCTACATTGTTGCAACGGACCACAGCAGATCAGATTCACAAAGGGTTTTGATTAAGATCCAACTTTTTAGTGGGAAAGAGAATGAAACTCAGTAGCTTTAATGCTAAATTTCAAATAGTTGTGCAATTGTTTGCAGCAATATTTCGGTACCATTTATGTGGTGTAAACTTTAGAAGTACTACAACTGCGTGATCATAACTACTTTTATGGCAATCAAGAAAATTTAATATTATGCCGAAGGTTAAATTAAAATAAAGGAAAATGAAAAACCTTAATAAACTAAAAATAAAAAAAGTTAAAGAAATTAAACAAAAAGTTTAAACAAATAAAACAAAATAAAACAAAGTAAAATTCAATAAAATTAAACAAAAAAAAAAATAAAACAAAAATAAATTAAATTGAGTTAACAAAAAAAATAAATTATATTAAATAAATTATAGTTAACAAAATTATATTAATTAAATTAAAATAAAAAATAGAATTAAAAAAAAATAAAATAAAATAAATTAAATTAAATTAAATAAATTATATTAAATTAAATAATACAAATTGAAATACTTTAAAATAAAATTAAACAAAATAAAATAACATAAATGAAATAATATTAAATTATATAAAATAAAATATTATATAATAAAATTAAATACAACAAAATAAATAAAAGTAAATAAAATAAAATAATTAAAATAAAATAAATTAAAATAAATTAAATCAAATAAAATAAAATAAATCAAAAATAAAATACAATAACATAAAATGAAATAACATAAAATAAGTTTAAATAAAAAAAAAATAAATAAATAAAATAAAATGAACTAAAATAAAGGAATTAAATAAAAAAAATAAAATAAAATAAAATAATATAAAATAAAATAAAATAAATAAAAATAAAATAAAATAAAATAAATTAAAATTGTTGGAAATATTTACGTTCCTTATTGCAATATGCATGTCAATATTGCATCTCTATTCACTTGTCATCACATAGTTATTATATTTCCTTTTTCTTTTGTATTACTTATTCATTCCTCTTCTCTTTGTAACTTTAATCGCAAGCTGTTGAATATATATTTTGTTCTCTGAACTAAGTTAAATTGTTTTATTTTATATCTGGGAATTCTGCTGCCATCGTATTAAAAATAAAAATAAAATAATATGAAAAATAAAATAAAATGAAAAATAAAAGAATTAAAGAGAATATAATAAAATAAAATAAATAAAATTAAATTAAATGGAATATTTAACTTAACATTTCTTACATTTTCCATTTTAAGTATTTTAACATTCTTCTTACTATTTTTTCAGTTTAAAAATATATATTGATAATATTCTTTTTTAGCCTTCTTAACTTGGTTCATTTGTTACCTCTGTATATACATGTTATTTTCATATATACATGTGTATATTTACAATTTATTAAGATATTTTATCTATTTGTTGTATAAAAACATAAAAAACGTAAATAAGTAGAAAAATTAATATTAAATTTGAAAAAAAAAAAAATATTTCCCTTCATATATTTACATTAATATTTACGCTGGAAATTGCAAAACCGCCCAGCATGTGGCATAAATATTGTTGAAAGTTATTTTTAAGAGAGCTCCAGTGCACAGTACCCACACTCACTTTATGAAACATAAGTGTACATTACATACATACTAGTGTGAAAACAAGTAAATATAATTACTCACACATATGATTTTGCTTTTTTCATTTCAAGCGCACCTACCGCGCACTCGCCCACAGAAAACCTGAACACCAGAGAAAAATTAAAAAGGAAAAACACCGTTAACAGGAAAAAGTTTATGTGCTCTCACTTTGCTGTGTTGGTAGAAAGTGTTGGCAGTTATTGCCACTGAATTGAGATAGAACAAATGTTTTGACAGCGCGATGCGGTGTGCTTGCTATTTCGTTGAAAAATTGTGACAGCGGTTGTGATAACTCAACAACAAAAATAATAACAGCAACACGCAGCAGTTAGTGACTATATAGATACAATCAGTGTAGAACAGCAACAAGCAGTTACAAGCGTAAATTTTCATTTATGTACACATGTGTTAAATTCGCTGTAATGGCGAACACTCGTCCCGCCTCCCCCGCGGCAAGGGCGCATAACTTATGGCAGCTCCACCAGCAGCTGAGCTAAATCAAAAATTCATGTAATCATGTGTTTTCCTGTTATTGCCTTATGAACTCATACATATACAATATATATGTATTATACATATGTGTGAGTATGTATAAGCCAGCTAAAATCCAGGCATAATGCGTGGCGGATATGGGTAGCTGGAAAAATAGGCAGCTATTGCCGGCTTTCCGCTATATTCTATCTCTCGTTGGTCTATCTGCCTGTCTGTCTGTCTGTCTGTCTGTGTACCACTACCGGTGCCGGTGTCGGTGTAATCGGTAGCAGCAAGCAAAAATTAATTTATAATAGGCTTCCTGCTTTCCGGCTTATACCATAAACAAACACACACCCACACACTCACATACACATCGACCCTTGTTGGTACATATACTCGAAAGTTGGCGTTGGTAAAATAAATGGCGGCAAAGTTCGCGCACCAAGTACACTTGTGCAAACTTTTTTAAGCGCCAAAACAAGCACACATATCAATGCATCATCAGCATCTATGTACGACTATGCTGTTGTATGTTTTTATAGAGTGTGTATTTAATATAATATAATATTAACTTTTATGTTTATGCTTGTAGTGGTGTGAGTAGGTGATCGCCGTTGTTCTTGTTTGTTTTGTGTTGTTCTATAGAAAATTATGATGCAAATGGCTAAATTACTTATTATTATCTGTGTATTCTGTTGCTATATAATTTATAATTTATTTATTTTAAAAAAGTTTCGTTGGAGTGGAAAGCAAACATACCAAATATTTATATAACAAAACGGTGAATATATTTTTGGCGTGGCAGCAACAAATTGTTGTTTTTGTGATCTTTTCTGCTTATTTGATATTTACACATTTTTTTTGTATTTTTTTTTTAAGTAAATAAGAAAAAATCGTTTGCATTATCTACCAATAAAGTAAATGTAAATGTTTGTTAAGTGACGTATTAAGAGCAATAAGGATGTGCTTGCAACGCACTTTTCGTAGAACTTCATTGAAAGCATATTATAATATGCATACAACTAATCAAATACATTTAATTTGAATATATTTAACATCACCAAAATAGATTTAAAAAAATTTAATTTTTTTTTTTTGAGGCAAATGTTACTAGTTTTTGAGTTACAATTAAGGCATTAAGGTCTGCTTTAGAGGCTTCAAAAATGCATTCTTTCATAGCTCTATTCTAAAATTATCTAAGAATATGCCTTCAGAATTTTAGATGATAGAGTGGTTTTAGTGGCTGAGCGCCGAGCAGGTTGGAATGCTCGGGCAGAACTTTGAAGCGCGTTTTCACGAGTTTTCATTTTTAAGAATCTTAGAAAACGGTGTCGGTGATAGCAGAAATAATTAAAAAAACAAAGTTTCAGTATTTGAACTAAAAAAGTTGGAGAAAAGTATTATCTAAACTATTTCTTTTGCAACTTGAAATGAATTTTTTTTTCAAACTTCGCAAAAATTTGGAATTTTTCATTCTGCAGCCGCTTTAGAAAACCCATCACAACATTGGGAAATTCCAATATTTTTTGATACTCAAAATTGTTTTTGAAGCTTAGGTATAGTACATTATTGTCTAAAAGATCGTTTACCGCCATTTCAAAAAAAATGGTGAAACAACTTTTTTTTCAAGTTCTAAAGGAAATAAAATGTAACAATTTTTCTTTATAACAACTTCATATATATTTGTAAATTTTGTAAAAAATGTCATAAATCTTTTCATTCCTCATTTAACTGACCCTCAACAAGTTTGAGTAGTTCTTAATCGATGTGAAAACTATCTCAGTGGTTTTGCTGTTGACTTTGCCTGCATGTAATTTTAAGATGATTTTAATGAGATTTTTTTAGCTTTTTAAATATAATTCTTTCCGATAGATCGTATTTGAAAAAAATGCATGCATTATGTTTACGATAAGAGCGTAAATCCATTCATAACTTTGGGTGCTGGCTATTTGCTTCCTACTTTTTGAGTTTTTGCTTTCTGGCATATATGTATGAATGTTTTTGCATTCATGCAAAAATGCATTTTCAATTGAACGTCGAAGTTATACGGCTAAAGTGCTTAGGGTTTCCAATAGAATTTACCATCTTATGGTTCAGATCAAATATATGGTTAGCTGAAACTTTTTGCGTCTTCCCATCCTTACTTCCTTGAGTGGTATGCGATTGGCGTGTGGCCACTTTTTTGGAACGAGCCTTGTTCTCGTTGAATGATTACATTTCACATTCTCCCCTCCTGCGTAGGCAAATTGAAATAGACAAGGAGTTATCTATGTTTCATATATTGTGTTAAGCAAAACATAACCATTTAGTGGTTCAGGCCTACTATCTAGGAGAAAGAGTGCTTTCGTCGCTAATTTAGACTAAAAGCCATCTCTGTACCAAATCTCATATTTTTTGAATAGATGGTATGGAGTTAGCCCCCTTCCTGTAAGAAAAAGTATTCATCATAATAATTTAGGCCCAAAACTATCTCTACACAAAATATTTTGTAAATCAAACTGTAAATAAATTTTTTTAGGCAAATTCCTACTTATTTATCAACTTTCATGACTTAAGGGGTTAGGGGTAGTCAGAGGAACGAAAAATGAGAATTTTCAGTATTTTTTTTTTGCTATTAAATAATTTTATTTTACAAAAGTAGTGATATGGTATTATTAAACAATGTTTTGACTTGAAGTCACGAAAATTTCGAAAAAAAAAATTTATTTCCGAAGTTACAGCTGTCTGTGTTAACCCAGTTCCAAAAAAAGGTCCTTGCGGTGACAATCATAAGTCCTTGGAGATTCATCTGAAATCAATCGGATAAAAAAAAATAGTTTTGTAAATAAATAATCCTGGGCCTGATCGAAGGATTTTATTTTTTTTTCAAAAATTAACAAAATGGCGGCCTCAGGAAATTTTTTCTAGATTTTTGGGAAAAAATCAACAGTTAATTGGTCTTAAAAAATCGAAATTTTTCACAAAATAAAAATCCTTCTATCAGGCCCGAGTTTATTATGTATTCTACAAGCTGTATAAATTTCATTAAAATCAACTTAGCGGTTTTCGAGTTACAGTTGTCACCAGTTCAAAAAACATAGTTTTGAGAAAAACGCGTTTAAAGTTTCACACAGCGCTTTGAAAGGCCCGAGCTCTCTTTGTTATTTGTCGAATAACTTAAAAACGAATTATCGGATTAACTTGAAATTTTCAGAGATTATTTTTAAGATATTATACTTAACGAAAATGCAAAAAAAAAAAAATTTTTTTTTGAAAATCCTGACTACCCCTAACCCCTTAAACGATTTAAAAATTATTTCGATTTTTCCGAATATATCGGTCATCCCAGAAAATTATTTCACGCAGAACACACTCTCCTAGTTCCAGATCTCTACGATGAATGGTTTAGACAGTGGGTTGAGCCATCAGTAAGTCATGGTAAGCCCCATTTTAAAAACCGATTAACGCTTTCCATCAACTTTTAAATTGTCTAAGCAACTCACGGATGGAAATTACGTCTATGACATATTTCTGGTTAACTCATGTGATATCCATTTATCGGGCATATTTGTACAATATATCCAGCCCTTTTCAAGTATTTCCAAACTATTTTTGGAGCAATGTTTAGTTACTTGGCAATCTAAACAATGCCCGTACGATGGTCAGAGTCGACGATTACCATTATTTGCTTTAACGATATTTTCTGCAATTGGCCTTTCACACCATGGAGCATCTTTTACATTGCATACATACTCGTATGCTGCCTGACTTGGGTTTTTGCCTCTATCGGAGAAACATTGTTGAATATTGCGTATTTTCTCTCCAGTTTTGACGTGCGCTCAAGCACTACAGAGTTAAGTGATCAACACTTCTTCTGGCTTTTTTTTTAGTACGAAATAACGTTTTTTAATGGCATCTAATTGCACTCATAGAAGGCGACATCTTTTGCAAAAATAATGGATGACTTTTTACTTGACCTAAAGCACGGATACGTGTAATAATTTTATATTTGTGCGCCAACGATGAAGCTATGATTTACATTTATATGTAGATTGAAATGCTAATCGATTTATTGTGACATCCCTCGGTAAGCTTTCGTACATCTGCCATAAACCTTCGTGGGATTAATCGAAACTTATACTGTTAAATAAAACTTACGGGCATAATTCATTACTTATACTTCAAACTCATGGGTATTAATTTACGAGAACACACTAATATGTTAAAATAGTGATTTTAAGTTTATACATCTTATTCTTCATTCATTCATAAACATTCATCAAAACAAACACTTCGATTAGATATATCGTTTTGACTAAATATATGGAAATAATCGATAGCTCGGATGCAATATAGGTAAACTTTTTAAGTATAAGATACTCAACAACTTGTAGAATGTAGATATCCAGACTCACCCTCACACTCAACAAATCCATCAGTCAGCGGTAAGAGCAGACCGACACTATAATTCAATTTTAATAGCATGTTATTATTTTATCCCACTCTGCTGCAGGCAAAATTTATCGTCAGCAACAACAAAGCATACAAACAAGAATAGCAACAATAGAAAATAGAAATAAAAGAAATGAGGCCACATTTTCCACCCCAACGAAAACTGGCGCTGTACTAAGTGGAGATCTGGCATACAGCTGACTACATGCACTCATGCATACACAAAAGCGTGGGCGATGCCAAGTAAATTTATATAGACATGTGTATGTCCGAATATAGTTGGAAAATACACAAAATAGAAATAACAATTGCAATGGATATTGCAACATTGTTGCACGTTCACCTTATGGAACAGCTACACATGTATGCGGGTGTAACATTGTATTGGCATAATTGAATGAAAAGAGGAAAAGAAGAAGAAGACGACGTCGACGACGGAGAAAGGGTCACAACGAAAAAGGTGGTGGCGGAAAGTAGAAAGTTTCAAAACAAAATAAATATAGAATGAGTAGCGAATGAAAATTAAACAGCAAAAAAGCGATAACAAAAACAGCAAACAGCTGTTACAACAACAATAAAATAAAAAAGAGAAAATGAATCTTCAAACGTACCACAAATTCTTTAACTAGCAAAATTTGCTGCAACAAAAGTTAACAGCAATTTCTAGAACAACAACAATCTTTTCGCCCATAACCATACTAACAAAGTAATACTGAAAATTTCCAACGAGCTGTAGCGAGCGAATCGTTGATGCGTCGCTTTAGCGAGTAGCTTGAACGAATCAGCGCGCGAACGAGCAACCACCAACCACCAACAGCAGAACATAGCAACAATGCACTAGACTACTGGGAGTTACATACATACACACAGCGACTGCTACGAGTCGTTGCAAGCTGTATGCAACGTTGTTGCAACCACATGCTCTTTATTGTCGCTACATAAAATGACGACGACAACAGCATCTACTAGTCTAGCAACAACTGCCACTGGGACAACTCGCTGCTATAGCGATTTCACTTTGTGCATTTGTATGACTTTCCTTGTTGTTATTATGTATATATATACAAATGTAAATGTATATACCATGTACGTGTATGTATTATACGTATGTTTAAACGTAAATGCATTTTCATTCATTCGCCGGTTGTACGTAGTGGTGGTAGGTGGGCGTATATTGCCAGTTGCAACCAACAATAACAAAAGTGAAAACACTTCAAGTGTGATTGTTGCTCATGTTGTTGCTATTGCTGTTGCTGTCGTTGGCGGTAAACGGAAGCTGACAACAACGAAGCACTAACAACGTACACGAATGATAACCGATCTCGACTGTGGCAAAGGCGATGTAATATTACCTAAAATATTGAAAAAAACAACAACAGTCAACAAATGCAACAATAAATACAACAAATTACAATATAGGAAAGAGTTGTGCAGCAAATTTTGGGGACATTTGGGATTATTGGTGTAGGTGACGATGGTCAGCTGACACATTTTAGGGTTAACGTTTTTAAGGGAAAGTCTTAAGTAAAGCGGGCCTTAAAGTCAGTATGTACTCTCTCGTTGGTAAGATATACCTATGTATTATGATATACGGAATTACATGTGTCCCCTGTACAAGGTATACCATTTTCTACTATACATAATCATACGTCCTCCAACCGATGGCGTGATTTGGGTTATTTATTAATATTTACAGTGCGTAACTAAATTAAATTTGTTTTAAAATAAAACTACTGAATTTAAAACTTAAATATGTAGATTTATTAAATACTGCTTTGGGTATTATTTAAAGTTCTTTTTGGCAAAAATGGTAAATTCAATTGAATGAAAAATCTTCAAAATATTGCAACTTTTTTCGGGTTAAATTCGGTTATCGATCTATTATTATGTTAGTATATGCTCACAATTCTACCTATTTTTATGTTTGGTTGGTTTGAGAGCGTGACAAATTTTAATCAAATGCGTTGAATTTCTCGTCAGGAATTGAACAAAGTGCTTGAAAATTCCCACTCGTTATTGTTTGTTCGTATTTTTTGTTGGCCACAATCAACACTTTGATTATAACTTAGCCAGCGTATTCACAAGATTTGACACCTTTGATCACCGTTTTTTTCTACCCAATATTACATGTATATTATATCAAAAGAGGGAAATATATTTCTATTCATTTTTTGAGCCCAGTTCGTTCTACCTCACATTTCTAATTATATTTTATATAAATTATTATAAATAAATTAGAGAACTTTTTATTGATAAAATTCTACCGACAGCATCACAAACCGATTTACACACAATACATCGCAATATGTTTCATAATGTATAAAAAACTTTTATTATTATATATTTATTATAATATTACATACATATTAAATTTAATTTTTTTTGTTTAATATTTTATTCTCATTTTAGCAACAATATGATACAATTTCTATACAGTAGTTTTTCAAATATCCAAAGCAACTAGTAGCAGCTCATCGGACTTATTCTTATGAAGTCCATTTAGATCTCTGATAGGTCCAATGACCTTAAGCAAACATCACCTGCCCGCGGTAGCCGATTGGTTAGCATTGCGTGCTGCCATTCGGAAGGCTCGGCTTCAAATCTTGGTGTCATACTAACATCCAAAAGTTATAGAAAACAATTTAAATAAAAAATGAAGCTGAGTGCATTTCTGGCATGAAATAAAGCTCTTCATAAAAAACCATCAGCCGTACGGAGGCGGTTTAGTTTAAACTGTAGATCCCTCCATTTGTTGGAAAAGCATCTAGACGTAAAACCACAAATTGGAGGAGGAGCCCAGCAGAAAATCGCTTCAGCGGTTAAAAAGCACCTTTTATATGTATATACTTACTTATATATATTAATAACAATAATAATATACTTGTCTAAGCTATTCCCGTACGTTATAAGTTTTAGTCCGATTTTTACGCACTCAGAAAATACTCTCATAATGACCTTTCAACATTCGCACGACTTGTTTGGGCTAAAAGGCTTCATGTGCAATTCCAAACGTAGCATTATCATATATATTTTATAGTATATAATATTTCATATGTATAACTATGTATATGAAATTCATGGGACTCTTTTCGCTTCACCAGCGTTTTACTAATCTTTGTTGCGGGTGTCAAAAGTTATGACTTCAAATTTATTCATGCTTGCATCTTTGTGTTTATTCACCGCTTCGCAGTTACATATTGAAAGAACAACAAAATTTGGAAGAAGTAAAACAAATGCATGGAAAATGAAAAAGGTTATCTCTTTGTACATATATGAATATGTATGTATGTATATACGTTACCTAAACTTAGCATAAGACTAACCAACGTAGTAGTTACTCCACGCATACTTGAGTGTGAGTGTCGAAGAACGACTGCTGTTGCCACTTTGGCAAGTCACTGTTTACTTTCGAGTGCACATATGGCGTATGAGTGACATTTATTTGCGTAGTAAATTAAATTTGCCATTGCAACTAAGACGCCAACAACAACAAAGTGATTGTGGCTGTTTGATAACATTGTATTTTCTTGCCCGTTTTTCATGTTAGGAGAACTACTATTAAGAGTGATTTTGAAAGAAAATGCGTTTATTTGTATATCAGTTTAGTTACGTACATTTTTTTATTTATATCTTTGTATCCAGTTTTCTGAGTTGAAGTTTTCGTATAAAAACTTTTTCGAAGTATATGTATAATGCTCTACCAATCTGTGGTGTGTATCTTGATGTTTTCCAGTTTATTCCAAGCCGTCTCCGAACTGCTGTTTTCATGAAGAGGTATATTTTATGTCAGAAATACACTCGGAGGGGTTGTTAAACCCTGCCGAGGACTGCAATATAAAAATAATAACTTTTTCAATTAGTGTGTTTTAATTTTGGTTGTTGGTCTGAACATTAATAAAAGTCATAACCCATCGCACGGTAACTCACAGTACTAACAACTCAACTACATTTATAAGTATTTTATGAAAATTCAATTTATTTCTGCATCATAATCTCTTCAGGCTGCGAAAAATGTTATGTATGAGAATTAATTAAATTATTGATATTTTTTTATAGGCAGAAGCAATGAAAATTGAAGCTTTGACCTACCTTTTTTTGAAAATAAAACTAAAAAGTCATAATTTATTAGAAGAAATTGTATCTTATAAAAAAATGCTGTAATATAATTTTTACTAAAAGAATTATTTAGAGATAATGCAGTACTGATAAACTACTAAAAATAAATATATGTATTTCGTTTCCCGCAGGTGAAATTTTCAAGCTTTTCTAGGATTTCATTTTTGTAAATCGTATCGTAGATGAATTCGTTTCAACGAAAAAATAAATCTTCGAAGAAAAAAGGCAAATTTTTAGTTTATGGACTTAGGCTTTCCCTAAGAGCATGCCTCTGTATTATTCGTTTCTGAAGCACATATGACATAAAGATGTCTGGCCGGCTTAATACTTAATAAAATCAATCAATCAAGCAAAAATAATATATAAGTAGAAATCAGTGGGTTGTAGCTTAAAACTACTTTCTATTTAGCATGTAACATGTATGCACAAATGTTGATTGAATTTAATACATTCGACACGACTGCTCCCCATCAGTTTTGTTTTTTTTGTTATATCTTGTGAAGGTTGTTCTGTAGATGCTGCCTACTGACATTGGTGCGAAGTAAAATTAACATTGAGTAGATGATATTATTATAACCGGCGACTGCTGACAATCCAATTGACATGGTGGGCGCACAAAAAAAATATTAATAGAAGAAACCATAGAAGTATTAGGAAAATATGCGTTGGTATATAAAAACAGCAGACGCAAAGAAGAAATTTCATTTTTCCTCTTCTTCTTTTTATGTTTGGAATCGTCGGCGAACTAAAGCTTATCAACATTAAGGCGACCAACAAGGTCAACATGGAAATGGGAAATATATTTCACGTGGTATTCATAAACTTAATAAAGTTATAAAGAAAAAAATAATAGGAAAATCGAAGGAAAAATTTTAATCGGCTGTTGAAATGAATTAAAAAGGGAATGCACGTAAGCTCGAATTATATGTACGCATTAAGAAATTTTTAAATTTGTATGTATATAAAAGACGATACAAAAAAGAAAATGGTAAACGAAAATGAAAAAAAATATTTTAAGAAAAACGTCTTAAATGACACTATTGGCCCAATTGTATAAAAGAAAAAAGAAAAATAACACAGATATATATATCACAGAAAAATGTTTCTGCATGCTTGCCATACCGCACGACAAAGAAAATATATTATACCATGCTGAGTCCACCATTTGCGTCCGCTTTATTTTGTGGCTGTCACAACGGAATTTAAAGCTGACAGCAGGGTTACTATTACGTCCTGCTGGCTGCGGCTTTAAGGCTTAAGTATTGTTATACTGTTAAGTGAAACATAATTTCTTTTACGATATCAAAATTTAATCTTAATGCGAAAAGGAAATTAGAAAATTAAAGCTTTAAAACATCATAACTTTTTTTCGCTATTTTTTTTTTGTAGGAACGAAGAAAGGAAATTAAGTAAGAGTGCATGTTAAAATGAAAAAAAAGAAACTAATTGAGGGAACTTCAATTACTGAATATGAAAATCAAAATTTTTGGTTAATTGACAATTTCAAAGAGCCTTTTAAGGAAACAGAAAACTTCACAATAAAAATCTATATGAATTCGTGTTCAAGGCTTTTCGGATCTACAATTACGCATATACACTTTTTACCGCTTTTAAACCTCAATCAGAATTATGCTGCTGCTTTAAAATCAATGAATATTCATCCTAAAAAATTTTTCGCAATTGTTCGCAGGGGACTTGAGTTTGTTGTTTAATTTATAATGATGAAAATTTTTAAATTTGTATTTAATTTTATATTTATATTTATATTTATATTTATATTTATATTTATATTTATATTTATATTTATATTTATATTTATATTTATATTTATATTTATATTTATATTTATATTTATATTTATATTTATATTTATATTTATATTTATATTTATATTTATATTTATATTTATATTTATATTTATATTTATATTTATATTTATATTTATATTTATATTTATATTTATATTTATATTTATATTTATATTTATATTTATATTTATATTTATATTTATATTTATATTTATATTTATATTTATATTTATATTTATATTTATATTTATATTTATATTTATATTTATATTTATATTTATATTTATATTTATATTTATATTTATATTTATATTTATATTTATATTTATATTTATATTTATATTTATATTTATATTTATATTTATATTTATATTTATATTTATATTTATATTTATATTTATATTTATATTTATATTTATATTTATATTTATATTTATATTTATATTTATATTTATATTTATATTTATATTTATATTTATATTTATATTTATATTTATATTTATATTTATATTTATATTTATATTTATATTTATATTTATATTTATATTTATATTTATATTTATATTTATATTTATATTTATATTTATATTTATATTTATATTTATATTTATATTTATATTTATATTTATATTTATATTTATATTTATATTTATATTTATATTTATATTTATATTTATATTTATATTTATATTTATATTTATATTTATATTTATATTTATATTTATATTTATATTTATATTTATATTTATATTTATATTTATATTTATATTTATATTTATATTTATATTTATATTTATATTTATATTTATATTTATATTTATATTTATATTTATATTTATATTTATATTTATATTTATATTTATATTTATATTTATATTTATATTTATATTTATATTTATATTTATATTTATATTTATATTTATATTTATATTTATATTTATATTTATATTTATATTTATATTTATATTTATATTTATATTTATATTTATATTTATATTTATATTTATATTTATATTTATATTTATATTTATATTTATATTTATATTTATATTTATATTTATATTTATATTTATATTTATATTTATATTTATATTTACATTTATATTTATATTTATATTTATATTTATATTTATATTTATATTTATATTTATATTTATATTTATATTTATATTTATATTTATATTTATATTTATATTTATATTTATATCTACTTCTTCATATGTTGTTTTTTAGAAATTCCCAACATACAAGTAAAATGCATATATGTATGTGTGATTTTTGAAGTTGCTTATACGCGGTGGCTAACAAAATACAGGCGTCAAGCCATTTAATTACTATTTTCTCTGACAAAACTTGTTTCACACACAGTTAAACGAACTAAACTTGCCAAAACTTTATAAAAAATTACCAAAAAGCAAAGTTAACAAAAAAAAACAACAAAAATAAACGTTAAGATGTGAAAAATGGAAGTGAAAGAAAAAACTGAAAACCCCAAACAGCGGCAATTCCACCAACATTTCCAACACGTTTTCGCAATAAGTCCAGCTGAATGTACGCAAAGAGGCAGCTACCACAATAAAAGCTACTAGAAAAAAATATTTAAATGAGCTTTCGCTTCATTTGCAAATAGTTTCGGCTCATTGCGGTAAGTCAAGGACAAACGAAACAAAGCAACACAACGACCAGTAGCTGTATACGGTGCGTTGCGGACGTGGCTGCCGCAGTCAAGCCAAATGAATTGAAAATGAGAAATGAGCTGACTGACGCGGCGGCATTATTATTGCTTTTGGCGCACATGCATTTCATACATGTAAACTTAACACATATGAATAAGTATGTACATATATGTGAATATTTGGGTTTGTAGAGACACTGGTCCTTTATATTGTTGAATAATTTTTTCTTGCTTTACATAATAGCCAAAGAGCTTAAGTGGTGTTGTAAGATTTAAAAAATTACTACCCACTTATATTTTTGGTTTGAAATATTATGTGTGTAAGTAGATAGCTAAATATTTACATATATAAATTTAATGTTTTTCAGTTTTGAGTACAGGAAAGAAGCGACCCTGAACAGAAAATTAGTGAGATTGCAAACAAGCAGCATTAAGCGTATCTTCAAATTATATGCAATTAAATTTCTATACAAAATAGGCACTTAAAAGGGGGAAAATGTTTAATGTTTACAGAATTTTAGGGTGCATAAAATGGGTTACCAAAGCAAATTTAACTTTTCGCATTTCTATGCATAGGCTTCCATAATGTACCATAAACTTATATACCTATGTATATAATATGTCTATAGATATTATATATTATATTCATTTATTTGTCCATGACATAAACTTGGAAAATTAAATTAGTCTCTTTTTACTTACTATGAAATGTCTCTTGAGTGCTACATAGAGAACACACAAATATTGAACGATACCAAAAATGTCAAATTTTATATGCTACAAAGCATCAATGAAAGCCAGTTGAGAGTGTGCAAGAGGCTACTGTGGGTAGAGTACGAATATAGGTATGTGAGTTGGAAAGCCAAGGCAACCGAACAAATGATACTCGAGAGCATTCTGGCTTATATGAATAAGTATTGAAAAAATATATTATATCTTTGCGCAAGTAATAACTAAAGTACATTTATATTTATATATACGATGCATAAAATACAGTTTAAATTTTGAATTTATTTTTTCGGGAAATAAAAGTAACTAGTTCTGTTGTTTGCATACATACACATATGATGCCTTTATATATATATGTGGTGTTTTACTAAGTCCTTGTGAAGTAAAACAACTTAACGTTCAATACAAATTAGTTATATTATTACATAAAGTTGAATATTGCTTATTTATTAAATTAAATTAAAATACCACATTACTTCTTAAATGTTAAACATCGCAACTAACTTTACTACTAACTTGTCCGTTGTATATCATTTTAATGTAAGCTTCGATAGGCCAAGGTTCTACCTGTTTTCTAACTTCAGTGATGCATTTTGCCGTATGGTAACGTAGTAGTGGGTTGACCTCAATCCCACAGGATAAATTGACACTTCTAGAAATTTTCAGTTTAAAAAAATTTGTGATACGTATAAGGGGTACATTTTATTGTAGATAAATGCAAAATAAATGCAAAAATACCGGCATAAAAAGTAATATTTGATATTTTTATTATCAAAAATGAACCAAGTTCTGCTGTAGAGACTAAGTTTTATTTAATTTTTCTTCAACTTATTAGTGATTACTTAGGGAAAATTACATTTTTTAAATTTAGATTAGTAATATATTGGTTCTGATTTGGAGATTTTAATTAAGTAAGGAATAAATTAGTATGTTCTTTAACGTTGACTTTCAAAGTTAGTCCATTGAGAGCATTTCGCTATAAGGTGTTGGGTGTGGCTGTGTATTCGCTGGGCAAAAAAATTTTTTTGCCAATGCATTATACTATATACCTGCCCTTTTTCATATTTACGCCGAAGCAAACAGAAAATTTACACCATTAACAGTGTTCCTGGCAAATAATAATGACATTAAAAATACACCGTATAGGAACTTGTTCACTTCTCAAATACCAAATAAAAAAATATATTTAGCATATAAATTTAAATGTTTTTAAATAATTTGATACTCGCAAAAACTAAAAACAACAAATAACAATTAAACTTGCACTACATAGAAAGTGCATTATTTGCACTTATCAATGAAGCTATATAATACAATATTTTCCTTATATTTTTGTACATTCATTAATGTATAAAATTAAGTCGTTTTAGTCGTGTGTAAACGTACAAAAAAAAATTCAATACACCAATGCAATCATTTGAAACCACAACTGCACAAATAAACATATGTACTATTCATTCAATACTTTTTCCTTCTGTGTGTGTGTGTGTGTGTGTGGGCTGACGCTGAGGTGCAACTGCTGCCCTCAATAGCTTAGCTACCGCGACGCCTGCTAATGGCCATTTTCACCTGACAAACATTTCTCAATCACCTACATTGCTCCCTCTCTCTTTCTCACTCACTTGCTACTATCTTTTTTTCGCTTTCACGTTCATACTCAATGTCAAATAACCTTCCTTTTGACAGTGTCTTTTTCCACCCCTTATTATTACTTTTTACACTCTCTGTGGCATTTAATGCAGGGCTTTGGTATAAAACTAAAAATTGCAATTTGCCAACATGGTTTTTGTATAGTTTCACTCTATGGAGAATAGAAAAGATATGGGAAAAACTGAAAATGTACATGGTAAAGTGAATAACCAACCAACCATACACACATATGTTCATATGTGTGTGTCAAAAGAGTGTAAATAGCAGTTTGGGTTTATGCATGTATGTATATATATATTTAGTATATGTAAGTGCATAAAAGCATCCGAAGTGAAGCAAAGCGATACTGAACATACCTACCTACTGTATATAAATATGAATGTATATGCAACCGCATATCTAACTAAAGTAAAGTGGGTGGGTTAGTTATTTGAAATGTTTATGTGCGCATATGTAGAACCAATTGAAGATATGAATCTTTGACAGCAAATCGTGCTCGGAAATATAAAAATTGTTTGCTATGTGAAAAAATGGGAAAGTCATTGGAAAAGCGACATGAACAGAGCTAATGAAAAATTTCAAAAGAAGGTGAAATTCGAGCATAGAATTATTGAAGAGAAAAATAGAAAAATATAAAGGCAAAAGCAATTATACTTACCATATGTGTACATACATATACATATATGAAGTTTCGAAAATAGTTTCCTGCTTTCGATAAATCGTAATTATTTGCGTAACAACTTCAAAACCCATCATAGAAAATTGGTTTCACACAATGAAATTGTTGATCACTTTTACAAGTCAAAATAAACTTAAATAAAAAGATATAATATAAAATTAAATTTTATTAATTATAATTAAATTTAAATACATATAATTAAAATTTAAAAACATAAATAAATTACAAAATAAATAAAAAAATAAAATAAAATAAAATAAATAAACAAAATGAAATAAAAAATCAAAACAAAACAAGGTAAATAAAAAAATTAAAAAAAATTTAATAATGATAAAATATAATAAAATAAGTAAGAAATGAAATAAAAAATAAATAAAAAAAGGAAAATGAAATAAAATAAAATAAAGTGAGAAAAATTAAAATAAATACACCAAAATAAAATAAAATAAAACAAAATATAACAAAATAAAATAAAATTAAATAAAATAAAATAAAATAAAATAATATAAAATAAACTACATCGAATAAAACAAAAATTAAAATAAATTAAATAAAACTAAATAAAATACAGAAATCAATTATAATTATAATCAATTAAAATGAAAAATAATATAAAATTTTAAAAAATTAAATAATAGTTTCAATAGGTATGATTTAATTACTTTGGCTCCGCACTATGTAAGTTAGTCTTTTTGTTATAACTTAATCATATTTATATTTAACTAACATACTTATAACAAAAGTATCTTCGAATAAACTCAGGCGAAAAATCGGTAAATCGGCGCCTCAATGGGGGAAAACCGTTGCCATCGAGAGCAATGGAACGCTCAATCTTTGATATACACATATGTATTTTATTTATATATATTTGCATTTATTGAATATGTAATACTTTTAATACTTTGGAGAGTAGTTGTTGTTACTGCGATTAGTTGCATTCTCGTTTTGTTGTTTTTATTTTAGGGCAATAATTCTTTTACACAATATAAGTAGGTGTCACACGAATTTAAAGTTCCCCATCGCTGTGACAAACGAAGTATGGCATTGGCCGGCGTAGAAAGTATATGTAACCCAAAGAGCTTAATGAATTAGTTGAAATAAATGTTCCATTATTTAATGTTAATAATATTTGTTAAATATATTGGCATAAAGGAAACAAAATAGTATATTTTATAACCAAAGACCATGTAAAGTTTTATTTTTAACTTATATAATTGCATTTTTTTTGCAGTATAAGAAACACGCATAAGTTATGGGGACATTTATTCATTGATATCAAATATAAGTATATGATCATTTACTCATAGAATCATAACTGCTCGATAAGCTGCTGCGGCAATGTAAAATTTAATCTAAAAATTCGAGCACAGTTGTGCGCTATACTTCCTACGCACATATAACAAACTATACACAAATGTAGAAATATGCATTCCAAGTATATTTGCACAAAAACAATGCATAGTATACTCCAATGTAAATACCGATTTTCTCTCTTTTTGAACGCCAACTCATGTAAATGTCACCGCTAATTTACAGTAAAACATGCGAGTGGTCTTGTATCCCCCGAGGACAATTTTAATGCATTTAGTGTACCGAGGGAACTACCATAGAATAAAAGTAAAATCTAAAATCAAGCAAAAACAAAAAATAAATATTAAAATGTGCGTATTTATTTTTAGAGCTTAAGCAATAGATATCCTGGCAGTTGGTTGGTTAGTCGCTGGATTGAAGCTTGAATATACGTATGTATATATTTGCGCCTTTTTATTGCTAATACAAGTGTAGTGAATGTAATTGATAAAATAATGGAATTGTATATTGCATTATTTTCGTTTGTTTTCAACTGAAATGTTTATTTCACTGAAACTGTGTTAAAAATAAATTTCACACATGTCTCAGCTTTTGATTTTCCTGTCGAGTTTATTTGAATGAGGTATTCTGTGGCGCCACCGCCACCGCTAGAACCGTCAACAGTTATGATGGAATCAAAGAATTAGGCAAAATTTTAGGATAATGAGTAAATTCGGCGTACTCGATGTGACGTTTTTTCTTGGAAACTGTTAGTAATAGTAAAAAACAAAAATAGTAAAAACCGTTAGAAATCTCTTAATTATTGTATTATTTAAAAACTATGCAAAACTTCTCTGTAATCGATGTGATAGTTAATAAATATTTAGGGATAGCTATTTCTTGGTTTCGTAGTACCGGGCTGTTTTTTGACATCGGTAAAAGTAAACTATTACACCAAACATGTTTTGTTTTAGTTAAAGGTCCCCTAACAACCGCAAAATACATTAAACAATTTCAAAACCCACTACAAAGATGGTGATGCAAGCATAGCTACTTTTCGTGCTTTAATAGTAGATTACGGTGCAGGCAATCGTCCAACTGCTCAAGCTCTTCGTAAAACTTTAAAGACATTTAAAGAAACGGTTCGATTAAAAATATTGTAAGACTTGTACATTCTGGGTTCCTCGTTCTACTCAAATATCGCTACTGTAAGTAAAAGAGTATGCGAAACCTGAAAGTGTGTATGTCTCTACCTTCTCAAGAGCTGGGGCATTCTTATGGCACATTAAGGCGTACTTTGCACTTCGACTTACCATATACCTAAATTCACATAAAGTCCAGCTCACGTCAAAGCTGTACCCATTCACAACGGTGGATTCTTTGGTCATCAATGCTGTGATTAGAACTTACTCCTTTGCAAAGGACAACGGCGAGACTGTCATTGTGAATTGCTAGCATTATGGTCGTATGATAACCAACTTATTTTGCCCGCAATTGTATCAACAAGATGGTGCCACATGCCGCACAACATGAACGAATATGACCTTATTGCCAGATATATGTCCCGGCCGCTTAATCATTCATTTTGGTGGTGTCAATTGGTCACCGAGATAGTGCAATTTGACACTTTTTTGTAGGGCTGTAGTCAGCTTTATGCGGATAAACCTCTGACTTTTGAGCATTTGAAGACCAGCATTCGTCAAGTTATGGCTGATGTACTTGTACCTGCTATCTGATATGGCCGAAGTTTGAAAAAAAAAATTATTGAATTACATATAACGCCAAGATTCAAGCTTGTAGCAAAAAAAAAAAAAAGAAAACTATTTCATGATAGAAAACACTAAATGAATTTTATTTACGTTTATTTTCGAAGTCGCAAATTAGCGCACTTAATAGTTGTTGGTTAATAATGAATTTAATAATACCTATAACAACAGATTATATGGCTGATGCTGGCGCAGTGGTAGAGCACTTGCCTGTTAAGTCAGGATCTGTTGGTTCGATCCCTGCCATAAGAAGTTTGATGAGGAGATGTAGAGATCTCCCAAACAGCTGTAACTCCTACCATTTTTCTTTGTTGTAAAGCAAACAAACTTTCAATTCATACAAACAAACAAGGCCTTTCGCTCACTAAAAAACTTATAATAAAAATAAGTATCATGGCCGCAAAAACAATTATAAATTTTTTCTGCTTTAATTTCACTTATAAGTGATGAAAATTACGTGCAGATTATCTCGGACCCAGAGCAGGCTGCAAAAAATAAATTTTAATATAAGTTGTAAGAAGTAGTATATTAATTTCCGCCCTAAATTATATTCACTGCATTGAAATATAGTACTCATTTTCTATGAATTTTCCAATTATTTAAATCAAAAAAAAAAAATACCTCATCTAACGCATGCAACAAAAAAGTGTTAGATTTATGCATGACCTTTGGAATGCTTAACAAAAATGAACACATAAACATACATAAATATGTACGACTGCATATGCATATTATGTATTTGCATATACAATACATCGGCTTAGTTGAAACATTTGATTTTTTCTCTCATGCATCTTAACATACATTATACACATATTAAATATTTAATATTTCCATTATGTCGGCAAGCAACTAAGTAAGTAAGTAAGTAGATATTTCTTAGATATTAAATTCGCATAAAAGTTAAAAGCCATTCAAAAATAATTTTCATAGAATTTACTAAAGGTTCTCTCTCATTCTCTGTCTCTGAGTATTGTATGAGCTGGGTGAAGGCTATTTGGGCAAACAGCAAATATGGTGAATTTGTGTAATATACATACATATGATGGTTGTATTTGTTTGTGTGTACGAGTATATATATTGGTACAAGTGAATGTTGGCTTAAATTAACAAGAGGTAAAGAAAAAAAAAAACAACAACAATAGATAAAAGTAGAAAACTAATAAGGAAGCGTAGGTTACCGGGGTTACTTAGGGAAATAAACTAAAGATTTATTCGTTATTATTGCAAAAATTGGGCTGCGAATTTATTTTGCGAGACAAATTTATTTGGTTATTACTAAAAGAAAAATAAAAAATTCCGCTATTTTTATAATTACGTTAATTATTCAATATCTTGGCGACCATAGTAGCCGAGTGGTTAGCATTGCGTACTAACATTCGGAAGGTTCAGGTTCAAATCCCGGTGCCACCAACATCCAAAAGTTATAGAAAATTAGTTTAAATAAAAATTAAATTAAATTTTCCAGTTGCGGTCGCCAGTCGACAGGGAATGTCAACAACTGCGAGTGTATTTCTGACCTGAAATAAGGCTCCTCATAAAAAGTCATCAGCCGTTCGGAGGCGGCTTAGTATAAACTGTAAGTCCCTCCACTTGTTGGAAAAACATCAAGACGCAACAAAAGTTAAAACTGAGTTCAGAAAGCTGACGGTATGCTCCATGACAAATTTGCAATTTTAATCTAGTTTAGTTTTTTTTTGATAAAATATTCAAGAACCTTGTGTAATAAATGTATTTAAATTTTTCTAAATGAATAAAAAGGTAATGAAGAACTTGCTGAAAACTGTAGCAGAAAATTCGAACGTTTCCATTTGCCAGGTTATATCAATACAACCAATATGGAGAATTTAATTTTTTTAGATGTTTTCATCCTTCGGCAGGGACTATGAACCATTCTTTGGCTTAATCTTTTAACAATCATTTAGTAGTTATGAGAACACCATTACAATACCGTGAGGCCAACATTCCGTTGGTTATAATAACAATAGCTACTTTTGTGTATGTAACAATAGTAGTCGGGGTGGACGGAGACTGGCAAGGCAAAAAGGCCAAATAAGCAAAACTTAAACGAAACCGTTTTTAATGGTTACTGAATCTCATTAGAATTTAGATGAGCCTTAATGAGTCATTGTTTTGCACATTCTCAGTGTTTTTAAGGCAGGCATACGTAGGTATATACACGCATACATATGAAGGTATGTAGATACTGTACAAAAGTGTTTGCCTGTTTATGTGTACATAGTTTGATATACAAACGCAAGGCAAACAGTCACAGAAAATAACAACTGAAGGTAGCAAAATAGCAACACCATAAAAATAGATTTGGCGCGCTTGACACTCGACACTGGCAAGAGATGGGAAGTGTGTGTGTGTGTGTGTGTGTGTGTGTGTGATTGTGTGCGTGTGTGTTTAGAGCTGAGGTAATAAGAACACAAACGGCCATGGCATGATAAGCATGGTCATAAAAGGGTTAAAGTAGCGACAACTGTTGGGTGTATGGTGGCGATTAGGGAGAATTGTAAATAAGCAAGTATACTTTAATAAGAAACAACAACACAAGCAATAGTAGTAATAGAAGCAACAACAATACAGTCACCTAAGGTAAGCTCAAGTGGGTCTGTGAATCTCCATTTTATGAGGCTACAACGGAGATGATAGTAACAGAAATAACCGTTGCATTAAGCTATGAGGCCAATATTAAGCAGACAGCTTTAAAGAGCTACAGGAACATAGCTAGTCCGGTAAATGTTGTCAAAAGGTTGAGTTGGGAGTTTTTGTTTCATTCCAGAGTGAATCAATAAAATTTTCATTTGATCTGTTGTGTATCATTGTTCACTTCACATGAAGGTGGTAAGTGAGCAGTTGAATACGAGAGATGCAAAGTTAGCTGAACCCAACAATAACGATTGCCAGGAAAAACTCAAGTTGGAAGGAGCTACATTAACTATGACAAACAGCAGGTTATCAACCGCACTGAGAGCGTAACAAATCCACCAGTCCTACTATCTATCACCACACCAACTAAGTAGCTTGCTGAGGTTAACTGCACGACACACTAGTTAAAAATTAAAACCCCCGTGCGTGTTTGGTTGTGAGTATGCTTGTTCGGTAACCACAAAAAACACTATTGCACATCAATGGTACTCACAATCTCGACAGCAGCATTCATGCTGGGTCTTCAACGGTTCAGCCAAACTGTCAGGTTGCTAACCTGTGATGAATGCACACACAGAAAGTGTGATTGTGACCTCACACAAACATATTAATACCTTTGAAAACTACTTTATATACATATGTAGCTATGTATGCATATAACCATGTAGGTACATAGTATATAATATAAAATAAGTATAAGTAAAGGTAAGTGCGTATGCAAGGCTAGCAACTTTATGCTTCTGTTAAATCTTTGACTCCTGAATAACCGAGCAACAGCTGGATGGATTCATTTTGATAGCTGCTGATGACTTTTTATGCCTTCCTCGGCTATTGAGCTTTGTTATAGCTTTTGCTATTGTTGTTGGATGAAGCCCTTCTTTATGGCGTTGGAAAATGTTGTTTGCGGTTGTGCGTATGAGTTAACTGCCGACGTGTGCGGGCGAGGTAATCAACAGAATTATTGGCAACCACAGCGGCTTAGCTGTGTGGAAAATAAAAAAGTGAAGAATGTTTGATAAAAATAGAAAAAGAGAATGGAATTGACACAGTTAAGCGGAAATAGGTAGTAGAAAGGATTGAAGAGGTTTGCATAAATCGATGGAGATATTTGGCGCCACAAACTGTCACTTTGGCACATCCTATGTCAAATGTCAATGTCCCCATACCGATGTGTATTTTTTTTTTGTCAGTAATTTAAGCTCACTGGAAAAGCTGGACAATAATAGCCGAGAGGTTAGCATTCTGTACTGCCATTCGGCAGGCCAGGATTGAAATCCTTGTACGACCAACATCCAAACATCCAAAAGTTATAGGAAATTAATTTAAATATTAAATTTTCTAGTTGCGGTCGCCACTCGGCAGGGAATGTCCACTCCTCCGAGTGTATTTCTGAAATGAAATAAAGCTCCTTATAAAAAACCATCAGCCGTTTGGAGGCGGCTTAGTATAAACCGTAAGTCCCTCCATTTGTTGGAAAAGCATCAAGACGCAAAACCACAAATTGGTGGAGGAGCTCATCCGAAGCCGGTGTTAGATGATACAAAAGAGGGTCAAGATGATTACAAAAGCAAGCTGACGAAGAAGAATTTCGGGTAATGAACCATTTTGGGTTGAGTGTACGAATCAGCTCATGGTATTCAGTAAATTCAGTTTGTTATAAATTTCGTATTATATTAAAACTTTCACTAGAGGTATGGAAGCACCAAAAATAAAAGAGATAGACCCAACGAATGCGAAGTTGCCTCGCTGCCATCTTGTCCATATGTCTATACATCTATCGGTGAGGTATATGTAAGTGGTTTTCACGGTTTAGAGATGCGTGAATGAAATTTCGTGAGCAGTTATTATATTTTTTAAAGAATGATTTTTTTTTTTTGTATAATGTTTTATTGAATCTTTCCGTTTTGGAAACTAACAAATCTTTCGAAAATCTTAAAGCTAATTCTTATTCCTGGAACAAGTTAATCATTACCACTGTATAGATTAACAAAGTAAGCAAAGTACGAGTACAATAAATTACGAATATAACTTAGATTTATCAAAGAATGTGTTTATATAGATATCATTAGGTATACCGAACACTCATAACAAAAGATATATCAAAAAGGATAATTTGAAGTAAATTATAATATCATGAAGGATATATGCGGAGCGCAACTCCGATGTAGAATAATTGGATGCGGCAGAGCCCTTGGTCACAGTTCAAACGTAAATCCTTTCTCTTTAATCGCTTAGGGTAGTTCTGCTGTAATAATTTTTTAGCTAGAAAGAAAAGAATGATTGAATATCAGATAACGTCGATATTCGTTCATTGCTTAAATGCTCATATTTTTGAGCTGCTGAACAACTCAATTTGCAGTACAAACACTTTCAATTTTGTTAGTATTAACTTTTTTTTCAATTATCCTTACTTGGAGTGTATGTTCTGTGTATAAGACGTAGGCATCCGATAAGCAAGAATTTTCCGGGAAGTAGTATAAGGACAGATCTATTCGAAAATAAAAAGCAAAATTAGTAAACAGGTAACTCTTTGAATAAATTGACACGGAGAATACTTTTCTTTCGGGAACGTGGGCTTATGACCGATTTGAAGGTTCTGTTTTGCTTAATATGAAGTGGACCTCGCCAAGGCCAATAAGATGAGAATTTTTCTTTCTGAAAGTGAACCAGGAACCGTTCTGTTTGGGTAAATCGTATTCATACTTCGATTTGTAGAGAAGTTTTCATTTCGGGACCGATGTATTTGGCAGAATCATAGCGTGAAATTTGCAACATAGAAATCCTATTGTATAGGCTAATATGTGGAAAACTTTTCTTTTCTCTCCGTAGAATTGTACAGAGTACATTGCTTATAAGTGATAATAAAATGAATAACGTAAAACCCTAATAAAAATCTTCGAATTTCATGCGAATGAAAAGTCGCGGCAACTATTAGTCCAGACAGATATTATTGAGAAAGACTTATGGTATGAACTCGTTTATTACTCTAAAAGAAATTTTGGTAGTGTAGGACCTATGGTTTTGTGCGCTTTTCTTTAGGCTCATTAGCAGTGAGGATAACCAGCAAGTGCAAGTAGATATTTTGTTAGCACTTTTTCAATGAAACTAGAGCAAATGATGAATTTCACTGGAAGATAACACCATTTGACGTAGGTCAGCAAAGATTTGATGCAGTGATAATGGTGCTGACCTTCTTGGTTGGTCCGCTTAATACTTGAACTGTATAAGTTAGTCTCAGAATTTGAAGTATATAAAAACACGCTACTTTAGCGAATGCAAGGATGTGGGTGGCTCAACTTTATATTGCAGACTGCCGTCTTATTTTGCACGTATTTTTTTATTGTTTTTGTTGTCATTCTAAAGACAGTTTCATCAAAACACGCTTGCGTAAGCAACAACAGAAGTCTTTTGGTTTCTTGTCAGCGCCATGTTTTGGTATTTGTATTGTTGTATTTGTAGTATTTAAAATGCAAATACCATACTCATGCGTGTCACACAGTTCCGAATGCGAATGTAAATAGTTTGACAGTAGATGAAATGCAGTGCTTACTGCAGTTCGGAAGGTCAGCGTTCGAGTTCTGGTTTGACTAACAACCAAAATAAGGGAAATTAATTTGTTCTGATTATGGTCGACCTCCGGGCGTATTTCTAATATGAAGTAAAAGCTTCTCATAAAAATTTAGCGGTCGTTTGGAGGCAGAATGTGAATAAACAGTAGATGCCTCCATTTGGATGAGGAGCTCGGCCAAAATTCATTTCTGCGTAAATACATTTATATATACATAATTGGCGCTTTGTAACCAATGAAGAGATTTTTCGGCCGAGCTCCTCCTCCAATTTGTGGTTTTGCCTCTTGATGTTTTTCAAACAAATGGAGGGACCTACAGTTTATACTAAGCCGCCTTCGAACTGCTGATGGTTTTTTTACGAGGAGCCTTATATTTCATGTCCGAAATACACTCGGAGGGGTGGACATTCTCTGCCGAGGGGCGACCGCAGTCAGAAAATTTAACTTAATTTTTTATTTAAATTAATTTTCCATAACTTATGGATGTTGCTTGCACTGGGATATGAACCACAGCCTTCCGAATGTCAGTACGCAATGCTAACCACTCGGCTATCGCGACCGACACACATAACGTACCAAACAAAATACCAATATTAAATACATACATACATACACGTATATGCGAATATCTATCTATGCGTATGTTTATTTACAACTGAATTAAAGTACATACATATATGTATACATATACATATGCATGTTGGCTGAGTGAAAGCAAAAACGTCTATTTAGGCATGAGTTCACCAATTCACTTGCCTGCGTGTACCTGTGTACATACACGTATGTATGTTTGCGCACGTACATAGGTACATTTGTATGTTCGAATCAGCGTGTACATGAAGTGCAGTTTATTTGGCTTTGTCGCGCCAATTTCAAATTCAAATGCAAATGCATTTGCAATTTTAATTCAGCATTGTGCGCGAAAGTGAATCAAAACACACACACTCTTCTGTATATATGTATGTTCTAGGTATGCATCCGTCTACACTGCGTGTGCTGACTTAAATTAATTTTACGCTTGTTGTTGTTGTTTTAGTCAATATCTACACCGCATCTGCAGCAATTGGCGCCGCTCCTACCAGTGCCACTTTTATGGGCATTTCCATCCTTACTGCTGCTACCCCTACTGTTGCTATCAACTGCAATATGATGATGGCTTCGTTGTAATGCTTTACTATCGTACTGCATTTTCTATTTCTATTTCAAAACTATGAATATGGCTTTGGCGCATACGTATATTAGCATGCTTTTTCAGCTCTCTTTCATTTTCATTGCTACCTCATGTACTTTCTTTTCACGCCTATATTGCATATTCGCCAATCTTAATTCGCTTTTATTATTCGCTTTTGAATTTCAGCTCTATGTGACTCTGACACCACTCATTTAGTTATATAAGTATGTTTTTATTTGCATTTGTTTGTGTTAATATTAAAATGATTTCCTAACCGGCCTGGCCGTGACTTCTTTCCCGACTGCGCTTAATTATGTGACTTCTTCGCTTTAACCGGAGTCCGCGCAGCATATCCCTTTAGTCTTTTGCTATACTCTGATTTTCCTTACATTCGTAAATTGAGGTGAAGAAGTTGTGCCAGCTGTAGGTGAAATGGCGCTTTCGTGGAAGGAATGCGGCAAACTAAATGTAAATGAATGCAATTAAATGCTCATTAGAAATAATTTTGCTGATTTGTCTGCATTTGCTATTAGACTTAATGTCTGCCGTTGCCGTTAGTTGGAATAAAGGCGCAGAAAACTAACGAGAGAATAGCAAGTAGACGGATCTTATGGTAGCTGCAAGAACGTTCGGATGCAAGAAATGGCAGTTGTCTTTTGAATATTTATGTTACCATGTAAACAAAAAGATTGAAAGTAATTTAATTTAGCTGCAAGTGGAATAAATTAAATTACACTTGACTTCTAAAGTTTATGAATACTGGAAGTAAACATTTTTTAATTAAAATATTTAATTATTTATTTTTTTTATTTTAGATGAATAGATCTAAGGAGAAGTTTAAATGAGTTCTTTTTAGAAATTCACGCAAAATTTTATAAAAACTTATATTATCTTCATTCAAATTCGACAAATGTACTATACTTTTAGGGTGTTACTTATTCATGCGTTATTTTTTATAAAATACATAATAAGTAGCGTTTGTAAAAACGGTGAACCTTCGTAATATTTTCATGCGCTAGCCGGAGTGGAGTGGGCCTGGGCGAAAACTGAATTGGAAAAGTCAATGGAATTTAACACTGAGCCACGCTCATCAGATAGAATTTACCTTTAACACTATACCTACCGAGACTTCATGTATTCTTATTCCTACCAAAGCGGGTTAAAATCAACCGTCTTAGAAATAAAAATAAAACATTTTTTTTAATAAAACAAATATAAGTTTAAACTAACACATGAGAAGAATGAAGAATTTTACAATTTAAAATTAGAAAAAAATATATATATGTAAATAAATAATATGATAATATCATTCATATTTGCAGCGAATTTTGCAAATTATTGGGTTCTCGAAGGTATATATATTTTCCACAAACATATTGCTTGCCTTTGAGTAAGATTTTCGTAGTTTTGTTTTCTTTGTGAAAACCAATTTGACTCTTTCTTCGCATTTGTACTCGAGAATTTGAGCCTGAATTTGATGATATTTTCCTTGTGTTTTTGTTTTATTTGGTATTAGAGCCCAAAAGCTCTCTAAAATTTATCAGCCGAAATTTCAGTACATCGCTCTTCTCACTTTCTGAACTTGATAATGGATTTTTCTATCAGTCCTCTTCATACATTGGAAATATTTTTGCTCTCACTTTATTTACCTGTGAACTCACATAGGTCCGTGTTGTCTAATGAAAAATCTCGGTTGGTTAAGTGTCAAGAAAGCTCTCCAAAGCTAAATTAAAAACGTTATTCATAAACTGAAATCCAAAAACTTACTTGGTTATGATCTAATTACTGGAATGCTTTCAAAAAAATCACAACATGAAGTATACATTTTTAACAGACCTACTTAATGCAGTACTTAAAAGGGGACTCGTTCCAGCTCAATGGAAAGTCTGCAAGTGATAATCAACCCTAAACCCGGTTAAACTGCCGCTAGCTAAAGTAAATTCATATCGGCCATTTAATCTATTATCTATCATTTCCATAAACAAAGTTTGCCTCCAATCATTGTGCAAAAAGTAAAAAAATTGACACCATTTAGTAAAATAAAAAAGAAATAAGGTGAGCACAATGGTGAACCCCAATCTAAATATACTTTCCACATTTTAATTGTCTGCGCTAGTAGGAACTCTCGCTATCCTATCAAAAGATAATGTGCCTGATCCAACTTACCTGAAATTACTAAATGTCTTGATATGACATTAAACGTGATATTTAGAAAGTTTATCCCATGGCAAATTACACAGATCATAGGATCCCTCCTTTTGTGGATTGGACGAAACATACTTAATTTCCAATCGTCGATCACAGAAGCTGATGCATGCGCCTTGTCAACTTTTCACCGCCATGTTTAAATAGCTCAGCCGGCAAGCTATCGGCTCCAGCCGCTTTGTTGTTTTATAAGCGGGCAATCGCTATTCGAACCTCATCATAGTCAAGTAATGGAAAGTCTTTCCCATCATCATCGATTAGTGTTTAAGGTTCACCACCTCCGGGTGTTGCATTTTCACAGCAGTTAAACAGGCTGGAGAAGTGTTCCATAAATACACTAAGTATGCCCTGGAAATCGGTCACAAGATTTGCACATTTATTCCTATATAATGCTCCGGTATTGAAACCATCGGTTAGTCGATAAAAGTTAAAACGCAAGCCAAACAGCTGTAAGTATGAATAGTGTTTGTGGTCCTGATACTGTAGCAGTCAAGCAAGCACAAATTTGGTTTCGCCAATGCCGTTCTGGTAATTTTTATGTAAAAGATATTCCACGACAGAATACGCAAAGAATGAAAATCCCTAACAGTATCATCAAATAAAAATGGTCGTGGTCGAAGGACAGTCCGGTACAAATGGTCGCAAAGGCAGGATTGACGGCAAGTGCTGGCACGGAAGCAACCAATATTAGCTGCTCTCCTACTGGAAGGGAATTGTGTTTCAACAGGACAAACGCCAGATCATACTAATCCACAGTGACTCACCAGAAGTTCCGAGAGCTTGGTTGGTACGTTTTTATGCATTCACAGTATCGCCCGGACTTCGCACCAAGTGATTACCATCTGTTCATGTCTATGAGAAGCCCGTGAAAATCCAATAGGAAAAAGGGTTTCTGCTAGAAAGATAAAGTGATATTACCTCCATATTGGTCAAAAGATAATCGAGCAAAACGGTGCATATTTAACATAAATCGCATAATTCCAACTACGTTAAATAAAGCCTTCAATATAATGCGAAAATAATGGATGAGTTTTTACTTCATCTAACACGTTATGTGACATGCTTAACCTTGAAGACCAAGCTATACCGATTGGTTTGCGGCGTAAGTCATTTCTGGTATGGTAATAATGTTCAATGAAATATTTTGATGGGATTTTTTGATACAATTCTTGAATCCGTGACACATTTTTCAAAAAATTTTAAGTTAGTTGGTTATTATACATAGATCAATTTTTTATTTAAATATATGTTTATTTATTATAGCCTTTTTATGCGGAAAACATTGTTAACTCATACGTACCAGTACGCACCCAAACTAAAAAAAAATCGCTTTAAAGATCACACTTTGTAACCAAAATATGCCCGAGCATTAAGTAAAGAAAAAGAATAAGGCGAATAAAAATCAAACGAACATAATTTTTCCCACATTTAGCGTTTATAAAAGACCAATCGAAAGAGAAGAAATTTGTTAACAATGACAAACTGATCAAAATCATAAGTCACAACTTTCCTTTCAATCGTCCTCGATATGATTTTTGCATTATAGTTATGCACACATCTATACATACGAATATGTGTGCATGTTGTTGTTTTTTGCCACGCCAGCAACAAAGTCAATTGAGTTGAATTGACGAACTCAATCCAAGAACCGGCGGCGGTTGCAATTGAAGGGTTCATCGCTACAATGTAACGCATAACTGCTAGGCTTCTCAATTCTCAATAAACTCCTTCCTTCCTCCTTCTTTCTACATTTCAATACTTGCATGGGGGACTATGCATATACAAAAGTATAATCATAAATAAAATATATATGTACTTAGGTACGCCCATGCTGTGGCAGACAAATTCATATTTGCTATTTGATGGGAATACAAATAAATTGTTGATGTTCGTGCGTTACAAATGTAATGGACGTCGAATTTGTACGTGTGTCGACTTGTTTGTTCGAGTTCTTACACACAGAGTAGATTGTTGTTGTTTTCTTTGCGTTCCATTGCGTATTTGTTATTTTGCTGACGGCTGTGGAAAAATTTTGACCAAATGCAAAGAGCTGTCCTTTGGCGCTGTAGCAACAACATACACGTAAGCCAAGAGACGATAGAGTGCTTCTATAGAAAGTGCGGTCTTGGGGAAATCTTTCATGCGGCAGAAATAGTCGTAAATCCAGCACAGCAGTTGGTATGTGACTTGCCCCAATCACGTGCAATCCCACGCGCATACACACAAATAAGAATATATTTATACATTCTCATGACATACACGTACATACATATGTATGTACAAATATAGTTGAGTGTGTGGAGTTTTATAGCCAAGGATAAAGTGGAGCAGTTGTGGACAATGCAGATGTCGATTTTCGATATGTATGTATGTATTTATGTACATATGTGACGCCTTTTATTGCCGCACTTGCTTCACTACTTGTTTGTGTTGCTGTTTCATATAGAAGGCGTAAATTTGTGTGACTGCATGAGCTTCAGATCTAGAGCTCTCGAGCTCTAAAAACTGTTTGGTTGGTTAGTTGGTTGGTACTAACGGTAAGCGATGCGCAAACAAAAGCTTTTTACATACTGACACAGCAAGCTAGCTACGTGTATGCAAAGTGGTATGCCGATAGTTTCGCTTTTTCGCACATGCAGGTGTATGAGGGTGTGCGTGTGATTTTTCTGTAATATATATATACATATATTTTTGAACTTTAAAACAACTGATTTAATTAAAAATATAATATGATATTATTGACATTCCCAAAATTTTCAAACTGAGAAATCATCCAAACTTCCCAAGCAAAGCAATTACGGGATCCTGATTCTTGAACTTCATTAATATTTGAACGAAATTAACATAAAGAAGATCATTTTTTAATTCTTAGATTATCCTTCGACGCCTTAACTAAACTAAAGAAAAAAAATTAAAATGGATTTTTAGTAATCCTCTGATACAACTTTCAAAGCGAAGAGAGCCATAGGTAAATATATCGGTAGCAAACCGATTTTGTTATTTTTTATTTTTTTCGAATCGTAGTATTTTTATTGTTTTTGTGATTATGTCTGAAAAACCATTTGAAAATTTCTAGAAAACTCATTGAGGCGAGTTTGCTCAAGAATTTGGGCTCGAGATACATTTTTGCAGATTTTTTTTTGCCTTCTTGAACATAAAATGGTATATTAACCTTGATCCTAAGTATGTAAATAGCAGAAGGAGAAAAGACAGATCCATGAAAATATATACCTATTGAACGAAAAGAACTCAGCTCTATTGAGCCAAAAGCTTTTATTCCTCTGCCTGTCTGTTCACCTGTCTGTCCGTTTGCACCCAAACTAGTCCGTCAGTTTTTGAAGTATTTTTGTTGCAATTTCTCAGGACCATTTTAGCATAAACTTTTGAGACTGAATTTTCAGATTTGAAATTTTTTGTAATAAATTCGTCATAAAAGAGTTTAAAAGTGGAAAATTTAGCATTCTACACTCGTAAATAATTGAACTTAAATAATTATTATACCAAATATTCATATAAGGACACTCCTGCCACAAAAAATTAAAACAAAATAATACGGAATAACGGAACGACTGATAAGCTTTTATTGACGTTCCCTTCCTATGGCGGCCGTAATAAAATAAGTTCAGTTTTTAATTTTTTTTTATTCTCGAAAGCGCTTTATATTATTTAATTATAAAATAAAAAAAAAAACTTTAAGAAATCGGCAAAACGTATATGAGTGTATTTATAAAATATTACCCTAATGTTTATACTCGTACATATACTCGTATACATATATTTATTTATATGTTTTTCCGTTTTTGTGTGCCATTTTGGTGCGAATGTCGATAGTTTTATACACAAAAAGGAAGTGTGCGGCATTTACCGGCTAACCGATGCGTATCGCATACAGCAGTTATGTATGTATGTATGAATGTGCGTATAGGATTCCATTTCAAATATATATGTACGAGTATATGTCAATGTATATTGCGGACACTCTTCATTTCCCAACCATCGAATGTGAAAAATTACGAAAGTTGCGTTTACCGCAGCACGATAGATAGATGAGATGATGCTGATGATGATGATGATGTTCCTACCACAGTATTGGTTGCCAAAGGCAGTCAACTGGTTGTTGTTGTTGTTACTAAATTCCCATGGTGTAAGGGTTTTTGGCGACTCTGAGGCATCGACACTGTAATAATATCACTCACTAAACTAACGCACAAATTGTGACTACTTATGCACATACATACATACAAACATATATACGTGTACACACATATGTATGTACAAGTATATACCAAATGTACACGTCTACTTATACATTATTAAATAAGCCTATGTGCCCCATCATATTGCCTATTTATTTAGGACTTTGCGTAGTTCTGTACATCAATGTCTGGGACACATATAGACACTTGCGTTTGCATGTTTTAACTTGCGGCCAAACGATAAATTTGTGGGTTTCCATTTTTGGCCATTTTAGTTGGTCAATCGCATGGTTGGCTGAATTTGTATATGCATAGTTACATAAGAGTATGTGCAGACAGGGGCATTTTTGGCAGCTTTCATGAAGTGTGGCGTTCAATTGATCTCATAAGCACACACATACACATACGCACAAGCAATGGTGTGGAACAAGTTTCCATGCGTTTCTATGCTTGAAATTTTGTACATACATATTTGCATGTAATGTATTGCCCTTGGTATGCGTAGATAATAATATAACTACTACACTGTTTTGTGACTTTTCGTATCGGCCCACAGAAAGTTTAGTGGACCATTGTGATTCTTTATTGCTTTAGATAATTTGTAAATGTGTAGTAAAATGAAAAAGGACAATTGCTATTTTAAAGGACATATGGACGTTAGGCTTTCTATGCCTATTGTATTGCAATATAAATTCGGAAAAAAGAATGAATTTTATTGCAAATAATCTGCAGTAAATTAAGAATAAATATAAAAAGCAAATGCATAATAAAAGAGTATAGTTGTATGTCATATGACAGATACTGGAGGCTTGAGCCAAATCTTATTGAGAATATGTGTGTGCCCCAAAGTTAAATTAGTCTAAGTAAAATGAACAAAAGAAAATCGATTTTTGATTAGTGCAGCTTTCTGAAATTATTTAAAATTAATAACTATACACCAAGGCTGCATCGTAACAATAAATTCCATTACAATAAAAAATTTCAATCGATTTGATTGAAACATGTGGAAATGTTTACGTTAAAACAGTTACAAAAACAACTTTGATTTCTTTTTCTTTTTTACCCGAAAAGAAATGCTGCTGTTAATATTAAATCATTAACAGATAATGTTAAAAGTTAAAATTTCGATCACATGGCGCCGATACGAAACAAAATTATTTCGCCAACTTTATTTTCTCTAAAATATAATGAAAAAAGTATTTTAATTCATATTTGGATTTGTTGTATATTAACAGTACGACATTTTGAAAATAATTTAACATATTTTTTCTCAAGTTTAAAACATTAAATTTAAAAGAAAAAAATTTGGCTGAGTTAAAGATGATTTTTTTAAATATTACTTTAGGAAGTTATTTTAAAAATGAAACGTTTTTCAATTTGAGTTAAGTTACAAAGTGAAATAATATGAATTATCTAAAAAGGAGTTCGTGATGGAAAGTTAAATGGAATTAACAAAGCAGCCCATGCTGGAGAAATGGAAGACATTTAATCAATTTAGAGAGATACACTTAAAGTGATTTCATTTAACTTTAGACTTACAAAATCTGCTAGAAAGTATTATGAAGTTTCTTAATTTGATTAATAGTCGGAATGTTGGGACTAAATATGAATATAGCGATATGCCGAACTAGCTCGCAACCTCATTGAGTATATTAGTTTCTATCAAATATGCTCAACTAATGACACAATACCATTTCGTTTTGTTAATAAAAAATAAATAAATTTATCGAAATGATTGTTTTTCATTTCGGCGCCATATGATCGAAAGGAAATAAAATTAGCATCCTGCAATTTTAACGTTTAACATTATTCTTAACATTTAACATTGTCTGTTAACGACATTAACAACAGCTTCTCGTTTCAGGTAAAACTTAAATGAAATTTATTTTTATAGCTGCTTTAACCATAGCATTTTCAAATGTTTCAACCGAATCTATTGAAATTTTTTGATTAACGTGAAAAATATTGTTACGACGCAGTTATGGTCTGCATCCTTACAGGCCTATATTTTAATAATAGCTTTCAGATGAGGTTGCGCTCATGAGGAAAAAAAAAATCATAAGTTCTTTAAAAAAACGGAATAAAGTATTCTCGGACAGCAAAGCGCCATGGCTAGCCTTATCGTCGCCATTGAGGATTTCCAGGCATTAAACTTCAACTAGACGTCTTCATTATCTGTATTCACTGTAATTGAAACATAGCGCATGACGCCAACCGTGCTTGTACTTTCTCTAGTCTAGAGAGTTGCTAAGGTTAATTTCTATTATTCTGTGAGAAGATCTATGAAAGATGTATGTACGAGTATAGAGCATCAAATTTGTAACGAAAGTAAAAGAAGAAAATAATTTTAAAATGAACATTTATGCTATACTATCATTTACCGCTATACCATGCTTTAATTTATCTTCAACGCTTCTCAGTGTGTGTGTTACATAATTTCTACTATAATTTAGTGATAAATGATTTCCACAAATTTACACTTGATTAAACACTGCTAACTCGAATGACTTATAACAAATAAGTGCTTTTTACTGGAAACTTATTAGACTTTATCGAAAAGTCATTAAATATTCGCTGAAACTGAGATACGAGCAAGTAAATACCTATGCAAGACCTCAAGAGTAATTAAGGATTATATAATTACATATATACTATGCAAACTTCTTCTTCATTTCCATGATACATAGATACCTACTACTTGCTCGTAATGCTATTAAAAAAAAGAAAGGGAAATTACTCCTCAGAAATTAAGTGATTTAAGGAGAATATGTGTTCAATTTTAAATACATGCCGTGAAAATTTTAACTATGTATGTATGCATGCAGGTCTGTATATATTTATAAACACCCTACAATCAAATGAACTTGTATGAAATTACTTGGACAATAGTATGTCAAGCTAGATCTACAAGTTACAGCCAATTTGCTCTCTTACTTTCATACAATCAACAAAGAAATGTATTAAGAAGATATTTGCCAGACCTTGGTCGGATTTGTACTAGTCAAATATTGGTTAAAATTTATATCAACATATTTATTTTCTAAAAATTTTTTAAAGACAGGTCTTTAAGTATAATTAATTGATCCCAGACTGGCATCTGAATAAAGACTTTAATAAAAATTAATTTTTCAGAATATCTCAAAAAATACTAAAAAATTATAAATACTTTGGTCTCAGCTTGTGAAGCGATTTATCTAAATTCTGGTCATACTAATATCATTCCAGAAAAATAATGCTATGTTCAATATTTTCTTAATTTAAATTTTTAGTAGTGTTAAGTCATAAGACAATACACATTTTTTTTTAATTTAAAATTTTTATTTCGATATATGCTTACTTAAAGTAAGAAATGATTGAATAGTCTTGCAATTAGTAACCGGTTAATATTTTTAGAGCTTCTATCAATACAAATATATTATAAAATATGTAGCAGCATTACCGTATATATACAATAGATTTCAATAAAAGCACCGTGTACCTATATATATGTGTATGTATACATGCATTTAATAGTGTATATGCCGCATTTACAATTAAATTTTATGCAAAATATAAAGCAGCTGCAGAAAGCTAAGATAGCTTAGAAAGGATTCATTTACCGCCATACTTCAACGGTTACCTAACACGTTCCTAACATTTTTCTTCGTCACAACTCGTGTTTGGTTCGTTCTTTTTTTTGCATAGTTTAAACGATTTAAGTAATTAAGCACACATTCAATTTCTGAAGAAACCACAGTTGTGCGTATGGATGTGTAAAAGTGTCGGTGGCGGAAAGTACCGCAACTAACAAACTACAAAGTAGTCTCACACACACACATATATATATATATATATATATGGTATACATATATAATGACTCACGAAAACGGATTTATTCACAGCGGTATAGTTTTACACACGTCCAAAATCTGCATAAGTAACTAAGTTACTAAGAAGAAGAAGAAGAAGAACTACCTTTTGTAAACACATTCATGCATATAAATATGTTAAAACATAAATAAGTGCAAATAGGAGCACAGGCGCGGGTTGTGAAATAGTTGAATGAATTGAAAAGGCAAAAGCAACTCAGCTTGCATATGTACATACATATACCACATGTATGTATGTACACTTATTCAACTCAACACGATGGCTAAGTAACGGTAGTTGCTTGGCAGCATGTTCGTTCGTGGAGTGGAGTGGAGTGAAGTACTCAACCGGGTAAAGCTTTAGACTCTAGACAGGATGTGAACAGGAAGAGAAAAAGTATGAAATTAAAACTTACACTATAATATGCAGAAGGAAAGCTGAGTAAAACAAACGTTATACGCCGTACTTATCATTCCACGTATGTATGTACTCGTATATGCAAGAGCACTTATATATACACACACACACATACACAGCCACTCATATTTGTTTGCATGTACATATATATGTATAAGCGAGACACCTCAGAAAGTTGTACTTTGTCGGTAAAAAGCCGTAGTCTTTAATGAATATACACGGATGGCTAAGTTTAACAACACATCACTACTAGGCAAGTACAAGTATAAAATATACATTTTTATTTAAACATACACAAATGCAGGTGCATACATCTATTATGTTGTCTTACATTTTTGCTATATGCATCTAAATAAAATATAAAAAGTATAAATATTCGCAAAATTGCGCTGACACACTTTAGAAACACACACAGAGTACCATATATGCACATCACTTCCATAGGACTTAGCAATACTTCTGTGTAACTTATGGGCAACTCCCATAAAATATAAATTCAATTGTTCTTATAAAAAAAAATATTCTATAGTAAAATTGTGAAGTTTTTTCAAATTATTTATTTTTTCCTCAGAACTTGAATTAGTTTTAAAGCCTTAAAGCGCGAAAAAATTTACTTTTTATACCGCATACTATTACTGATAATAACCCTGTGAATATTCTATATCAAAAATTATGTTCAATTTCATCCTTGACTATACATTTTTTTTTTACTGAAAAACAAAAGAAAAATAAATAAAATTACCTCATGCCTCACCAAGAAACTATGGGAAAATATATTGGGGTCAAGTAAAAAGTAATTTATTATTTTTTGAAGAAATGGTTTTAGTGATCTGTGCTATAGATGCGATTGAATTAAGCTAGATAGCGTTAAAAAGATGATATCTTTTACTAAAAAAATTAAGGGAAAAGTACTGATCGTTAACTCAGTAGTATTTGAGCGCATACCAATGATGAAAGAGCAAAAAGAAAATATGCCATATTCTACAATTTTCTTCGATGAAGGTGAAAACGCAAGTCAAACAGTTGAAAATGTGATACTGTAGCAGTCAACCATGCGCAATTTTGGGTTCGTAGATTTCATTCCGGTAATTTTGATGTCAAAGTTGTTCCATGGTGTGGAAGTCCAATTGTTGAAAATGCAGATAAAATCAGGGAAATTGTCCAGTGTAACCATCATGCGAGCACTGTTTTGATTGCCCCGCAACTAAACATTGTCTAAAAACTAGCTACTAAAACCATTTCGAAAAGGCTAAATACGAAGAACTAACGAGAAAAAACTTCATGGACCGAACTTCCATCAGCAACGAATTTCACCCATTTCTGAAGCAGATGGTGACTGGTGATTCACAGTAACGTCAAAAGGGAACGGTCGAAGAGCACATTGAAGGCCAGGAAAGTTGTGTAGTGTGTTTTCTGGTATTAGAAACAGTTCAGCCACGATGAGCTGCTTACGAAACTCTTAATGTCGACCTCTACTGTCAGCAATTCGATAGTCTGAAAAAAAGAATTACTCAGAAGCGCTCAGCTATGGCCAACAGCATGAAAAATTGTTTTTCATTAGTACAACGCCAGACCACACAAATCGATAATGACTCCACAACTCAGAAAGCTTGGTTGAGTATTTCTTATGCATCCATCTTCTAGTCCGGACCTGTGGCTGTCTATGGCGAATGTTTTGGCTGGTGCATAATTGGTCTCAGAAGAAGCCTGTGAAAATCAATTGTCCCAATTTTTTTTACCAATACGAAGAAGGGTTTCTACTAAAAATAATGGATTACTTTTTGCTAGATAATAATAAAAAATCAACAATATTAGCGCAATTCATTTAGTGCGGACAAACGTGTAGAGGAATAAATCCTTTACTTTTCCCATTTTTATTTTTTATTATTACTCGACAGTGTTGTGAAAAAAATCGAGCAAATATGTAAAAAGTTGCTATAATTATCTCGCTTTTTGTGTAGAATCGCCCATTTGTAGGTTGAGAATTTACACTTACAGTGTCTCTAAACTAAAATTTATACATATACTATATTTTAATTTAAAAGATAAAAAAAATCCTTTAAGGATTTTGAGGTTTAAAAATATATTTTAACACCCTTATTAGATTTAGCTGAGATATGGATAAGAAAATAAAATTAAAATATAATTTCACTTTAGTTACTTACGAATATTAATCCGACATGGTGATATATGAGGACCGATAAAAGAGAAAATTAGCAAAATCTGTTATTTGTACTATTCTCCTCTTAAATAGCGTTTAAATAGGATAAAAACTAAGTTTATACTTTTCTAGGTTGTACATTTAAGTTATTTCGGCAAAATTTTTTCATTGCAATCCACAGTGCCTGCTGCGGCTACGTGTGAAGCTTCTTCTTTTCACTTTTATTCACCATTCCTTTGTAAAATGAGTTCACTACAATTCTATTTGCTCAAATACATAGGTCTTTATGACTTTTGTGCGAATACTGTACGTATGTTTGTAAACAAAAATAATACATACATATTCATGAACTGTTTCATTTGCATTGCACCCTCCACGCCATGTATGCAGTTGCTCAACGCAATACTTGTATGTATACACGCTGTTGCACTCATAAAGGAAGCATAAAATTGCGTCAGGTTGGAATATAAAACGGTACGCTTAGAAAAACGAAAAAAAAACGGGGGCCGCCACAAGAGAATTTATGATTAATTTATAACTTGCAGCTATAAACAGCGGAAATGAAAGTTAGCGTGCCCATGTGTGTGTGTGTGTGTGCTTATGTTTAAGTTGCAATATGTAAAGGTGATTTAGGCAACTATGTAGCAAAAAGTGTGGTAAAAGCGAAAAACCAAAGCTCGATTATACACAAATAGGCGATACAATGTTATAGCGAAAGCTTTGCACAAACACACACACACACAACAAACGGCATACTCGTATACCATGCAGTGAAAGACATTATTTCCTAACTAACTACTAGTTAGCATTTTTACATGATCTAATTCCGCATTTAAATCAAATTCGCCAGACTGTGCATTCAAAAGATTTATACCAGTTAAAAAATGTTAAATTTTTAACTGCAAAAATAAATATAGTGGTTTATGAGCGAGATCGAACTTTTATACTCATACATGACGGCGGTAATCAAAAAACACATGGTGAAAAAATATCGCACCGGTCTGTCTTAATCTTTAAGAAACTAGTGAAAAACTATAATTTTTACGTACCAGTCTTGGCTTTCACTGCAGGGTATTTACTCGTGTAGGCTATTTTATGTATTGTAATGGTAATGGTTCAGCATAGCTATCGAAGTGACGTTTCATGCACAGCGTTGCAATATTTGTGTGTGTACATACATATGTGTGTGTTTGTAGGTATGTGGAAATGGGACGCCACTGCAGTAAAACTAAATTAACTCATTAGAAAGTACGCAGTGCGACCGGATTGAAAGAGGCCAACAAATAAGGCGGAAGTAGCCGCCAAACAAAGTATTATGTACGCGTTTATACAAACACACATGCTAGCATAAGCAAAAATTTAAAAATAGAGAATTTGAGAAAATATAAAGTAATTTGTGTTGTCGGTCTGTCCCTCTCGATGCCACATTAAATACTTTTTACATATTAAGACCACCATACAAATATATATTGAAGTTGGACTAAGAAACCTCGTAGTCAGCAGTTAAATAGATCACTTTCTTTCAACTTGATTATCCAAGGATATTTGTGATTTAGTATGCATCAGTAGTTTCTTAAATAATTATGAAAACATCTCGTGTTTTTCGTAACCTTATTTCGAAATACCATACAATGATATAGTAGTCTAACTATGAACTAGAACTCAGTCACTTTACGTAACTCGAATGGTCACTGAGATGTATGCTTCGACTTAGATAAACGAAAATTTCGCTAAACATTTCATGAAACCCAAACATAAATTTAGCCCTCTGTTATATACGGGTAAATACAAGCTAGCGTACACATATATGTATATACATAAAGTGTAAATTTTTTCGAATAAACTATTTTGCATAATAACGATTTTATGAAGAAAAATATAGGAATACCTATACAATTTTAATTAGTCAGTGGAATTGTAAAAAGTAGTTAAGTTGATATATACTTATCATAAAAATCTCTTTCAATACTCCCTTTCATAAACAAAAATATGTAAATTGGGCATTAAAAATTCAAATTGTTACAGATGAAATGAGGTATTTTCATTTTTTTTTTATTTTTTTAACGAACTCAGTAATAGCGATTATTTAGAAATCTGAAATACTTATTGTAAAATATTTTACGAAATTGGTAGTAATAAGAATTTTCAAAAAAAAATTTTGTTTCTTGCATTTTCTTCAAAATATTATCTTAAAATTTGAGGTGAATCCAACAAATACTTGTATAAGTCCGATAGGGTTAGATGGCGTTAGAATGATGATATTTCGTGCTAAAAAAGCTTTTCTGACAGTTTTGTAATTTTGGTTGATTCCGTTTTGTTTAAGCGTGCGTCAAATATAGACACTAGCAAAGAGAAAATACGCTATATTTTACATCTATATTTTTTTCTTCGAAAAATGTGAATAACGTTTATGGTCCTGTTGCTTCACGGAATAGAGGGCCAATTGTCGAAAAAGTCGATAAAATACTGGGCATTGTCAAGTCGGATCGTCATGTAAGCAGTGTTTCGATTGCCCATTATTATTATTATTATTTTTATATTCGTTATGTATACCGAACATTACGACAGTTTCGGAATACAAGTCGTATCGGCTCTATTTTATTTAGTATATTAAAAGGTTTTCGGACCAAGTTGCACGTTTTTCACACGCTTTTATTAGCTTCACTTATATGTCTGTCCGTCTGTCAGTTTATAACTGTCCTTTGGACTAATTCATTTCAACTTGGCGATATCTATGGTACAATACATGCAGTTTCTTTGAAATACTGAATGCCCTCTACATATCCCCCTGATTCTTGGAGTATTTTGTTAATTGCAATGCCACAATGTATGCAACGATTCGCATTTTAAATATTTCATATTGGGATCGCGTCACAGCTAATTAGTCTTTTACTGAAAACTGTTATTTTAACATCTGGAAGAAATACAAAAAAAAAAATAAATATAGCTTAAAAAACTAAAAAAACACGTTTTTAAAGAATGGTTATGGTTGTTACTATCATTATTAAATTTTTTTTATATAATATGAAAATAATAAAAAAGTCGCCTAATTTTGTATACGTTTTGTGCCTTGTCTGAATTATGTTTTATCGGAATTTGTGTTGTCTAAATTATATTGTCATTTAAATGTTTCAAAATTAATTTGTTTAGTTTAATTTTAATGGTAGTTTTAGCGGAGCAATGGGGTTAAAATACTTCAAAATTTTAAATAAATTTTTTTAAAGATCAAATTTGTGCATCCTATGATCATTTATTATATTTATCTTAAAACCACTTTTCGACTCTTGTGAGACCTGGACTAGTTTATTAATGTAACACCTGTCGATTCAAAATATTTAAGAATAATTAAAACTAAAATACCGGTAACAACCTAATGTTTAAATCACCATTTTAACTACTTTAATTTCCCAACTCCCTTAGTTTTTTCTACATTCTCAAATACATACTCACACATTCCCGGCTTTTGGTACTTGCCTTCTTGCTATTTTGTCTTTAATTAGTAGCGTTGTAATCATTAATTCCTATATTGTTGAGGCTGCGTCTGCGGCAGCATCTGCGTCCGCGTCTGCGACAACTGCGGTTGAACAGAAAGTGTGGAAGAAATGTTAAAAGTCTATGCATACACCAACACACTCTTACATACATACACTATGCATGGCGTGCAAGTGGATGCCTCCATTTGCTGAGGTTGAAACACTACTGCCGCCAAAGCCACCATTGTGGCAATATCATGAATTTTTCATCGCCAATCTCTGACACTATGCTGTCGTTAAGGGCGAGCAGCACCAGCAGAACAAAAAGCGGGAAGTAAGTGTACGGTGGAAGAAGCGATTGAGGCGTAAAATCGACAAATGGTAAAATGAAAAGAGGAAGGGGAGATGAGAAAAAGCCTTTACTTACTCCTACGTTTAGGAAAACTACTAAAACCCGAAGGCCGCTGGAAGGAGATCCCTACAGTTCTTGTCGGTATTTTCCATTTTAATTGTTGCTATAGTTATTTGTTGTTATTTTTTTCTTTGTAATTCTTTTATTGGTATTTTTTGGTAATGCTGAGTGAGGTACGAGGTAACGAATGCCTCAATTGCCACTTATTGTTGCTGCCTTTTAGTATAGCTTACCAAATAAAATTGCCATACATACTTATGTATATTCAATTGTATTGTATATTTACCTACATGTATTGAGAATAAGTGTTTGTCGTTGTGCGTAAATCTGTACCGAAGATGCGTTCGTACGTACGTATGTGTCATTGATTGAACGCCATTGCGAAGCGGCGTGGCGTACAAAAAAGGGAAATTGAAATTGTGGCTGCGGAAGCAATAAAAGCCGCAGTTACGAAATTTGCGTAGGTCGATTGATTTACAATAATGAGTCTCATTTGTGCCCGAGCGCACAAAGGCCTACCGTCAGAGAGGTATATGAAGAGCAGAGCAAGGTGCCCTCAATGCCAATTCACCACCCTTAAACAGACAACACAGGTCTTGTGCACCCAAGCGCTTCCTACTTCTATGCACCTTACCTTTCCATTCTGGGTGGCCTGTACGCAAAGCAAATTTATAACGAGCGGCAATAACGGTGCCCAAAATGTGCGGCGTTTTTCATTAACGCAACCACATAGAAGCGCGGCAACATTAAAGGAAACGAAACCAAAAACAACATCAACAAATCTGACTGCTAATGAGCGCGGCGTACGAGCGTTGTGTGAGTGAGTATGCGTAGATGGTTAAGGCATTGGATATGAGCAGAGAAATGCTGTTATGCTTTATACGTATACCTACGTATGAATGTATGTGTACAATGGTTGGTGGATGAGGATATTTAAAAATTCAGGTTAAGTTAAAGTTAATGTTATTGCTGTTGCGTCTTTTCATACAATTTTGCTTTTGAGTGCTTGAACTTGTATCATAGGTTCAATGAATTGTGCCCAATACCATGAAATGTAAGAGCAGCTTATTATTTGTGTTGATTGTTAAAGATAAAAGCGAGATATTTTACAGTTAAGACAATTACCTTTGTTGCGGAAAAATTTAATGTGATTAGGGGCAATACATATTTAAGATTCTTCCTGCTTTTAATGTAATTATAGCAGAGTTTAATTGTAAGTTGTACAGAGATTTTGAAGTATTATAAATTAATATTACTTTACACTAAATTCAAGGTGGAAATCGTATGCAATTAAGATAATTTCTAATTGGTAATTGAGTTTCCCAATAATCAATAAAGTTACACAATAAAGGCCTTTAACTCTTAAACTTTCATTCCTCTTCTTCTTTAATCCCGAGTCAACAATAGCGCGCCATATGGTTCTTCTATTCGCAGGTTGGTGCCAGTTGAAAATACCATGTGAAACCATAAATCGTTCAAAAAGCTTTTCCATCGAAGATTACCAAGACCGCCTTATCGGATGTCGACATCGTGACTTGTGGAGTTTGGTTTCGGTTCGTCGGGCGAGGACTTAACTAATTACCCTCTCAGTACAAAGTAGCACCTGTTGGCAAGAATGATTCTACGCTGGATATTCAGGCTGACATTATTATTGGTGTTAATGCTGGTCCTTCATTCACAACCAGACCCATGTTCTTCACTTCCTTATTCAGTCTGGACAAAAGAGAACTCACGGCGCGGTTGTTGAAGCCAATGATGTGATCTTATAGAATATTGTACCTTCTCTATTCAGTTCTACAGCTCTTATTTTTTTCTCCAGCAATAATTCAAAGAAGTCAGACGCTAAGGAATCGCCCTGTCTGAATTTCGTAGAAGTTTTGCGGGGATACATATTTCAGACAGAGGGGCATAGAGACAGTTCCTCTTCGTGCTGTCGAATGCTGCTTTAAAATCCACGAAGAGGTGGTGTGTGTTGATGCTTTTTACACGGGTCTTTACCAAGATTTGGCGCATGGTGAATATTTGAAAATAGTGGATTTACAAAATCTAAAGCACGCTGATATGGTTCAATTAGTTTGTTGACGGTGAGTTATAATTTTTCACACAATACGCCCGATGGGACCATGTATGCCATATTAAGGAGGTTTATCCCAAAGTAGTTGACGCATACGATGGTATCGACTTTTCTATGGATTAGCAGAGAGCACTTAGTTTCCAAATGTCGGGCATGCTCTCGTCCGACCGATCGGTAATCCCTCGGCCCCTAATATTTTAGTTTTATAAAAAAAATTTGTGTGCATTGGTTCACTCTGAGGAGTCCAACTATACTAAGTGCTTTCTAATAGTTACTTTTAGATAAGACTATTTATATTAAGTTGCTGGAAAAAAATACTAAAGTTGAGCCTACGAAATTCATTTCTTAAAACTGCTTACTGATCAACTTTCTTCTACCCGCTATTATAGTCTTCAAATTGATATATACTCGTATTCTTCTAAATAACAAAAAAAAAAATCAAAAATCACTTCAGCCTGACAATGTTCCTAGATCTTCGGATATCTTCGACTACTAATCGATGATGATGTCAGCTCAGCTGGTGAAGTAGTTGTTGACGCTTGACGAGTAAAACCTACGCCAGTAATAAAAATGGAATGATGCAAACTGGATTCAATGTGAACTTTTGGAGTGGATTGCAAAAGCTTGAATTTTTCTGATAAATAAAGCAAACCACGTAAAAGACAGAATTTTTACTTGAAGGAGTATTAAAATAAATTACATACTATACACTCTAGTTGTTCTTTCTTCCTTACATAAATAAAATATCTGTTTCTTTGTATAACATTTTCATAAGTTTACCTATAACCTTTAACCAAGTTCTGTACGAACGTACATACCATATACATATATAAAATTTAAACAATAATATATTTTAGAAATTAAATTTTCTTTCAATTGCAACTTTTTCTCCATCTCAATATTTATGCATATTCTTTCCCTTATCGTATTGCATAACTCTCAATTAACTGAAAACATTCTGCCAAACCCCATTTAGTGTTGAACAAAGCAAGTGAAAAGTCCTTCCTTCCTTCCTAGCCAACTTTATTAGTTACTTCATTGTTTCAAATAATTTTCCCAACAATTTACAATTGTTTTATATATAATATGTATGCATGTACATGTATATGTAAATAAATCAAATGTACAACAACAACAATTTCATGCATGTCTCTCAGTATGTGCGTTGCAACAATATTTTATTATGTATGTTTGTAACAATATAAAGCTGAAAATGCATTCTAATGAACATACAGTTACCGTTAAAGTTGGCTTGCATGTAAATAGTTGAAGAAATTTATAAACGCATTTGTACATACATATGTACAGTACACGTACTTCACTTGTAAAAGTGATTATTATCGCTTGGTCTATGCAAATATATGGATGTATATAGTGAGATATGTATCTACACTTACCTCATGGTATGATTGTTGCTTTCCAACGTTTCATTATTGCACGCACATGCAGAGGCGTTTACATTTATATATGTATATGTAGGCATGTGTGTAGGTATGACTGTATGCTTGGGCATATCAACAGTAAAAAATTGCGTAAATTCATTTAAATGGCAACAACTGAGTCGCAACTTGAGTCAAAGTGAAAATGGAAATTTGTTGGCAACTCGCCGTGTGTTGCTTTTGTATGCATCACACATGCATTACTTTACATACACGTACATATATACCATCAAATACTCGTACATATACTCACCTGCGTGTTTGTGCAACAGTGAAACTATTATTTATTGTTTCGCTTATTTCTTCAACAGCACCACCTTATTCTAGCATTGAAATTCTAACTGTTTCGTTAGCAACGCGAGAAATTACAAATGACATTTAAATACAATATATGGTTATATACATATGTATATACCATAGGTATTTGAGGTGGTGAAATTTGTTGCAAACCACATAAATATTGTGAAAACAGAAGATGGGAAGGCCGTATACCATTTTCTTTCGCGAATCACAGTGAGTTTTCCAACTCTCGACGTTATTCACTGTCCTTATTACTGCTTGAATTCTTGTAAAATATTCTCACTTTGCACTCGTTTGTGCAACCAAGCAATTAATTTTACTAAACTTCCATGAGGTTTGTGGTATACCTGGAAAAGCATCCAAGGATCAGTAGCTATGGTTGCTAAGCCATATTAGATTCATCTTTACATCTACAATACTATTTTAAATAATAAATTTCTCATTGAGGCTAAATGATTGTGAGGAGCCTTTGTTTCAAAGGATGAACGAAACAATTACAATTATTGAAAAATATATATGTGTGTATATTTTTCGTCTCAACATGAAAATGTCAAAAAGTTAGAGGAAAACTTCGAAACACCTTCGGTTATGATATGTAGAGAACTTTATGACCTCAATAAAATATTTTCCGTTTTTCTATAGCAGACATATTGAACTGTTAAGTGATGTAAAACGTTGTGACGAGTAAAACCTACGCCAGTAATAAAAAATGGGATGATAGACGCTTTAACAACGCATTGAAATTATTTAAATTCACTATAAAAATGGTAAAAATCTGGCAGAGACGGTTTGTAGAACTAAAACATTTTTCGGTCGTAGTGAAGCACCTTGTCGGACACATGCACGTCACTCAAGAACAACTAAGAATATTGCTGCTATATCCCAAAGTGTTGAAGAAAACCAAGGCTTGTTCATTGCTTGTCGTGGTTTCGAATTGGACATTCCATAAACGTCATTACACCATATCTTGCATAAAGACTTGGGTGTTAAGGCTTATAAAGTTCAGTTAACCCGAGAACTTATACCGACTGATCATCAACAACGTCGTGTCTTTATTAATCGGGTCCTCGAAATGCATAAAAATGATCCGGAATTTCATCAAAAACGCAAAACTGTCGTAGCCGACGCTTGGAAATCTTAATATTTGTTGTTGAGAAAGCTCTCCATCCCCAACGTGTAATCTTTTGGATCAGTTTATGGTCCGGTGGAGTCATGGGATTTTACTTTTCCAAAAACTAGACTAGAGCGACAGTTTTGGTGAATGGATAGTGCTACTGAGAGATGAATAATGATCCTTAATGACCGGAATTGGATGCTATTGATCTGGGAAACGTATACTTTAGTTAAGATGACGCTACGCCCCACACACACGCCGGACTGTGTTGTTTCTCAAAGAGGGGATCGTTCTTGTGATTTAAAACCTTCCGACTTTCTCCTTTGAATCCACGTGAAAGAGAAGGTCTACGTCAACAGGTCAAGGTCTTTTCAAGACAAGGATGGAACTCGTAAACCTATTGAGTGCATACAGTAGCCATTTTACGATTTGGTGTTGGAAAATTTTGTAATAAGGATAGGGTCCTCTAAGCGTAGCCATGACAGCGGCATATCTTCCTCTTTACATGGAATTAAATCCGATAATTTATCTCAAAATCTGTCATTTTTCTTTGAATATCAATATAATACATCTTATAGGAAAACTCTCCCTCTCTTTGTAACCGCGGAAGTGATACCATATTCGAACCTAGCGCCTAGTATAATTTTAAGATTTAATAAAATAATATAAAAAGAATTTAAAACGCATATAGTTGTAGCTGCTTTTATTAATTATATAAGGTGGGATGAAAAGTAACCTCCTCGAACGCCAGAATGCGCTGCTACTGCAAAAACGGTTATAGTGTCTTGTAGTCCTTTCATATTTAGGCAAACGTGGCAAATTTTAGTCATCATCGTCATCATCTTCATCAACATCGCGTAAGCTGATTTTTTTTATTGATGATCCATCTTTTAATGTTTGGGAAGAGATAATGGTTCGCGGGAGCCAAATCGGGTGAATATGGTGGATGCAGAAGCAATTGGAGCCCTAAATCATTGATTTTAGCCAAGGGTGCGATGCTCTTGTGCGCGAAAATCGTTTTTGTCTATACTCAATATGCAATAAAAAATTAGTAGATAACATTTTTGTTTATAAATGATAACTTACATATTCCATATAATTTGACATCGCTTTGTTTTATTTTTACTACTGGGTTAAATACTTTTCTATTCACACAAATGTATGCACATACACGTATGAATTAATATAAGTATTATAATATATGCTCAGATGTACATACATAAAACTAAATCCCTTAGCCCAAATAATTAGCACTATTCACTTACAAGGTGAACTGCTGGAAAAATCGTTCAAAGAACATACCTCTTCATACTCGTATGCATCTCCTTTTTAAATGAATTTCCTTTTCATTATTGTACGCCTTCACAGCGGTACTGTCGTCCTCGTCATCGTAAGAATTAAGTCGTTCTGTTCATGTACGCTTCTGTAACCATAAACTATAGCGTGCACATGCAGACATACATAAATATTCATACTATATACTATAAGTTATGTATATAAATTACTGTACTTACTTCGTTATGTAGTTTTAGATTTGTGCACGTTTATTAACTCTGCCACATTGCCGCAACAGGAAGTGGGTACGACTCTTTGGCAAGCGTTGTATGTGTGTATGATTGCTAATGTACATCTAGTTATACATATAAACATTTTTATAGCAGACGCACGTGTACAAATTAACGTTTCCGGTAATTTTCCTTGTAAATGAAAAAAAAAAACAATATATATTATACATATATATGCGATGTACACATAATATTTTTATCAGCATAGGCATTTAATACACATTGACACTCATTTTCCTCTCTACTAAGCAACGTAACTACTAAATGAATGTAGTTGCCTTTCAATCTTCCAACAAATATCAACTTTAAAGAGCGGCGTTGCTTCTAACGTGTGGAGCGTTATGGGTTCGAACCCTGAGCAGACAAACAATGTTATGAATAATAAGTTTAATGCAAGTTTATTTACTTAGTAAAAAACATTGTGTTTAACCGTCAGAAAGCTTCTCGTAAATATCTACGAGCTTTTCCTAGGGGCTTAGAATTAATTATAGGTCTCTCCATTTGTTGGCAAAAGGAAGAAAAGGCACACTTCAGTAAAATTAAAAATAAAATTTTAATTTGTTTTCAAATTCCTAAAAAGTTAGGTATAAAAAACTAGAACTCCCATGAATATGAAAACATTGCAGTGTTCAGCTCAATGCATAATACAAACTAATATAACGTTCGAATCGTTCGAAACATTTAGAGATGTTATCTTTAAAACTGTTATCAAAATCTTAACAGATAATGTTAGACCTTCACATTGAATTGTCCTGTTAATGACATAGCAGCCAGCCATTTTAAAGTTAACGTTAACACTAACTCTGTGCAGTTTCAACATAAACAATTTCATTTTGTTTTGGTAACGAAATGGCATCGTTTCGTTAGTTGAGCTTCTCTGCACGAAAATATCTCTGCCAGTCCTTATGAGGGCTTTAAGAAATGCACTCTCTTTACTTGTTTAAAGTGCGTTGATGAATTTTTGGTAAAAAAAATTTATTTGCCAGAATTTTTATTATTCTTATTATTATTAGGCTCTTCTTAAAGCATGAAAATTTTAAAATTAATTATTAATAACAAAAACAAAGTGTACACGCAATTGGGTGTTAGGTGATCTGGTTGTTGCTTAGAGGTCGACATGTCGTATGATCAACAATTTGCCACTACATTCTTTTTGATGGATACTGAGATATTCGAGAAAACTAATAATATTTAAAATAATATTACATTGTCTGAATACATCCCTTAATAGTTTCATTGTTATAAAAACAACAATTTTAAAACGAAAGTACTTATCAATTGTTTAGCAACATTTGCATATGGTATGTTTAATGGTATTACTAACTCAAAGATACTACTGTTTAATGAGGGAACTGTTAAATAATTTAATAAATAAAAATCTTTTTCTTCCACGCATAAGAAAATCGCTTTATCAAATACTTCTAATTTCTTAGAATGTAATAATAATAATGTAGATAACAATTTATATAGAATGAAATTTTAATATCAAATATGGAAACACATTTATGTTATTATGTATTTTAACAATTAATTGAATTAAAAAGGCAACACGGCACTTTTCCAACTTATGTAATGAGATTGAAAGTAGTTGAAAACGATGACCATTGAAAGTTTTCCCTGTTTTTGTTTCTTTTTTTTTTTTTTGGTCATCTTTCGTAATAGTTCAAATAAACACAGAATAAAAAATGACCCATTTTTACTGTACTCCTTGACTGTTAATTTTATATGTTTCTTTATTATGCCTGCTCAATCATATGGCCTTTTTCATTTTCTTCTACTTTCTCTTCTTCGACGCTTTTGTTACAAAAAATGTTTTAAGCGCAATATTTACGTTGCTAAGGCAAATTTTCTATAAAAATTACACTGAAAATGAGAATGAGCAAAAAGCTAATACATTGTAACCATGGAAATAACAAAGAAGAATTTACCAAAAAAAAGACAAACAGAAAATATTCGTTGCCATTTTAAGGCGATTTACATTAATTCAATAAAATTATTCAACTTTTTTATAGGCCAATGTGTGCATGCAACTAATATGCATATGTATGTATATATGTAACATTTATAACATGGCTAGACACGCCCACATGTTGGGTGTATATGTGTCTGGGTATACACAGCTGTTGTAACAATGTTACATTCATTTATATACATACATTCGCCAGTCTTGTCTTACATCTGCCTTTGCCACCCTTCCTCTATAGCTGCGGCTGTTACAATTTTCCGTCGTCCCCAATTTACAGTTTCAGATTGTTTTATGCAAATTACTTTGCATTTATATAAAAAGTATGCTGAAACTTTTCTCCTCTATTACGTAGCTTTTTTATTTTATTTTATTTTTTTTTTTATTTTTTTGATATTCAAAACTTTAAATTTATTTTGTTCCGTTTTCGTGGAAGTATATTTAAATTTAAGTTACATTTTAAATAAAAGCTGTTTTACACTGTTTTTACTGAATTCTTATTTTACTTGTTTATTTTTAGAACAATTTCATATTTTCGTCGGCGATTTGAGCTCCGAGATCGAAACACAGCAATTACGTGAAGCCTTTACTCCATTTGGTGAAATTTCGTAAGTATAAATATATGTTTCAAGCTTTCCAAAATTTTTTGTTTTTTTAATTATAAATATAATTCTAGACATTTTAATAATAATATTAGCATTAGTTTATAACTATTTTTAGTAGTTAGTCATCGAAAAAAAATTGTAGGGATTTTTTACATATTTATAACCAAAATCAACTCATTTTTAAAGGCAAACATATGAAATAAGTCAATAGTTGGACTTAACTTGGTCAATAGTGATAAAACAGACTTAAGTCACAAGGAAATAACATTTTCCAAATGGTTTAAACCAAAGTTAGTAGAGATCACTTTACAGCTGAATGAAGCTGTCATGGAAGCTTTAGGCGCTTCTTAGAGGTTTTGAACATGCTAACCTCCTGTCTAGTGTTTAAAAAGTGCACTCCTAACTATGGTGAAGCTCATGCCTTAGGTCAGATGAGAATCAGTAAATACTTACGGTCACAGCAGTATCCTACCAGTATGAGCCGTAAGGATATGATTAGACTAAAATAGGGACAGACGTATCGATATAAATACTCAAGTCCGCAGTTTGGATATTTTTACAGCTCTAAATTGAAGTGCGGAGTAAACTGGAGTTAAGAAGTTAATTCAGGCTGTCAAATATATGTACTGTTTTCCAATTCAAATAGCGGCAGAACCAAGAACTGGCCGATACAGGATGAGAATTACTCTTTTGCGTAGACATAGTCTTGAGAGGTTCTGTTATGTAAGACCAGCGGAGTAAAAAAAACACCTTTATTGGGTACCAGTATATAAGGGTATCGAGGGCAAATAGTTGGCTAAAGATGATTTCGTTACAGAACAATACGTAGTCAGGAGCTGGCCGGTTCCTCTTAGAGAGGGTAATGCTGAATAGCGAAGATGCAAAGCTTACTACATTTTTACAACTGACGAAGAGATGAGGTTCCTAGTCGGACTATTGAAGGGGAAATGAGGTCTGCGAATCCAGAATTGTCGACAAAAATAAATGCAAAAAATGCAGGTAATAAGAGGTGCCAATAAAGATCTCTATTATATAACAATTTTGATGTGTGTGTTGCTTTTTTGCTTACCAAAGTCTTTGACGTTAATCTTAATATGAACGCATCGAATTCTCTCTTTCGCGATCCCTGGGAAAAAAACTTAACCATCAAACTAAATACGTTTTATTTTAGATAAAAGTCAGGAATTTGTGAAAATTGATCGCCTAACAACCGTACAACGCGGTCTAATTGCTAGAAGTTACAACAAAAATGATGGCTCAAACGTGAACACATTTCGGCTTTTAAGAAGAGATTATGGTGCATATAATCATCCAATTGTAAAATTTTATAGAGCTTTTAAGAGATTTGATCGGTTACAGATATTGTAAGGCTTGTGCATCATCGTTTTTCTCGTGGCACCACAAATATCGCTACTGCTTGTAAAAGGATAGTCGAAGACTATCTTATGGCCACTGAAGCGAGCTGGCCATTAACATACTTCTTTTATGCGGTTGAACAACAAGTAGTGAACGACGAATTCATGAGCGCTCCTTAGTCCTGAGTTGTGATAGGACCTTACTTCCTTGAAAGCGTTAACAGCAAGGCTGTCAAACCCATTCGGAGCTTTATGATCGTATATTAGCCAACTATTGAAGCACACGACTTGACTAATAATAAAGATAATGCCACATGCCACACAACACGAGCGAATGTGCGTTTATTTCGAGTGGAATTTTCCGGCGGCGTAACCTCTCGTCTTGACGATGTCATTTCATGGAGAAAATTATTTTGAGCGCCTTTTTTAATATTTTTTTTAAATCCTAAAATAGATAGCCTTCTCTTAGTGTTTGGTTTCCCAATAAAAATCCAAAAATTTTATTTGCAAGTGAAGATAACTCACAATTATTTATAATCTAAATAACTTAAATATAAAGTTTAGCATTCGCTATTTAGATCCTCGAGTTTATTTGTGAAAATATGTTAATATATACATAAATATTCATTCCGAGAATCCAACTAAGCCGACTACCACAACCTGACAATCGCTTGACTTGTGCTTATTTGTCGAATATTTAACGCGGATTTACTTGTCAACAGCAGACAGATAGCGAACTTCTTCCACCAAAAACAACAACAGCAAGTGTAAAGCAAACAAAGTAGTTAACTTAAGTGACACCTTCTTACTTTGCCTGGAATAACAGTTGTTAGTGTTTGCCGACAGCCGCACATGTGTTCAAACACACATAAAATTGCACATGAAGAACATAAGTGAGCGCCTAAAAATCCTCTACAACTACTGCTCTACTCCACTACTTCGTTGCTTAACGGTAAAATACGTGTTTATACAGCTCATAGTAGTAGCTGACTTGATGGCCTAGCAGGAAGACGCGAAAGTGACACCGTGAGAAGTGTTTGCCGAAAGGCTGAAGGATAGTGGAAACGGTTTAATAAAAAAAAAGGTTGGCATGAGTGTTGAAATGTACATGAATATAGAGAGTTTTGAGCAAACCATGTATTGGTGTAGTAAAGGATGGCAATAAAGAAAAAAAAACAGTTGTAAGCCGAATGAGGAATAAGCCAAATTCACAAGTAAAGTAAATAAGCGGTAATAAAAGGGAATCCATGTTAATACTAGGTCTGGATTTTTTCAAGGATGTATCATATAAATTTGAAGCGTTTTCTCCATCCAAATCTGCCATATTTTGAGTTTAGTAGCTTTTCGTTGTAGTTGCTGTCAATAAAATATGCTCTGATCGGAACTATGTTAATGGCCGAGGCACTACGTTCCTATATTATTATAATGGCTCAGCTATGATATCATTCAGCACCGAAGAATGCCGTTGAAGGACTCTACGGTGTAATCGGCCTCTTATTATAACATTCAATGATGTATCAAAACTTTGTAAACAAATACCTATGTTTTTACTGATACTAATCTAAACAATAAATATTTTTTGTTCATGAAAATAAGGAGAAATGTCCTATAGTTAGGATTAATTCCTACCTCTTAAAAGTATCAATTATCCAATCCAAATCAAAAGAAAATAAATAAAATACTTGAACTTAATTTTAACAACACGAGGAATGCTGGTTGACCACCACGACATGGCCTAGATATCGTGGCCTCTGTCTTTTCTTTTGCTGTACTATGTCTATATCATCATATAGCTCGTTCCACCGTCTGCCGTATTCGCCGTTGCCAATGCGCCAAACTTTTCTCTCGAAGACTCCCAAAGCCGACTCATCAGCTGTTGACATCGTCCAGCTCTATGCGCCATATAGTCGGACGGGTATGATGAGTGACTTGTAGAGTTTGGTTTTCGTTCGTTGAGAGATGACTTTACTTATCAACTGCCTACTCAGTTGGCAAGAGTTATATTCTGTGTTGGATTTCAGGGCTGACATTATTATGAGTGTTGATGCTGGTGTTGTCCTCATTCACTGCCAGACCCATTTGCTTCGCTTCTCTATTAAGTCTGGAGAAAGCAGAACTAACGGTGCGGTTGTTGTGGCCAATAATGTCAATATCATTGGCATACGACTTTAGTTGTACACTCTTATAAAAGATTGTACCTCCTCTATTCAGCTCTGCAGCTCTTATTATTCTCTCCAGCATCAAATTGAAGAAATTACACTATTAATAGTCACCCTGTCTGAAACCTCGTTTGGTACCGAACGGCTCGGAAAAGTCCTTCCCAATTCTGACTGCGCTTCTTATGTTGTCTAGCTTCAGTTCACACAGCCCCATAAGTTTTACGAAGATACCATTTTCAGACATGGCCGCATAGAGGCAACTCCTTTTCATGGCGGACATTCCAGGTGCATGCCCTAAAATCGTAATCATTAAAACATTAGCGGGGGTCGTCATCAAAGGGGGTCTTTCATCCGTGGTTGAATTTGATTTTTCATTGGGTTGTCTTTTCATGGGGTTGGTTCCAAACCCTATGTACAACCGCATGGGATTCGTCTTTTCACTTTAACTCGCCCCCAAACGGATGTTACCCAGAGGATGCGTGGTCTAAGACCGGAAATCGTGAGCTGCTTGAACCATATGCAAAAGAATCGTTTCTAGCCACTATTAGGAGAATGCCAGTCTTACTTACTTTTACTTACTTACTTTTCTTACTTGCGTGAACATTCTACACATGGCTCCATCGACAACTCCTTGTCTAAATTGACATTTTTTCTTGCGGGAAGTGGATCTGGGATCGACTCGTTAGTTCGTTTTTGCTTAATATGTAGAACACATACACGTATAATATAAAATGGTTTATAAATTACAACAAAACATAATCAATCTTATTAGAACAATCTCAAAATTCCATGCGGTCGAAGTCGCTGGCAAACTCTGTTCTATTGATATATAATAACGGAAATCAATAAGACCAGAAGTGTTTAAAAATGTCATTAATTGTTACTAAGTTATTCAAAACTTCTTCAATTAGTTGGATGTTGTTTCTGCTACTGCTGATCATTACCAGCGACCTAAGGCCAATAGATTCACTGTGAGGCGTGTGCCTTACGATTGCAACGAGATTTCCAATTTTTGCTGAGGCTTGCTCAGCGAGATAGTCGAAGAAGTTTTTCCCGAAGAATTTGTGTCATGCAGATATCAAGGCTGGACTATAACAGAGGTATTGTTCAATAGACTCCTCCCCTCATTCAGTCATCTTGAGTCTGCATTTTCGACAAAAGCCAGCTTAAACATTTATTTTGCCGTTATTTCATCTGCTATGCAATTACCTGGAATTTCACTGCGTCCAGGTAGCCAGCCACACTTAGTTAACTAGGGAAAAAATTTAATTTAGCAAACTAAATTCGAGCGCTAAAATCCTTAACCATGATGGTTGGTAGCTAAATACCTCAACAGCAAAGTCACATGTAAAGTATAAGAACATTTTTAAATTTGAATATTCACACTCAAATATATATGTATATATATTATTTTATTTACTTATACACATATGGTATACATTTATCATACTTAAGTCGTAAGCATAAAATAAAAACCAAACTCGAGGACGGTTGTTTGCTTAGCGTAAATTAAAACAAAATCCCCACCACAAAAAAATTAAGATTACGGTTAAAAGGTGCTGAAGTAATAATAGCAAAGAAGTGATTAAAAAACATATGAAAAGTGTTTCTAAAAATGAAAAATTTAAATTAAATGAATACAATTAAATTAAGCAAATTTGCAAATATACTAAATAAAAAAAACAATTCTTTTACATTTTCTCAAGTGTCACTTTTTGTATTTGGCTTTAGCATTGCTACTTTCATATATAATTTAATATACTTTGACAACTTTATTTAACGAGTTTCTACCCCACCATTCCCATATATAAATACAAAATTGGCGCTTTGTAAGCGCTAAAGCGACTTTCGGCCAAGCTCATATCAAATGGTGGGACCTACAGTTTATACTTAGCCACCACTGATTGGCTGATGGTTTTTTATGAAGAGGCTTTTATTTCAAAAGAGAAATACGCTAGGAGGGCTTGACATTCCCTGCAGAGGGGCGATCGCAATTTACAAAAATTAGTTAATTAATTTTCTATAACTTTTGGATATTTGTCGGGCCAGGACTCGAACACTGGGCTGCTGAATAGCAGTACGTAATGCTAACCACGGACTACCACGGCCGCTTCTTGCTCAACCCAAAACCACTTGGCATTGGAAGTACATATACTTTAAGCTTTGTTGTTTGACTAAACGAATGGATGTATTTCACGTATTTGCGTGTCTTGTTTGCTCCCATGTGTGTATGTGAAGGCCACAAAGTGTAAGCGCAAAAAGCACTCAACTCACACCTTTGACGACGCATGGGGAGCAGCTGTACTGTAACAGTCACTCCAGGGCCACATTAACGACCGTTTCACATTGTTGCTTTTCTATGTACTCTTATGTAGATGTATACACATACACGTATATTTATATACATATGTACATATACAAACAATAACTTTTACAAAAATATTATATAAATTAACTTTTATTAAAATTTGCATAAATGTTGAAGCTACAGTAGCGGTGAGCGGAGAATGTGGCAAGTGGAAGGTGATGGTGAACAACTGATAGCATCGGGCCTTTAGAGACACAGTTTCATATTTTCTCAGCTACCGTGTCACTGTGCTGGTTTTAATACAAATATATGTTTCTATTTGTTTTGCGCTTTTTTTAACATGAAAGTTGAAAGTTGGTTGTAAAATAAATATCCATCGTATATGTATGTATGTATTGTAAAATAAGGTGGTGTACTCTACCCTTAATGGCTGACTTGCTGCTTGTTTGGCGGTTTTGATGTTTTAATATTTTACTATATTAAAAACTTTTCTTGCGCCACTGCCAGTGTGATTAGCGTCACGACGATTCATTTTAGGAGTATTTATATTGATATAAGTTAAATTTGTATATAAATATATATCGGCAAACGCAGATTAATTATAAATTAGTTTCTGACGAAAGTTTCTGCTTTTCAAAGTCTACTTTATATTAATTAAAACACTAACCCTTTTTTAAGGCTACGTCAGATCTACCTCTAAAATATTATTTTTTACATATAACCATTTAGATACCATAAGTACTTATATTAACCAACGTTTTACTGCTCAACGATTACCTTAAATACAATATAACAGCACTCTCTCACTCTCTCTCTCTCTCTCTCTCTCTCTTTGCAGTGATTGCCGCGTTGTACGTGATCCACAAACATTGAAATCTAAGGGTTACGGATTTGTGTCATTTGTCAAAAAATCGGTGAGTACTTTTACGTTTTCTTTACCCCAAATTATTGTTGACTCCTCCAATTCATTAGATTTTAATTTAAACCGAAAACTTTTAACAACTCTTTCATCTTAATTAAAAAGCATGCACCCACTCCCACAAATTGCCTTTCATTCAAATATTTTCCGTCAACCACTTACATAGATACATATATATGTATACCTATATATATGTATTATTAATTTTGTTTCCATTCATTTTTCTGCCACAGGAAGCCGAAAGCGCCATAACAGCTATGAATGGACAGTGGTTGGGTTCGCGTTCGATTCGAACGAATTGGGCCACACGAAAACCGCCGGCGAGTAAAGGTGAGTGTGCAATATGAAAAAAGTTCTTATTAATAAATAATGACTAGCTTAATTTGTACATAAAATACATGAATTTCTCCCTTCCATTTTTTCTTTAGACATTTTCTTATTTCTATTAATATCTTTTTTATATTTTTGTTGTTGTCTAGTCTTAGCTTATCAGCTTTTGTTTGCCAAAATAGCTGGTATTTAATTCTGATTTGATTGTCAGACCAACAATTTTTTTTGAGGTAATCATGATAATCTGTGTCATTAGGCATTCCTGTGGCAAGTTCTATTGTGTTCAATGTTGAAGTAGTTTTATTTATACATAATTTTTTTTATACAATGTGTGTGGATATTTGTATCAAAAGTATTCTATTTGATTGTAGTTAATGACGAAGTGCCAGAAATTTCAACAAACCCGAAATAAAAATATATTTTCTAGTAATGAAATAAGGCTAAAAAAAATTACACATTAACTGATAAATTAAAAAAAATGTAAAGCTCAATAATAAATAAAAAATAACAAACACTCAGACGAGGCTGCATCGTCACGATAAATTTTACGCTAATCAAAAATTTTCTATCGATTGAAACATTTGGATATATTATCATTGAAGCAGTTACCAAAATAACTTCCTGAAACTAGGCTCAAGCGTTACAAACTTGATTTTCATCGGTTTGGTTTTGAGGGAGTAAAGAAACTTCAGATGGTAATTGCACCAGAGAAGTATACGGATTTTTTAGGAGCTAAAAGTGAAATATTTTCTTGAATAGAAGGTGAAGCTTTTTTTGCGGAGGAAGAGGCACTGCTCCAATACCAGCCAGACTGTTCATACGTTTTCGCTTATTAGCTAGCTTGGAGCTAGCTTGGAATCACTCAATCATTTTGAAATTTGGAACATGTTTCCATACTGATCCAAGTTCACAGCCAATCTCTTTAAAGCCATCATGAGCTTTCTAAAACATTCACAATATACATATTAAAACTGAGTTCTTATTTAGTAATTTTGAAAAGGAGAATTGTCAAAAGTAGAATTTTGAGTAAACAGATTTTTGAAACGCAAAATAACGTATAAGTATATTATAAATACAATGATGTGTGATAATTAAAACATTATCCAAATTCTATTTTTTAATAGCTTTAAAGCTTTTTGTGTTAAACATTTCTTGGTGATACCGTTTTAAGATTTCAAATAGTAAAAAATCTATTTTTTACACGACGTGAACACTTATGGAACACAGTCGCACAACTGCGAATTCTACGTCAATGTATCTCTTATTCATAAATTTTCCTTAATACGGCATTTATATTTTTCGTCTCTGAAACGCAGACATCAAGTATGAGCATACAACTATAATTAAGTATGTATATGAAATTCGTAGACACATTAAATATATATATATATATATAATATATGTGAGTATATGTATGTGTAGGACAAACAAAACTTATGCTAAAATATGCTTATTAGCTTTGATTAACAACATAATTTCCTTTCACCCATTCGTTAGCTTCGCGACATTTTTCCTATCTTTTAACATGCCTTCATATGATTTGCATACCCGTTACCATGATTTTCTTACAACAAATGCATGTGTATCTAAGTGTATGTTTGATATTCGGCGCAACATTTATACGCTTTCTCGTAGCTCTAAATTAGGCTCATTTGTTGTGTGTTTGCTCTCGTTTTAACTGCTCGTTGTGCCTCAATTTTATTTGTTTATTGTGAAAATATTCGTATTTGCCTTTTCATATGTAAATAAATCAAAAGAAATTGTTATTTCAACGCGTTATAAAGCGATGATTGTCAATTTGTCATGAAGTTGCGTGTTATTCTTCCACATTTTCCTACCCGCCAATTCGGCAGGTATTAAATTATACATGTCTAAATTCCTACGCCAAAAGACATGCGTGTAAATGTTCTTATATAGGTAGTATATAGTGAATGAATACATATTATACATAGTTATAACAGAAAAAATCAACTGGTATTTTTAACACGGCGATGTACTACGAACTATTTTCCGACTATGGATCATGTTTTTAGTTAATTTTAAATGAGTTCGCCTGCACCGAGATCTTAGCCGTGAACCTAATGGGCTACAGAGATAAATTCGAAGCCCTCGGCTCTGGCACTTCAACAGAGCGTAACTGAGCACGGGACTCAGCAGTGGCGTGGTGGATATACCAACAACACATGTTTATGGATATTATTATACTTTTACCCCCATAGCTGGTGGGCTGTTATACAAGTAACTAACTGGCCTGATTCCATCTTAAAAATACTGGTATTCAACAAAATTTATCTTCTATAAATGCGAAAACGCAATTCAGGTAGCTGAAAATGTGAATAATGTTGTTTTGGTCCTGGTACTGTGACAGTCATTCATGCACAATTTGGGTTTCGTGGATTTGTTCCGGCAACTTTGCTGTAAAAGATGCTCCGCACTGTCTTAATTTCACTTAAGCTAAAGGTTGCATAAAAAACAGTTTGGAACCACTTGAGAAAGTCTGGATACGCAAAGAAGCTCAATGTATGGGTGCCACATGAGTTAATGTGAGGAAAACTTATTAACCGAATTTCCATCTGTGATTCGCTGCTGAATATGCTGGGAATAAAAAGTGGATCACTTACAGTAACATCAAGCGATGCCGTCACAAACGGTCTCCAAGCCAATATGATCAGTAAGGCTTTGTTATGTTTGATAGACTTGTCAAAGAATCGTTCACTATGAGCTGTTCTCTTTCGGGTAGCCATGTTATATTCCAGACCTCGCACCAAGTAATCATCATCTGTTCCTATCTATGGCGAATAATTGGACTGGTGAACAATTGACCTAAAGAGAAGCGTATGAAAAACGATTGTTTCACTTTATTATCAATAGGGACAAGGATTTCTATGAGATAGACATAAGAAGGCTATGGATTCGAACCCTATCCGAACCAACATCCAAATTAAATATAAATAAATTTTTCTTGTTGCAGTTTTATCTCAGTAGGAAAAGGCAACCCCTTCTAGTATGTTTCTGTAATACAATAAAAACTTCTCATAAAAATTCTTAAGCCGCTTATAGGGGGGTTAGAATAAACTGGAAAAAAATTAAGACGCACACTGCAAATCGGGATGGAAACTCGGCCGAGAATCGCTTCAGCTGCGTATAAATTTATAAATAGTCTTCCCCACTTTCCATTATTTTATTCTCCATAAAAGAGTTATGTCATTTTCGATGATTTGATTTTTTAATGGCAAACTTTTTAAAATGCAATGCGGTTTTCTCACAATATCCATAAGATCTTAAGTGTTTTTTATGTCCAAATGCACTTCTCAAATAACTTCTGCCTTCTGCTTTTATAGGCTGTGATAAAAGCGAGTTTCTAAACACCACGTGGACTTAAAACATTTGTTAAATTTATGGTTTTAAAATTTCACAACGTTCAGCGAAGTCTTATTATATTTTGTATGGTTTTAAATAAAAGTTACTACGCTTTAGGAATATAGTAAATCAAAAGATTAGGGATTAAATCAACTCTTTTCTTTATCCTTTCTACCGAAATTCTCTATTTTATTTACCGCATTGTTGCCATCAGCGGATCTGTCAAACACTTAGCCATGTAATATTCATTCCTACACAAGTCACAGTTTTACAGTTATTTTTCTTGACTCATTTTATTAGCTATGCGTTGTATAGTTTATAGCGCCGGCAAGCTAACTCAACCAAATGTTCGAATATTTTCTTGATTATTTACTCTTTATGTAGTTTTCCTTCAGTTTCATTTTTCATTTTACTTTTTATTTCCTTCAACGCTCTCTCTATTTTTTATTTATTACATTTTTATCTTCACCATTTTGCTTACCTCTTTAAGCGATTTTATGTTGGCACTTGTGTCCTGCCCATGGCCACAGGTTTCATATTATATCAGTGTCAGCTAGATTTTATGATAACAAAAGGCTCATAGACTCATAGAAAATGTGCTTACGGTGAAATGCAATAAATAAATAAATAAATAAATGTAAAAAATGAGGAAAGAAGAAAAATCTTAAACCCGTTTTTATTACCACTTTTGTATGTAAGTGTAGCACTTAAATGCAAAGTGATGTTAAATGACTGCACCTAAATTGCAGAGTTTGCTGAAAAAAAATCTGTGCTATGTTTCAATGTTCCACATTCAGAAAAACTACTCAGATCTCTGTAATCAGCCAACAAAGTTTATATGAATAAAATTTTTGCTTAAAAAAGGCTTACAGTGTATTTATTTTAAGCAGATTGCGGCTAGTTTCTAGTGTACTCATATAGGTATTAAGGATTATAAAGTATACAGGGTTGACCATTTTGTGGTTTTAGAAACAAAAGTAAGTAAAAAAATAAATTTTAAATAACTTTTTTTTTTTCATGAAATTGCCTTTTTATTTTAAAGTTTCTACCTTGTGTTCATCAAAATATTGCCTAGTGAATTTTTGGGAACTTCGATTCCTTTGAGGAAGTTTTCGACAACCTTTTGGCACATATTGGGTGGTATCTCAGTCACAACTTGACGTAAAATAGTCCAACGATGTCAAATTGCACGCCAATTTACATTGCCAAGACGAGAGACTACGAGTTCGGGAATTTTCTCTCACAATAAAGCTATATACGTTCGTGTTGGGTGACACCATTTTGACTTCAAGGTGCTGTGTTATCTGAACTTTATATGGATGTAGGTGGAAGTCCAAGTGCAAGAGACGCCGTAATGTATCATAAGAAAATCTGAGCGGTCTTCGGCTGCACTTTTACTTACAGTAGTGATATTTGATGTGAAACGAGCAATACGATAATGCGCAAAATATCGATAAACGATCCAGTTTCTTAAATTTTTTCTAAAATTCATCCATAATATTTTCTTCAACATTTGGAAATAAGTATTCTCTGAATATGGCACGGTAGCGATCGGTTTTGAGAAAAATGGTATATTGGAGCCGCATCTATTCACTTACCGCACAAAACAGTCACCCGTCATATTCATCAATATATCATGAGATATTTACTTGAAATTTTTTATTTTCCAATTTCTGTTTTGTGTAGAATGGTGTTTTATTGCATTACAAATTTTTTGTTTTTTTTTTGACTTTGCCTTGCATGTATATACATACATACGAGTATGTGTATGAAATTTTATGAACGTTATTATTATTATATTATAACCAACCTTCTTTATTTACTTAATAAACTTATTTCAATGCCGAATGTCAAGCACACTCGTAAATTTTCATAAATGCCTGTTATGTCACAGTATATGAAACAATAGCAAGTACAACAATTCAACAAGTCAGCAAGTCACGGCGATCAATTGCGTATTACGCTACTCAAATTGCAAGTGCAGAGATCACTTTTGACACGCACAACCGCATAACTATCACCTGCCTCAGTCATACAAAGAACAAAACGCTTACAAAAGCCTGCATTCACACAATCTAACTGGCGTGTAAACGCCTAAGAAATTCCAACAAGCAGCACTCACTTCTAATTCAGCACCCTAGTGCAGCCCACCATTGAACTAACCAACGCTTTCGAGTCACCAACAACGCTCACCTGCTTTTATAATAACTTAATTAACCTGCAAAATATTTCAATGACAAATTTGCTCCGACAACTATTTGACTTCTGACTTCGTTGGTTGTCGACGTCGATGCGCTGCCGACAAAGTGCTTCAATGGCGTACTTTTTTTACTTCCCAGCGAATATTTATGCCTGTTTTTTTTTTATTTTCCTCCTCTGCCTACGTTATTAGTTAGCAGTTGAGTAGAGTTTTGTTGGTGTTGGTTGCCGTGCCGTAGTTCAGTGAAATTTCCCTGCCTATCAATGTAATAAATCAAACTTTTCACAAGGTTGCGCACAATTAGGTTCACGATTTTTAAGTGTATGGCATAATTTTAGGCGCAATAAAGGGGACTAAATAAAGGTAAATGAGTTGGCGGGCGGTTAGTTGTTATGAAAACAAAAGCCAAAAATGCCAACAGTTTCGGTCGTTGGTCACGGTAACTTCATTACAAGCGTACGCCTGCTTAAACGACACTCAAAGTGGCAGCTAACTTTTCACATACAACTTGTTCTGGGTGTGTATTTGAGGTGGTGTTTCTTTGTTTGTCTGCTTGCTTTCTTATTTGTGCTCTTGTTTACAGCGTTGCGTTCCTTCAAGGAGTTTGAGTTGCGCGTGGAAAAAGTTTTCAGCTTTATTTACTGAGCCCTTCTCCTACTATTATATGCTTTTGCGCTAACTTTAGAAGAATTAAACATACAGATATTTGTACATTTGACAATCTAATCAATTTCATATTAATGAGGTTTGAGTTATAATTTATTTAGATTTAACAAAAGATGAACAAAACGATAACCAAAGAGATGTATTTCTAAATACCATCTCAATTTGTGTCCTGTCGCTTTTATGTATATTTATGATTTCTTACTAGCTTTAATATAGCTATAATATATATACGTGTACTATAATTAAATAAATTTCGGATATCACTTAGTAGTTTCTACTACTTTTTTCAATTTCTCATTATTTGTTATCCACTTCTTTATATGGCTCAATCGGATGATTGAAAAAGCCAGCATCGCTTAAATTAAAATCTACTGTATATTAAATTACTTATCGACGATAAGAAGTCTCATTCAAAATTTACTTGTTATTTGTAAAAAATAATTGGCTAATTTTGTAATAAACAAAATTAATAAATTTAAATATAAATAAAAAAGCAGCACGCCTTACATGTCAGGAAGTTAATATGAATATCTATATTAGAGCTCAAACATTTTCGACCAGCTTGAACATTTTAGCAACGACTACTCGGACATTAGATTTTTTTCGAGCCTTTTGAGCTTCTTCTATAATTTTAAAATTATTTAAACACATTGAAATGCTAAAGAAATGTTGACAAACAAAATTGAAAGTTGAAATATTTCAAAAAACCTTTTGAGTAGTTGAGCAACGATGTCAGGGTATCTTCAGCTCCAATATATTTACCTATAATATATATATTGCCTGAAACCATTCATAGATTAATATAATAAGTTTTAAATAGATTAATTGCGCAATTTTGATAAGTTGTGGGTTTACGCCGAATCAAAATAAAAAAATCATATGCAACATAAAAATAAAGCCTCCTTCTAAAAAAACTATCAGCCTTTCGGAGGCAACTTAGAGGAAACTTTAAGTCCCTGGATTTGTTGAAAAAATTATTATATTATGACGCACATAACAAACTGGGAGAGGAGTTCGGCTGAAATTCGCTTCAGCGGTTACAAAACGCCTTCAGCATGGCAGTACGCAATGATAAACACTCGGCTATTTCGCTCACCAGTAACTCTTAGCTGCATAATCATAACATTGCGCCGCGAACATACATACTTACGCACGATCTATGCTTATTTCCAAATCATATCTACTAATTTTGTTCAATCTGTCGGTGATTTCTTTCCCGATTCCTGGTCTATTTCCGGGACAAAAAAATTATTCTATTTAAAAAAAAATCTTCTGTCTAAGTGGTTTCCGAGGTATGTAATTTCGTTAGCTGGCGAAATAGGTACATTGTTGAGCTTGATAGTCATGTGTTTGCACTTATTTTTATTTGCAATTTTGCTAGCCATTCTTCAATTAGTTTAAGGAAATATTTTTACACTTTTTTTGGCTTTTTATGCCAACTTATTTTATCAGTGTCCCCACATTTTCTAAGATAAGTAAGTTTCAGTGATGTGGAACATGATTGGAAATTATTGTTTAATTTTATGAATTACCTCATCATCCACACCTTGTCAAATGTTTGAGCCACGGTGAACAGTACTCTCTGAAAGCTTTTCTTATTTCATTAGTTCTCGAATTGGTAAAAATGTCACCTAACAATTTTGTTGCCTTCTGCTATGGGCATCGTCAAATCAAAAAGAGTTTACTTAAAAATAGCTTTAAAATTTATATACGAGGTGTTCATCTACATTGAGGTTGCCGTCTTGTTTCAATCCCCAAAACACTTTTCAAACTCGAAAGCCTTTAGTTCTATCAGTTATGCGCTTGTAACATCATTTTCACTTGAAGACGGTTCCTTAAATTCCATTTATTTCTAGAAATAGAATAAAGTAACAAGGGGCTACGTTTGGCGAATATGGAGCTGAGGTATCGTTACAGTATGTATTGGCCTTTTCCAAAAACTCACGAGCAAGTAATGATTACTCCAGATGGCCCTGGAGGATTTTTGAAAAAAATATGGTGCCACACGATTATATGCATTATAAATAATGTCTTTGAAATGGGTTTACGCGAGGACCGTAACTTAACTTAAGGCCTTGGCCTTGGTATTTGAGTTTTTGCATTCTGGTATATGTTTATTAATGCTTTTATATCCTTTCTATTGCCAAATAATCAGTGAAGTGAAGTGATTAAAATACCGACATAATAAACCTAAAACTGACATGAATCAATTCGGTTGAAGACATCGCCATACCAAGCTTTGGCAAATGAATTGGTATACATAGCTCTAAAGGCAAAAAAAGAAGAACATCTATTTTATATTGTGCTTATAATATTTTCTTACCTACACCACAATATGGCTGAAATAATTCAGGCTACCATACCCTATGCCATCATTTGACTGGTATATCGATTGCCATTTTAAATTTTTGAAATTTGTTTTTAAAGTCCCAATAAGTGACCCAGAAAACCCCTACGTACAATGTTTCATTGATATGTACTGAATTTTAAATTTTTAGGTTTGTTTAATTTTTTTGCTTATACTTCGGGTTCAAACACACAACGAAAGTGATGATATATAGGGTTATCCATTTTCTGGTTTCAAAAGTACAGGGCTATTTTTCGAATCAAGTTTTCTTTAGCAAGGAGGCACCTTTCCCACTTTGGGGCTCCAAGAAAGCAAAAATAATTAATTTGAAGCCATTACATCAAAAAAAAACTTACCGTCTGGCTGTTTGGTCGGGAGGTGTAATTGGATCTTCTTTCTTCGAAAACGAAGACAACGGCGAGACTATCTCTGTCAATTCAGAGCGTTATGGTCGCATGATAAGCGATTTTTTTGGCATGCAATTGGCGAACATAAAATGGACAATACGTATTTTCAACAAGATGAGACACAATTGAGAGAATATGGCTTTATTGCAAGAAAAATTTCCCGGGCGCAGTATCTCTAGTCTTCGAGATGTTATTTAGACACCGAGATCGTGCGATTTGACACCGTTGGCCTCGAATGATGCAGTGCCAAGCGGCAAATTTTATAATAATATGAATTTCGTGAAAATATTATTTTATTTTTTTTTACATTTATTTTCGAAATCGCAAAATGGATAACCCAGCATTATTCTTATTTTCCTTATGGTATTGTATTTTAAAAATTAAGAATTTTGGTTTACTTATTTTTAAAAGCAAGTTTTCAAGATTATTGCAAAATCTGGGAAAGATAAGAATAACACAATTAAATAAGCTTGTTTGAAGTGCAATGTTTCTTTAAATATTTTCTAAACACATCCTTTCCAAGAATGCAATCTGTTTATTTTTTTCATACACTATTTCCTACAAAGCCGCACGTCCACCCAATCCCATAACTACTTTGTACATTTCTCTCAAATTTATAACAAAACATTTGCAAAAATTCATATTTAATTGGCTCATCGCTCATCAGTCGTGAAAAAGCATTAAATGTAAATAAAGCTAATGCAGCCGAGCTGTGCTGCGTTGAGTTGAGCGCACCTGGCATGGGGGCGCACATACGAAAAACGTCAACGGTTTCGATTTACGAGCATCGTCCGGTAATAAAGTACACACAGCCCAACACCGCCAAAGCAGAAGAGCAGATGTAGTGCGACAACAAATATTGGCGAGTGTCGAGTGAGTGCACTCAACAGCAGCACTAAGTTCGACTAACACAACAGTTGTAACAACAATGCGACATAAGCGCAGCAAAACTCGAAAGGAGGTTGACCTTGCTGATGCTCTCTCATACTGCAAGCTATAGCCATGTGCAGGAGTGGAAGCAGAGGAGACTGGGGAGAGAGGATAAATGCAGCAACAGAGTTGCAAGCATTAAAATGCTATTATTGAAAGGAAGTTGAATTGAATTTCCGTTCGTATTTATACCGGAAACTATCGCAGCAGCAGTATCAGGCGGCAGGCGGCAGGCAGCAGGCAACAGGCAACTAAATGCTATAAATAGCTAAAAATGAAAGCGAAAGAAAAAGAAAAAGAAAAGGCCAAAGATAGCTCATAGGACAAAAATGAAAATTGAATTCTAGCAAATGGGGATGATGATGCTACGCGCGCACTGCATAGGTATTGCTACAACAACGAGTATTGGCTGCACTACAGCTTACATTTATCGAATATTATTGCAAAGTATTGCTGCTAAAGCCAGTAATGCCATTGGTGCTGCCGTTGCCCCAAAAGACGGCCCTGGATGATGATAATAATAATAATAATAATAATAATAATAATGACGCTGCTGATAAGCGCTATGAAGAGTAAATTGGATAAGGTTGAAATTTATGCAACAGCATCACTCTTGGCATAGCTTGGGGACTACGAGTGTACAACAACGGTAACGGTAAGTTGCTTACCGGAAATAACTCTAAAAGTCACCATTAAATATTTACGTGTGCTTCTCTCATACTCTTCGCCTTACTGCCACATACAAATAGCGCGCGTGTGCAGCACAACAAAAAGTATTGTCAAAAGTGTAGTATGAGATGAGGGAGTGCTGTGTGTACGTAGGACCCAAGTTGTGATTATACTATGAGTGGTGAGTGTAGCTGGGGATGATTCTTAATAGGGATTGTTTATGAATTATTGACGCCTTAAAATTGTGATAAAAATTAATGTTAATGCAGTTTTTTAAAATGATACCGTCATGAGTCGGAATCAAAATAAAGACATTCATCTTATATATAACTGTAGAAATATCTACAGGTGTTATAGGTATTACTTATTGTTATGATTAACAGAAATGTAAGTAGTAATTTTATGATTTGTAATTTCGGTGATGTTTGAGCGACAGTGAAATGTCAGACGTATGTATGGACAGCCATATTAGATATTGTTGTTGTGGTTGTTGTAGCTGCAAAATGTACTTTTTGGAAAAAGTTGAAAGAGTTACAGTCCTTGGCCGGACTCGTTGCGATATAAAGGTTCGACTGTCGCGAGAACTTTTGGATTTTAGTCACCTCTTACGACAGGTATGCCTTACTGCGGGAAAATTTTTGTACCCCTACCCCGCAGAGGTATGTGCATGTTGCTGTTGTTGTTTTCATGCATATTAGCTCTTCGGGTGTGGTTGATTTTAGGTATGAAACATTTGCACTGCATATAAAAAGAGTCGGAGTAAACATATTGGACTAATACATACGACTGATATTATCATTAAAATATTAGCAAATTACTTAGAAATTAGGGATAACTGTTTTTTTTTTTTTTTATTGAAAAATTATGTGCGTTTTGTTGCGATTGCGATTTGTTGGATTCGTCCCAGTTTCCCTGAGCTGGCCACAAAAGTACCGTTTTTCTTAATATTTTGCATATCAATAGCGTATTTGAATAATCCGTACTTATATAAAACAACATGGATTGATAAAAAGTGAATAAAGGTAATGCTCTTTAAATTTTAGTAAAATTTTTAGTCTTAAAGAAAGTCATGAAAAAGTGAAAGTGCTAAGAAAGACATAAAGTACAGTTAAAAAACTTATTATTAATGATTACAAGTAACGTTTATTTAAAAAAAGAAACATATTCAAAAAATGTAATGTGAATAAATCAACAGCTATAAATACTTTAAAGAAATTGTAGAAACTTACCACCGACCTAAAACCTCAACACAGTACTCACAGATACTCATGGAATTAGTAAAGTAAAGATTCAAATAACTTATAAAATATTTTTAATTTAAAATAATATATTTATTAATATAACAAATAACTAAATATATATTAATACACGAAATAAATAATAACTGAAATAAACTTTTAAACTTAAATTGTAAACTTAAAATTTCTGTCTATGGCGAAGTAATCCAGTCTTTAATGTTTTCTATTTGGATTTGGTATATCTTAGTAATGTCGTCTCCAGGAGCTCATTTAATGGTTTTGTGACTATATTATTCTAAGTCGTGAACACACAACATTTTTTCTGGGTATCGTACAGCTTTGTTAATCCTCTCGTATCTAACATACCTACAATGAACATATTCTCACAAAAACAAATCAGCTGTTCGAAGGCCATTTATTTCATTTAGTTGTGGAAAGTGAACTTTAGCAATATAAATTAATTACCATTCATGCATGTTCCTATTCCAAAATTTCTGGGGCCTCCAGCCAAGCACGACAACAAAGCTTCGTGTAAATTAGAACAAAATTCTGCCAGTAGGCTTACAAAAGCAACAACAACCAGTAAAAACTGATGACTGAAAGTTCGCAATTGTTTTAGTTATTGTTGTAGTGGCACTGTGTTTTGCTTTAATTGTTATTTATGTATAGCAAGACCATAAACGATTCGTAGGTATGAAGCATTGATGCAAATTACTCTCTACAAAAGTGGGAACTGCATCATGTGAAAAAAAAATATTACAATAATAAAATATGACACATCAAACGCCATTGTTTACGCCAGTGACTACGAGTTTATGTGTATATATGTACCATATGTATGTGAGTATACTTCGTTAAAATAAACATACATAAATACTTCTATGTATTTGTTGGCGCTTTTATGTTTATCCTTTGCACCACGACAATAGCGTTAAATAAATTTTAGCCTTGTTATGAAGGCATTTTTGTTAAGGCATAGTATATACTACTACTATTTTGCTGACATTCTCTTTTTATTTTAATTTTTTTTTGTATATTGCCACCTAACTAGCGCCATGGTGCTGCCTATGAGCGTTTGTCATGAGATTTTTTTACCGCCGGGAATTAGCACATTGCCAAAGGGGCACCTCAGTTGACGGGTAGAAAATAAGATTTACGAAAAAAGTCCTGTTGCATGCTTTGAAGTAATTCCACTCGTATGCGCCGCTTTTATTGTCGTCTTATTGTTGCCAGTAATTGTTGTTGTTTCTTGTTTTATTTATGCATATTATTGCGTTGTTGTTGCAAAGGTAATTACTATTTTAACGGTAGTGGTATGCTAACCATCGTGATGAAATAAAAAGGGGGATGCACATAATAGTATATATGTAAGTGTAGGAATGGAGGAAAGTTTTCGGTAAGTAAATATAAGCAGAGCCCAATAAAAGTGCTTAAGTCAAAAATAAAATATTTTACAATATAGTATAAAAGCAGCGGGCCATTCTGCATGTTCAAAATCGTTTTAAAGTTTTACTGATGTAATGTCTCCTTCTGTATATCAAAATTAAGTTAGCACAATATTTAACTAACATGAGCAAACTAATCGCCACTTTTTAAAACAATTTTTTTTTTATTTACTTAATATTATTTACATTGTGTAGTTTTTTAATATTTATTTAATAACTAATTAATTTAATTTTTTTTTTTTGTTTTATTTATTTTACTTTTTTACTATTTTACTATTTCACTAATTTACTATTTTACTACTTTATAGTTTATATTATTATATTATATATTATTTTATATATTTTTTATTTTAATTTATATAATTTAATTTATATTATTTTGAATTTATTTATTTTAATTTTATTATATATTATATTATTTTATTTTATTTTATTTACTTTTATTTATTTTATTTTATTTTATTTTATTTTTTTTTATTTGATTTTATTTTATTATATTTTATGTTATTTTATTTTATTTTATTTTAATAAATTTTATTTTATTTTATTTTATTTTGTTTTATTTTATTTTTTTATTTTATTTTTTATATTTTATTTAATTTAATTTAATTTAATGTTATTTTATTTTATTTTATTTTATTTTATTTTATTATATTTTATTTTATTTTATTTTATTTTATTTTATTTTATTTTATTTTATTTTATTTTATTTTATATTATTTTATTTTATTTTATTTTATTTTATTTTATTTTATTTTATTTTATTTTATTTTATTTTATTTTATTTTATTTTATTTTATTTTATTTTCTTTTAATTTTTTTATTTTATTTTATTTTATTTCATTTTATTTTATTTTTTTTTTAATTTTAATTTATATTATTTCATTTTATTTTATTTTATTTTATTTTATTTTAGTTTATTTCATTTTTAGTTTATTTTATTATATTTTATGTTATATTATTTTGTTTTTTATATCTTATTTTATTTTGCTTAATTTTATTTACTAATTATTTTTTTTTAATTATATTGTAGATATGCAATATATTTTGTTGTATATTATATTATTTATTTTTTTAATATTTTTTGTATTTTTCTTAATATGTTGTATTTAAATAAATTTAATTTATTTTATATTTTTATTTTTTTAGCTATTTTTAGACTATTATGTATGTATTTTTGAAGAATTTTTCAGCATTGTGTTTGAACGGTAATCACCCTGGACTGAGATACGGACAATTTGCTTTTACTCAAAGAGGGAAAAATTGACAACACCGGGAACTTTACTCTACCGCTGGTTGTAGTCATGTGAATTTACATTGCATACCCAATTGCAATCCACGGGCAATGGGGCTAAAAAGAAGTATATTTTTACATACCTGAACCTTTATGTGTGCCTCATAGAATATTTATAATATGCAATACAACAAGCTCGTCTGTGTGCTTGTATTGAGCCATAAACACGCGATGTTGACATTATTTTTTTAAACAGTGCAAATTTTATTTTAACCTGAAAAGGGCTAATTAGCCAGTTTCCGTTTTTGCTGCAAGCACACTATACCTGACAGATATACCTACATGCATATACACATATAGATGTGCAGGTGCATACCTATGGATACCTTATATGTGTGACCCTGCATGTTTTTACGGCAATGAATTTTTAAAACGGTCTGTAGCTTTATAAAAGTTGTAAAGCGAGGGTATCTATTACAAACTTTTACCAATGTAATGTCTATAATTTATTTTCTGTTGTTGCAGTGCATGCATATATATTGCACTTAGACTATCCAATCATGTGCTAATTATATTGAAACTTGCATTCAAAGTAATAAAAGTGGATTTTCTGAATACAAAATCTTTTTAAGTTTTTTTTTTATTATTTTTATATAATTATCGCATGTCTTTCAAAACTATCTACATAACAATTTATTTGATAATAGTGTTAAGAATAATTGTTAAGATATTTTCAATGCTGCAATAGTCCCGACAACATTTTTTAAAGTACAAGACCTTAAATTAAACTTCTCCTCAATTCAATTTTCTCGATTTTAGAAGAAATACGTTTCCTCATGAGAATCTTCTCTAAGTTCATCACCTTTTTATCAATAAAATAATGTGTTTCAGTACCAAAAAGATAGATACTCGAAACGAGTCTAATCAAGAGGCTCCAGTCAATTTCATTTAGTACAGATTCTCATACTTACCGCTCTAGTACGATTCGGACAACGATTTGTCAGAAGTTCTATTGTAATTCTGATCAACTCCAAAAATAGGCTTCCAAATTTGAACTTTTTTTTAATTTTTATTACCAAGTATCTTTTTGAAATAAACACTCTTTTATAGGTATATGTATATAACCACAATAGTATTTAGAATCTTAAAAAAAAAGTTGGATCATCTTACATAATAATTTAAGTTTTTCTTTTCAAGTGAAGATTGATGGAATTAACATTATGTTTAATTTGACACAACGTGACCTACAAAAAATATATGTATACACGATACACACATTATGTATTTGAAATCATTAAGTTTCTAATCATATAAAAATAATGTTTTGCAAAACTCAAGACAACTAATTATGTAATATTTATCTTTTCTTTACAGAAAACGTCAAACCATTGACATTCGACGAGGTCTACATCCAAAGCAGCCCATCAAATTGCACCGTTTATGTGGGTGGTGTCAACAGCGCATTGACTGCGCTTAGCGAGGAAATCCTACAGAAGACCTTCTCGCCATATGGATCGATACAGGAGATACGGGTCTTTAAGGATAAGGGATACGCATTTGTGCGGTTAGTATTAGCAACGCCAAGACATTAAGACAATTGGCAAATATTACATACTCACATAGCATAGCCACACATAAACACATGATTACAGAGCTAGCAAGTACCATACCGTTCTATGACTTCTAGTTCGCCTACATGTTGACTAACCCATTAATTCATTATTTGCTTTTGTACTTTACTCTTCCATGTTGCCGCGCAATGGTATTGCGTTCGCCTACTGATGATTACTGCTGCTGTCCTGCACACCTATAACACTTTGGTATTGGAAAACACACACAAAAACTCACATACGCGCACAGCTTTTCGACTAAGGAAGCCGCCACACATGCCATTGTTGGCGTACATAATACGGAAATCAATGCACAGCCTGTTAAGTGTTCGTGGGGCAAGGAGAGCGGTGATCCGAATAATGCACAGACAATCGCCAGTCAGGCGCTTAATCCAGCTGCCGCTGCAGCAGCCGGTTTCCCGTATAGCGTTGGTGCAGCAGCAGCTGCTGCAGCCGCCTATGGGCAACAGCTGGCCGCCACCGGTTGCTGGTATTCACCAACGCCAACGTATTCCGCTTCGTCGACCACAGCGGCCGTAACACCGGCTGCAGCCGCCTCCGCTGCCGCGGTGCAGAATCAATTCTTGCAAGGCATTCAGGGATATCACTTCGGACAGTATGGTGGCTATCAGCAAGGATATATGGGGTAAGTGTATACAGCCAACACGCAACGAGATTCATTATCAGGTTTTATACAATGTACTCGTATATTAGGGTCGGCCGAAAGTCGCTTTAGTGATTACAAAGTTAGGGTATTCGAAAGATATTATACAAATATTGGGAAAAATTCCTTTTATTTCATATTATTTTAATTTTTAAAGAGGTTATAGAGATTTCACATAAATAATCTCTGCAATTTAATTTTTATATATTTTTTTAAAAGCAAATGTGTTATTTATATTTGAATGAAATTTAAAGTAAAGTAGCGATTCATCCATAATGACATCTCTTTCGTGCCTTCTAATATTACCATAATCATAATTATTTGTTGCGAGCTCCGGACTACAAGGTTGATGCATAAAAACCATTCAACCAAACTCTCGGAGCTAGTATCAAGTCATTATTGATGTATGTAGACTGGCGTTGTCTTGATGAAGTACAATTCCCTCCTGTTGGCCAAAGCTGGGCACTTCTTTCAGGCTGTAAAATTGCTGACTCCGAATTACAAGTTGGGCCGTAGGGAAGCAGCTTATGTTGGATGATTTCTTGCCAATCCCACCGAAGACACAACAAAACCGTCAATCTTGAAAACCTCCTGTGTCGGCTCACTTGGACCATAGTCGCTTTCATTTTACGTCACCATTTTTTTTATAACTATTTCGTTTTTTTTTACAATTCGGCAGTGATTTGAAAATTCTGTCAGATAGGTTTTTTTTCTCGATAACTCATGTGGCACCCATACTTCGAGCTTCATTGTGCATCCAGCCTTTTTCAAGTGGTTCCTAACTGGTTTTTGTGCAATATTTTGGTACCGGATAATTGAAACAGTGCTCGCAAGACGGCCAGACTAGAAGATATCCATAATTTTATCCTCATTTTCCAAAATTGTCCTTTCACACCATAGAGCAGCTTTTACATCAAAATTACCAGAACGAAATCAACGAAAATACAGTTGTGCATGATGGACTGTGACAATGTCAGGATCACAAGTAGTATTCACGTTTTGAGTTGTCTGACTTGCATTTTCACCTTTATCGAAGAAAAATTTTAGAATATAGCGTATTTAGTCATTACTAGTGTCCATCTTTGACATCCGCTCAAGCACAACTGAGATAAGCGGTCAACACTTCTACAGTTGTCATTTTTAGTACAAAATATCATCTTACTAATGCCATCTAGCGTAATTCAATCGTCCATATATTGTAGAATGCCAGATACAGATCACTAAAGCGATATACTGTAAAAAAATGGTTTACTTTTTACTAGACTTAGTAAATATCTTAGTATATCGACTCTTGCGTAGCTTAAATTATACCAATCGTACTATTCGTCTTAAATTCTTAACTATTTTTTTCGAAAATAAGTATGAAAACACTCCTTATCACTTCTTCTAAGCATTCAAAATTATACTCTGAAGGGTAGACACTCCCTGCTGACGTACGACCGAAGTTTTTGTTGGCCACCAGGAAGATATATCATAGTGTGGTCTAGTTGTTAGTACTGCAAACACATGAACATCCACCAAGTAGAATGGTCTGCTAATCAAATAACCACTGTCGAGTATAACGAGCAATTAATATGTTAAATGTTATGTGCAATGATTAAAAATATTTTCATATTTTGTCTGTACTTGGCTTAGAGATATTTGTTTGTTCTGCTAACCATTTCATGTAACTATAAAATATTCGCGCTAGATGAGTACAGTAAAATTACGAGGCAAATCGATTAACTATGGTATGTCGGACTGTCCGCCCGTCCGGTGTTAAGATATCTTGACCAAACTTGGTGAACGCATTTCTTGGGTCACAAGTACGAACGATTTGCAAACAAAATCAAGTTTACGTCTCCTATTTAACGACAAATTCGAATAGACTGAAATCGAGTTAATTCAATAAATAATTAGCTGTTAAAGTCATATTTTAAAAAAATGAGGGGCGGAACGAATATTCTGGTGGGCGTGACATATATATATACACATATTTCTGTTTTTTTTTTTTATTCGATTGGTTGATTTAGATTCGAATATTCACCGAAAAAACTATAAGATTAAGTTTTAATGAGTATGATATCTACAGTGTGCTTCAAAGATATTTACAAACAAATTTATATATGTCCCTTATATGAGTGCACTTTACTTCTTTCTTGATCAATGATAGATTTGTGCTTATCTAGAGGCTGAAAACAGAGTAGAGCAGCTCAAGTCGAGCAGAAAAGAGTAGCTATCAAAATAAAATAATAGAGCGATTCAGAGCAACTCGGAGCAAAAAACTCAAAAAACAAATTTCAAAAACGAATGTTTGATATTTTTACGTATATTGTAAGCAAAATATAAACTTTTATGAATTTATTTTATGTGTAAATTTGTTAACATAATAGATAATTTTTATTTCCACTTAAATTGAAGTTATTTGCTGTGTCGCGTAAACATTTCTTAGTCACACTCTGTTTTGTAATCGCGTCTTGCAAAAAATATTAGTATTTGCTCTAAGTGGCTCTACCAAAAATATAAGAGCAGAAATCATGTTTTGAGTTGCCCGCCTTCTGCTTAGACTTTCAGCAGACTCATGGTAAAGTAAGAGCAAACAAGTTTTCATTAAAGACCATTTTTTAAAATATAATTACCTTGTATCTGAGTGTAAACAAAAAAAAAAAATATAGTTTCGTAGCACAGAAGTGAGCGTCTAAAAAAAAAAAAAAAATAAAATTAAAGGTGCCTGGCCTCGGTGATTTGGTCGTTTGAGGATATCTGAAATAAAAATATCAAAAATATTATTGTTATGTTAACTTGCCATTAAGTTGGAACTAGGATTAAAAAAACTCGCTGAGAAATATAAAATTGTTGACTTCGAAAAACTTAACATTTCTTTAGTAGAAATTGGGTTGTAAAATGGAAAGATATTGATCAGCAGAATTTAAATTTCAGCTCAGTCGGTTGGATAGAAAATGTTTTATCATTCGAGCTGATCGTAAGAGCTTTGTTTCGAGAAAAATGCGTATGCAGTTTCAACAACAGATTTTCAGCTACTACTACAAGACATTCACATATAAGTACTATAACTTCGTCAATGTTTCGATTTTCGTTCCAAAATTTGAATAGTGTATATATTGTATATATATCTTAGTACTAAGTTATTATACTACCATATTAAGACACCGCTTGCCAGCGAGAAGAATATAGTATGAATAGTAAATGGACGGCCTTGTTTTTATTAGGTTATCAAGTGCCTCTTTTGTTTTCGCAATATTTTTGTTTGTTTTTTGCAATGTGGAAATCAAAAACTCTGAAAAATTCCAATATTAAATTTCGTCCACCCTAATGCATACAGTACACATATACGTAAGCTTATAAAGCAATTTAAGCGCGCATACAATCAAGCGAATGAGCATCGTGCAATACAGCAGCTATTAACATAATTGAGGCGATAATCGCGTACCGACAAAAGAAAAATCGACAGAGCGCTGGTAAGGTGGTGTTGGCACGATGTGGTGAGTAGAGAGTGATGTTGCAGTCTACTAATCGATTGCTCGTTGCAGTGGTGTTTATGGTATACTGCAATGACTGGCTCCGCTTGTGCACGCTGGGCTGTGCGATAAGCCACAAATGGCTGGCTGTGCGCCACAATGTATGCTACAAAAATTTGCAATTAACTGAAAATCGCTTGCCATCGTTGTGCCGCAGCGCTTTATTTGCAATTCTGTCAATTTTCCATTTTTAATACAAAGCCAAACATAACAGCTCTATGCTCAATCGCAGCTCATCAATCGATTTCAAATTCTCGAATAACGGTTTTAAAACATATATCTGCGTATGCCGTATACACCTTTGTGTGTACGTAACGCCCACATGTGCGTGTTAAAGCACCGAATCGATTCCTGCAATTTGCAACAATTTTAATGCGACATACAGCCAATTATCGCGAATGTTCAAATACCAGCGCCAATTGTGGAAAAAATGGTGCTAGAGTAAGGCCAAACACACAAATCCGCAAAATGTACATATCAACACGATATCAGTTGCCCGTCGCCATCGCCATCGCTATGGTAAGCTACGTGTATGCACATTGCGTTTTCATATACATAAATGTATATACATGAGTGTGTGTATTTCATGATGAACACTGTCTAGTTAGCAGCGCAGTATTCAGTTGGACAGCGGTGAATGATGACGAAATGATGGTTGACTGAATTCATTTGCTAATTGCAAAAGTTATGCACAGCCAGTGCTTTCCGCCTTCACCAAACTGTCATTTGCCATCCGCCATACATCCCATCTGCCTTCAGTAGTCCGCTGTTAACTCAACAAATACGCGCGTCAATTTGTATGCTTTTCATAAATATTACTGGTTCGTCATGCAAGTATTCATGCAACTACTGAAGTTCGTGGTTGGTGTTGGCGCTGCATCCGTTGCATTCAATTTCAATCCGAATTTAGATGTAGAGGTCGACGAAAATGTTGAATTGTAATTGGACACAGTGTAACTGAGCTGAGCTGAGTTCTGATAGATGAAAAGAGTAATTATCAACAATTTTATGATATCATTCGATTTTCCAGTAAGATCATTTCTTCTAAAAATTAATTGATCTACCGATAATTATATTAAGTCCAGAGATCGCCCAACACATAAAGTATGTTGTACGGGAGATGGGCTAGCCCTTTTTGCTGGTACTTTAGCCTCTCTTAGGAATAACATACATATCAAGTTAAGTTGAAATCTGTTGACTAATGTCCTAGATATTCAATTTTGAGTCAGGCCTTATTCCTACTAGACAATGGGAATTATATGCACAAATATTATAAAATTATGCATTTTGCGCATTGGTATATACTAACTAAACAATATGTCCATGCGACAAAAACCTGTGTCGGCTACTACTAATATATAAATATATTATATAATAAATATATGTACATATATATACCCTTGAATAGGCGAAAAGTAAATATATTTACAAATGTTGAAATTATTTATTATAATATCAGACAAGAAAGAAGAGCTGTCTTCGGCCATGTGCAAGTCTGTTTACCTTTCATGACTATTTCTGGTTGTGTGGGAGCATGATATGATATTTTGCGGTGTCAGCGTTTATTTTGTATGTACGTCAGTTCAGTCTTCTTGGGCGGACTTTAGACAAAAAATCTTCAATCTGAAATCAGTCTTATTGTGCCATAATCCGATCTGACCGGTATGGATAAATTAAAGATACCAGCGCCGTATGTGTACCAACTTTGGCTTAAATTGGGACATGGTTGTGGATCAATGGATCACATCACTTCTGGAACTTACATAACCCGAACCAAAGTGGGTTTATTATACATGTAATGTGAACTTACAAGCAAAGAAGAACGGAGTATAATCTTGCAATGATTTTCACAGCACTGAGTACTTACTTCAAAACTTTGCAACGAGTGACACATTCCTTGCAATAGTCGATAACCGTGTAATTAAATTTTCAACCTGAAGAAAATATACACGGATTCATACAACTGTCTGCCAAAATTCTACCAAAACATTTCTAGAGTTTTGTTATAATAGCAAAGCGGATCACAAATAAAATATAAAATCTATTTTCTTTTCTTAAATAAAATTACCGCCTTATAACCGTTAAGGCGATTTTCGGCCGGACTCCTCCTTCAATTTGTTGGAGCTGCAATTTATTCTGAGCCGCCTCCGTAGGGCCGATGAATTTGTTCATGTCAAAAATACACTCGGAGGACTGGTCACGCCCTGCCGTCCATAGCTCTAATATTTTAAATATTAAAATAAATTTTAATTAAGAATTTCGATACTTGCTCTGATAATTTACAAATATTAGTAATCAAAGTAAATTTGTCAGCTAAAATTAATGCACGCTTATATCAAGAATAAATAAAAAAAATTATATGAAAATATTAAAAAAAATTAATTGGGAGTTATAAAAATCTGAAAAAGCAATATAGAGGTTCTACGCTAAAATCAAGAAAGAATTTTTTTCCAATTTTCTATGTGACTATTTTTAGGCAATAAAAAATGCTTTCAAGATCGTGCTGCTTTCATGATCAAACGTAAAGAAGTGTACACTACGGGTTTTAACTACCTAAGTTTTCGTCGGTTAAAAATATATTGTTTATATAAAAAAATGTTAAAATTTTACAGCGAAACTCTTCATATATATTTATATACACACTTCCCCCTTTTATGGTGTCCTCGTGACACTGTGCAATGACGACATTTCTCACATGCAAACATAGTAAAAACACCGTAAATAATTTTTTTTTTTGCCCACCGAAATAAACTTTTCAATTCAGATTTTGTTAGTGACCATTTTTAACTATCTTTGTTGCTATAATTACGGTATGCAGTTTTGCACAACCGTTATTGCGGTTGTAACTCTTTCTGACACTTTGGTTGATGGCATCAGTTTGTGTTTACAACATCAACTTAGATGCAGCTGAAGGCGTTTGGTGACAGCCATAAAGACTTACAAAAGTTGTGTGGTTGTTTTTGCCCTTTGCTGCATCGTAAATTATTGATGAATGTGATTGTGGTCAGCAATATTAAAAAATTGTGACGTAACAAAAATTGCAATTTTCCATAATAATACTAATTTGATTTGGAAATAAATGCCTTTCTATACAAAAAAAAAAAAGTTTTCTTAATACCAGATGAAAGCAGTTAGTACTTATTTTTTTCAATTTTTAAAATAACAAAAAAATTTTTGAAACTTTATTTCATTAAGAATTTTTTCTTTTCCTTTAAAGACAAAAATAATTTACTTTTTTTAGACATATTTATTTTGCATAGGAAAATTATGAAGCCTCAAATATAATATTATATAAAAAAAATTTATATGTACAATTTAAACAACTGTTCTCATGTTACTCAACAGAAAGTTTTAATTTAAGCTTAAATATTTTGCTTGCTTCCTTGAATCGATATTTTTATTTAGTATTAGTAATTATAACAAATATTTCCAATCACTGGTCACGAGGTGTGTCCAAAGGAAAAGGTGAGCTTTGAATTATTTTGAAATGTACCAGCGCTTTTTCCAATTCTCGAAGCACTTTTAAATGCACTTTCCGATATGTCCATGGCAAAACTATTTGCTTTCATTGGGAATAAGAAAAAGTCGCAGGGAGCCAAATCTGGTGAATACGGTGGTTGAGGCATGATTAGGGTTTTATTTTTGGTCAAAAAATCACGAATGAGTATTGATTTGCGAACTGGTGCATTAGGCAGAATTCACGATTCGATTTTATACAATTCCGATCATTTGAGCCGTATTGCTTCACGCAAACGTTCCATAACTTCCTTGTAGCATTCTTTATTAAATGTACGATCTTTTGGAAGGAACTAATGATCCACCACAACTATGTAATAAAAAAAAATTACATTTCCTTTGAACACACCCCGAAAATAACTAAGCAGTATAAACTTTGAGTACTGCCATTCGGAAGGCTCGGGTTCAAATCCCAATGCCAAAAACATCCAAAAGTTACGGAAAATTAATTTAAATAAAAAATTAAGTTAAATTTTCGCCCCTCGGCAAGGAATGTCCACCCCTCTGAGTGTATTTCGGATATGAAAAGGCTCCTCGTAAAAAAATCATCAGCCGTTCGGAGGCGGCTTAGTATAAATTATAGGTCTCTCCATTTGTTGGAAAAACATCAAGACGCAAAATCACAAATTGGGGGGGGGGGGGGAGCTCGGCCGAAAAGAAGTTACAAAGTGCCAATTATATTTATATATATATAAACTTTTTATTTAACTAAGTTTTTATCCATTTTAATAAAATATAAAATTTTTAATTCTTGTTAATCATCTCTTCTCCTTTCAACATCTATAGCATGGGCGTACAGATACCTGCAACCTGGCAAGGTGTTGCCACACAAGCGCAAATCTCCCCCGCTCAACAATTGGCGACGGGTGTGCCTGGTGGTGCCATACCGCAAGCTGCCGGCGTGGTTGCCTATCCGATTCAGCAATTCCAAGTGAGCCCTCAGGTAGGTTCTGACGTTTGATCGTAATACAATAACAACAACAACGACAATTGTGGATTACCTTATTGTTTGTGTTGTTGTTATTCATATTCTAATAGTGCTCGTAATTATTACAGTTGCTAGTTGGAGTTGCGTATTCGAATCATTAAATGCATAATTCAATTTGTCTCATTTTAAAATGTTTGTATTTTTACTTTGCATGATTTGTTCTAATTTTAACTTCTTTAAGCATATGAATTCATTCAAAACTAATATTTCTAATACATGTTCCAATTTGTATAAATATTTGCGTCCGATAAACTCTGCCCTGTTCTAAAGTAGTTTATATTTTTTCGTAATTCTTATTAAAATCATACATTTTTAATTTATATTTATTAAAAGACCAAACCATTTATGTCAATGTATTTTACTAAATGTAAAAGGTATTAGTTGAAAATACTTTGATATGCAGGTTTTATATATTCTCTACTAGACCTTGGAAGTGAGCTACAATTCATTTGTACAAAAGTGTCAAACCAAAAAAAAAATTCGACTCAGAATCACTTAATTGATTAAGAATGACACTATAAATACCAAACAAGCTTTACTTCAGGAATATGAAATAATAACTTAACCCTTAACATCTAAACAACATCAATTGTATGCTGTTAAGAGTGGGAACAGTCATTCTTTTTGGCAGGAGTTATTTCATATTGTCCCATTGATTAAGGAATGAACTATTGTTGTTTAGATATTTCCTTTTTCCTTTTGTGGACTAGATTTGAATAATATGGTCAATGAAGACGCGCAACATGAGCACCGTTACTTCATTCCCTTTCCGAAATGCTTTATGTAAATGAAAATTTTTGGAATAAAAATTTATTGGCATGCATGTCTGGAAAAGATCACTGTACCTAATCACTAGATCCCACAGTTAAGCCATTCAGCAGACACACTTTGTTCACCTGTTCAAACTATGCTTCAGCGATCAGTTCGTTTGATTTAATTAGTTGGATTACTAGTTTACCCTTTTAGCTAAGGCAGAGAGCCAGACACTCGCATAGATAGTAATGTAGTGTTCAACCTTACCTAGTTTTGGAAGATGCTATTCCAGGTGTAGGGGTCACATCTATAAACTTACAAGAGTACTAAGTTGAAAGTGCACCAAGAACACTCTTCAAATCCTCACTGCGTTAGACAACATATACCATAAAGGCAATATAAGGTGAGAAGTACTCGATGTTGTCAGCTTCGCCGACCTAATTTCTGAAAAAATTAACTTGTGTAATTCGACTTCCTTTGTTTCACAGAAGTAATAGTCTTTGCAAACAAATTATTAAATTAAATTAAATTATGTAACCAAAAACACGGCTATACTTTTCCAAAGATTTTTGATGTGCTGAATCCGAAAAGTGCAAAAAACATATTTTTTTTTGCTATATTTGAAGTCATGTCACTTCTAGAAAATTTTTTTTTTTTATTATCTCTATTCCACCTGAAAGTACCACTTCTACTTTTCAAAAGCCATTTTGAATTTTTAAAAAATCTTTTTTTTATCGCGGAGAAATTGTCTCTTGAATTTACTGAGTTTGCCAAACTCTTCAATGTTCCGAAATTGAGTAGAACTAAATAAAACTTTGAAAATAGTGAGGAAAACAAGTAGCTTAATTGTTTTTCCTTAAAAAAATAATCTTCACCCCTAAAAGCTTGTTTTAATTGTTGATTTTTGCATGTTTTTAAAGTATTTAATTAAGTATTTGCAAATATTCTGAATCCCTGGAAATACTCACTTAAAGAAAGTTAATTAAACAAAATATATTAATCATACCACTATAGTGCACAATAAATTCATTTTAGCTTAAGTATTTATTACTTTTTTAAAATTAATTTAATGCCCATTTTATTATGATAGATTAACTCCTTTAATTATTGGTTAGCACAAAAAAAAAATAAATTTTATATTCATAAAAGCTTCAAAATATGCATTTTTAATGTCAACTTTTTGCAATAAAATTTTATTCATTACTATTTTTACCAAAACTTTTTCCTACTACTTTTTTACAATTTTTACTAACACCTCATATTATTTTTTAAGGTTTATCCTTTACTTTTGCAGGCACAGTAAACCCACATATAAGATAGCATACCATTCATTATGAAATGAAAACGTAGTTTAAGTAATATTGTTATAGTGATTGTAATAATTAATTCAACAAAACAAACAAAAAAAAAACAATTAAAAATAAAACAAAAAAAATGTACTTAGTGGTAGCTTTGAAAAAAAAAAACACTTAATAAATAATTACATATGTAAATACGAGCAGCATAAGTGAAGCACTTGAAAATATTAGTCAGTTTAGTGTACACAGCGAGAAGTAGTAAATTACAAGGATTAAAAAAAAAATGTTTTAATGTAGTAATTATACAAATTCTCAATATTTTGCTGCTGTAATAAGCAAAGTAGCATAAATAACCGTACATACGTGTATACATATACCTACAAACATAGCATGTATAGATGAATAAGAAAATCAAATGGCGGGTGGGAAGTTTGACAACAAGAAAACGTTTAATAGAAAATCGAAAGTGGAAAGTAAAAATATGTAATATTCTTGGGGAAAAAAATTGTGTAGTGAATGTAATTATTAGTTGCACATGATAGAAATCCAATGAATAGCGAAAGATATTGCAAATTGAGGAAACAAACAAAAAGAAAAAAAGGAGCACTATGTAACGGATAAAAGCAGCGACAACAGAAGATGCAGGGAAGGTGAAATTCTTACATATTTCCCACACCAACACAACGAAGAAGTCAGAGAGAGCTTATGCACTATATTGTGTATTTGTAGTAGGAATAATGCTAACGTATTTGTATTCTTGGCATAAATATATGTATACTATTATTAACACTAAAAGAATATGAATGTATGTATGTATAGAGCAAGTTTTTTTTAGAACCCCAACACGTTGCTAAATATACACATACAATCAAACAAAGGAAAACACACACATACACATACACGAATTGTATACTTGCATATGTAGTAGCACTAATATTGTTGGCTTCGAAAAAATAAAAATAAAAAAATAAAAATGATAAATCCACTTTTAGGCGCAGAAGCTCAATATCTCACTTGACCGTATAAATGCACGCATAAAGAAGACATATTCGATTTTTTTTTGACAAATAAAGTTAATATTTTAAAAAATTATAGACTAATAATTGAGAGGAGAATTAGCTTGAAAAAGCAGGTAGAGAAAGAAATAAAAAAAAAATTGGCTCGACACTCTTCAACACAAATATATGTATGCAAAAGCCAATTTCTAGCAGACAAATTTGCTATAATATTTGCAAAATAATGCCATTTGCAACGCAACTTAACATATACTCCTATATGATATTATTTCTAAACTAATATGAATATTGCACTAGTGCCTGTATAAATAAACAAAACAATTAATATTTAACAAAACAAAAAATCGGTACTTTGATATGACTACTAATTAGCATAAAAATTAAGAGAAAACTATAATACTATCAAGAAAAACAAAAATGGTTCATAAAAGAATGAATGTTACCAACTAAAAATGGAATTTTGAAATTGAAAAAAAATATAAAATTAATGAAAGCTGCATTTTTACTACAAAAAAAGTATATTGAAATGCTTAAACATACTGTAATTCTGCTTTCTGAATAGTAAATTTTCATGAAAAAATATTATTTCTATAATAAACTCACAATGACATTAAATTTTAAAACTAAACACTGTTAATACCCATTTTATAAATGATTTTTTTTTGTTTAATTTCTTAAGCTTTTTCTGAAGTAAATTTAATATATTTCACATTTTTAACTAACAAGCACCACAGTGTACAGCAGAACTACTCACTCAGTCAAATTGAAAAAACCACACACACACACACGCACACTAAATGGCAGGCTTAATAAAATTATGATTAATTTCATTTTTCCTCGTATGACGCACTCTCGCTAAGCCAACTAAAAATCATTTTAATAGATTTAAAAAGCCTTTTTGATTTAATTCCTTTTAAATTTCGTTTAACCCTAGCAACGCAGTATAAGCAGAGAGGGGGAGAATGGAGAGAGCGTATGAAAATTATGGTACATTCGTAGATGAAGCGAAGCACTTAACTAACCATTTGCTAATTAATTATTGCCCGTGAACCGCTGCTAGTATACGCATATGCACTTATAGGCAACCTTATGCAAGAGATACTCGATTCGATTCGTAAAAAAATACATAATCACATCTTCCTTGCGATTTTTTTGTTATTTTCAATAATTTTTCAATACGATGCCCTCCGAACTATCCATGGCCCGATATACATATATTGCAGCATAGCCATTCTTTAGCCTAAGCTCGACTAGAACTTTTAATCTTATTGGTAAACAAGCAAACTGACGTCATCTAAACGGAATTCAGCAAAGCATTAGGTTTAGATAGGTTTTTGCACACAATTCTCATCCATAAACTAGATCTTTTTTGGATTCCCACTAATATTTCTCCGATGTGTTTGCTCATATCTCGGTAATAGTTTTTCAATAAACTTTGTCTCAATTAAATAATATCTCATCAGGAGTTCCACAAAATAGCCATCTCGCCTAAATTATATTTTTCTTATACATAAATGTTATATCGTCCCACGAAAGACGTTTATTACAAACCGATCTAACCAATTTAGCTATTTGGTGTCTTAACAATGGCATGCCTTTCAATCTTTAGAAATGTAAGACGATGTACTTTTCGAGAAGACTTGTCAATCTTCCTCCTATACAATTATTAATTATATTCTAGAGCAAGTGTAAAACTTTATTGTCTTTTGAAGTTATGATGAACCCTAAGCTCAACTTCCATCATCACATCAATACCACAGTCTTAAAAGCAAAAATGATTTTGTCAAAAGAAATCCAAAAAAATTTAAATTCCCTTTTAATATACAATAACTAAAGCACTGTATTTTATATTAATTAATAATTGCCTGGACTTGGCTTCATATATCTACATAACTCAAGGACAATACAGAATGACTTTATATATATTCAAATTATTTTGTTTCCTAAATTTTTTTCCACCAGTCATATATTCCCATTTAATGTGTTTGTTCGTAACAAATGTGATTTTAATTGCTCATTTAGTTACTGAATTGTCAAAATTTGTTGTTCTAATTTAACCTTTGACATCGGAAAATGACATCGTCAGCACAGTCCATGGTTGTCCCTATTTTAAGCTTGGCTGAAATATTATACTAGTATCTCTCTGCTTAGCATGGTTTTTAATTTTTCAAAAATAAGTAATTCGTTTTTATCGATACATTGCAAAAGAATACGCTAAGCATTGTCAAGGTGATACGGTGCACGGTTGATATCTGCTGAAAATAAAAATAATAAAAAAGGATATTATTGTAAAACCAACATAGTTTGGGGATTTCGCTTCTGTGCATATAGAAATTAAATGAATTTAATTAAATTAAATAATAATGGCTGATTATTTTTCTTTGTAAAATTTTTGTTATTTGGCAGTGATTACATATTTACAGACTGTTGACATTTGCAGTGTGAAATAAAGTGTTATTAGAAATGTTAAATTCAATGTGATACATAGTTACATAACCTTTCCATAGAGTCATGAAAATCAGATCTTTCTGGTATGCTATTGAAATTGATTTTTAAATTTGTATACGTTTTAATCAAATGTGCTAACATTTCACTCATACTCACTACCACCCACGTATGTCTAATATTTTTTCCATATACATATGCTAATTTATTTAACAAATTGTATAATACAACAACTTCTTCCCACCCCACTCACTAGGAAATTTGCTGTCCGCAAAGTTTTTGTAATTATCTACACCCTCGATATAAAACTAGATCTGCTTTTACTTTAATTTTGCTTTTAAAATTAACATTTTCCCGTCAGCTCCAATGCAAAAAGCCACTGTATAATAATTACAGCTTTCAACATAAGAACGGATGTGTGGGTGTGAGTCTTTAATAAAGTTAAAGATATGAGTGTTTCAAAAACTAAATATTAAATAAATCGAAAAGTAATTAAGTTTCGCATACACACGAGCCGTCAGTCAGCAAAAAAAACATTTAATAATTTTATGAAAAAGAAAATACATTCCCAGTTTGTTTTTCTTAGTAAATTCGGTGTTTATTTTAATTGCAATTTCAAGTAAAATAAATATTATTTTCAAAGTACATATTTTCCCAAACCGTTTCGTTGAACTATAAAATTTTTTTAAACCAATTTGACTTTGCGTGTGCCAAACTTAATTGATTTTGCAAATATTTAACAAATTTTTGACAAACGCATATAGTTGTTTATTTAAATTTTTAATTATTCTATTTTTTCAGTTGCCAGAAGATGAATGGTTAGCAGCCAATTTAATATGTTAGTTATAGACGATATGAAAATGTTAGTACAACGTACATTCATACAACCAAAAAAAAAAAACACTTTGTATACAAAATCATTAAAAAAATGTATACTGAAATACTTATATTAAATGCAATATAATGAAAATAAATAAATGAAAGCGGTAAGAGCACTCAGTTATGGATATACATACACATGTATATTTAAATAAGCATGAATTTGGGTAAAAAAATTTTTAAAACTTATATGAAAAAAGACTCCGCCTTTTTTAAAAATATAATTAAAAAAATTCCTTTCCTGAGGATTAATTTTCATCACATTCATGTAATCGAATTATTACCTATGCCTTTTGCCATTTTTGGTTTAGCTTCATATTTCCAGCAGTGTGACAGTTTTGTAGTTTATCGATGAGGAACTTGGTTAAATGGTTTTTAGCGGCACAGCAGCCATTCTTTTACTAACAAGAGTATTTTGCAGAGACCAAAAAAAAAAATTAAATAATAATTATGGTGGATGCATCAAAACTTTGCAACCAAGCTCCCTCAAATTTGGCCTGGCCACCAAAGCTGTATGTGGGAAACACAATTTTTCTACTGTTTAATCCTAGATGCTTTAATTAGAAGACCTTGTTGTAAGCTAGAGCTGAAAGTTGACCTTTTCGGCAAGTTTTTGAAGCTCGATGTGGGCAATTTTTTTCTAATCCCACTATACACACCTTGTTTGCCATCAATTCAGGCTTTGATGTCGTTTGTCGAGGTTCACCGGTATTCGATCACGATTTTTTTCGTTTTTATTCTTCATATTTAATATATTTTCCACGGGCCGTAATAAAATTAATACCATATTCATGTGGCACTCAAAAATCGAGCTTCTTTGAATTTGTGGCCACTTTTAAATTTTAATTACTCCAAACTGCTGAGTGAGGAGCCCTAAAAAATGAGGTTTTTCAAACATTTTTCACGATTACACTTTTAGCTTTATTATTTTAAGCATTTGTACACATATTATGACGTCTTTGAGTAGTGGTTACCAATTTTTTTTTTCATAAAAATAACAGTATTTGAAGCTGCTACAGCAGATATCCAGGGACCCCTCCCAGAAAAGATGTTTTGCGAAAAGCATTGTATTTTTTAAGTGAATCATCTGAAATGAAAAAATCTAAAGTATTTCGTTGAAGTAATGAACTTGTATAATCTTGTGATTAATTGAAGGAATAAGGCAAAAAAAGTTTTTTTTTTTGACAAAATGACGGCTTCTTAAAAGAAAAAATTAATTTTTCTCCACAATATTGGTCTTGAATTGCGATTAAGTACTAGAAAATATTGTTCAGATTCCCGAGTAAAAATTTGAGACTAATCGGCTCAGTCGTTCCCGAGAAGTCTTGGTCACAGACTTGAAAAATATAGTTGTGAGAAAAATGAAGTTAAAGTTTGAAAAGCCGCTTTCAAATGCTTTGACTCGTCGTTACAGATATGCGCGTAACTTCCAAAAGAACAGTCGTATCAACTTAAATTCAGAGTATTTATTAGAATAGATGTACATTACGAAAACGAAATAAAATAATCGACTTTTTGAAAATTCCAGCTAGATTCTTAACTAAAGCCTGGGCTATCATCTGATCGCCTTGCATACTGACATTGCTTCATTGGTTGCATAATATCAACAGTTTTTTAAGTGCATCTTTGATTTCAAAACTTTCGAAGTGCAAGCGAGCAAACCATTCCCGAATCCGCCGTTCCCATACAGCATTCTCGTCGTAAACCACACAAACCACGTTTTTGCAGCGCTCTTACATTTTGTAGAGTAAAAAAGCAACACATGTATAAGGTGTTTCTTCGGAAGTCTCACACCTTTCTAATAAAAACATTTTTTTCACACGAACCACGATGCACAGAACTGTCTTTTTTAATTAGCAATATTTCAAATTTTAAATTTTGTACACTTGTTAAAAGGACAATTGAACGGTTGCTTATATTCAATTCAGAGATTCAAGCGTATATTCTTTAAATATTTTTTGAAAACTTATTAATTAACTCTAAATTTAGATAGAGTGGGGTAAGCTAAATTTAAATTTCAAAATTCTACCCTTCACTTATAATTTTTTGTTATTTATCTGAAACAGAAAAGACGAAATTTTTTAAGATTATTCAAACAGCAGCATTTATATGTATTCCGTAAGGTCCATTGAGAGTAGTCAGGTTATTTAAGTAATTATTTGCTTATGGATTTCCTCAATAATACTTCTAAGGTATGTAGTTCTCCATATACTGACAAGTGCTTCACAGTTTTTTTTTTACGACTGTTACGACGTTTCTATTTTAACAAGACGCGTAACAACCAAATTTCTCCATACAAATTTCCGCACGAGTTTGAGCAATTCGAGCGTTTTCGAGCATTTTGAATAAAAATATTTGACTTTTTTCTCAGAACTTTTTTCTATAATTTTCAGTTTTGTTATGCAAAACTCATTGGAATACTAAAGAAATTTTGTTTAGAAAAAATTCAAGTCAGACATTTTTCAAACTGTCATTTGAGCAGTTGAGCATCAAGCGAGTATCGAGCTGCTCGCACTGCTCGATATCCGGGCATCTACAGCTCTACTACATACATATGTATATGTTGAAACTTATTTAGAGCAGATATACATATATTTATATACTTGCTAATAGAAGCATGGAATGAAGGTTAAGTTATATTTATATTGATGTTTCAAAACAGATGTATAACCTGTCATGGACATTTACATAAATATATATATTTATATATAAAAAGTGTATGTGTACGTATATACAGTTATTAGGTATCAATTAAATTACATAGCTGAATGTAAAAAAAAACAAAAAATGCTAAAAAAAAATCAATAAAAAATAATAAATAAATTTAATAACGAAATAGTTGATATGTAACTACGTAGTGAGTGTATATAGTAAATGGAAACAAATACATACTTATATAATATTATATATTACCTACAATATACGTGTAACTGCATATACATACATATATATGTATAACACAACTTCAAGGTACTTATGATGAATATTTATATACCTACATATATACCCACACACATACCTACAACAGGGCATATATGTATATGAATGTTTGTAGCTGCAAAAGATTAGAGATTAAAACACATAAACTGTAGAAGTACTTAAAAACACATACATATGTACATTTAAATGTAGCACAAGCTAGCAAAATTGAACAATTGCATTACATACCTATGTACATATACCATATGTATGTTAATGTAAGGGGGGGGAGGAAATATGGCTCATTAAAGTGAGTTGTAAATACCAGATTACTCGCTGTACTTGTAGTGAACATCATTTACAGCAAATCAAAGCAGAGAACTAAATATGTACAAGAGGCTGTTCAATGATTTTACAAATATGATAGTCTACAAACATATAAAATACACACATACAAAATATATGTATACAACACATACCGTAATATATGTATGTACAAGTATAATGCGCATAAATATATATGCATATGCATACATACATACTCGTATGTAAAAAAAAGCTGCGCATACATATACACACACATCCACGTGCTATTGGACGATACGTGCAGCAGTCTGCCAAAAACAAATATAAAAAAATGGGAAAATTAGTATAAATAAAGTTACACATAAGAAGGCATTGTTTTGTTGCGAATATACAAAAAAAAAACCTAATGATATTTAATTTTTATATTTATGTATGTGCATACAATATGCATTAAACGATATTTGGCTATTTGGCGTTCGAAAAGGTGAACAACTAACTGTTATGTAACGCCATAAATTATTGAAGTATGTGAAATTTGAGAAAATTTTTGTTAAATAATTTTTATGAATTTTGCCATGCGGCAAAAAAAAAAACAAGAAAATGGTTAAAAAATTAAAAACAAAATACACGCAGAAATTTGCGCAAAAAAAAAAAAATAAAAAATATATTTAAATCAAAAATATTATAAAAACATATGTAATAATATGAAAAACTTAACTAACTTTACTAGTAAGTAAAGGTCATGGTGGTAGTTGTACAAGTGCGTAGAGCAGAATGAGAATACGTCAACACAAACCATATAAATTAAATAATTATAAAAGAAGAAAATACATATAAATAAAAGGATATATCAAAAAAGAAAAAATAAAAATAAAAAAAAAATTGTAGAATTAAACAAGCAGCAAGACAACGTAAACTAAGTAGAGAACTACCGTGGAAATAATATTCAAAAATTTTGAATTGTAAGCAAAGCAGAATTAAAAAAACGAAAACGCATTAAAAATTGTTTGTTAAAGTTTGCGCTACATATCAGTAAAAAGAAATACTAAATACTACATAAATATATATATATATAAATAGCCATATGTGTATATACATATTAAATGTGAAGAAAAAAAAAGACAGCATGAATTAAAATATAATAATATTCAAAATTAAAACTAAGGAGTACTCCACGATGGATTGGTGGAAATTAAAAAAAAAATATTACTTAAATAACATACAAGTAATGAAATGAATAAACCAATGACAAAGAAAAATATAATTATTAAAAAATAATATACACAAAAAAATATATACAAAGTTAGCAATGAATAAATGGTAAAAATTGTAGGACACAATGCATATATTGTGCTACGGTAGATAATTTAACCATTATATATATACATGCATGAATATACATCATATGCAAAAATACATATTTACTTTTGAATAAGTATGCATATTTCAGCGCATATGCTAATGTATGTAATTACAAAATCAATGAAAAATAAAGATAATATCTTAGCGAAAATATAACAAATAAATTTATACAAAAATCAGGTTCCATAAATATGTATCGTCTGAATACATCTGCCGACAAAAATTAGAACAAAAGATAAACTACTGCAAAAAAAAACATAAGTTGAGAGTATTGATTAATTTAAAATAGAAAGACATAACTTTTTTATTTAGGATACTCAACAGTATACATTTATATTTATTTTTCATGCCATTATCACTTTTTCATAACTTTGTTCAGTTCCAAAGCTTTGAGAATACCTTAAAAATTTATGCAGGAGATGCAATATGTTCTCCAAACTCTTGGAGAAACTTGTCTTTAAGAGCTTTTAATTAATATTTATTTAAACTAAAAAATTCACAAATAGTTTATTATTTATAATTTCAGTCTTCCGTTAAAGTAAATGTTTAATTTGTTAATTAAACTTTATTTTTAATCAAGGCAACAAAGTGTATGCTAATTAAAATTCGCTGGGCACGCTGCTCTGCAAGAGGATATGTGAAATTACAAAAATAAAATTAACTTAACACAATGAAATTGTTAATGTTGAAACCGCACAAACCAATTCTTAACGTTAATATTAAATTGGTTGCTTGCTATGATATTAACAGCGCACTTCAATGTTAACGTTTAACATTATCTGTTAACGATTTAACATTAACGAGACTATTTCGCTTCAGGTTAAAGCGAAATAATATTTTTTTGATAACTGCCTTAACGAATGGTTTAATAAAATTCGAATTTTTTTTTTGTTTTTTTTTTTTTTTTAATGTGAAATGTTTTGTTACAATGCTTGAAGGGCCAAACTCAGGTAATTACTATCACGTGAATAGTTAATTTGCTCGAATTTTCGATATCTTAGTAATAAAAAATTGGTAAATTTTTATCTTAATTCCCGATGAAAATTTGGTTATTGAACTGCATCCTTGAGTGCAGGTTAAGTTGTTCTAAATCTCATTTGAGTAGCACACAATAACTCAACCACTGCAGGATTGGACTTTAATTCCCAAATGCTAGCACACAAAAGGATATAATTAAGCTTTCTTCGTTTTTTTCATTTAGACTATTTTAGACTATTATTCTCTTGTAAATTTATTACGCTTATACCATATAATTATTAATAAGATTTATTTGTATCTCGTTAATACGGGAGTGTATTTATACTTTGTAATTTGAGGATTTTGACTTTTTAACTGAAGACAACGAATCGTGCTTTCCCCATAAACACTAAAGTGCTGGAAAACACTTTCATAGGAAATCGAAAACCTTTTTAATTTCAATTTTTTGCCATTTATTTTTCAAACGAGCTTTCATTTGCGCATTTTCCATTTCCCTTTTACCAAAGTTTGCCCAAGCCGTGGAAGTTCTAATCAATACTTTCTACTCACTTGCATTTGGCCTGATATAAGTTATCTTAAAAGACAGCGTTGCTTACTTAACTATAAATTTAACATTTAGTATACTTGTTTTTTAAATATTTAACATTATTTTATTTGTTTAACACAACTTTTCAAACAAAAACAATAATACCCAAATATTGGCTTTTAACTAACGTTCCTTTAGCGTAAACACACACGTTAACTGAAAGTGTTCCATAATTAACTAAAGTACTATCGACTATACTACTCCAAAGTACTGCATAAAAATATATATTTATTAACTCGTACATATTTATGCATATTTGTTAAGCTTTTAGTTAATTAATTACATAATCTTAGTAAACATACTGAGTATTGGATTAGTTTTTCATTTTAACATTTTTTTTTCCTAAATAAATATTTATGCAGGTATACCTACGAAAAAGTAATCATAACCATATTTGTATATATATGGAATAATATTCACACAACCAATTACATACATGCAAAAAGTAAGTAAAATAGTTACATATACCTATAATATATGGTAGCCGTAGCAGTAATATAAGTCCCGATAAACGGCGAAGTGAGAGAAGAAAGAGAAAAATAAATTATTTTAAGTACTTTAGTCAATTTAGTAAGATTTGAAAGGTAGAAATGCTAGTGTAATTGAATAGCCGAGTAGCTTAGAAGTGATAAAATAGTAGTGAACAGAAAAGTGGTAGGTTGTTGAGCAAATATCTCTGTATGTATGGATTTAGGAAAATGGACGATATAAGAGAGAAATTTCTGAAGGCTAACAAAAGTTACAAAATACAAATATGAAAACCAAACCAATCATATATGAGTATTAAATGCAATAGTTTTAGCAGAAAAACAGCAAAACAGTAAACAAAGAAAAAAAAACAAAAATACTAGAACAACAACTGTAACAAATATAAATGAATATACAAATATTAATAAAATAAAAATTTAAATTAAATGCATATACATTTAAATATATATACACATATACATACTTATATGTATAAACAAGTAAATTTAAGTGGGATTAGTAAGAAACGATAGAAAAACCAAAAAAAAATATAATAACAGTATAACAGCCACAACAACCGAAAACAAACACACATTAGCAATATTTGATACGCAACTAAATACATACGTACACATATAAATACATATATATAAAAATGTAGAATATACTAATCAACATATGTATTATGTATTGTGAAAACAACAAGAAATAGCCACACAACTACATATAAAATAGCAACATTATCAAATGTAAATCCAAGAAAAGTATATTTGCAGAAGAATTTGGTTACCGATAAAATTGTAAAACTGAAAAATGGCAAATAGACAAAGAAAATATTCAAACATCTTTACTTATCTAAAGCCAATATCACATAAATTATTAGTTTATAGCAAGAAATATGCAACAGCAAATCAAAAGAGCTATCAAAAATATTAATGAAACCATACAATAGAAAACGAGTTGTGTCTGATAAAATGTGCGGGAAATAATTTAAGCTGTCATCAGTTTAGATTTTTTTTTTTATATTTCTAATTCTTAACAAAAAAGGGAAAGTTATATTAAAAACTCTTACGGAAGCTTAGAAGTATGTATAAAAATGTTTATTTGCATTTTACTCTGTGAAGGCACATTATTTAAAAGTTAAAGCCTTAGATGCCCAACGTATTTCGTTTCGTTAACAAGAGAAATGAGCTCAACTAAATGAAATCGTTTCGTTTCAGCATCCAGTTATCGAAACGAAAGGAAATCGTTAACGTTGAAACCGCAAAAACTAATCGGTTACGATAATTTTAAAATGGCTACCTGCTATGTCACTAACAGCACGTTCCCGTATCAACGTTTAACATTATCAGTTAACAATTTAACATTAACGACAGCTTTTCGTGTCAAGTAAAAACGAAAAGAAATTTGTTTTGATAACTGCGTTAACGGTAAAATTTTCACATGTTTCAACCGATAGAAATTTTTTGATTAAAGTAGAATTGATGGTTACCATGCAGCCTCGGTTAGAGATTATTAAGTAAATGAAAAAATGTGTAAAAGCTTTGAGCCCATTTTGGGAAGAAAACAATTTCTTTTTATTTTTCTTAAACAAATTTGAATTTTATTACTTAAAGCTTAATTCAAACGGTAAACCCATTCCAACGGCGTTTAAATTCTGCCTCAAAAAAAATCTGTGAAAGCAAACACCTTCACACCGAAAGCTTGTGCGGAGCATAATCAAATTATCTGTGAAGCAATTTTAGAATGAAAAAAGTAGAAACATACATACATTCATATGTACATATACATACATATATTTTTCTCAAAAAAAATTTCTTTAAATGTAAGATTTTGAAACCGATAAAACTCTTTCGAAAAGTTCCATGAATTGTCATTTTTCAAAAGTGAAAAATAAATATTTACTTGAAAAGTACTATTTTTGAAACATAGGAGTTTAAAAATTAAAGGTTTTAGTGCAAGCTATATATGCGCTGTAGCGTTCAATGCCTTCCCAAAGACGTTGCTAAAGCATATTATTTAACACAACAAGTTTGTGCGAGAAAACTTAGCGAAAGTTTCCAATTTATTAATTTAAAATTTTACTGGAAAATTTAAAGTTATCAACGAAAGCGCTAATAAACTTTAAAGAAGAAAAGATTACACTATATTATTTTTTGAATGTAATTTTATATTATTTATTCTCAAAATATATGACATCATTTAAAAGTTTCATAAAAGCTGCTATACTAAAATTCGGTATCAAAAACATTACAAAAGCGCACTTTTGAAAAGTAAAAGCTTGACAGAGAATTTTTAATACAATACATACATTTGATTGTGGATTGTTCTGGAAAAGATTTACTAAGTTGTGCTACTACTTTTTTTTATTTTAATTTTAAATTCAGGGCGGTATTAAGACTACTAGACAAAAGAAAAATGCAGACGCAGAAAATATAATTTTTCCGCATATTTTATTGACACAATAGATATCGAAATGAAAACCAAAATTAAAATATTAGTGTTATTATACGTCAGTCATTTGCTAATTTAACAAAAGCAAAAACAGAGTAGACAAAATCGCTCAAAAGTATAAAAATCAAAAAAAAAAAATCAAAAAACAGCCATTGCAAATATTGAAATCAAAATGATGAGCAGTCAACCAAAATTAAGCAGAATTAGTAGGCAAACAATGAAATATATAAATGTTTAACAATAATGGAATACATTTATAAATACGTAGATATGTAAATGCAGTTTGCAGAAGAGAGTGTGAAGCAGAAAATGTATACAAAAATGAATTTATATTTAATTTTAGTATTTTTTGTATTTATACATATTTCTAAATAAAAACTTAGAAGAATTGATGCTGCACTTGTCGTTCTCATGTAAAAAGTTTAAATTTATTTGAAATTAATTCCTATTAATTTCATCGTTACTCCACGAAACTCGTTTTGACAACAGCTGAAAAATCCACAAATTCTTTTTATAAGCTTTTCTGAAAGCTTCTGCACACTTAAGCCAATACGTATGCGTACGTATACAAAAAAAAATGGCCAAGGAGTTCACTAAACTGCATTGAATAATACGTAACCTACACGTACATACAGAAATAGCAGAAAAATATTAAATATAGACAATTAAAAAAGAATTAACGCAGTGTTGACACCATAGCATAACACAATAGACATAAACATAACTATATATAGAGAGGAAGCAACAAATAACTGGGAAATATATATTAAAATATTAGTGGAATATATGTAGTAATTATAGTAAATAACAGAAAAGGTAAAAAATCGTTAGAAAGTAGTAGAATATTGACTGCAGTATTGCAAATATTTTGTAGGCATTTAAGAACTGGTTGGGCTTTTAACCATAAGATGCATAATAAATAAATACTATATAAAATAAAAAAAGCGTAAACTAAGCAACCAAACCAAATGCAAGTAAGGCCTGAGAAGCAAATAACTCTAAATGAAAACAAACAAAAAAAAATAATGAATAATAATTTTTAATTGTTCAGTCAAAATGAAATGATTTATAAAGGCACAGACACATGTGAAAGCTAAATATTAAAAAAGAAAAATTAATAACAAAATATACAACTACATACATATTATTTATACAATTGGTTAACATTAAATTGAAGTAAATTTTAATTTTTACAAAAAAAAAAGAAAAGTAGAATGTAAATCGGTAAATTAGAAAACATTTTGTTACAACCATTTTTGGTGACCACCCAAAAGCATACTACTAAATTTACAAAATTAAATTTCAAATACACAACATATGGTAATAGAAATATTAAAAGGCATTAGGCATAAAATATATACCTACATAGAAAAATAATAAACAGATATTATTCTGTTTGTGAAGAAGAAAATGTTAGTGTTTTTTAGCAAGCAGTTGCTTCAGTGCAGCAATTTCAAACACATACATACATACATACATAAGTACATATACTATATACACGAAATGGCACACTTATACAAATACATGCATAAACAGAAGCGTTATAAGCAATTAAAATTACAGAAACATAAAACTGCAAACAGGCATATTTGAATGTATGTAAGTACACTGTTTAAATGCTGCGTACTGTTGGCGCATCCATACACATGCAAAAATAAACTGAGCATATATGTTTAATCAAATAAATTATCAAAAGCAAAAACACTGCAAACATCAAACATGTTGACGCAGTCGAGGCGTATATTATTATGTATTACTGTAAGTCAAAACCATATAAAACAAAAAATGCAACTGAAACAAAAATTAACAAAAAAACCAAAAAAAGTAAAGTCAAACAAACAATTGACATACAAAGTAAATATATATATTATATATATACATATAAATTAAATATTGACATGAAGAAAATAAAAAGCAAACCAAAAAAATTTTGTAAAATAAAAAATACACTTGAATCTCTTTTATTCTACTGTCAAAGTCATTAAGGTAAGCAAGAAGTTACAAGGGGAGGTATGTATATACACAGTGTACGACAAAAGAAAAGCATAAAATCCTACCAGTCTGCCATAGAACGAACTAAACTAAACACACTATTGTTAAAGAAATTGTTACAGAAATTCAAATGTTTTTTATTTAATGTAAAGTACAATCGATACAATTAAGTTCTGAATATCACATCATTCAAATGGCTTCCACGACTTCTTCTGCAGGTACGAATTCGATGAACCCAATTTTTGAGCACTTTTTCCACTAAATCAAGTCGTATATCATCAATAGCACGTACAATATTGACTTCTAAAGCTTGAAGAGAGTATGTTTATTGCTAAAGACGAATGACTTCAAATAACATCAAAAGAAGTAGTCTAATGATTTTAAATTACAACTGCTTGGAGGCCATTCAATGTCACATTTTCTTGAAATAATCGAATCGCCTTTCGCGTAATAATTCGGTTATTGCACGTGCTGTGTGACACATAGTCTCGTCTTGTTGGAACCAGATGTTGTTAGGATAAACTTCTTCTAATTGTGGCCATGAAAAGTTGGTTATTATCGATATATACCGCGCTCCATTGACATTAACGGTGCTGCCAGCTTCATTTCGATAGAAGTACGGACCGATGATTACGCCAGACCAAAAACCACACCAAACTGTCAATTTAAGTGAATTTAATGGTTACTCATGAATAGTTTGTGGATTTTCTAGACACTAGAATCAATAGTTTTGTTTATATATTGCAACACTGAGATGTTTGGTAATATTTCGTAGCGCAATCTTTTTTTTAATGCCTGCGGGAAAGCTTTCCCTAGATTTTTGCAAATGAGTAAGTATGGAACGGTGGATGGATGGTATCAAGAAGCTGTGTTCGAATATATTAGAAATAAACCAGTTTTTTATACATTTAACTGCGGAGGTGTATGACTACATTTCCTTTCATCGGGTGGTAGCAAAATGGTGTGAGGAATGTTTTTTGATAACAAATCACACATTATTGCCTGAAATATACACCCAGCTTATTACGATGTATCCACCTTACTTTACAGTGCCTTTTCAATAGCGTTCAGTGTTGCCAAACTGGTCTGCACCCCAGTTTCAGTTCACTATAATCATTTATATTGTATTAAGCATTGATTCATCTACAAAAAGGAATGTTTATGATCTAGTCGCAAGCTAAAGCCATGTTTTGTAAATCTTTAGTGAATTAAATTTTTTATTTTTGCATCTCAATAAAATGATTAACCGCCTTCACTTTTCAATTCTCATTGGTATACAATTTGGATATACAATATTTCACAATAATTGTAATGCAATAATAAAAACTTTACTCGCTCCTTCTTCATTGGATTAGGCACCGCTTATGCAATCATAGCCAAATCAGCAATAGCGCGCCATCTGGCCATCTTCCTCTGCTTCCACCATAATTCAATAAAACGAATATTTTCAGAAAGCAATACATCACTCATTTTTACGGCAAGACCTAGATAACGCAGACGCTGTCTTTTTATTTACTGAACTATGTCAATCGTCGACATCGTCCACGCTTCTGCACCATATAGAATCACGCAAATTACGAAAGACTTGTAGAGTTTTATATATTTAAGATAGGCATAGATAATGGAGTTCCCTTTTTTATGGAGAGGACAGAGCACAGTCAAATTCTAATCGTCGGGCATTCTTTCTTCCGGCTCTATGCAACAAAGAAGCTGATACATGCATCTTGTCATCTCTTCACCAGTACGTTTTAGGAGCCCTGCCTGAAGGCCATCAGCTCCATCCACTTTGCTGTTCTTTAAACGGGCAATCGCTATTTGAGTCGCGACATAGTCGGGTAATGGAAAATCATTCCCATCATCATCGATTCAGCTTCCCCAAGATAAGTAATGTGCTACAGTAGGCAAAAGGTTGTGGGTTAAAATTCCGGTCATACCTGCACCAAAAAGTTTTGCCTGATTAAGATAACATGCAAAATGAGGAATAAAAAAAATTTCCTTCAAAAAGAGAATAAGTTGATCCTAGCAAGCTTTTGTATGCTTCTACCTAACTAACCAACTCTATCGTACGTGTATGTAGAGATAAAGTTATGGGAACACAATTTGACATTACATGAACCTCTCCATTATAAATCTCAATTTCAAATAAATACAGATAAAATTATTTACTCGGACAGTCAGGTGGCACTTCGACCTTATCATTACCAGTGAAAAGATACAATTCCGCACAATAATGCCATTTCGCAGGGAAGAAAATCTTCAAATTTTTAACATACAATAACATTTAATAGTACAATATCTCAAAATTCCAGAATGAAACCTGCAGTAAACTAAAAGGAATTGTTATAATCCGTCTAATGGTTGCTTTTTACAGCTTTCTAAAATACAATTACTCTCAATAGTCTAGTTGAATGCCATTTGAACGGCCGGGGTTCAAGTCCTCCGAGTGTATTTCTTACATGAAATAAAAAGCTCCTAAAAGAACCATCAGCCGTTCGGAGGCGGCTTAGTATAAATATTATCAGAGTTCTAGATGGCACACTCTGTATATATAATAGTTCTAAATGCGACCGCTTCTAGGCAGGGTATGTCAAACCCTTGGAGTGTATTTCTGACATTTGATAAAAGTTGTTCAAAAAATCCATCGTCCATTCCGCGGCGGCTTATAAAAAGCTGTAGGTTGCTCCATTTTTGATGGTAAAACATCAAGATTCACACCATAATTTGTATAAGCAGCTGGGCCCAAAAGCTTCAATTATATATGAACATTTGCTAAAAAAAAATGCCAAAGTCACTTTTCATGCCTTTCATGTACATTAAATGATACACTAGCTTTGGCTCGATGTATGCAAATACCTATGTAAGTATGTCACAAAAAGAGACCCATAAAAAATTATAACTACCGGATCAGAATGACGAGTAGAGTTGATTTAGCGATGTCTGTGCAAACTAATCTCTTAGCTTTTGAGATGTTTTGACTGTACTTGGTACACTGTTACATTTGAACGATCATTTGTCGGAGCCGGGCAGATCGAATCACTATTGCATATATGGTATATATAAACGATTTTTGACATTTGAGATCCTTCAGAAAAGCATCTAAAAGCATGAAATTTGTTATGCTACATATGGTACATGTAATGAACCACACACTGGTACTGAAAAATATGGTAATACGTGTAGGACCATTATAACATAAAACTCATACACACCGATTTGTTCAGAAATGAGACTTTGGCTGGAACTCGAGCGAAAAAAAGTATCTAGAGCATGAAATTTATTATTTTGTATTCGTTTTTACAAATAAATATTGCCACCGAAAATCATCAAAATCGGAGGACGTCATATAGCTCCCATACAACCGATTTGTTCACTTATAAAGTGGGCGTGGTTAATTGCTTCCTGTTTCCTAAGTTTTTTCTTCCTAGCATATATGTATGAATGTTTCTGGATTCTTGCATATATGCAGGAATGCAACTCTCAAATGATCAGCGATGTGATACGGCTTATTGTTTACAATGGAATTTACTTTCATAAAGTTCATATCTGACTAACTGACTACCTGATATGTTTGCATCTTTCCATCCATGCTCCCTTGCTGAGTAAGCGATTGTAGTCAGCGCAGCGTCAGGTGCCTCCTATGGCATTGGGTAAACACCACGATTTTTTGCAAAAGCCTATTCCTCACCTTAAATACATTTCACGTTCTCCTCCACCCGCTTAGACAATGTGTAATATTTAAACATTTATCTCTGCCTAATAAATGAACAACAAATTAAAATTTATTAATTTATGTTTATTTTATTATGCTTCTTATCCGACATACATTTATTAAATTAAATGCGTTTAGTATAAAAAATGAGTGAATGGAGCGCAACATAAATAAATTAAACAAAATTCATTGCATATCAACCCTATCACAACTTAAGGTATTATATCTACTTGTAATTTTCACAAAATCTACATTTTTTAATATATCGAATGCACATATATTTTAGAATATTTTCCGAAAATTTGAAGTTGACCCCCAAACAGTCTCGTAGATATCATTAAGGACGTCTCGTGGCTTTGGAAATTAGGCGAAGCCCAAGACGGAGTAGTTTAACTTAATGGAAATTGTTCGCAAAAATGTAAATGCGTTTTCAGAGTTGGTGAGGAAACTTTCTCTGAAACGACTAAACCGATCGACTTAAAATTTTCCCACGACCTTCTAAAACATATTTTTTAGTTAATGATTGAAGGAATCAAATTTTTGACAATAATTCGATTTTTAAAGCCAATTTGGAGTGTAGAATTTTTCACAAGAAATGTTTTTTTCAAGCCGCCATTTTGTCAAAACTCAAAAATTTCACTATTCATTTGATCATTACCTGTATTCATCCATTATAATACTAATTATTTTCTGTTTTCGGGTTTCAGATAATTTGAAGCAGAAATGTCTTCCTCATCGCCAGACACCTGTTCTTGGATGCCCTTCTGAAGATCGGCTACAGGAACAAGAGCATATTTTTTAAAATGAATCGTTTATTGTTAAACTACATTAAATTCTGTCTATTAACATTTTTTGTAATAATTTATAGAATAAAATGCTTCTAAAAAAATGAAACATGTTGACATTTCCGTCTCACGCTGGAAATTTCGCAGACTTTAGATTTATCTCAGTCACTGAATTGGATGTTTTGAATGGGATTGCAACTTTGCAACTCTCTTTGAGTAGTGATTTGGACGGACTTTCTGTTTATGTACTTAAAAAGTGCGTTTTCATTAATCGTTGGAGGATCTTAACAATTTAGCCAATTGGAGCATTAGAAATAATTTGCAACTTAATATAAAAAAATGTTCAGGTCGACTTATTATCTATTTGATAATAAGTTATCTTTCGTTAAAGAATTTTTGGATCTTGGTGTGTTGTTTGATGTGGGATTTACCTTCATTAATCGCATCAATTGAATCATTCTTAAAGCTTATTCTAACCTTGCTTTTTAACGGCGGTACGGTGGTGATTTCCAAGCTCCCTACACGCGTAAAATTTTATATAATGCTATGGTTCGTTCATAGCTATATACTTCAGCACCTTGGCTGGCACTTTGTAACCGCTGAAGCTATTTTCGGCCGAGCTCCTCCTTCAATTTGTGGTTTTTAAGTCGATGTTTTTTCCAACAAATGGAGGGACCTACAGTTTATACTAAGCCGTCTCCGAACGGCTGATGGTTTTTTATGAGGAGCTTTATTTCATGTCAGAAATACACTCTTAGGGGATGACATTCCCTGCCTAGGGGCGACCGCAATTAGAAAATTAAACTTAACATTTTATTTATTAAATTATATTTATATTCTATAAATTTTTGCATGTTATTACGACACCGGGATATGAATCCGCGCCTTCCGAATGGCAGTATGCAATGCTAATCACTCGGCTACCGCGGCCGCCATAGCTGGAGTATGCTAGCTTAATTTGGAATCCAATTTATTCTACACATTCCTCTAGACTTGAAACCGTCCAAAGAAGGTTTATTCGCTTTGCTCTTGCTCCGCTTCATTTCTCTGATCCTCTACCTTCTTATACTTCTAGATGTATGCTAATAAATCTGAAATCTCTTGCTCTTCGACGATCTATACAGTCATTACTACACGTAATTATTTATGATATCATCAACGGCTTAGTAGACTATGCAGAGTTGTTTGAGGAAATCAGCTCTAATGTTCCTCATAGAACTTTGCGCTCTCATTATCCGTTCTGTTTAGATGTAATTAAAGCCAATTGTCATAATTATGATTCTATTGTAAGAGCACTCTCTAAATTTAATAGAATCTCTAGAAGCCTTGATCTTGATTTCGCATTCCCGAGATCTCGTTTTGACTCTATCCTTGATGCTTTTTAATTCTTAGTATACTCATTTAGTTTTAAGTTTCTTTTATTTTAATTTGTACTTATAGTTTGTAAGATTTGAATATCATTAACTGAATAAATGAAATGAAATGAAAAATTAAAAACAATTATTTTGTTTCGCAAGTGGACATAACCCTGTTAAAGCCGACCCGTATAAACACCTCGTTGGTATAATTTCCGTGAGAAAAGGGGGGAAATATATTATTGCAGGGCATAGAAACCTGATTATAATATTAATTCATATATGTAAATATCTTATCTCGCTTGTATGAGAGTGGCAAGCCCACAATAGTCAGAGTACAAGCAACGATATCGGCAGCGTTAATGAAAACGCTATGCGGTATTATGCGATCGACTTTGGATGCCTTGAACTATGCTCCCCCCTCTTCTCCCATTTTCAACTGACCGAGCCACTATGGTGCACCAATGAATTGGAATCAATTCATATGCACCACTCACTTGCGGATGTACTCGTATTTACATACTTATAATTGAAGAGAATAGGTGTGGCCTCAGCAATGCATTCGATTGCGATTAACCAAAGTCCATCGAGAAATGTATTGGCAGCAGGTGTAATGCAATAATAATAGTGTGTTGTTGTTTTTGAATTGATTGTTCGGAAGGACGTATCCAAGTATGTGTACATGCACTAACTATACGAAACTTTATATTTGTTTAATTTATTTTGTTATTTCCTACTCGCTTTGCTTCATTCATTTTTATTTTACTCATTGTCTTTTGAATACATAGGGAAGTGTACGAATATACTTGTAGGTATGAATACAGCATGTTGATACATAATTGAATGCTTATATTTTTCCGGCTCACTACTTCATTACCACGTTAATGGGGTGCAAATAAAAATATTTATGCATATGTATATATATATATCATATATATATAGGTATATATATATGTATATATATTTAAGAGTTTTAAATAGCAATATGATAGAATAAGGGTAGACGTCCGGAGCTTTATTGAAATAATTCTACGATATATTATGTTAGGTCAAGTATTTTTGCAACAGTTGGCTTTGGTGATCTGGATCTCGCGTTCCATAAGTGCGATTGGATTATTATTATATTATTATTAGATATTGGCGTTAGAAAGATGATATCTTATACTAAACAATATAGTGGAAGAATTATTGATCAATTTAGTCAAGGTCGTAAGTCAGACAGCGGAAAATGTGAATAGTGTTTACAAACCTGATATTGTAACAGCCAAATATGTAAAATTCTGTTTTCGTCGGTCTCGTTGCGGTAAAAGATGCTCCATGGTGGGGTAGGTCAATCGTCAAAAATTTCGATAAAATAGAGTCAAATTGCAGTGAAATGGGTCATACGGTCTCTAAGGTTTTGTTGTGTGAGTGCAAGGAATCATACCTTATGGGCTGCTCCCTTACGGTAAAACTCTTAATTCTGATCTATGCTATCAGAAATTGGACCGTTTGAAACAAGCAATCGCTCAAAAGCGCCAGCACACGCTATCGATAGTGACTCGCCAGAAGCTCCGAGACCTTGGTTGGAAGGTTTTTATGCATCCGCCTTATAGTCCGGACTTCGCACCAAATGATTAACGTTTGCTCCTGTTTATGGCTAATGATCTGGCAAAGGTTAATGAGCAAAACAGGTGATATTTAATATAAATCGGATTATTTAAACTATCTTCAATCTAATTCAAAAATAATGGACTACATATGGTATCAGGAGAACTTATATATAAAAAAATCTGGAATTTTTTTCTATAGTTTTGAGTTAGTCTGACCAAAATTCTAAAGCATGACTCACCGCTTATTATACATTTAATACATCGTATATTTCTATGATAAAACTAAGTTCTGACCGCTATTTCTATATACAACGATATTAATATTATTACAAATCAGTTTTTATTTCCTTTCTTACATCAACAAAAAAATCCATAAATAAATTCGTAGTTCATTATTTGTTTTAATTATTATATAAATTTAAATATCAGTATAAACTTAACGCATAACATACGAGTAACAATAAAAAACCAATTAAATTTTTTGTATAATTTTTTTTTTCGACGAACCCTGCGTTGCCAACCTCACGCCCAAAGTATTGAAAGTTTGTCCATTCCACGTCGTTCTTTAGAATAGGGCATCCCACTAACATCATTACACCACATTTTGTATAAAACTTGGGTCTTAAGGCTTATAATGATCAGTTAATACAAGAATTTAAGCCGTTCGATCAACAACAACGTCATGTCTTTGCAGATGGATTCTTGAAATGCTTGAAAATGATCCAGTATTTCATCAAAAATCATATTGACTTGTGGAGACCATTTCCATTTCGATGGCGTGATCACTGGACCTTAGTTTTTGGAAAATGAGGCTGAAGCCAAGCAAATCCGTTTGGTGGGCCTTGATTGGGTAGCCCTATTACAATAAGATTTTTAAAGAATTCAGTCGTCGATGTGCCAGAAGAAATTCAAGAATTAATAAGGATATATAATATAGTCTTCCGATTCCGATGGTTTTCAGTGTAAATACTAAGTTTAATTTTAGAATGTCAACTTTAGTGCTCTTCCATACTTTTTAGCGGATTTATGACCGAAAATCTAAAACAGGGCTATAAATATGTATAATATAAAAGTATCAAATGATCAATACAGTAAAAATATATGTGCCACACCAGCAAAGAAAATATCAATCTTTTAAGTGAAAAGTTTCCCAACCGTGTTATATCTCGAAGTAATGTTGCCAATTCGGTTTGCACAAGAACTCAAGCCAGCTGATCATCAAAAATGTCGTGCCTTTGCTGATTGGGTCCAAGATCTTGTGATTAATCACTTTACGACTTCTTCCTTTGGGGTCACCCAACATGTATACGTAGTACGAGCAGCGCTAAACTCATTGTCTTGACATTTTTAAGAAAATGTGAATATTGTTGGGTTACAGGTTTTAATAAAAGTCTAAAACTAAAGCTCTGTATTGTATTTGGAAATTGGCTTAAACGAAAGCAATGCTTAGAGGTGAAGGGAGATAGAATAACCTTGAGGTCGTTCAGATCTGCCTATAACGCGATTCTACGTGCGACTATGCTAATTATCAAGTGCAACAGCAATCATTACTGTAAGAGCCAACAATAACAAAAAAATATGAATAAATGGAATATGCTAATGGTAATTGGCGCATGATTTTGCAATTGCCAAGCGAAGCGAGCAGCAATGCAAAAAAAAAAATAATAAAAGCAAAGTAGCAAAAGCAAGCAGAGTGTGAGGATAAGGGAAATTAAAGTTGAAAGTTTAATAAAATTTGAATTCTTACTCATACATTTATAAATATATATGTATATATACACATATACAGACATATGTACATAAGTAAATTAGTGTAGATATATGCCTTTGGCCGCACAAATATTTAAAAGCAAGGGCCAATTTAATGGGCGGAAAGCAGGTCAAATGACTTAGCACATTCTATACATACACATACATATACTTACTCATTTAGAAATATGTATTTTTATGTGTATGTATGAACATATATACCGTTGCATCCCCCTATGCATGACCCTTTTGCCTATGAATTATTTATTAAGCAAACGCAGCAAGTCAAATAGTAAAAGCTATGGAGAATGCTTAGAATTTTTGTTGCATGATAAATTAGTGCATCAAATCCGCCGTTCGTTCGCTTCAAGAACCCTTGTGCAGTAGCAGCGAAAGGAATGCTAATTAATTTGGTTTATCTGTGAGGAAATTCAATATTTTTCAGCCATATAATACAGTGATGGTGGTGGCTTGAATGTAGAAGATATGGCTTTATACCAAACCCTAATTTGCAGATTCAATTTGGAAAGAATTGCTGTAGACTTTAGATATACTAAATAATTTAGTGAAATAAATAGGAAAACATTGAAGTAAGAATGAAAATAGTGTTTCGGAAATTTGCGTTTTCTTTTTGAGTGAGACTCACAGCCTGCAATTATTTTCTTCATAACTTTTGCATTTTCTCATTGGTTCACGCATTTTCGTTGCCTACTGCACCTGTAGCTTTATTGGTAACACCTGACAAGCAATATAACGGCGCATTTCGTATAAAATATAAAAAGGATATATTTTATGTGAATTAATTGAAACGTAAGAACGTATTCCCCAATGTCTTAATTCATGACTTATGAAAAATATACCTTCACAATTCTATATAACATTAGCGGGGTGTTAACATTGCAATTCTGACGACATAGATTCGATTCCTGGCTCGACCATTATCCAAAATTATATAAAGTTTATATTTTCTAATTACGATCGCCTCTCGGCAGGGAATGTCAAACCCTCCTGGTGTATTTCTTACATCAAAATAAAAACTCCTTATAAAAACCCATCGGTCGTTCGGAGGCGGCTTAGAATAAACCGTGGGTCCTTCCATTTTGTTCGAAAAGCATCAAGCGGCGCAACCACAAATTGGACGAGGAACTCGGCCGAAAATATAAAATTTCTTTATATGCTAATTGTTTATCTACATATTTCTCGCTGAATTATTTTTTTATCAACTTAAGCCATTTACGCCCAAATTAAAAACAGCTGGCATTATCCGTTATTGTGTTTTCATTTGGGGAAATTGATTTTTATTTGCAAAAAATGTAGACTCCATCTGATGAACTTACTTTTGATAAACTTTTTGGAGAGAAAGATACTTAATTAAACAGGATGCTTCATCACGGGACCACGAGTGAGTTAAACCTAAGTTGGTTCTCTTAGTGGCAGAAATAATCCTCCAACGATTATAATATATGTCGCCGCAGCTTCGGTAGAAGTCGTTTAAAAAAAGCAGTCCGTTCTCCCACCAGTGCCCCCGATAGTTATGCTTAGAACGTCCTGTTTAGAAGTAGTAAATACTATTCACCTCGATCAATGTCCCATTTTGTTTAGTTATATTGGCTGTTGGCTTTCCTGCCGAAAGCCAGACTTAGCATATATTATACTTGTCTTAAATGAGCGGTATACCCACGTTATGTGTAGAGTTTACCGTGGTTATGATTGTTCCCTTTCATGCCAGTTTACTGACTACTCAGTTTCGCATTCAGTAGAGATAATGATTGTGGTATCTTTTCATTTTATTGCCGCCATCAAGGTAGTGTAATTGCATTTGAAAACCTTAACGATAGCCTGGCTATCAGAATATATTTTAATAGGTATTAGAATCGAACAACTATGATGTGGCGCGCGTTGTTAGTTCTTTTACTTTATTCCATAGAAAGAGGTGCAGAGTAGACACCACAACCTACTCTGTCATCTGTATTAAGCAACTTAATTGATTTTGCTTATTTTTTTTAGAGGAATTTGCCAAAATATAGAAATGCATAGGTCGCTGGCTCAAATCCGGCTCGAAGGGTCATGTTTAATGTTGAGTGAGGCCGTTGAAAATAGGCCGTTTCAAATGAAATAGAATAAGTCCAGGTTTTTTTTATAAAGTCAGGTTTTAATACAACAGTTGAAATTCAATTCGTTATGTTACAGTGAGAATGATTTACACGTACAAAAATATATATATTTTTTAAAGTTAAAATTTGTTTCTTAGTATCTTTGAGACCACTTAATAGCTACAAGGCTACAACTAGAGATTGTTTTGTTAAAATTATCTAAATTGAAAGGATATGCACTTGTTTTTAAAGTGAAACAAATATTTCAAATAGCTGAACTTTTTATTTTGTTGCAGCCCCTCAGAGCGTGCGCTGAGTACAATAAAAACATTAAATGCGTTTTTCTCAAAATCATATTTTTCAAACTCGGAGGACAGATTATTCGGACCTTATTGCATCAATTTATCTGAAATTTTGATGGTAGCTTCACAACTTCTTTTTTTTTGAAAGTATGTAAACATTTTTAAATAATGTAGAGCTATCTTTAAAAAAAAGGCGTGCCACTTTCACAAAAATTAGTTAAAAAGTAAATCCGTACGTACTTTTAAAGACCAGAGTTTGTAGATCATAACTCCGTTTGCTTTTTTGTTTTAGGTCTCATCCTTTAGAAGACGCCTTTCAAAAAACCATTTATTAAATAATAGACTTTATCACCGTCATTTTGTAACAAAATAATAATTAAAGAATATTTTTTTATACTTCAATATAGGTATGTTCAAGGAAATGATTAAATAGAAATTTTATTCCTTTTCCCATATTCTTACAATAAATTTAAAGAAATTAGTGTATTTTTCAACTTCTAGAGTGGCTTTACCTTTTAAGGGATTTCATTTGTTTACTTTGGATCGCTATACTTTCTAATAAAAGTTGTCATATAGGTATACGAAGGGCGTATTTAAAGTACTTATTTAAACAAATATATGGTTTTATGCTTTTTATTTTTCAAAATAGTCTCACTCAAGTGATATTCTTTAGATTTCTCTTTAAAATGGTTTTCTACGGCCACTTTCATCTCACTGTCGTCTTAAAATCTTCGTCCTCACAACTCTTTTTTTAAATTTGAAAAAAGTAAAACGTCTCTGGGACCTTTGTCCAGATTGTAGGGTGGATGGTCAATTTCTGAAAATCCAGTAGCTAAAGGCAATCCACGCGCTAACTTGTACGATTGCCCCATGCGCCTGACTCAACAAATTAGCGTAATATTGACCGTTCATTGTAGTTCCCTTAGGTCAATAATTAATCAATAATATTCCAATCCCTGAAAATGGTAGCCATAATCTTCAGCGCCGACTTTTTCACTTTGAATTTTTTTGGTGGCTTTTCCCCTTTTTTATCCATTGCCTCGGAATCACACTGACGAATCCGAATTTCATCAACTGTTACAATGCGGTTACAAATTTCATCCAAAACATCTTTGCACAACTACAGGAAATCTTACAACTCTCCAATTGTCGCTGCTTGTCGAGCGCATTAATTTTTCTCATATCCATGATAATCTGTAATCCTTCTGAGAACCCACTGTTTGATGTGGATTTTTAGTTGAGGCATAATTGGACCATACGTTGGTAAAGTAGAGACTGTTACTGGTAATAGACATCGCCAAATGATAAATCAGTTCTTTTTACCAAAAAACTGATGATATTGATGTGGTCAATATGTGGTTTCAACAAAACGGTGCCACATGTGAAACATTTTAATTACTCCGTAAGAAATTTCCAGGTTTTGGTGATCAGTATTTTTCCCCTAGTAATTTAACACCATTAGATTTCAATTTGAAGGAGGATATTGAATGTTGCAACAACGAAATCGAGTGATGAAAAATTTCGGTAAACTACCGCGTATGTATATAGAAAGCCATTGATGCAAATGTCCAATCCTATTTACTTCATGATTTATGGTAAGAAAAAAATTACAATCGAAAAACTAAAAACTGTATTTTCCATTTAATTCAAATCTGGCGTTAATTTTGGGACACCCTTTTTTACTGCTCATAAATGTTAAGGGAATATTTCATAATCGGTGTTATACATAATACTTACAAGCGACTACTTCAATGTTGTTTAAGAAGAAAGAAATGTTTTCAAGCCTGTAAGAAATAATTTCTCTTTGGACCAACGCTAGCTGTTGTCACATTTTATAAATTTTATTTTCCTTAATTTGACTATTTTATTTTATTTATTTTATTATTGTTTTCATTTTAATATTATATCACGAAATTCTTATGCATATCTGTGTACCATATCCTCATGGTGCCCTTATAGGGATTGAGCTATTGATTCTGGTATATTTAAAGATTTGCTAAAAAATATTAAATTCCTATCACACATAAAGCAGTTTATATGTAAGTCAAACAAAAATTCGCATAATAACTAAATAGTACGAGTAAATATTGTACATAAATACTCTTATTCGCAAATTTTATGATCGCTTGCTCTGCTTCTCCGTCTTTCAATTTTCATAAATAACATCTGGAATAACTTAGATATTTTAAGCATATTCGCTGGCAGCCAATACAATACACAACAAGCTCATTTCTTTACATACACATACACATGCGCACACACATGTAGGAGTATTTACTATTTATGTACACGGACTGGTTGCATGCCACTTGCAAAGAGTGTTGAATTAAAATAGAAAAAATACGAGCATTCAGGGTGTCGTCAACCGTTTTGATGTTGCAGCTGCAAGTCACCGCTGTACAAATGAACGAAATGCTGGCTGTGAAGCTGAGACGTAAGGGGAATGAGTAAAAGCAAGATATATAAACGGGAATTAATAGGTGGGAATGGATATGAGCGTAGGTGTTTGTTTATCGCTGAGAATGTACTTTACTTCTTATGTGAAAATTCAATTCTTATATTATAAACGTATATAAGAGCTTACGTGGAAAGAGCTTTGCTAGTTGGTATTTTTCTTTTTTCCACATAACGGCACTTGACACAACCTCCATTTAAATTTGTTTAAATAATATTTGAAAAAATACAATAACTTAAATAGGAATTTAACCATGCAATAATTGTCCTTTACGTTGATTTGTGTTGCGATTTCTAAACCTATTCGAACGTCTTGCGCATAAAAAACCGCTGTGCTGCCAGCTCAATTTATATTACATATATAATATATTAGCCTAGTATTGTTAAAAGGTTCATGAATTGCTCCAAGCATACGAAGACTATGAATATTGTGTCTAAATAGGTATATTAAATTTATTTGATATCAGCCCGGTAATAAAACCTAAACAATTCATAAGATTTAAATTATTCAGTTCTTTAGTAATCAATATAAGATACCCAACCACCAGTTAAGTGTGATCCCTGTCAAAATATTACTATTTCAAAATGAAAACTTAAAATTTAATTTAATTATCGTTATTTTATTACATTTATTTTAATTTTATTTTTTATAATTTTTTTTTAACTAAATTCTTCTCTTAAGGCCAAATTCGCACCATTAAGCGCGTTCGCCATGGACAGGAAAAGATGGCAATCCCTTGGTGGTCCGGACTATAAGGTGGGTGCATTGGGACCTCCCATCCGAGCTCCAGGAGCTTCTGGCGCGTCACCAAAGACGTGGGTGACCTGGCGTTGTCCTGATGGGACACAAGATGTCCATCACGTTTTTTTGCGCTAGTTCGTGTGCCACCCAAACATCGAGCTTCTTTTTGGTTCCAAACGGTTTTATGGCATATCTTTAGTTCCTCAGAAATTAAATAAGTGCTCATAAGACGGTCTGTTTCCACTATTTCCATGATTTTATCGCAATTTAAATTTAAATATAAATATAAATATAAATATAAATATAAATATAAATATAAATATAAATATAAATATAAATATAAATATAAATATAAATATAAATATAAATATAAATATAAATATAAATATAAATATAAATATAAATATAAATATAAATATAAATATAAATATAAATATAAATATAAATATAAATATAAATATAAATATAAATATAAATATAAATATAAATATAAATATAAATATAAATATAAATATAAATATAAATATAAATATAAATATAAATATAAATATAAATATAAATATAAATATAAATATAAATATAAATATAAATATAAATATAAATATAAATATAAATATAAATATAAATATAAATATAAATATAAATATAAATATAAATATAAATATAAATATAAATATAAATATAAATATAAATATAAATATAAATATAAATATAAATATAAATATAAATATAAATATAAATATAAATATAAATATAAATATAAATATAAATATAAATATAAATATAAATATAAATATAAATATAAATATAAATATAAATATAAATATAAATATAAATATAAATATAAATATAAATATAAATATAAATATAAATATAAATATAAATATAAATATAAATATAAATATAAATATAAATATAAATATAAATATAAATATAAATATAAATATAAATATAAATATAAATATAAATATAAATATAAATATAAATATAAATATAAATATAAATATAAATATAAATATAAATATAAATATAAATATAAATATAAATATAAATATAAATATAAATATAAATATAAATATAAATATAAATATAAATATAAATATAAATATAAATATAAATATAAATATAAATATAAATATAAATATAAATATAAATATAAATATAAATATAAATATAAATATAAATATAAATATTGTAAGAAAATGCATAGCTAATGTATGCAACATAGGCAACCCGAATACGATATTACTTTTAGTACATAAGCTTAATATATTTTACATATTGTAACTACTTTATACTTGAATAAATGAACTAAGAACGAACGGTTGTGCGTTGTTATCTATCCGCAACATTTTACATGGGTTATGGGCCCAGATCACGTGGTTCTTAAAGTTCAGTAGTATCGGGTTTCAAATAAATCGTTGGTCGATTTGATTTGGTTTAAATAAATATTTAATGCGTGAAAATGAGTTCGTCATTAACAAATATAGAAAAGCTCAACGGCGAGAATTATTCTACGTGGTCGCTGTTGATGAGGAGTTTACTTGTAACTCAAGATTTATGGCGCGTGATTGAAGAAAGTCCTAAGGTGGAACCATCAGAGTTGGAAGCAAGGACATGGAAGACTGCCGATCAAAAGGCATTGGCAATGATACATTTATGCGTAAGGCCGTCAGAGTTGATTCACGTAAAAAGGTGTGAAACGGCGAAAGAAGCTTGGATTCTTTTAAGCGATCTCTACAATGCCGATGGTCCAGCTCGCAAGGTAAATTTATTCAAAAAGTTGGTGCAATTCAAATTGAATGCGGCAGAAAAATTCGCACTTCAAATAAATGAGTTTTGCTCGATCGTCGACAACCTTAGCGAAATTGGCATCACTGTACCTGATGACCTGCTTTGCATATTACTGCTATGTAGTCTACCAGATGAGCTAGAAAGCTTTGTAATTGCAATTGAAAGCAGAGACACGCTGCCGAAAATGGAAGCGTTAAAAATGAAAATATTTGAAGAAGAGCGAAGGCGAGGCCAACGGTTAACAGAAAGCGAAAAAGTTTTTTCCGCTAATTACCATATAAGGCCTGCAAAAGGTGACCAATCATCGAATATTTCCAATGAGCGTAACAATAGCAATAACAATAAGCCGCGATATTCCAGGCGCAATATGAACGATGTTAAGTGTTATTGTTGCGGTAAGAGAGGTCACGTTAAAGCGCAATGCAAAAGACCGCAGCAGCCAACAGTACTTAATTTATGTGACTCAAATACTCAAAGATCGTGTGGTGAGAATACCTGGATTCTTGATAGCGGAGCATCATCTCACATGTGCAGTGATATATCATTATTTACTTCGTTGCTCAAATCCACTCAAAAAGTATTTTTGGCATCTGGAGAAGCTGTAAATGCAGAGGGCAACGGAACAATTCTGCTCAAATCAAATTTTGGTGATATTTTGTTGGTGAATGTTTTGTACGTACCAAAGCTTAAAAACAATTTTATAGCGGTGAGTAAAATACTCAATAATGGAAAAGAAGTAAATTTTCGAAACAGCAAAGCGATAGTTAAGACTAAAGAAAATAAAATAGTGTTCGTGGCGAAAATGATTAACGGAGTTTTTTATGCAAAATTTAGCGCACTAAAAAACAATGAAAATATAAATTCGGTCGTACAAAAGAATAATGAAAATATTGAAAAATGGCATCGGCGTTTTGGCCATTTAAATTATAAAGATTTATATATGCTTTCGGAAAGCAATATGGTACTTGGATTGGAAATCAAAAACTGTGGAAATTTTGATTGTGACATTTGCGCGTTGTGTAAAATTAAAAGAAGCGCGTTCGGTAAATATACAAACGTAAGATCGACAAAGTGTTTAGAAATTATACACTCGGATATATGTGGGCCTATGCGTACAACATCGCAAGGCGGTTCGAACTATTTTATAACATTTATAGACGATTTTTCGCGTTATATTGAGGTACATTTTTTAAAGAAAAAATCAGATGCGTTTGAAGCATTTAAGCAGTTTGTGGCGCGCGCAGAAAATCAAATCGGTAGCAAGGTGAAATGTTTACGTAGTGATAACGGGCGCGAATATCTAAGTGTGGAGTTCCAAAATTATTTGAAAGCCAAAGGTATTGTACACCAAAAGACTGTGGTTTACACGCCGGAACAGAATGGGGTAGCAGAACGTGCCAACCGGACATTAGTTGAGATGGCACGGTGTTTGTTGGTGTCATCAAACCTTCCAAAGTCATTGTGGTCGGAAGCGGTAAATACGGCTGCTTATATTAGAAATCGGTGTCCAACAACAATTTTGAAAAATAAAACGCCTTTCGAATGTTTTCGAGGCTATAAACCAAGTGTGAACCACTTAAAAGTGTTTGGCTGTGAATCCGTTGTATTACATAAACAACCAGGTAGATCAAAATTCGATTCTAAAGGTACAAAAGTTCGATTTGTTGGTTACGCTAACCATACAAAAGGGTATAGACTCTATGATTCAGTGAAGAAAGTTATTATAATAGCGCGTGATGTAATATTTTTTGAAAATATTTTACCGAAAATTGAGAATGAAGAAACTGAAAACGCTAATATTGAATTGATAAACGAAAATGAAAATAAATTTAATGAAATTAAAGAAATCGAAAATGATATAGTAATTGAAAATAATTTAAGAGCTATCGACATTGAAAAAGACGAAGAGCAAGAAGAAGAAATTAGTGAAGAATCTGTTTCGAGTGAAGATGGCGAGATTGTGTTCGGCAAAAGGAAGCGTGGAAGACCACGTATATGCAGAACTGGAAAGGTGGGTCGTCCAAAGAAAAAATACATAGCTGAATATCCTGAAGTGTTGAATTTGGCGTGTGAAAATCCTACATCAGTTGCAGAAGCAATGCAGTCTAATGAAAGTTCACAGTGGAGAGCCGCGATGCAGGCGGAATACGATTCCCTAACTAGAAGTGGTGCTTGGACCCTTACTGATCGCCCACAGGGCAAAAACGTAATCGGATGTCGATGGGTATTCGTAAAAAAGTACGATGAGACTGGTAAGCTGGAAAAATACAAGGCGCGTTTAGTTGCGCAAGGCTGTTCCCAGAAGCCTGGTGATGATTTTGAACTTACCTACGCTCCAGTGGTCAGACATACGACCATTCGTTTAATCCTCAGTTTGGCAGTTCAACATAAGTTGTTGGTAAATCATATAGATGTCGTAGCGGCGTACCTGAACGGCGAGTTGGAGGAGGAGCTATACATGCGACAGCCAGAAGGTTTTGTAGATAAAACTAAACCTAACAAAGTTTGTCGACTTCAAAAATCGCTCTATGGCCTTAAGCAGGCTGGAAGGTATTGGAATGAAAAAATTAACAAGGTGTTATGCGAAATGGGGTTTAAACGATGCAAAGCAGACAATTGTGTCTACACTCAATGCGAAAATGGTGAAATTAACATATTGAGCATATATGTTGATTTTTATTGGCATGTTCGTCTGAAAATACAATGAAAAATATTATAAAACAGTTAAACGAGAAAGTAGAAGCTATCGATCGTGGTCCGATTCGATACTATCTCGGCATGGAAGTTGAACGTGATGGTCTTCGTGGAGACATAACTATCCATCAAGGTCGTTATGTGAAAGAGTTACTCAAGCGGTGGCATATGGAAGATTGAAAAGGAGTAGCGACGCCATATAGTAGTGGCACGGTTCTTGAAAAATGTAGTAATTCAGATTGTAAAGGCTATTTGACACAACAGTACATGTCGCTTATTGGTGGTCTGACATATTTGGCAATAATTTCAAGGCCAGATATAGCACAAACTGTGTCTAAATTGGCTCAATTCAACAGTCATCCGCACAAGGAACATTTTGTGGCAGCCAAGCGTGTTCTGCGATATTTGAAGCAGAAACCAAAGGGTAGGATAACTTATGAAGCTAACCCTCAAAGCTTAATTTGTTTTTCAGATACTGACTGGGCTTCAGACTCTACAGATCGCAAGTCGATTAGTGCATTCGCAATGTTTCTGGGCGATGGGTTGATTGCGTGGGAGTCAAAGAAGCAACATGTAGTTTCTCTCAGTACAATGGAAGCTGAATATATTGCTATGTGCAATGCCGCTAAGGAAATATCGTTCATAAGAAGCTTATTATCAGAAATGGGTTTTAAGCAGTATGTCAAAGATGCATCCAGAATTTTTTGCGACAATCAGAGTGCACAGTTTGCAGTCAAAAATCCTGTGGCACATAAGCGAAGTAAACATATCGACATAAAGTTTCACTACATACGTGAGAAGTACATCGAGAACGAGATCGATATTGAGTACATCCCGACGGCGAAAAATGCAGCAGATATACTAACAAAACCTTTATCTGGAGATAAACATAATAATTTATGTAAATTGTTAAATATTAATTTTGTATAATGAAATTTAGAAAAATGAATTTGGATTGATTTTGTTATAAAAGATTAGTTTAACAAATCGCATTTGGGTTGAGGCGGAATTTGTAAGAAAATGCATAGCTAATGTATGCAACATAGGCAACCCGAATACGATATTACTTTTAGTACATAAGCTTAATATATTTTACATATTGTAACTACTTTATACTTGAATAAATGAACTAAGAACGAACGGTTGTGCGTTGTTATCTATCCGCAACATTTTACAAATATAAATATAAATATAAATATAAATATAAATATAAATATAAATATAAATATAAATATAAATATAAATATAAATATAAATATAAATATAAATATAAATATAAATATAAATATAAATATAAATATAAATATAAATATAAATATAAATATAAATATAAATATAAATATAAATATAAATATAAATATAAATATAAATATAAATATAAATTAAAAATAAAAATGCTTGTCGAAATTCCGCTAAGTTAGTTATAAGCGCTTTAAGTGCGAAGGAGTCAAAACGTTCAGTGTTGCTTTCTATCTATGAAACTACATAATATTACTTTAGTTTAAAATCTTAAATATATCTGATGAGATTGTCGTCGAAATTTTCCAAAATTTCACTTGATTTTTTGTTTTACTTAGAATCACTTTTCTATTATTGTATCATGAAAACACATATAGGTATACTTATAAATTTAAAGTGTAATGTAAGCCATGTAGGTGCCATTTTGACCGTAACAACTCTTACTATAGCCAAGAAAATAAATGAATTCGCATTATAGAACCAATCGTAAAAAGTATAAACATTGAACTTCATTTATGACTTTGGTTGGATTGCACCGAAATGTATTTAAATGTACTTACACATATGTACATACATATGTGCCTCTACAAGAGCGTATTTTTATCGGGTAATAATTACCCAGTAAACAATGTGGAACAAAACACAAGGAAGGAATGATGAGAAAGCATATGCATAATATTATTTTTATTTACGGATTGGATTTTTGGAGTTTTATTTCTTAATATTATCAGCAAACGAAGTTCTGTAAGATAATCGAATGCATTTACAATATAATCGTGCCAAGACAAAGATATTCACTAAATATAATATAAAATTTTATCCGTTCCATAGTTTCAGGGCTGAATTTTGGCATCTGTCAAACTTAATTGTAAAGCCAAACCAACCACCAACGCGCTTCGTGTTTGCACTACTCAAACAATTAGTAAAAATAAAAAAAAATTTGACTATACTGGATCGGTTGGAGACATTGTAACGCCTGTGCATCATTATTTTGCTCTTATAACACATTATGGGGTATTTTGCATTTTGCGGTGTGAACGACAACGGCGAGACTGTCACTGTCAACCCGTAGCGTTCTGGTCGTATGACTAACGATTTTTTGTTTGCAATTTAAGAACGCGACTTGGACAATATGTAGTTTCAGTAAGATGGTGTAGGCAATGTAGTTATGCATTTTTAAATTTAAGAACGTACTCTGTCCGGAAAAAAATAGAAACACAAAATTGAAATTATCTGCTCACCGAAGTGTTCTCTGAATAAATCCACTGATTGTTGTAATGTGTGGGAATTGTTGCCGTGTTGTTGAAAACAAATGTTGTTGACATCACGAGCTTCAATTTCAAAATAGTCGGTTATCATGGTGCGATAATAGTTGCCATTGACGGTTACGTTCGCACTGGCATAATTTTTGAAGAAATTTGTACCGATGATTCCAAAGACCCACAAACCACACCAATTTGATTTATTTATTATTGAATTATGTTTTATGAAGCTTTTATCAAGCTTTAAGCTTAAAACAGTCTTAAAAGTTTTAAACATCCTTAAATTTTAAATAGCAAACTGAAAAAGATTTTCATTTGGTTTCTTGGGTACTAGCGCTGCAATAATCCGCTGGCAATGCCTGTTCATATGCTCGAGTGTATGCGTTTTGGTCTACACATATTACAGCTTTACTACGAAATAGCTGTGAAAAGTTTTCATTACTCATACAAACAAACATACAAGAATTCAAACTTGCATTAAAACACACGCACAAACATACATATGCAATGTATGTTTGTAGATATTTCAAAATATTGCTTGTACTTCATATACAACTTTGGCGTAACTCAAACTGGAAAGACAATTTGGATTACAAAGTTTACACTGCATTCTGTTTATCTCGCCATAAATAAGGATCTACGTGCAAGTGCGCTTGTAAGCATGAGTGTGCATACACATTCGCACATACGCGTATATGTATATATATATATATATATAGGTATATGTGTAGGCTATTAGGTGTTGTACTGCGACAGTGGCAAAACAACAAACTCACCAAAGCCAAAGCCATATCAGCTTGGCCGTGCGTACGTGTAGCAGAAAAAGCCAAACTCTAAATCAGCGTTAAGAAGCCTGCAAAAATAATTAAATTGCCTCTTTCCTAATTCTCCATCTCAGCGCTCTACACCTCTATATTATGTTGTGTTGCTGCTAACTCTCGTAGCTTACACTGTTTATGCCTTTAACATGTAACTTTCTTCTTCTTCATCATCTTCTTGTTCTTCTTGAAGTGCATATTATATTTATGTTGTGCGGTATATCTACGCATTTTGACTACATTGTTGTGCCGTGTGGTGTTCGTTTGTTCGTTTCGTTGCAAATACTTAGAAACTCGTAAGTTTTTGTGTTCTACGTATGTTTGTTGTTGTTGAGAAAGGAGTTGAGTAAAAGCATAAACTTTTAGTTGGGTTATAAATTCATTTGTGTAAGTAAATCACTGTTTCGTATTTAGCTATTCAGTTTATAATACAATAAAACTGTAAATTCTACACTTATGTATGTATGTACATATGTATATACTCTTATTCTTACGCATGTATGTATGTATGAATGTATGTATATCTTTATCGGTTAGGAATTAGTTTTACTTAAACGAAAAGTTATTCAGGCATATATGTATGTATACATATATATATATATATATATATATATATTGAATACAAAGTCAGTATTTTGTAATGGTTCTGAGTAAAGGAAGTTGTACTGAGAGACTGTGCTAATATTAAGAAAAATATTAAAATATTATTAAAATGACAGTTGCACTAAGAGAATAGATTATGATTTATACTTATCCCTGTTTTAAACTGTACCAATGTATCAACATGTTACCGTGCTAACCTTTTCTTCCTCATTGGAGTTAACAATAGCGCGCCATTTGATCTTCCAATGGAGTGGAGACTTTCCTATTGTTTTGCTTCCACCAGCCGGTACTGCATCAATTACTTTCAAAGCTGGTGTGCTTTCATTCATTTGGACGACAAGAACTGTCTCTTCATACCCGTTCAGCTCATGGTTTAATCGTTTGGGGCATTCGCCATTGCAAATACCGAAAGGACCATAAATCGTTAACAAAACTCTTCTCTCGGTTATGCCCAAGGCCGACTCATCAGATATCGACATCGTCCACGCTTCTGCATCATACAGAAGAACTGGAATGTTGAGGGACTTGAAGAGCTTAAGTTTGGTTTGTCCAGAGAGGACTTTACTTTTCAATTGCCTCCTCAAAGATAGACGAAATTATCTACGACCTCGACGTTATGATTGTCAACAGGGACGTAAGAGCTGAGTCACGAATTCGGTGACTGTTTGTTTGGTGACAGGAGATATTTCGTCTTGTCCTCGTTCACTGCCAAACCCAATCGCTTCGCTTCTTTATCAAGTATGGAACTAACCGCGCGGTTGTTGAGGCCAATGATATCTTTGCCAGTGCAATCGTACACTCCTGTAAAAGATTATGCGTTGTCCTTTTGGTCTGCAGCTCTTATTATTTCCTCTAGCATCAAATTGAAGAAACCACACGATAACCAGCCAACCGTATAAGTTTTGCAGGAATTTCGGGTTTACGATTCTCTAACGATCTTTAACGACGCTCGACAACTGACATTTCCATTTTCTAAATACTATTGTAAGTAAATTTTCAAAATATGTAAAAAGCTCAAAGGGAATCAAAAGTATATAAATTCGATTACACTCAACAAACTACGCTGCATGGTTCTGCGCACTGAAGATAAGCTCCAAATAATTGAGATACCGCCTAAATCTTGAAATAATCGTATTAAAACAACAACATTGATGATGAAAAAATGTTTTGTTTGCAGCTTATTGCTGCGGTTTGTTGAGGTTCACCAACTCCGCTTAGGAAAATGCGAGACTAGTCTAATTCATCGGGATTTTTCCACGGATTCAGACCAGAGAGAAAGAGGGTTAAATGACTAATTTTAGGGGCATGAAAAGTGGTGGTTAGTGTTCTTGGGTAGCGTATGTTGGGTCTGTCAAGTCTGGATAAGTGAGAATTAAATCGACGACAATATCCAGATATTGATTGTGTCAGTACAGCTTGCAACCACATTTGGGTCATGAATTCTAAACTGTACGTAAATTATCAAACGATTGACTGGCTTATAGATAATTCTCATTGCTCTCCAACGAGACATTGATAGAGTCCAGCTGTGAAAAATCGTAAGGCCGTTAGAGCCTTAAAGCAATTTAATAGTGCTATCGTCTTTTCGTTGGCTATCAAGAAGAGAACCGATTTCTTCAATTAAATCTGAGGGTAAACTTTATTGATTTCGAAACTCAATTGCATTTACGAGCAAAGCGACGTCCATTAATCGAAGCAAAATTATGAAAGGATCTTTAATGATTACTACACAAACTATGGAAGTGCGCTTCCAACTGTTATTTTTAAACTATCAGGGTTTTAATCGCCTAGCAATTATATTCATTGACGAAAATAGCTGTCCTCTTGGGATAAAAGATATGCCAAATACTCAAACGCAGTTTTCGGTTATTATTTTCTTTTTGCTTTTATAGGTATGCATGTATAGGTAATGCCTGATCTACTTTATTTCATTTTAACCTTATAATGATATTTATAAGATATCAAAACTCAAAGGCGCTAACACCGTTTAAATATTTATCGTATAATTAGAGATCGCTTAATTGTCGAGTATTAAACGAGAACAACTAATCAAGTGATAGGGAATACCGTTAAAATCGTCGCTAAGTTATTTTAGTGATAATAATATCGGTAAAATAGAAAAGAGAAAACCCGCCGGTAATCCTGCAATAGGTTACGCTGAACTGGTACATTAGGTATAGGCGACCATTATGTTTTGCTACGCTTTCTGTTATATCTCTAGTTTGAAGAACATTGTTCTTATCTTAGCAAATGAAGCCGAAATTTTAGACTTTGTTATCCTCAACCAGGCTGAAAATAAGGGGTTTGGTACGCGCGCAGCTACATTAAGGAAAATGAGATGAGAAAATAAGCAGTGCGATAATTTTTTGCATGAATGCCATTATGAGTACTTATTTATTATCATAAATTCTAAAGCGACTAACTGCGGAAATTGTGGAAAAAATATGGGAAATGAGAAAAATTAGAAAATCCACTAAAATAAAATGAAGAAATCAATGTGAATTTTTGCGACTCAAGAATGGCAAAGGGAATTGCTACGTCCAGAAGAAATGAGTCAGGCATAATTTTCACAATTCAGAGCAGAAATGTGGCGATTCTTTTTGCTGGTACATATATATGTGCCTCTTTTCTTGTTTGGTTGAAGGTGTACTAGGGATGGACCAACAGCTGGATATGAGTAAGGTTGTAGAGCAGCAGGCGGTGGCGTGCGAGCAGGACGTTTAAGTTTCCATTTTGAACGATATATTCCCACCATTTGATTGAATGTTAAGTCCGACAACAATTTTGGCTTCTTCTTCTCGGATTGAATTTCTCAGCCACGATGGAATGTAGTTATATAGTAGATGAATAGCTCTTGAACATACTTGAGGTTTATTAATTAAATCGAAAATTTTATCAGCCAAAATAATAATTTCATCTTTATTTTGATTTGAAGATAAATGGATTTGAATTTGTTGATGTAATTTTCGAATTCATAATTTCAAAAGTAAGTCATAACAAACAATTGAATCCGAACCAGTAAACGATTTCACATATGTACATATGTATGTATCTGAAAAGGTGAACGATCTAATCTCTTTTCTTCACTAAGAGAAAATCTCTCACAAAGAACTTTCTTAACTGTTGCGCATTTATTCGATAACGGAGGTGGATTAATATCATCTATAATTTTTAAAATATGTAGTTTATCGTTGAAGAGAAATTGAAACATTTAGAAATATAACGTTATCATTATAAATGTTATTGATTTCAAATCGTCCTTCAACAAGCAAAAACCATGCTTCCGGACATTCATTCCAAAAGGGAGGAAATTTAATTAAATTGGAATTTGCTCTAAATATATGTATCTTTAAGTTGTATTAATTATGTGTATGCATGTGAAAGTCTTGTGTTAAATTTTGTGTTATGTTAAAATCTATATTAGAGTTCGTGATTTCGTTTTGTGTTTCTGTTGTTGTAAAATTACGTGCGCGTATGGGTGATCTATGCATGATTGGAGAAGAAGTTTACAATAACTTGATATAATTTAATTTAAGTTCAAATTAACTCACTCTAAAAGTATATAAATTTGAAGAATAATTATAATTTGTTAAAATTAATAAAAACCCGAGGCCACTGTTCTTTTCGGATAGATAATACCTATTGTTGATTGTTGTTATTTTTGATAGCAGTCCAATTTTATTGTAAATAAATTGATTTCACTCGAATGGTATTGATAAAAATCAACAGAAATCGATGCAGACAAATTGGTGGTGCTTCGGATGGAGTATTTTTCGATTTCCAACGTTTCTTTACGTTTTTTTTTTTCCTTTTAAAATTTGAATGCCATATATATAAATAATTTTTAGTTTTTTTCATAGATATTCACAATTTTAAAATGTTCGTTTCATTTAATAAATCAATATCTTAATATAATATTTATCTGTATATTTGTTCCGAGATTTTATAAAATTAAATTATAGTTATAATTTTATTGCTTCGATGCGTTGATGTTACTGCAACTGTTGTTTTATGTTCACAGATTATGTACAAGTATGTAGAAAATGGAAAAGAGAATTGTAGAGTTTAGAAGCACTGTTTGTGGGCCGGTCAAGGTAAACTTGAGCAGTGTGAGTGTAATAAGATCATGAATCGCAAAGCAACCAAACCTTAATTCCATACTTTGCTGGCCGCAATGTACATCGTCCGCGGAGTTTAACTGGTTTTTAATCAACTGTGACTGCTTTTCCAACAGTATATAATGCCTCCAAAGGGGTATTCTACCAAACTGAGCTCGAAAAAGTGGGGAGGTATACGCGCCCATACCACCAACCGATTAGGATTAAATCCATATGAAGCTAACTGGCAATGCCCTGTTAACAGCCGTACTATCAGCCGGCATTCTGATCTCTTTGCTGATGAAACATCTTAAGTTTGCATTTTATCTTTTGAAAATTATTTTCGCTGTTATTTTAAAGCCTTTGTTCCTCTGAGAGAGAACTTATAAGCCTGACGATACAAAAGCTAGTACGCAATAAATATGAACTTAAATATTTTAATTAAATGAGCAAAATATTAGAGAAAATGAAAAGCAGCTTTTTTGTTCCCATTTTTCATAGATGTACATTGTGGTCAATCTGTAGTATATATATAAACTGCAATAAAAATAAAATCTAATTATATCGCGTTATTAATTACCGTTACGTGCTTCAAGGTAAATAACCGAAAATTCTACTTCGCAAGTTGTCAAAGTCTATCAAGCCCAGATAGACGCAAATATGCTAAGCCACTTATCATTTTTCAGCAGAAAACCGACAAAAAGGCGCAAAAAATGGGAAGTATTAAAATTTATAGCAAAACAAAAGCTTAAGTAAATTACTGGTAAGCCTGGCATGTTTGTATTTTGGTTAGAGAGATTTTTTATATTTAAAAAAAAAAGCAGAAAATGTCGTGTCGTGTATACGCATCTGACCATCTTATAGAGCAAACAAATACATAGTTTCATTTCAAAACATCTGCTATTTTGGGTGAAGCTTTGCCACAGGTGAGTGTTATGCACAAGAGTACTCATAACAAAGCGCATTATACTAACATACCTATATACATACGTGCTATATATACATATCTGTGCATTTACCACTCAAAATCACGCATAAATGCGCATAAACAATTTATGAATGCATCAGCAACAGAATCAGTACAGTGGTTACAGTAGAATTGTGCGGTATTCCCGTAGACGTCGGAATGTGGGTGATGGTAAAGAGGCACAGCAGCCAACAGCAAATAACCAACACAAGTGGCAATAAAAATCTTGAATTATGATAAAAAAAATTAAATGGCAGCGGCTAGCGAACGAACGAGCCGCCTACTTATTTAAACGCACATATACAAACAAACACACGCACACACACATCCACCCACATGCTACAGCTGGCCTACACAGCAGTCGTGGAAGAGGACAAATGTCCCTTACTGATAAGCGTCATAATAAATGTCGACCTTTCGTTTTTCCATTTATACTATTATCATGCACAAACATAACGGTAAACACAGTATGGAACGCTTATAAATATGTATATGAATAGACAGCGTAATAGAGGCGAATGCTTTAAAGCATATTATGGGGCATTCCAAAGCAAAGATCTCATTGGCATTTTTATTATTAGTGAGTGATTAGTTCCTTATTTGAATACAATCCTGGATAATGGCAGACACGATCAATATTTTAACTTATTAAGTATTTTAAGCTGCCATTCAAACAATATGGCTTGATTAGCGCGGCTATCGATCAAACATACATTTCATCATTCACTTCATCAGCATATAAAAAGTGGGATTCAAGAGAAATGCATAATCGAAAATGATCCACTACTTAAAATCCATAAATAACAGATTCCCTTTTTTTCGAGCAGCTTAGCTTTCCTGTAAAAGTAAAGAATTATTTTTATACTTCCTAACAGCCAGATTTCGGCAATAAAAGTTTCATCAGCCTACATGGCTGATCGAAAATCATGTAAAGAAGACTTAAAGCTCTTAATCCAGTGTTCTAGGACCTAATATCGACTTGGATCATTATCTTCTTCTCTCACTGAAGATAATCTGAGCAGCAAAGAACACACGTCTACAAACATAACAGGCAGCCAGCCTGTTTTCTACTCGACTTCTACACCTACACCTGAGAACATTAATCAGCAATTAGGATATAAGAGAACCTGCGGAATGGAATTTCAAATTTTCTATGTGCCGTCATTAGAGAAACAATTTATTTTCGAAAGTGCCAGAATAACAGTTTGTACAATGAGGAATTTTGAGCAGCAGTGGAGAGAAAACACGCGGCCTCTGAACGGCTGATGGTTTCTTATGAGTTAATTTAACTTAATTTTTTATTTCAATTAATTTTCTATAATTTGTATTTTTGGACATTGGTCGTACCAAGATTTGAACTCGGGCCTTCCGACTAACAATACGCGATTCTAACCACTCGGCTTCCGCGGCCGAGCCAATAGTTTTGTCTATATTTAAGACAGCATTAGCAGTAATAATAATATCCACCTTCAAATCCAACGCACCTAACTTTTCATTCCTGTCCTTTTATGGTATATGGTACAGAAGATTTATTATCATTTTTGATGTATGGAAACGCAACACCCGTCTAGGTCATCCTGACAAAATAGATGAATGCACTTCAGCTTTGAAGGTATTGGATGCAGTACCCACTGGTAGCCACTCCGTGTAAAGGATCAAGTGGAGAGTAATTTAATTTCACTTCGTGTTTAAAACTGGCGTAAACAGCGCAGAGTAGGAACGAATGTCGGACTTTACTTGATTCGGCTATGATCGTCTACGATAATAATGATGACGATGAATTAATATTTTATTTAATATTCGTAAGTTAGGAACTCGACAAATCGTAACAAAATTAGCGAATCCACCGACAAAAAATATCGTTGACTATTTTTGTAAACTGGCCAGATCGGACCACTATAGCACATATGGGACCGATTTTTCAGATTTGAGATTTTGAGTCACCAATTTGTCAAAAACAAAAAAATAAAAATATCTACAAGCGTAAAATTTTGGTATTCCGCACAAATATGATGAATTACACTTTGGAGCCAAAAATTATCAAAGAAAATAATCGGATGGCTATAACATATAGCTCCCATATATCATTTTTTTAGACTACAGGCTTTAATCAAAACTCCAAATAAAAATTATCTAAGAGCATAAAATTGTGTACTCTACAGAAAATCGGAAAACTTCTTTATAAAGCCCTCTCCAACCAATTTTTCAGGTTTGAGAATTATATATAATTGATATATAATTGATTGATATATGTGTAGACTATAAATACGAACGTTCAAAGTGTACAATTTTAGCAGACAGAAATTCATGGATTAGAATTTCGGTTGAATTGCTTAATACATATATTGCTCCGTATGGAATTACTCTTCAACGAGGTGGCCAACTCATACTTCTCATAACTCGAAATATATCATGCAGAAACCAGCATTATATACGTACATACTTTGATAGGAATAAAAATATGTGTGTTTGTGCGCACGTGTAAGGTTTACAGCACCTACGAAATGCTGTGGTTACTGCGACTGCCGTTCCTGAGGTAGACGTACTGAGGAAGCCACGCACGCACACATACAAGGAAGCGAAGTGTTTTTGTTGGAATGTATTGTGTATATTAGAGACGCGTGCCATGCCCACCTGTATATGTATATGTACAATATAACTGTTTATTATAATAATGAGCACAATGTACAACAACAAAGACAACGAAGGCTATAAAAAACCTACCCCTCTACATTGCTGGAATGCCTACAATAGTACTAAAGGCTATTAGCTGTGCATTACATAAGATTTCTTGTTGCTGTACTGTGTTGTGTTGTATTTTGTTGTTACCTTGCGCATTGTTGCTATTATTATTTATATTTCTAACATCATAGACTAGGTGCCAGGCATCATAATAGCACAGCACAGCACAGCACAACAAACAGTACAAAAGCTAAAGAAGATGAAAAGAAAGGTAGAAAAGAAATAGAAAGGACCACAAAGAATTTATGTTATTTTGTTGTTTGAGGATCAGATAAGCTAATAAAAAATATTATAATAATGTATCTGACTGGAAGATGTAATGTAACACTAGCTTTATGTAAATCAACACCAATCATTTTCTCACCAAACAGTATGCATATACGAGTATATACATGCATACATAAATAAATTGGGTCCGCGATATTTCTTAAACTCTCACCAACACTTGCACACTCACACATACACACCTTTTTTATATAAATATTTACACGTACCTGTTTAGATTTTGTGGTTGCTACCAAACTCTGCCAGATTCACTTTAATTTTCTCAGCCTACTACATTATACATAGATGCATTATTTGTCGAAATGAACGTGAGTGTGAGTGTTGTATCTGATAGCTGCCTCTGGTGGCGGTCAAGTTAGAGGTTAGGGTGGAAGTTATTGCCATAGCCAATGTCCCAAAAGAGCGTGGTTCGCAAAAAAATGATTTTAAGTGAAATTTAATGCACATAATAATGAAGCGTTTAATTTATGAAAACTTACATAACTCATATAGAAGGCAGGCATTAGGACATTGATAATGACAGTGTAAAGCTTGGTATCAGGCAAAGGTGTGGTAAAAAGAGGCAAAAAAAAACATAGCAAAAGTATTTCTGTGAGCCCAGCCGAGTAGTTAGCATTGCATACTGATACTCGGATTGCTAGGGTTCGAGTCTTGGTTTGACATTGAAAACAATAATAGATTAATTTTTCTAATTGTGGTCGTCCCTCGGCAGGGAAAGGCAAGCACTCTTTTTCTGAAATGATATAAAAGCTTTCTAAAAAAAAACCATCGGTCGTTCGTAGCCATCTTAGAATAAACTGTGGATCCTTTCTTTGTTGAATATTGGTGGAGGAGCTCGGCCGGAACTAGCTTCAGCGGCTGCAAAGGCTGTTTCAAGTAGAGGTACTTTTTTCAATAGCCTTTTTCGACATATTACCCGTGCGTCGTATTAAGCTTTTGGGATACTTTTGTTCAGTATTGCTTGACATTTCATTAGAGAAAGACTAAAGCCTGAAAAACGTTTTCACGTTCTGTTAATAATGTATTTCTCGCTTCGCTCAACTTATGGTCAACATATGTAATCGGCCTACTGAGCATACTATTCGCAACACCATCACTCATCTTGAGAATAAACCACGTCCAGCACGCAGTGATGAAAATATAGCGGCCGTAGCTGAAAGCGTACACGAAGACCGCGAAGAGTCGTTTCGGCGCTGTTCACAGCAACTCGGACTGAGGTATGGAACGACTTGACGCATGAGATCTAAAGCTGAAAGCGTAAAAAATTCAGTTTGTGCAAGAACTAAAGCCGCCCTCCCAAGTGATATCGCTCCGCTCTTGAAATGTTCCAAGAAGATTCGACGTTTTCGAGCCAAATTTTGTTTAGCGATGAGAACTATTTCTGGCTCAAAGGATATGTAAATAAGCTAAATTGCCACATTTGCGACGAAGAGCAACCTGAGGAGATTCAGTTGCTGCCATTTCATCCGGACAAAACAACCGTTTCAAAAATGATGCAGTAACCGTCAATGCCGACCGTTATCCCGCCATGATAAACCGATTGTTTGATGCCTGAAAGTGAAACTCGTTATCTTGACGACAGTTCTCACACATCGCATCAATCAATGGATAGTCCAAAGCCTATTCAGACAATCCCGCCGGACTTTCCAACTTTTGTTCAAAAAGTATATTATTTGTACGTGTTTTAGAATCTCCTAGTATGATTTTGGCACCATGGTTGAGTCAGGTTTCCCAGCTTGTGGAAGGCATACTTGGGTATGTAAATTTTTACAGTATAGCCACTGAGGATATAAGGGAAATGTTGAAGAAATTAGCTTTAGTGTAGATAGTTGCTAAAATTTGGAATTATTCGATTTGGAAGACTGCATCTTTTTGTCAAAAAATAAATAATCTCCGTAAAAGTTCATGCATGGACATTGTTATTCACCTGGTAGTGACCAGAAGCGATTCTTTGACATATGATTTAAGCAGTTCCCGATTTTCGGTTTTAAGGATCAAGATTTGAGGTCATAAAAAGGAACAAAAGTTTAGTGTTGGATTCGTGGTAGGAAAGAAACTCCGTTGCCGAGGTGTATGAACGTTGCAACACAATCAGCACCAAAACAAATCTTTGATTTGAGCCTACGTCTTGATGAGAAATAATTACAATGAGAACATAGATGGTTTTTATGAGCGCCTAGAATGCAGTACATTGCTCCCACCACCAGAGTGGACAACGTAAGTATCCCTCAGCGGGTTGAGGAGGAAATTTTTGGTCCTATTCCGGAGATATCATATTCAAAAACTAACAAAGGTTGAATCAGCTGAGGGCAAGATGAAATATTTCCTGAATGACGTTGACATCCGATTATGCGGCCTTGGAAGTATTCGGGAGAAAAGTTTTGGTTTTTTGCGCATTGGATATGGGGAATACAGCAGACGATGGAATGATGAGCTGTTATACGGTGATATTGATATAGTTCAGCGAGTGAAGAGACAGCGGTCATGTCGTCCGAATGAATGAAAGCGTTCTAGTTTTGAGAGTATGCGATACAGTACCGGCCGGGAAAGCAAGGGAAGAAGAAGGTCTTCACTCCGTTGGAAAATTCAGGTGGAGTCGTAATCACGCCAATAAAGAAGAAGAGAAGAAATAATTGGCCATCAAATCTAATTCAGTGCTATTCTCTGATTTCGATTTGATTTAAGTGAGCGCTGAAAAAAAGTTCTTCTAGAGCTTTAAAGTCGCGGTTGTGGATTATGATATGACGATATGGTGGCTGCTATAACTGCCATTATATAAAACTAACTTTTCTTATTGCGGTGGCGCCTCGGCAGGGAATACCAGGCCCTTCAAGTGTATTTCAGACATGAAATAAAAGCTACTCATAAAAATTATTAGGTCGTTCGGAGACGGCTTAATATAAACTGTACATAAATCGTTTTTGATAGAAATAAAAGTCACGTAAATAGAGGAAAGCGGTTTTTTTTTGCATATTTTACTAAATATTACCATTTGCCGAAGATCAATTAAAATTAAATTAGTTGATTTTTCACTTTTTAAACACTTCATCGATCTGATGGAGAATAAATTCCCTCACAGATCATATGTAGGGCAACCACTTGGCAAATAGTAAAGGTATCATAACCTACCGCTTTCAACACATCAACGGACATGTCACATATTATAGTATATGTATGTATATAGGTATATACAAGCTTGTAAAAACCAAAGTACAGAAACGAACATTAAGCATAATAAGAAAGAACAAATGTGGAAAATAAGTATTTATTTTGAATTTTCCAGGTCAATGGACGGTCAACACGTAAGTGAAACGGATATGCGACAGCATTGACCGGATAACCAAACAAACACACAACTACACATATCACACATCATGATACTTATCTACTTCACGTACAAACTCGTACATATACCATATATACGTGTATGTGAAGTAATGCATATGCAACAGCAATCCATGGATGTTGGATTGCCACAACGTTACGCATAGAGCTGACAACGAACAGTCAACAGACGTTACTCTACGCCTGTCCAACTGCAACTCAACACTGGTGTGTCCTGCGGAATGCTCTACTCTTCAGTGTTTAGAGTCACATAACTATTTTTCGTCATACCTAAGTGTACCTGCCTATGTTTGCATATACGTACCTATATGTAAATGTACTCGTATATATGTAAATTTATTTTATAAACGTTTGTTACTCGTTAGTGCTCGTTATGTGTTTATATACATATACATATATGTATATATGTGTGTGCATGATTTTTGTATACGTGCCTCAGTTATGAAGGACATAAATGGATTTATTAAATTTTGTGGTAGGTGGCATGAAATAAATGGAGACAAGTTACCGGTTATCTGAAATGAGGGAAACCGGCACAACAATACGCAAGCACAAACAATAACAACAACAACAACAATAATAATAATACAAAATTCATACACATTATACACCAGCCAAGTTAGACAAGGATATTCATATATTCATATTGTATGTATGATGTATATATGTACATAGTATGTATGTAAATGAGTACGTAATCGTTTGTGTGTGCATTATATCTGTGGCATTATGACAGTTGCAACTCAGAAATGTTTAACATAAATAAATATATAAAATTGGTTTTACTGCGTTTGTGTGCGCTTATATGTATATGTGAGCTTACCAGATATATTGCACAAACACACATACCAAACATATACATATAGCTACATACCATACATATATTTGCAAATATGCACCAAAATATTTATACAAATTTGCTTGTTCGCCTGATTGGCCTAAGATATGCCACCTCTTGCTGTGAAATACTTATGCAGATACACGTGTGCTGTCGCCGCCACTTTTGCCATCTCTACCGCTACTATCGCCGCTGCTATACGTACTGCCGCCGTCACATCGCCATGCCAAATATCAAATGTCACGTTTCTGTTTAGTGTTTTGCGACTTGTGGTCGGATGATAAATTTTATTGTTTTATTCTCGGTTACCGTTGTCTGTTTTATGTTTTCAATATATATACGTACTTATATGTATTGTATATATTATATTTTTTTCAATAGACCAACATATATGAGTGCAGCTGGTTATGTGTACATGGAAATCTTCATATGTATACTCCTACCTCCACTGCCTTGCACAAATAAATATTTGTATGTGGAAACATAAATATCTATATGTACATATGGTATATGTATAAGCATTAAAATTGCTCGAGTTTGTTCCTACATTCATACCTATATAGGTAGATATACTATGCATATCCCCAGCGTCAAAATTGCTGCCGCCCACAGGTGTTGCAGACACTAACTTTTCTTTTTGTTTGTTTCTATATTGCTCCTTGTTAAACCAAAATTACGCTAAATCTTCAACGTTAGTAAAATATACATATGAATATACTTAGATGTTTATGAATGTATGTATGTATATATGTAAATTAAAAAAAATATGCATATGAAAATTGAAAATCGAAATTTAAATATTTATTTACCTACATAAAAAATATATTTTAAAAGTTAAGCCATTTTGATTTCTGCTGAGCATAATATTGTTTAATGGGTCCACTGTTGGCCCCTTGGTCACTTGGATTGGACGGTCACTATAAATTAGCGGTAATTGGCACAGACTGTAGGAACGCCTTTTTTGTGGATTGGGCAGAGCACACTTAGGTTTCAATTATCGGGCATGCTTTCATCTGACCATATTTCGCAAAGAAGCTATTGCATGCACCTGATCAGTTCTTCACCGCCGTGTTTGAATAGCTCGGCCAGTAATCCATCGGACCATGCCGCTTTGTTGTTTTTTAGGCTGGCGATTGCTATTCGGACTTCTTCATAGTCGGGTAACGGAACAACTTTTCCATCGTCATCAATTGGAGTTTCGGGTTCTCTTTCCCCGGGTGTTTCATTTTCACTGCCATTCAGTAGGCTGGAGAAGTGTTCCTTCCATAGCTTCAGTATACACGGTCCGGTCTTAAAACATTCCGTTAGTCGCCATGTCTTTTCGTAGAATTTTCGAGCGTTACCCTTGTCAGACAGCTTATCAAGCCTTCGGCATCTTTCTTTTTTTAGCTGCAGTTGCGTCTTGCTTCCCACTTCAGCTCTCGGTATCTATCCCATCTCCCACGTGTAGTGATCGATCGCAAATCAGCGTGGTGTTAAAAAATTTTGTTTTGATGCGGAGTGAGGCGAGACCTTCATCCACCGGAGTGAATGCCAGTGCTCGGCGACAGATTCCCTCTCCCACTACGGATCCGGCGCTTCTTTGTATGGGCGCTATAGTAAATTTCACAAAGACCCACCTTCTTCCGTCCTTGTCCTGTTCATTGCATTTTTTGGACAGCGTTGACAGCGGCAGCTTCCCAATTAAGGGACCGGCCCTTCCAGGTGCATGCTTTAAAATCGTAATTCTTAAAATATTTGCGGGGGTCGTTATCAAAAGGGGGTCCTCGCCTGAAGATGATTTCAATTTTTCATTGGGTAGTCTTTTCAAGTGGTGGGTCCCAAACCCTAGGCACAATTGCATGGGATTCGCCTTCTCACCTTAGCTCGCCTCCAAACGGATATTTGTTGGCTACCAAGGGGATACGTGGTTTAAAACCGGAAGTCGTGAGCTGCTTAAACCATATGCAAAATAATCGTTTCTTGCCACTCCCAGGTGAATGGCAGTCAAAAACCTTCCTCACTTGCGTGAACTTTTACCATATTTGTCATGGGGTTTCCTAAATTTCATGTTGCAGGAAAAAATACAAACTGCATCGCGAAATAGAGCAGGTAGATTTTACATCAGAACTCTTTGTCAGTTCAAGGAGAGGAAGAGGAAAAAATTCATTCCAAAGAAGATCAAATAAGGAATGAACTGGCTTCACATGGTGCCTCCAATTGATCATTAGCATAAATGATTGCACTCACTACTATTCAACCTATGAAGTATAGACAGTATATGGAATTTCATGCTTGCAATATGGTTCCTTTAGCAGGGAATCTATACGTTGATCTACAAACAGACATAAGATTGGTTAGACATATCGTAAAGATTTTGTGCCAAAGAGGAGTAATTGCTTTATTTTCATAACTTTAAACATTTGTCGAATTTATATAAAAGCTGTTCGTAAAATTTTCAACAATCCATATATCGCTTTGCACGCGGTGAGTATACATAGGTACATACAAATAATACACAAAGCCAAAAATAAAGATTTTTTACGTGGCCACTTTGTGTCAGTTTGCATTTCAGCAGTTCGTCATACGGTTTTACTATACATCATTGCTTGCCATAAAACTTTATCAGCTCAGCTCAAAATGTTCAACACATACGCACACACACACACATACATACACATACACGCATAAATATGCGCAAACATACATCAAAGTGTAGCTGGTAAATCCTCAAAATGACAAAACTGCTTTTGAAATCAGTCCAAATTCCATTTGGTTTATCCTAAAAACAATCGACCATGACACACACAACAAGCAGTTACAGATATATGTATGTATGCAAGTATATACACATGTTTATGTAAGAACATGCCTTCATATTACACACAAAACGAGTGTACATATAAGCTTACATATGCACATGCTCTTTCAAATACATACACACTTTCGTATATTACAATTGCGTCACAACTCTGCTTCATATACATACATACATACACGTATATAGAAGGATTTTGTGTAAGGCTTTGGAAGATATACAAGGTACCAATGAAGTTTGACAGGTGACATTATTAGTTTAGAAGGGCAAATTTATTTTTGTTGTTTTTTGCATCAGGTTTATATAGTACATACATATATACATACTAATATATTATATATAAAATATTTTCATATAAAAATGTGCACGATTCTAGGGAGATTGCATTAATTTAGAAATTTTTAAAAATTATACTCTTCAAAGTTAAAAACAAAAATAATAAAAAATTGTATAATCTTATTACCATAAAACAAAAAATATTTGTTCGAATACGTTCGATGATTTCTGTTATCTTTTACAAATCCATTTTCTTAAGAAAATTATTACTTGGCTGAAACCCTTTCCTAATAGCTCTTTAATAGTTATAATTGGCGTCTTATAACTGCTAAAGCAGCCAGACCCTCCTCCAATTTGCAGAGCTTTTTATTTCATGCCAGTAATATACTCCGTAGCCGTGACATTCTTTATCGAGGAGACTGCACTTCAAAAAGTTACTTTTATAAATTAATTTCCGAACATTATGTATGTTGGTCTGGTAAGGAGTCGAACCCATGGTCACATACATTGCAAACCACTCGCCAGCTGCGGCTCCCAGCTCTGCTGCTATGTACTCGTATGTACATATAATTAACGCTTAAGGGGTAAAGCCTCTCTAGAGGTTGAAAAATGGACTGAAAAATACGCACTACATAATTAAAAAAAAAGTTTACATGTAATCGAAAAACGGCTAAGTACTTCCAAAAATAAAATTGTGAAGCTACCATCGACATTTCAGATAAATCGATGCAATAAGGTCCGAGTAATCTGCCCTCCCAGTTTGAAAATTATGATTTTGAGGAAAATACATTTAAAGTTTTCAGCGCACGTACTGAGTGGTTGCAGTAAAATAAAAAGTTCATTTATTTGCATTTTTTTCACTTTAAGAACAATTTCATATCATTTCTAGGACCGAAAGGTACCCTGTGCGCAAAAAAAAAGTAGAGTGGCTTTATCTCTTAGGATGCCAGCCCTCACGAATGATGAGCTGCACTAGTTCTCGTGAAAATGTTGTCTCGTTTCTTCTGATTATTGACGAAGCGTTAAAATAATGTGACAGTAGGAAGAATATTTCGTTACATCGTAAATCCAAACTCTAATTTTTCAAAGTAGTAAAGTTTTTTGGTAAGTGGTGCCCTGGAGAGAAAAGTTTTTCGAACGATTTATGCTCCTTTGCTCACTGGTTACGGCAAATAACGCAGACGATGGAATGTACGAGTTATACTGTGACTTTGATATAATGCAGGGACTAAGAAAACAGAGGCTACGCGTTAAGTCTTACGAATGAAAGAAAGCAATCCACCTTTGAAAGTATTCGATGCGATCAATTGGCATATTGCAGTTCTCCATTTCCAGTAACTGCCGTGAAAATACATCGGCAAATGCAGGTTGACACCCGTATCGGTGATTAATTGCAGTGTTTGTATATGTCGCCGCAAAGATAAGTATTTTAGGCAAGCATTGGTCTCGTCCGCTGGAGTTGGTCCAGAAATGACAGGTAGTATGGTTGTGTAAAAGTTTCAGTCAATATAATTCGGTTCTAGGCTTATTCACACTCAGGTTGATCTCGTAGCGGCCAAATAATAAAAATGCGAATGGAACATACCTAGAAGCGATCCATATCAAGCAAATTTTTATCAATCTGTCTGTGATTCATTTGCTAAAAAGTAAATATTATTTATATTTTCAGCAAATCGAATATGTTTCCAGGTTTCTGGTCCATATGCATGAAACAAAAGTACATTATTTATCATACAAAACTTTAACAAAAACGAACTACCTATATACTGAACTCAAAGTACAATAAATCGTAAAATAAAGCAATTATTCGAATAGTTCAATCCCGGGTTCCCTCCTTGAACGAGAAAGCAAAAAGCCACCTTTGAACCGTACGAACCGAACCATAAATAGAATTTTTAGAAAAATAGCTGTCTTGCTGTTGACCTAAAAAAAAGCCAAAATAAAATAAATCGAATTATAAATAAGATTTTTACGAATAGCTCAGTCCCTGGTCTACTTTCCGGTGAGAATAGTTTTCCTGTTAATGCAAGAAAAAGGCTATGTACGCCACATGTAACGATAAACTTCACGTTGATCGAAATATTTTTATTTTTTTGGTAAAAACCTTTGGATATATTAACGTTAAAGCAGTGATCAAAATAAATTTCTTTTCGAAACGAAAAGCTGTCGTTAATGTTAAATCGTTAACAGATAATGTTAATCGTTAACAGATAATGTTAAATGTTGAAATTGAAGCGCCCTTGTAAAATTCTCACAGGCAGTCATTTTATAATTAACGTTAACGATGAGTTTGTGCGGTTTCCACGTTAACGATTTTATTAAGTTGAATTAATTTTTTTTTTTAGCGAAACAAAATGATATCGTTGCTTTTGATGAGCATCTCTGATAAGATTTCAAATAATTCAGTCGATGAATTTGTGAGGACAGCGAACCTTTACGAAAAGCATTCGATTTTTATGAGTAAGATTTTATACTACTATTATCTGTAATTTGATTACCTCTTAATTTTTAAAAGAAATAGGGTAAAATGTGAAGAGTCAAAAAGAAGTATTTTAAGTGGTGAAATAATAGTTATTGTTAGTCAAATCAATATGTTTCTTTTTATTTAATTTATTTTTTTAATTAAATATTTTTTGTGAGAAATTAAATAAATTTAACGGTTGAGAAACACTAAATTACTTTGGTAATTACTTTATTTTCATTGCGTTCTTACAAACACACTAACGAATGTAATGCCCATTTTCTCACACACAAGAGCACAAGAATTCAAATTTGCCATTTTGCAGTTATTCCATTTGCATTTATTTGTAGATGCGCAGTGAGAGTTAAAAATGAACGAAACGAAACCCAAGAAACTGTGACAATTTTCATTTCAAAGTAATTTTCGGCCGACAAATTTATGAACCTAAAATTACACATGTCCCTTTCTCATAAATCAAGGCCTAGCAAAAATAACAGTTTTACATTAAAATACACACACCCCACACGCACACACAGGTTAGCCAATAAACACTGCTCATACATTCACACATACATATCTATAAAGGTGTTTATTAAGATGAACATGGAAGGAAGGATGTGTTATAGTGTCGAAATTTTCGGCACAATATTTTGTATTGCGGTAGATATGAATGTACATATAGTATATAATACATACATATATATCTACTCGCATGTATGTGAGAATATGTTTTTAAATATTTCGTTGGCATTGCAAAGTGTAAACTCATACTGGGGTAGCAAATGATTGTCAACTGATGGAAGAATGCATGGAAGACAATTACACATCACCTCAGCTCTCCGCTCACTAACTGTACTGCCGTGAGTAGGCTTAAATTCTGACAACAGAAATATTGGCAGCAGCAACAGCAACAATAACAACAACAGAAAGAATTCTTTTGCGGTGTGTATGTTGGCATTTTGTATTCATTTCATTTCACAAGCGGTCTTACTTGAACATTTACTTTTTGCCTCACCTTTCGCCCTCATACAGTCATACATACTCGTAGTACATACATACATACATAGGTACATACAGACAGACAGATATGGTAAGTTAAGAGTAAAATTTAAAAGTGTACGTACTTTATATGTGTAAGTATAAGCTTCCGTTATGATAGAAGAAAGTGTGAGTAGTATATGTATGAATGTAGTGAGTATATTCACAACCGCAAATTCGCAGTGTCAGTGGCAATTTGACATGAACATGACCGAACAAAGAGGTACTCAAAGGCAGACCAAAGCCGATTCCAGTTTGCTTGAGTGCTTACGAAACTCTTGCGGCTGCCACTTGTATACTATTAAAGTACATACATGCATACACACATATGCATGTGCATTCAAATAAATACTTGCATATATATATATATATATATATGTACACACATGTGTGTGTGTGGGAATTTTCAGATTCTTTCGGAAGTTGCTATTGGTCAAGTGTCACATGTGAGTTTAGTGTTGATGAAATATATTTTTTGGTGAATGTAAAATGTAGCATTACATGTGTAGGTGAAAAGGTGCAGATATTAGTGTGTTTTCAAGAATGAGCGTACATTCGTGCATAGGCATGTATGCCAGCATTCACTTATACAAATGTAAGTTGGGAAATACGACAAGGCTTAGTTCTGAAACAGGCTTCCAAATGATCGGATTTGTCAAGAATTTGCTTGGATAAAAAATTACAAAATGAGAGGTGTATAAAGTAAAATACAAAAAAAAAACAACTGTGAAGAATATACCTATGTACATATATATACATACGCCTTAAAAAAATTGGGGAAATATGGAAAACTTTCGTTCTAAATAGTGAGTTTTTCACAGCAAGAAACTTACGCACAAAATTCGTATGAATCAATCACCTTGTTAACTATAATCTCCAAAATATTCGAAAAAATATTTTTACGTCGAATTCAATATTGAAAGATGACAAGGTAATAATAATACCTGGACATCAATTTGGTTTTCCGCAATATCACAGTGCACCTGAACAATGTAGTTAACTACATCATAGACTCTTCGAACGAAAGGAGTTCTGTTCAGCTCCATTCTTAGACCTACAGCAAGCATCCGATAAGGTTTGGCACCATGGGCAACTAGGTATATAAAAATTATATAAAATTTTATCTTCTCAAGTAAACGTAATTTTTAAGTTCTAGTTGAATGAAGCGTATAGTTTTATGCTTTTTAATTTTCAATATAGTCTCGCTCAAGTGAAACTATATTTTCCACATAGTCAAAACAATGCCTTTATACCACTGATGTTTTCAGTATAAAATTTATATTTCTGTTAAAAATGATAACTGAGTCCGCTTTCATCACACTGTCGTCTGAAAATCTCCGTCCCCGTAATTTCGTTATTATTCGCGGTACCCAAAGCGCACTAATTTTTTTTGTGTTGAAATGGTTTTATAAAATCTCCCCAGCTCATTCTTTGCTAATCTATAGTCCTTCTGCTATCTGCTGCAATTTAATTCTTCGATCAGCCAGTACTAATTTTTCGACTTTCTGAACATTTCTTCGGACACGACCGTTACTAAGCGCCCCGGGCGGATGTCATCTTAACAGATGATGTGTCATCTCTAACTACTTTATATATATATAATTGGCGATTTGTAACCGCTGAGGCGATTTTCGGCCGAGTTCCTCCTCCAATTTGTCTGGAATACACTCGAAGGGGTTGACATTCCCTGCCGAAGGGCGACCGCAATTAGAAAATTTAACCATGACCTTCCGATTGGCAATACGCAATGCTAACCATTCGGTTAAATGCGGCTTCAACTGTAAGAGAAAATGTAAGAATCGCTACATATGCTGATGACACCCTGCTGTCGTCAAGGCAGGCTCCAATGATAGACCGAATTTATATCGGCGAATCGCTGCTGAATCGCAACAAAATCGACCCATTTCTGAAGCGTTTGGTAACTGGCGATGAAAAGTGAATCACTTACGACAACGTCAAGTGAAATCGGTCGAAAGCCGGCGGAAACGGTGGCCAAGCCAGGATTGACAGCCAGGAAGGTTTTGCTGTGTTTGGTGGGATTGGCAAGGAATCATCAATCCATCAGGTCAACGCCAGGCCACACACGCCTTTGGTGACGCGCCAGAAGCTCCAGGAGCTCGGATGGGAGGTCCTAACGCACCCACCTTATAGTCCGGACCTGGCCCCAAGTGATTACCATCTTTTTCTGTCCATGGCGAACGCGCTTAATGGTAAGAAGGCGGCCTCAAGAGAGGCCTGTGAAAATTGGCTCTCCGAGTTTTTCGCCAATAGGGACGCAGCCTTCTACGAGAGGAGTATAATGATGTTGGCATCTCGTTGGAACCGAACCGAACGAACTTTTTACTTGACCCAATATAAACTAAAGAACTTTACTAACTACTCGGACATAAATTGTCGTTATATGTTGGAAATAAGGTACTACTGCACAGAGCCATACTTACGGCAGTGAGGCAGTGCTAGAAACTGAAATATTGAAATTTTGCAAAGATGCCAATTAAATTTTTTTTAATTTAATCACAAATACTTTTTAATACATACCAAATAAAGCCATCCATTCAGATCTTAATATGTTTTTGTTAGTTTCTACTGAAATTAAAATACCTACGCAAGATAAATTATTATGGCAGTAAAGTTACTGAATGAATGCAATGCAACTATTAGACTTAAGAGACATCATGTTCTCGATTTCCTATTTAGAAATTAACTGAAATGTATTAAATTATTTAATTACAGAATTTGATACGAAAAATAAATTTTAATTATTATTATTATGGAGTTTATTAAACCATATTGCATTTTATTATTGGCCTCACTGGAGATCAATAATGCATATAATAAAAATCATAATTGCGTTGTATAATTTGTTTATTATTTTTAGATTTTAAATAAGTTGCAAAATAAAATCAAGTAAGGGTGGTTAGCATTGCGTCCTGCCATTCGCATGGCCAGTGTTCAAGTCCTGCTACGACCGACATCCGATAGTTTTCTAATAGCGGTCGCCCCTCGGCAGGGAATATCAACCACTCCGAGTTCCCTCCGAAGCGCCAAAAAAATGTATGTAATAAAAGAAATAACTTACTTTCCAGCTAGTTTGTGAAACAGCGACTTCTCCAAAACGGCTTGTTGTTTACGAAACAATTTGCATACAGGCTCGTCCAATGTGCTCAGAGGAAAATAATGTAGATCAAAGTGTGCTTCAATAGTCATCAACATAAATACCTTTCGTAGAAATTGAATATTTCTTGCCCTTTTTTTGCGATGAATTTTGCTACAGACATCAGAATGAATGTTTCTACACTTCAATTGGAGTGTAAGTCTCATGACCACTCATAGCAGTTGTGCTTCGCTCAATGGCCTTGGAAGAAGATACACATTTTTACCAGAGAATTTGCTTATACGCTGAAGCTCATTTTCATCTCAGTTTGTATGTTAACAGTCAACGTTGGTCCACTTTTCTTCAAAACCGTGAATGGTTTCAAACACGCAATCGAAATCTCCATTGCAGACACACAACCGAAAAAATTTGAAAAATTGGATCGACAGAACAAGACAATCCGCAGCAGTCATATAAATGTAGTAGTTTTCAAAACCTTAAATTCAATAAAGACTTTTTTTATTACATTTGGAAACCCATAATTTTTTAAAGAGCATATTCGTTGAAATGGTACTTATCCAGTTTGAATCAATCAGTTTTCGAATATTTCGCGATTTGGTATAAGGATGCGGAGGTTAAGATTCTATATAATGGGTAAAATTATTTTCATGAAATCACCTTCTTCAGAAATATAAATTTTAGAGCCGCTCACATCGAAAACACATCTGTTCCCCTGGAGCGAATAACAAAAGATGTAATGGTTTCATTTGGCAATTCAACATTAATTTTGTAATATCAATAAAACTGCTGGACAAAATCAAATTGGCCGAAACTAGAAAATTTATTGAAATCGTTCGGAAATGGGATAGAAAAAATGCTCTTTAATAAGACAATTTTCATAGTAATGGAAGCTTTTATTGGCCACCGTCAGATTGAACATGCAGAAAAAGTTCTGTTATTTTTCTTGACAACCTTTATGAGATGGCAAAACCTAAGATAGTATATGACCTAATAATAGCAATAATTCACCAGATAATAGAAATTCCTTTTTCAGTCTTAAAATTAAATCACAAACGTGTTGCACCGAGTTAACTCAGAGCCATTTTCAAACTATGGTGCAGTTTTGTGAGGTACTTCATTCTGCTTCTTTCAACTTTAGGCTTAACCAGTAGGATACCACGGTACGTTATGAACGTACACCCATCTTGTAATGAAACCAAAGTATTTTCTCAGTATCGCAGATCATACCTCACATTTGAATACCATACATACAAATTGGCTTTTTAATAGCGTTGCAAATTAGTAATTTTAGTTCTAGTTTTAGCCCGGAGTTCTTATGTAAAAGTCAATTTAAGCTAGCTCATTTTATTTTCATTGGTAAAATTTTGCCGAGATGTGTTACATCATTTACTTGGGAAATAGTTATAAACTTTAATCTAATTGCACGTTTAAGGCAGTAATGTGACGTATTTACACTTTTTCGTATTGACTTCCAGTTTTCTAGCCATTCTTTGATTTCGATGCTTTTCGAGGGCATTTATGGGTGTGTCATCCGCGAAAGTAGATATTTGTTCTTTTCTGTTTACTTTCTCCAGTGTACCAATGTACAACAAGGCCCAAGAACGCTTACTTGGGGAACTCCACCTTCAACCGAAAAGTCCTCAGTGATAAATTCCAATTGTTTTACGGAAAACCGTTTGTTAGACGGATATTATTATACTCAAATATATTGTAGCAATACTCCCTAAACTCGAATGCTTTTCTAATTCCATTAGAAATTCGGTTTACTTTTTTTACACGTTAACTTTGTTACGATGGAGAAAATAAATATCTTAAGTGGCAAAATAATTTCGAAAGAAATAGTAAATCTTTGAGAAGCCGCAGTGTGTGGAATTTCCCTGGTTTGGTTATCATCAATATCTGCGATTTTTTCCCTGCATGTGGAAAGTAACATAGTCTCAGAATGGCATTAAAGAGATCAGAGAGCAGTGATAGTGGCATAATAAGGGCTTACAACTTTTTGGGTTGATGTTTTAATCGTCACCTGAGTTTCATGGCCGCTCTCGGTTATTAAATAAAAAATTAAATATTAAGTTATTACAATATTTGTGTTTATGATCGGTGTGCTCACATCAACTGGAAGCTTAAAGTTTTATGTGTCTTCCAGAATATTTCTTGGCAGAATTTGGCATCAGTTTTTTATATATGATTTGACATAATGGTCTTATGCTTATTTAAGCGCACTTTTCAGGCGACGCTTTTTTATTATTAATTCTTGTGTTTCAATATTTTTATAGTCTTTGTGCACGTAGTAATACTTTTTTTATTTGGAGTTGCCGCCGAGTTGAATGTGTTATTGAACTCATTAATATGTTTGTTAATATAATTTTTACTATCCAAAATTGGGCTAATGTTAATGTGACTACTAATAAGTTTTATGGTTCTTTGCGCTTTGGCAACAGCGAATACCGCAGACGATGGAACGATGAGCTGTACGAGCTATACGATGATATTGACATAGTTCAGCGAATGAAGAGACAGCGGCTGCGCTGGCTAGGCCATGTCGTCCGAATGTATAAAAGCACTCCAGCTTTGAAAGTATTCGATGCAGTACCCCTGGTGGAAGCAGAGGAAAAGGAAGACCTCCACTTGGAAGGATCAAGTGGAGAGTGACCTGGATTCACTTGGCCTTTCAAACTGGGGCCAGGCAACGAAAAGGAGAGAAGAATGGCGCTCTTATATTGATACGGCTATAATCGCGTAAGCGGTACCAACGCCAATAAAGAAGAAGAAGAATAAGTTGTTTGCATTTGAGCAATTTTTTTTTATATGCTTTTCGGTCATGGTTCTTGGTCAACTATAGTCGGTTGCTCTGACAAGTCGGCAACAGTCCTAGTTGCTACAAGTTACCAGTCGATTTTTTGTGAAAGAGCGAAGTGTATTATTTTGTGAAATTTCCTTCGATCAGTAGTCCAATATGTTTGTAGACCCGAGGAAATAGAGTCTAAATTACTGTGTTTGTTTCTAATAGTATTGTAGGTAAAGCTTGCGTCCGGTTGGGTTTTTAGTCGAGAGACCCAATAAACGTGTTTTCCATTTCTATCAAATAGTTCCTGGAAATGATTCTCTTCTTCTTGTAGATAATTAGTGGTATGTGACCGTAAGGCCCAAGATTTTAGGTGATTTCTTATAAGTATCCCAGCGCCACCGGGCGCTTTATCAAAGGGTTAATTTATGCAAAAGAGTATGAATCCTGGACAAAGCGTCCGGTGGCGCTGGGATACTTATAAGAAATCACCTAAACCTATATTTATCTGCCAAATGCATTTCAGACAGAAGCATAACATCAATGGCAAACTCTGCTCAAAAAAACTTTTTCAGATCTGAGACTAATTTGGCAGTAGCTCTTTTTACAATTTGAATTAGGGTTTGTTTAACATTTCACTCTGACGAGCATGGATGTTAGGCTCAATCTAACTTTCAGATTTTTGTATACAGAGAAACTGTATTCATTTTTTCATAGTTGCATCATCTTTCTTCGACGTGCATTCAGATGTAGGATGTAGATCTCCTTAGTTTCACAAGTAGTACAATAAGATTTAGTATGGCCCAATTCGTGGCAGTTGGTACACTGATCTGGACCATTTCTCTTAGGTGACTCTTTTATTGTTGTCCTGCGTTGTAGAAAATATTTCAAATTATAGGTGGTTTGTTTTTTTAGTTGTGTGTAAGAATTTTGTATATTCATAGTATTAATTAAGTTTTTACAACGTTTCTATAAAAACGAATATGTATGTTAATCAAATAACTTGTTTACATAGCTTTGTGATCTGTTGAGCACTATTTCATATTTGGTACTATTTTTGGATTTTTGTTTTAGTACAATTAAGTTGGTTTGCATAATTTAGAAGTTCCTCAGTCCAGTAAAACCATTATTGAGTATTTTATTTTATATTTTAATAGACGAAAAGGTGGAAGCAACGATACAGAAACTTCTTATTTAGTAAAGTTTCGACATAACAGGTTTCAGTAATTGCCACTTGACGTCTAATGGTAACACTTAATTTAACCAAATTGTCAATTAGTTGGACATGTGTATATGTTAAATTATTTATTTTCACATAACATATATATATATGTATATATATACATTTACATTCATACAAAAATTTGCTGGTATAGATACCTACATAGTTATCATATGCCTGTATGTATTTCGATTAATAAATTTCATCACACACACATACATAGGTACATAAGGCTATATAATTTTATAGACATTGTCCTTCATTACGTCTGCTTGTTGGTTAATTGGACAAATTGTCAAGTGTTGTTATTCTGTTTTAACACTCCTGCTTGTGGTTGATTACTTGGAATTAATTAACGTGACAAACAGGCATTAGAAGCAGCCGTAAGCCTTTGTAGTATTTATTTTTAAGGTTAATATCATGAAATATGTCACCAAGGAAGGTAATGAAATTTGGCTATGAATGTTGCTACTGAAAAAAAGGCAACAATTTATTAAAACGGCCCTACCTTGTTGGCCGCTAATCAAGCTGCGGTTGACAATTCATTGAAACTCTTTTTTCATTTATACGCTTTTTATTTAGTTTGCATTCGTTGGTCCGCGTGTTGTCATTTTCATTTTTATTACTTTTTCATACTTTTAATTTCAACATAAATACGCCAACATAATATACAACTTTGCGGTTTTCAGCTGTTTTGACGCTTCAATTGCCTTTAGCTTGCCAGCTGAATGACTTAAATACTTTTTAAAATATAAAAGAAGCATAATAACATAAAATTTGAAATGAAGTAAGCAAGCAGACAAAAATCTCACGTAGACCAAATAACAAAGACCAAAGACCTTGTCTACGTTTGTAAATACCGCAAATGAAAACCGGAAATTTATTAAAAATAAAATATCGTTCAAGCGTAAATCCGCTGCTGCTCCTGATGCTGCTACTTTGCGAGCACGTGGCATTTAAGAAAGCTTTCGTCGCATAACATTTTTGAGGATTTTACGTTTTTGTTACACGATTTTGCCGTTGGCAATAGGCGAATAACTGGAAAATATAAATCGTAAGTACTCATCGTTGCCTTAGCAACAAAGTATAGAAGCGCTCGAGAAAAGGTGGCTAAGGTAAAAGGCAGAAAATTGTCGAATTTCCGTTCGGGGTGCGTAATTTTACGCAGAAATAATTTTGAAAAGAAAATTGTATACACACTAATACATACATATATATATACTATGTATGAAAATTTTATAAAATAGATATTTACTAAATTTAAAAAAAGGTTCCATAATTATTTTCTTTAACTATATATGTATGTATTATATATATATTTATGGTATATATATGTCATCACTATTATTAGATAAATTGTTGTCCACAAATACTCCTGCATTTTACGAAAACCTGTATAGGTGTCTAGGAAATTTTTGTTAAATTGTAATAAAAAAAATAATGACGAATGTTTTCAATCTTTTATCGAAAGGGTGAAAATAAAACAACACTTCTTTCATATGCATGAACGGTAAAGGCAGCTCCGTCCTCGTTTTCAAATCAAATAAACCAATGAGGCTAACTAACGTATACGCTGAGGAGGAAATGAGCACCATCGGTATAGATGATGGTCGTTCGAGCACACTTTGAGCAAGAAAGGTAATACACGTATATCTTATGAACTGGACGAACACTTACGCGAGTTGTTTTTAAAGACCTTTCCTTTCAAATTTTTTTTAATATTTGGAAATAACCAGAAATCACAAGGTTATATATCCGGGGAATATGGATCGCAATAAAATTACTATTTATTTCAGCAGTTCTGGAATGGCGCGTTGTTATGATGTAAAAAGTAGCGCCGCAAATCCTCTTTATTCCTGTTTTCCAACAAAGTTTTTAAAACCATACACCGTTTTGGTTCTTTTTTATATGGATTGGGCCCTGGAATCTGTAACAGTAAAATCGAAAGCCGTGGGGAACTGAACCAGATCACTAAAAGTGATGGCTATGCAAAAGTCATATGACCTTATCGAGCTAAAAGGAAAAGAAATATCTAACATCCCAAAAAATTATTATATAATATGATATATGTTTGTAGTCTGAGTTAACTCAATAAAATTAAATAATGAATCAGAAAGTTGGAATGGTTATAAGGAAGATAAGCCGTTTAATTTCCAATAAGAGTTGAAGCACTATGTGAAATATATATGAATCGGAATTTAATGTGAACTACAGGTAGATTTAAAGTTAGGTAAATTAAGCAAAGAATTACTGAGAATATGTCTGATATTAAAATAAAAAAGTTACTCATACGTCATGGCAAACCAAATGTTATATATTCCAATATTCCACAAGTATTACTTCAACTTTGTACATATCTTATTTTACTTACTTGAATAAAGTGCGTTATATCAAACGGTCGTGTTAACTATTTGGTCTAACTGCGTTAACAAAGGTTCTGAGACTAGACCCACTTGTTACCACGTATTTTGATATATAGAATAGTTTTGTTAAAATCTGTCGATATTGTTATATAAATTAAATTAAATTTTCTAATTGCGGTCGCCCCTCGGCAGAGAATGTCCATCCCTCCGAGTGTATTTCGGACATGAAATAAAGCTCCTCGTAAAAAAACCGTCAGCCGTTCGGAGGCGGCTTAGTATAAACTGTAGGTCCCTCCATTTGTTGGAAAAATATCAAGACGCAAAACCCCAAATTGGAGGAGGAGCTCGGCCGAAAATCGCTTCAGCGGTTACAAAGCGCCAATTATATATATATTGTTATATCGTGAATTTTATTAAAATCGTGTAGGAAAAAAATGCGCGGCAGTTCGGTTTTAAATATTGAAAAATTAGGCGGTGATAATTATGAAAGCTGGTCTCTTCAAATGAGGAGTTTGCTGATAATCATGGACTATTGGGACACCATCAGAGCTTCTTCACATACGGAATTGCATTCATGCAGCAGAAGCTTGGAATAAACTACACGATTTGTATGGAGCAAAAACTTCTTCACGTAGAGTGAGCTTATTTAAAAGTCTTTTTCGTTTTGAAATAAAAAGCGACAAAAAAACGTGTACGCAAATTAATAATTTCTGTAGCATTGCTGAAAACTTAAAAGAAATCGACATTGCGGTACCAGAAGACTTAATGTGTACTTTGTTGTTGTGTAGCTTACCTGACGAAATGGAAAGCTTTGTCGTCGCTATCGACAGCAGAGTGAGTTACCTTCTTTGGGACAGCTGAAGGTCAAAATCTTGGAAGAGGAGCAGCGTCGTGGAAATCGAACAGACAGCGATACAGTAAGAGTATTTACAGCAAAAGCGGAGAAAAAGAGAGCCGAGCAAAGAAATCAGCCAAATTGTTCTACAATAACAACAACAACAACGGGAACTATGCAAACAGTAGGCGAAATATGCAATGTTATGCATGCGGTCAACGTGGTCAAATTCAATCGGAATATAACAACAAGGCAAAAAAAAAAAAAAATTGATGAGTGCGTTTGAGGAGCAAACAAAAACATGCAAACAAAAGCAATTGGATTTTGGATAGCGAGGCTTCTTCTCACCTATGTCGTGATAGGAATTTTTTCAACAAACTGGAGAAGAGTACACAAACAATTTTGTTAGTTACTGGCAAATATGTAAAGGCGCAAGGCGTAGGCGACGTGTATTTAAAATCGAATCATTCGGATATTACCATATACTTCGAGATGTTCTGTTTGTGCCGGACCTAAATTCTAATATTTTATCGGTTAGCAAAATTATTAAGTATGGACATTGTGTAAATTTCAATAAAAACATTGCAAGTATAATAGACAGTCGTGGCGAGTGTGAGCTTGAAGAAGAGGCAAGAGTTCGCTTTATCAGCTATTGAAAGTAATAAAAGCCAAATTTGGCACTCGCGGTTCGGACACTTAAATTATAGAGACTCATTGAATCTTTCAAATAAGGATATGATACGCGGTATGGATGTGTGTTTTTGGAAAGATTTAAGTTGCATCACTTGTGCATAATGCAAAATAAAAGTGAAGCCATTTGTGAGTAATGACGATATTTTTTCCAAAAAAATGTCTAGAACTAATAGATACAGATATTGGTGGTCCAATGCTCGTTTCGTCTCCAAGTGATTCAAGGTATTTTATAACCTTTATTGATAACTACTCGCGGTTTATATAGACATATTTTTTGAAAAATAAATCGGAAGCGTTTAATGTATTTAAAGATTTTTTGATTCGAGTGGAGAATCAAACCGGGCTTAAGGTGAAGCGTTTGCGAAGCGGTAATGGCCGTGAATACTAAGCAATGATTTTCAGACCTTTTTGAAGGCAAGAGGTATTCAGCATCAAGTTACGACAAGTTATACACCACAACAAAATGGGGTATGTGAACGTGCGAATAGAACATTAGTGGAGATGGCAAGATGCATGCTGGCTGGATCTAAGCTTCCCCATAATCTTTGAACAGAAGCAGTATATATTGCCACATATCTGCGAAATAGGTCCCCAACGAAGATTTTGAAGCAAAAAACACCGTAGCAATGCTGGTTTAAGAAAAAGTCAAACGTTTTCCATTTTATAGTTTTTGGATGCGATGCTGTTCGTCTGGACAAAAAGCCTGAAAATCCAAACATCTTCCAAAAGGTATGCGGATACAGCGAAAGCGTATAGACTGTATAATAAGGCAAACAAAAGTATTGTAATTTCTCGTGACGTCCTATTTTTCGAGAAATCGTTTGCAAATGTAGATATATCCGAAACTGGTGATGAGTTTGCGATTTTTTACGTTACAATGGACAACTCTATAGCAAATATGAAATCGTGGTACGAATCTCCAACAACAGCAGAAGCAGATATTATAGCATCATCATGTAGTTCTGAGGTTGAGGAACAATTTTTTGTTGTGCTAAACGCAAACGAGGTAGACCACTGAAATTGTTCATTACAGAGCAGCTACAAGAAGCTTTGCATAAAGTACGACTCATGAGCGTGATCCAGACACCGTTAAAGAGGCTATGTTGGATGAATGCTCTGAGTTATGGAAAGATGCGATGCGGCAGGAATATGAGTCCCTAATTAAAAGGAAAACTTGGGAATTAGTATCCAAACCAGAATGTAAAAATGTCATCGGCAGTAAGTGGGTATATATTTTATAATTCGAATTTTCGAAAAAGTAATGTAATCATTTTGAATTCTTAAATAAAACTATTTTACTTATTCCGCCTTAAAAAACCGTTTGGGGCTTGTGAAAGCTTTGCATAAATTTTAAAAATCCAAACAGATTGATTATTCAAATATAGTGGATTGAAATACTTATCCGAGGGCAAGTGAACTGGTTTTCCGGAAAGATACTTTCTGTTAATCACATCAACTTACATTTTTTGGTATTTTTCAAACATAAATGAAAAAGCAATTTTAAAAATTCATTGTATATAAAAACTAAATGGCTTTTCATTATTCTAAAAACATTTGCACACAAAACAAATACATATATGCTTATGCACGTTTGCATTATATAAATGATATTGTTAACTGAAATTGCTAAAGTTTTCATTATAATTGTATTCAGTCACAAATAATGGCTATAGTTACTTTAAAAATTAAAAAAATAAAATATACACATATGAATACTATTATATTGCACTAGTGAACAGAAAAAGCCTATTTGTAACCTCGAAAACTACGCCTGGCAATAAAACTTAAAATTTTTATGTGAATTCGTACTGAAGATAGGAGCACCACTACTACATCATATAAACCCCTAGAGCAGTTGCAAATGCACACACACATACGCATATCCTATTACATTTTTCTGTGTATGCATGTGTTTGGTCGGCTGTGTTGTATGTGAAAATAAGCTAAGTGGCGAGTTATTTATTAGCACAGTTTTACGCCAAATTGGCAAGCAACCAATAAAGTTCAATTTACCAAAAGACCGACCACCGAATAGCAACTAGAAAGAGTGGTAGATCACTTGCATACATACATACAAACAAAAATACATACCTACATACCATAAGTAAAACAATTAAATAAGCTAAAAAATATAGATATCATATCAGTATGTATGCTTATGTTTAGTAAATAAAAATAAGAAAAAAAATTCTTCGGAAATGCATTCATTGGTAAGCACACACACTTATACGCACATACAAATTTATACACTTACTTGCTTCTAATGGAAACTTTGCGTAAGTTTGTCTGTGCAAAATATAAGCCAAAAAATGTGAGGAAAAAATGAACAGCAAACAAAGTAAAGTCGTAAGAATTCATGTAGTTGGAAAATTTTCGCATTTTTGTAATATTCTGAATTTTTTTTTTTAATTTTTGAAAATCACTTAAGCATTTTTTTAATTTTTTCAACATTTTTTGTTACTTTCATCTTTTATTTTTTTGTATTGTATATTTGAGTTTTTTTGTACTTTTACTCATTGTTTTTGGTTTGTTTTTGACAAATGCAAATAAAAATTTATTACTTGCGAAGACAATGAACACCATCAATAAGTCAAAGACAGGAATTTCAATTGCCATTGTCCTTGAGAGTGAAGCAAACGATGTGGGGAAGCCTGTATTACTGTGTCAGTGGTAATTTATGAAGGCAATTGGAAGAGTGTACAAGGATAGATGTTCATATATACTAAGGTTATCCATGTATAGGGTTTTCTGAACTGACACAAATCGGTATGAAATCGATAAAAAAGGTTTTACAAAATTTCAGCTTCGAATACTTGGTAAACTAAGGTTAACATAAAAATTACATATAAACACTTTACAACTACAAATCAATTCTAAAGTTTACATGGTTCTTAAAACTCATTTCGTAATAACTAAAAAAAGTTATATATTTCCACAAAATTGTCTTGGTACCGTTCAGTCTTGACGACTATGATTTTCAATTTCACTTTTCACAAACACACCCGGCAAACGTCATCTCGCTCCAATTTAGCGCCTTTAGGGGGGTAATAAAACACTGATGGTGAGATTTATTTTATCAAACCAATACAAACAAATTGTTACCTTACTTTTTAAACCAAAACTAATTTTTTGATAAAGTGATCGTTTGCGCATGTAATACCCGATATTAATCAGTGTAATGACACGTGATACTCAAATCAAATGCAGCAAGAAAAATATCTTTTTTTCTGAATTGTGATTAAGAATATGTAAAAGTGACAAACGCTGCAAAAATTCTAAGTTTTCTGAGCGATGATAAAACATTAAGAAAAATTAATTATCTATCATTTTAGATGTACCTATGGTCATACCAGGCTCCAAGCTCTGATCAATCGAATGTTAGTACGCAATTCTTACCTCTTGGCTATTGCGCTCCATCAGACCAGAATTTGTATTGAATACAAATTCTATTAAAATCAGGTGACTAGTTTCGGAGATTATCCCTTGTAAATATCATTCCATTACGTTGGCACATATGTACAGGTGGACAACAACATTTACACTTTAGATATAAAATTTTGGAAAATGCGGATGACTGTATTATATATAGAACGAAGGATGTGCTTTGATCATAACAAAGATTTACATACTTTGTACGCTCTAAAGCGATGGTTTTTAGGAAAAAAGTAGCCAGATATTTTTATAGCTAATTCTCTGAAAATCGGTCTTTGTGACCTTCGAACACGCATATATTCTGAACCATTCTACCAACTATCAGTTATGAGCGAATTAGTGTAACTTCAGTCACATTTTTTTTGTTTAATTTGACTTGACTATGTAAATTTGAAAAGATATAATTTTTTCAAAACTATTTTGAGCACAGTGTCATCTGCAGGTGATGGTTTTGTTGCCAATTATAACTTCGAGGTCGTAAATAATTTTGTAGTTAAGGTCATAGCTACGAGTAATTTCGTCTAACTAAAAACTAGCATCACCACCAATATTGATGTCAGCCATGAAATCCAACGTGAATGACTCTTTCCAACAGGTGCGATGTCAACATCCGTTGAGACGCTTCTGGAAGTCTTCGAGAGTAATATTTTGCGAATGATTTATCGTCATATGCGCATTGGCTGCGATGAATACCGTATTTGGAAGGATCAGGTGGAAGCGGCCTGGTTTCACTTGGACTTTCAAGTGGCGAAAATAAGAACCTCATGGCACACTATTGTTGATTCCAATGAAGGAGATGGATCGTAATCTATAAAAGATTTTAAATGTAACATCGAGGAAATTCTTTCATTGATGACGCATTGGGAAATTAATATTGCACTATGATTTGTCGTAGTTGATACTGGGATCAATTGAGAAGTTCCACATAGAAGAATTTTTGTCTTTAGTGTTAAGCTTTGACAATAATTTTTTGCTGTTCTTTTTTGAAATAAAAAAAGAAAAAAATTTAAAATAAATGTAAAGTTAAAAAAGCTGAGAAAAATTAAGAAAAAAATTCCAAATATCAAACAGCGTGGAATCGATGAATAGAAAATGAAATTCTTGTTTCGCACGTCATTTGCATTCGACATTGTCTCAACAAAGCTGGATTTGTGTATGTACGTAAATACTATGGAAATAACACACTTCTGTACATCCGCATGCTCAAAGAAGACGCAGGCAAAATGGCATTTGTGGTAGCAATAATAGGCAAATAGCTAGTAGCTGCCTGTTAGGTGGCATTTAATTTCATTTGCGGCGACAATGATGATGACAGTGCGACAACGACAGTACAACAGCAGCAGATTCGAAGAGTGGAGCGAAAGTATAAAATGGCAGCAGCAAGTAGGTACACGCCTTACTTGGCAAATTACTTTTTCACAGACCAAACGAAACAACGTCGTGTTCGTAATACTTGTGCTGAAAGTATAAGAAAAAATGTGCTTGTTATTGCATTGATGTGGTGAGCTTGTTGGCGTTATTGCCACTTCACTTCGGTACACGCTGCATGCGGCAGGCATAGGTTGGGTTCATATCAGTGACAATGCTTTGTCAAAGTCAAGTTCCAAATTGCAATGGTAAATGATTGACAAGGCCAAGTGCTTGACGTTAAAATGAAATAAAATTTAATATAAGGAATACATGCATATATATATATGTACGAGTAATCAAAATTTAAAGACGTTTTTGGGAGGCAATTAAAAATTTCACCATTATTGCAACCAACATCCTTCTGCTTGAAAGATATTAATATTAAAATGATTATATAATAATGATACCTATACTTGTAAATTCTGGGCCATCTACCACTTTCATTTCGAGCTACTGCTTATTTGAACTTTCGCATCATCAATAACATTACTGATATATCAAATATTTAGTACAAGGTCTCCGGTTTAAAAAATATTTAAATTTATGTTTGAAGAAAATATTGAAAACAACTTCCACAATGGTGAGTTCACCTTGAAGGCAATCCTCTGTGTTAGTTTGAGCAGCCAGTTCACCATACGGTTCGTTATCGGACAACACAACACGCGTATGTGCTATACGGAATTAAACACTTCAAACACTCTTTGTGAAAGATTTTCCAGACCTCGAGATAAAGGTTTCCAAAGGGCAGTTGTTCAAAGATTATTTGATGTTGAGGAGAATGACACAGAAGGACGGCGTTACATTCCACAAAGCACTGTGTTCGGATAATGAGCCAAAACAGCGATGAAAACTGGCCGTCCCACAGCTGAAATATTACTTTGTTTGGAGAACTTTTTGTAAGAATTCGTCAAGGATAAGTGCAACCCCAACTATACTGAGGTTATGTATGACTTGAAACACGTAAGACATACCATCAAAAATGTGGTCGACAGCTTAACTGCTGCATCAATTAATGTTTATAAGCTATAGAAGTATTTAGTTCAAAATTAGTGAGGAGATTTCATTAAATCCGTCTCTGCTTAAATCCAACATATGTAATTGTTAATTGTAGATATTGCTGGAGCTCCAGCTAAAATGATGAGTGTTGACGACAGGTATCGTGCTGAGCCCATGAGGCAGTCCAACATTATTAATATAAAGTCTTCCTGTGAGTAGACTATTGAAACTATTAAGCAAGACGAAACATATTGAGGTGAAAAGAATGGAGAGATTTCTTAACCCGTCCCGGCATGGTTTATTTAATAGAGAGCTAGTCAGGCTGTGTCTTTCTTATGATTTGTATATTTGACGCAACTCATTGGTGGATTAGTATTTCGTTTCGCTGAATGTAAGTTTGAAATCAGCTGGAGCGTGTGGAGCGCAAATTGAACGCGTCTATTCTGGTAAAATATTCTTGAACTAGACCAAAATAACCAAGTCAGTTAAACATAGATAAGCATACGAACATAAAGTTTCATGGAATGAAGAAACATATCAATTTAGCCATGTCTGTTTGTCCGTTCGACGGTGCTCACGGCAAACGAAGTAAAGATTAAGATATTTTCACGAAACTTGGTTCACACATTTCTTGTGTTACACGTACGGACACGGTGAAATCGGAATGCCCAAAAATAATATTACGGTAATTTTGATAATTACTAAATCGCGAATATACAGTAATTAAATGTGCATTTGGAGTCATATTTTTAAGTGGCAATCGTCTAAAAGTAAATATATTTCAGAAACTACTGAACAGTATACAGCATAGTATTACCGCAAATTAAATATGTAACTTGGTTGGTATGGGACCTAAAGTTTTAATAAATATAGTCAATAAATATATGTAGCTCCAGAAATAGACCTAACTCCCAAATAACAGACCTTCCATTTATGATTCATTATTACAATGATTTTTCACAGTAAATTTTCCTTAAATCCTTGAATATAATAATTTTAAATATTTAAGCGATATTTTTCGGTTGTTCTCTTGAAGACCGTATACCTATTTTAATTATTTTTTTTTTCTAAATTATTTAAATATTTTCAAGTGAATAATATACGACTAACATACATAAACATACACAAAATAAATACATGTACATATACCATATATAACTACAATAAAATATATTTCACACTACTCCATTCGCTTTGACACAGAGTTTATAGTTTAATTTTAACCTTTATAACATTTAATACACGTCCTTCGTAGTCAGGCCATGCGGGCGTGCCGGTGAGCGAGCCACTTGTCAATTGTCACTACAATCAAATTAACGATCGAAAAATAAATTCACCCTTTCAGCGGAGACAATTGCTACGAAGACAGGCAGACTAAAATAAATATACACACTTCCAATTTACAAATATATGTACAATATGTGTATGTATTTAAATACATACATATGTATGTACGAGTATGCATGCTAAAGCCCTGAACATGTGACACTAACGAAAAGCACATTGTCACCCACTGTGCACGGTCAGCGTAGATGGGATGGGTTGAGTTTAACGGTCCGGATACGCACATGCCGCGAAAATGCGTTGGTGGATAAAGTCAAATTCCTGCGTTAAATGACTGACTAACGGAGTGTCTAAAGTGCTATGAAATGGGACGCACCAACTGGCTGACTGACTTACTGACTCGCTGATGGAAGAGTTCAATTTGAGTGAAGTATGCCTGCTTATACCTATATGTATAATATTGCTAGCTGTGGCAATGTGACGCAACTGCTTAACCCAAAACGCACACGCACTTAAAGGAATGATGTCGTAAAAATTATTTTGTGACAAATCGACAACATACGTGACCGTCATGTTGAAGCCTATTTAAATGAACGTTGAAATTGTTATTATCGGAAAGGCGACAGTCATGAGGATAGCGCATACAAACAACTTTCAAATGCATATACATACATATACATATGTACACAAATATACCTATACTAATATAATACATTGAGACCGCAATGCCAGTACAATTGACTTGCAAGACAACATTTTCCATGACGTGGTCTTGACTCAACCAAACACTACTGGTCGTAAGTAGACAACTAGAAGTCCGCCCTGCTGCCATTCGCACTTGGCGGTGCGAGGTCAGTTCAATAAGTACTGCGAGTATTGAGCTGCAGTAAATTACATGTATTTGATTTTTGATATTTTTTTTAACTTTAAAGAGCATTTAATGAGTGTTTGTTGTTGTTGTTGTTGTTGTAGCAGCAAAAACACTCCCCTAAGTACTTTTTAGGCAAATATATAATATATATAAAATGGCGCTTTGTAACCGCTAAAGCGATTGATTTTCGGCCGAGCTCCTCCTCCAATTTGTGGTTTTGCGTCTGGATGTTTTTCCAACAAATGGAGGGAGCTTTATTTCATGTCAGAAATACTCTCGTAGAGGTTGAAATTCCCTGCCGAGGGACGACTGCAATTAGAAAATTTAACTTAATTTTTTTATATAAATTAGTTTTCTATAACTTTCTGGATGTTAGTACGACACCAGGATTTGAACATAAGCCTTGCGAATGGCAGAAAGCAATGCTAATGACTCGGCTACCGCAGACCCAGGCATGCCGCCACGAACATTCGTGAACCACTATCCCGCAGAGGCATGCGTACGTCTTTTTCTTTACTGGCGTAGACGCGATTAGCTAAGTTAATAACATTGGGCCACTCAATCCCCCTTTTAGCTTTTTGGCGTCAATTGGAAATACAAAATATAGTTAGGTCTTTCACCACATGGTCTTTCCAACGGAGTAGAGGTTTTCATAGCATAGCCGCGTTCACTTTATTCGTAAAACTATGTCTATTCGTAAACGACTTTTCTTCTCAATTACGTGAACTGGCTGACATTGGTTTCCAGACAGACGAAATTATCTACGACTTCAAAGTTATGACTGTCGACAGTGACGTGGGAGCCGACTGGCAAACGATTACTCTTTTTGTGATAACAGGAGATATTTTTTCCTGTCGTCGTCCACTACCAGACCCATACGCCTCAATTCTTTATCAAGTCAGGGAAGAGCAGAACTCATGGTGCGGTTTAATAATGTCAATATCATCGGCATACCCCAGCAGCTGTACACTCTTATAGAAGATTGTATTTTGTCTATTATGCTCTGCAGCTCTTATTAGATCTATATCTACAGCAATTAATTGAAGAAATCACACGATAAGGAATCATCCTGTCTGAAACTTTGTTTGGTAGCGAACGGCTCTCAGAGGTTCTTCACGAACCTGGCGAACCATTGAATTATGGGTTCGAGTTTATCTCCGATAGGGAATCTATCACTACTTGAAAGTTTCTTATAAAACTCCATTAGCCGTTTGGAGGCTGCTCCTTTCTTTCCAGAATAGATGTAAAATACACACTTAGTGAAGAGGAGAAGCTCGAATTGTCGAGAAGATGTAAACTATGTGAAGAAAGTTAGAGTTGAAGAATTTAAGGAAAAGGTTTTGTTAGTCTGCGAATCATCTTTAGATAGGTTTTTGAGGATCTAAGCGAATCGATTCTATTCCATTTTTACCATTCTTATTACAGAACGCAATGATCGTAAATACGAAAAAATATAAATGAATTCGGCTCTTGTTGACAGTTACATTGGTGTCTTCTCGAGTTTTCGAAACAAAGGACGTCCCTAGCTGTGTCTGAAGAATAAGATCACAAAAATAGATTTTTTAAGTGATTTCTGAAATCGAAAATCTGCTGGAACCACTGTGAAATATATAACAGAAATTACACTGAATGTAATAAACAGACTTATTAAATTAAGACCAAGACATAGTTTGGGAACAGACCTCGTATAGGTATACATACATACATTAGCGAATGGCTGTAAGTTTGTTTGTATTCGAACGCGTATATTATAACGGGGTGCAATGCAAATAACTAGCGACCAGTAAGACACAATCAACCGGACTACAAATTAACTGAAAATTGAGTGTGGACAGACTGCCGGCAAAGTGAACGCGAGTAAAGTAAGCAGACAAACAATGTTAAGAAGCAGAAATTGTATTAAAAATATATGTATGTACTCGTATGTATGGTATACAATAGTCCTTTATTGCAACAAAATCTTTTTTTTTTTTGCATTGTTGAGTGTTTAGTGCTGAAATATATGTTAGGGATATAAGTAACGCATCTCAGGCGTAAGGGAAAGTCGTAAATTAAACTTTTAAGGCAATGAAAATGTCCCTACGCACCACAAGAATACACAAATATTTTGCATGACATAAGCAAACATAGAAATTGCTAATACTTATGTCTTTGAACTAAACTATCATAACATAATATATGTTTTCCGCTCAATTGTGACGAAGCACATTGTACTCTGCATTATGCATATGTAATAAATAGCTCGGAACATGTGAATATAGCGAGTCATGCATGAGTATCACGCTTTGCAAGTGAATAGTGCCACTTTCAAATAGTAAGTAGTTATGTTAAATATCAAGTCACTTCAAAATTGCGTGCTGTGAATGTTATTTTGATATGTTTAGTTATTCTTTAAAAAAAAAAATAAAAATTGTATGTGAAGCTACATAAAGCATATGTTGGCAGCATAGTGACCCTTAAAGTGAGTATATTTTTGTTATAAACACATTTGTTTATTTTATTTTTCTAACAACTTTAATACAGGGTAATCCAAGCTGAATAATATCATGACATCGTCTAAAGAAAATATTCTACTTAGAAACGTCTAAAATAATATGGAAAATATTATGAGTTGAAAAATTGGCTGCGACCAGAGATACTCAATTAACGAATCGGGGCCATTTCGTTTTGTTAATGCGAAAAATAAACTTAACGAAATGATTTTGTTTCGTTTCGGCGCCTTGTTATAGAAACAAAGTAAAGTTGTTAATGCTGAAACCGCAAAAACTCATCTTTAACGTTAATTTTAAAATGGCTGGCTGCAATGTCATTAACAGCACACTTCAATGTGAACGTTTAACATTATCTGTTAGCAATTTAACAGCTTTTCGTTTCGAATAAAAACGAAATAAAATTTATTTCGATAACTGCTTCATTTGTACCATTTCTAATTGTTTCAACCGCATCGATTGAAATTTTTTGATCAAAGTGAAATTTAACGTTACTATGCAGCCTTGGTTTAGACTCTTATATGTATACTAAGACCTTATTATTAATTAAGTTATAGGAGCTCTTTAATAGCCAGATAGCACTGATAAAGGTATTTTTCCTGCTTATAATGGAATTCTCAGCCACAGGCTGCTGCGTTTTTTCCTGGATAGAAAATATGAGTGAGTTCCAAAACGTCAATTGCAAAGCAACCATACATTGTCACGCATTCTGTAACAGTGCAAATTTTGACGATGCATCATGTTCCAAATAACATATTTTATTAGTTTTATCAATTGCATTGCATTTCTTAGTAATTCAGCATTCGAAATTTTCTTTATTAAATTATCTTTATAGGTTACCATCAGAAATGCTTTCAAAGAATAAGCGGCATCTCCGACCAAGTGACATTCTTGAGAAAATACTATTATGTTGTTTACGATTGTTCTCCTAAGGAGACTGCTTTTCCAAATAGAAGCATCGTGGCAACGACCAGGATATTCCACAAAAACATCGGTGAAGTTCATATCACTATTAACGGCAGCCTTTATGAAAAAGGGATAATATTAATCAACCGTAAGTCTTTCATTAATATTTATTACTTGCTAACCTGTACCACAACGGAAAGTATCCCTTTCCGGTAGTAATAACTGATTCCGTCTTTCTTTGGCTGCATTATGCAAATATGTGTACTATCCACGCAACCCAGCATCTCGCCTCAAAGCATCGTGATTTCTCTTTCATGCTGAGTCTTTGGGAATCGCATTACTTTCCCCTTTAGTTGGGAAATTAAGTTTATTGTGTTGGTAAATACCCTGTAAGCACTGCCACGACCGACGTTAAAGCGATCACTTATTTCTCGAAAGGAATTTTGATTTCCAAGCTTCCAAAGGGTAACATACAGGGACATTTTCAATGACATACTTGGTCGTTCAGTTGCAGACGTGTTCCATATGGGCAGCAGCTAATATTAGGTCTACCGGAAAGTTCTGTCTGAATCTATAGCATCATTTTCGCCACATAAGTACATGTTTATTTATTGCATGTTCGGCTCTATATTTTTATTGCTTAATGTATATATACTGATGTGGCAAATAAAACTTTATTATAGTTGATTCCCATTAATTACCCATGGCGACTGATAAAGTTCATTTACGCCACTGTATTTTATATGAACTTCAACAAGAAAAAAATGCTACAGAAACCTGTAGAAATTTATTTCAAGTGTTTGGTGAAGGTATAGTTTCTAATAGGACATGCAGAAGATGAAACAAAAAATTTGAAACAGGTGATTTCAACCAAAACCCCTTAAATAATTGAAAAAAGGCCTAGACACCCAAAAAACTTACTATCTGGTAAACTCTTTGGTCCGGAGGTGTGATTGGACTTTACTTCTTTGAAACTATCAACATGCGAGACTGTCACTGTCAATTGGGAGCGTTATATTCGTATGATCACCGACTTTTTTGGCCTGCAATTGATGAAAACGACTTGGACATAACATAAGGTTAACATGAAAATACAACATCCCATACAACACGAGCCAAAATGTTTATGCGATAAACCATAACTCTTGAAAACCAACATACAGATCATTACTGAAATACCGCCTAATACGTGCCAAAAAGTGGTTGAAAATTGAGATCGAAGTTTGCGAAATTCCCAAGACGGTCGTTTGAGTTATGTATATATATATATTTTGTTTCGAGTTTGCCTCTGTATGCTACAATTATTTACAACCCACTATTCCGGTCGCTTTAGAAGAAAGTTCAATGTAAGACCACAGATCATGGAGGAGCCTTAAACGTTCCTTCGTCACAGAGTATCGAACTTTTGCCTACAGTACATCGATTCCCATTTCTCCAACAGTTACAAGTTACATTTCGCCTCTGAGCGTCTATTAAATACTAAAAATACTTACACGTACTTTTTGTTATAAATTTTTATTGAGCTAAAAGCCTGATTTCTTTGCATGATTTGAATATTTTTGTTATACAAAAAAGAAAAATGGTAAAAGTGATAGCTGATTCGGAGATTGCCACATCTCCTCATCAGACTTCTTATGGCAGAGATCGATCCTAACTTAACAGACGAGAGACCTACCACTGCGCCAACATCAGCCATGTAATCTATTGTTGTAATATTCAATTCGTTATTAACCAAGAACTATTAAGTGCTCTAATTTAGCCGCTATTTTTATTATTTTATTATTCTACTGGCCTCCGCGGTTATAGATGAGTTGACAAAAGCGTGCCATTCATTCCGTCTCTTTGCTGTTTTTCCTAATTGGAAATGCCAGCTGAGGCGCAATCTCCTGATTCGCTCGTACAGCTCATCGCAGTTAATGAAATTTAAGGCCACCGTTTCTCGAAACTATAATGCCTAAGTTCATACCTTGCACATTTCGTCCTTCTTTAAGAGATTTTTTGTAAAATATATAAATAAGGGATCAGATGATATTTTTTTATAATCGTCCATATGCAATTTTCAGCCAAACATAAGCAAAGAGGAAAACTTTTCGGAAAGTTAGTTACGTAAAATATGTCTGTGTGTACATATGTTGCAAAAGAATATAGTTCGGATAAATTTTGCCTCTTTATATGTAACCAAAGAACCCTCTTTGAAATCACCACGCGATAAATCACCAATTTATTCAATTATTATTTTTTCTTAAAATAAAATGAAAGAAGCAAGAAACAATAAAGGAAAATGCAGCTGTCACTAAGGTTAACATTGAAGACCCTTTAGTGTGGCGGCGGTAAACCATTTAACCTGATAATACGCAGCATGTATTTCATTACCACACTCGCTAGCTAAGTGCATATACCCTGTAAAAAGTTTTGGACCATATAGTCCATTGAAGTAATCCAATAGGTGCTCTTTAGTAGTGAGCTATTGGATAAACTGACGTCTCGCTGGCAGCTTGTGGTTAGTCGATGATTACTCGTCTTTTAACGAATTCAATTACTAAACGAAGTTGAAAATACACAATCGGTTTATTATTCGTATACAGAAAGTGTGTGAAAATGAGATTTAATTAGGTTTCTTTCGTTGGTGAGCTCTGCTGGTATACAGAAGACGTGCATAAATTGAGATAATACTTTCCAATGTAAATAAAACACATTTTCAAATTGGAAAATTATTGTTAATAATAAATGATACTACTTTTCCCCAATCGAATTTTATTCGAAACTAGAATCTATATTCAAATATAATTTTTCGTATTTACTCCATAATGAAACACACTGCCGTTACTCCAAGGAGTACTCGGATGTTATGCAGGGATGGAGTATATGGTCCATGACATACCATATATGTGTATGGATTGTGGTTTGTTTTGAATTACTCCATTGTCGGAGTGGAATATATATTTCCCGCGTGCATGGATTATTCGCGTTGCTTGCAGGGTATCTGAACAGAAATAGACACATATATAGCCATATAGGCTACATGCATGTACATAGATGTCCACTATAAGTACGTTCCTTTTGCAAGTTGAACATTTTCAAATTAAATTTCCATTTTTACGCTGGCTAGTATAAAGCACATAACCGCAAACATACGCACATTTATGTAAATGTCTATTTTCATACCCGCAATTGCACAGGTACGTACACTCATATACCTGTAAGTGCCTTTCAGGTTTATATCTTGGTCATTCGTCTTTCTTTCTTAAATGACCTATTCAGACAACGAACGAGCGATATCACATTAGGGTATGTCAATGTATTTTTTTGCTGTTGTTGTTGCGCAGTAAAAGTTGTATAAAGTTGTTGCTGATGTGGTTACCAGCGAATGGCATGTGGTCACATCACGTATATGAGTATGTATGTTGAATGTCAGAAACGCGCCGCACTCGCTCCACTAACCTCACCACTCGAGCTCAAGTATAACCGCACAACTCAATTTTCCGCTGATATTTCATGACAAGTCTCTGCCTTTTAAGTAAATTAAGCATAAAAACGTTTTTGTATCCGTAAAGTGGACGCCATTATGTCGCGTTCATTTGCTTATGCGCTCGTTTTCACACAAGCACACATACACACACACACACTCGGCATTAAGGCACTTGCTGCCTTTAGTTTCACGTAAAAGTGTTTTTTTTTTTTAACTAACGACAGTGTCACGATTTTATACATTCCGCTCCAAAATAATTTGAAATTGCCACTTCTTCTTGTACTTATTGAAAAAAAAATGTTAATAAGAATTGGGGGAAAATGCTCTATCTTCGGAAATGCTGTTTTTATATCCTTATTTAAGCCTATAAATATTTGCAGACGAGGTCTACAATTTTACTTAAAGTTATTACTTACTAACTTCAAAATAAAGAGATAATTCATATATACACATATACGTATATATCTATTTAATTGGCGCTTTGTAACTGCAGATGCGATTTTCGGCCGAGCTCCTCCTCTGATTTGTGATATGCGTCATAATATTTTTCCAACAAATGGAGAGTCCAATTGCTTATACTGTCGTCTGGTTGTTTTTATTTAAATTAATTTTCTATCGCAGATCATATACATTCTTTTCTTTTTGGCGTGGCATCGCTTTGTGCTTTTGTCTTCGCAGTTTTGTGCCAGCTGAAAATACCTAGTGAAATACTTCTAACGGAGTGGATGTGCTCTTTCACTGCTTTCACCGTCGGGTACTGCATCGAATACGTTAATATTTTGAGTGCGTAGCTGCGGATATGATGAGGGACTTGTTGAGTCTTGTTTTGGTTCGTTCTGATGTGTGTGAAGTTCCTCTTTTTACGAGTCTTTTCCAAGATTTGGCGAATGGTGAATAACTTGTCAATGGTGGATTTACCAGTTCCAAAGCCACACTGATAAGATAGAAACAGCTTTTTAATGGTGGGCTTTAGTTTTTTACATAATACTCTCGATAGAACTTTGTATGCGATATTTAGGGAGCTTATCCCACGGTAATTGCCGCAACCTGTGGGATTGCCCTTTTAGCGGATTTGACACAGCACATAACAAACAAACGATCATATACTGCAAGGAAGACAATGCATGCAACCTTTCATCTCATTATTTGTCATATCTCAACAAATCGATTACATCTGGGCTATATGTTATATTCCTCTGATTTTGTTTAGTTTGGTTAACAATGTTTATATGTATATAGCTATGAATGATACCTTAATTTATGGTAAAGCACTTGAATGTATTTTTGGCGGATTTTTTAACCAAAACCTACACCTACTTCTTCGGATTCCTTTATACTTCAGATTAAAGTTAATGACGTCTCATAGTCTATTCTTAAAAAATCCTATATTAGTAAAGAAGGAAGAGTATAACTTTGCTATCATATTCACTATAAATTTTACGCAAAGTATCCGTTAAAAAGAGCAGAATTTTAAAAGGTAATTTGAGCAGGCACGGACCGGAGTACTTCGAGTACTTCCGCCCAGGTATCCTAACCGGACCACAAGCACAATGTGAAATTAATGAATAAAGATTATAATGGAAATAGTTGACTTTTCTGTTTCTTGAACTTTTGAACTGGAACGTAAAATGGTCTCAATTAACTTGTACAGAACTTCTGCGAAGGTCGAAAGTATTAAATCCTACTCTACCAAAGAGGAAGACCAAGACAAAAAGTTTGTTCTATTAACATTTACTTATCAAGTGAAACATTTTTGCTGGCAACGTTTCAAAAATTCACTTAGTTGTCTACGTTGATGAAGTTGATTCACTTGTGATAGAGCTTCTTCCGATTCCCAAAACTCACAAGCGCGATATTTGATTAAGACTTAATGATAGAGCGTTCAAGCACTTGTCCTTCCATGGGCGCTGAAATGAGTACTTTAGGTATTTGAGTAACAGCTACTGCTGGATGCACCCACCTCCGCACCTTATGGTCTTCTTGCAGCAGGATTGGGGAATGGTTCAAGTTATTTAGGCAATTGATAATAATTAATTAAACCATAGACATATTGAATGTTTTGAGAAAAATATCGAATTTTTTTCTTAACAGTCTTATTCCGTTCGTAAACTCTTGCCTTACTCAAAGCAAACTAACCCAGGATTTGCCATTTCAAAGAGTGGTATTTCAGAATATATTAATTTACTTTTATATACTCTTCTTCTTGTATTTGAATCTATTTTCGGCAGAAATAGAACATTTTTAAGCATGATTATTTGATTTTGACTTAGAAGTTCACGCAAGTGATGAAGTGATTTTGACTGTCATTCACTTTGGAGTGAAACGATTGTTTTGCATATGGTTCAAGCAGCTTACGACTTCTGGTCTTAGGCCAAGCCCCAAGCAAACAAACAACCGTTTGGAGGTGAGCTAAAGTGAGAAGGCGAATACCATGCGCTGATTTGCGCCCATGTGCCGACAGAAAAGATGGACGATGTGTTTAAGGAGAACCTTTTATGAGTGCCAGCAACGTATTTATGGGCGCTGCCTCCCCCGTGACGATGTCGAAATTGTGATTGTCGACTTCAATGCCAGGGTGGACAAATAAGGCATCTTTGGCAAAACTGTCCGAAAATTTAGTCTCTGCGATGAAACATATCCGAATGTGTTGAGCCTGATGGACTTTTCCGGGGCCCGAAATATGGTTGTCTGCAGTACTAAATTTCAGCATAAGAAAATCCACCAAGCTACTTGGCTGTCTCCGGATCGAAAAACTCACAACCAGATCGATCACGTTGCGGTAGGTGAAAGACATGTATTCAGTGTTCTAGAAGTGCGTACGTTTCGAGGTTCTAACATCGACTGGGATCACTATCTTGTTGCAGCGAGGATAATCACTCGCCTAACAACCCTCAACAAACATAATTAAGGTTCGACACCGAAAGCTGAGACATCGCATCCAATAAAAAGAAATAAGATTTGCTCTAGCTTTTTGGCAGTGTAACAAAAGAGGCCAGAATATGATAATGGAATATTCACCCGCAGTGTTTATCTTATAAAAAATATATAAAATGTCATAAACTTTTTGTCACATTTGAAAATTGTTGACCCCGAAAAATGTTTAATTGAATGACTGGTGGGAGCTGCTATAACTTGCTCTGCTGCATTCGCTCTTCGTAAACTTCAATAAGGTCTTGTTTCAAGTTTAAAACATTTAAAATTGCATAGCGTGTTCATTTAAGCCTTTCATGTATTTGGTTTCGTAACCGCTGAAGCGATTTTCGACCGAGCTCCTCCTCCAATCTGTGGTTATGCGTCTTGATGTTTTTCCAACAAATGGAGGGACTTGTAGTTTATAATAAGGCGCCTCCGAACGGCTGATGGTTTTTTTATGAGGAGCTTTATTGTTTACAACTCTGAAAAAAAGGCTAACGAAAATTTTTGCATCTTCCATAAATTCGTTTAAACTAAACGCACATATTTTATTATATCTAGGGATTCAAAAATATTAGTTGTCAGCTGTATGACACATTTTCCGTACTCACAACACAGTGCGACATTTCGTTTGTACTCGGCACTCGGCAGTGTTGGGCAGTTTTTCAGAATTTTTTTCCTTTGTAAAACTTTGTGTGTCAGCTGAAAAAGTGTGTACCACAACCAATGCTTGTAATTCCCTTTCGCTGGTATTCAGTAATGTCCTTATTGTATATATTAGCTCGCATTTTTGTTGCGTTCACGCTTTGGCATCGTTTACGTGCCTCATTTTACACGCATGCATCCATTTAGTAGTGGGGGGAAAGGTAGCCGGCCATCAAGCATGATCCGCAAGCAGTTAACAGCTCGGTGTATGCAATTTAAAAATTGTGCCAGTTTCAGCTTCTAACTTTGGCTTCGGCTCAGGCAATGGTCTCTACGATATTTCTACAATATATAACCAATTTTGAAAAAGAAATATTGATTGAGATAAAAGAGATGTCAAAATTTTATAGCTCGCTCTTGATTCTGCTCGCTTTTAGCATAGATAACTGTATTATAAGCCAATTAAAATTTACTTCGTAATCAACTTTTGAAATTATTACGTATGTAACATTGTAAATGATAAAATAATTCTATAAATGCGGCGAATTACGAAAAGTACCAAGATAACTATTATATGGTGTTCGTAAACCCATATCAGTGCAAACAACGTACAATATTTTAAAAGAGTAATATTGATCCTCAATGGGCTCAACACCCATCGTCGTAGGTTTTGCTTTCTCCTACTGTATAAAGAACCGAGACGAAAATGTCCCCTTGTAAACGAAAGCAAGACGAAATACCTCCTGCCATCAAACAAACACTCAAACCATTCGTTTCTTGTCGTTACTGCTTACAATCCTGATTATGAAGTGAATACAATTTCCTTTATCTGAGAGCCAGCATCAACACCAATAACAATTGAAAAGTATATACCTTTCTCGACGAACAAGAATTGAACTTTATAAGTCGGTCATCATTCCCGTCTTGTTGTATGGTACATAAGCGTAGACAACAATGACATGTGATGAGGATGGCTCTAAAGACAGTCGGTTCTACTTACCGAATTTTATCCGGGTAAAGGCTGCCACTTTTTCGGTGAACTAGCCCCATTTAGGTCAACAGATAACATTAGTCTAAGTACAACAACGGATCAACACATCGCATCTGGGTTGCTCCAAATTCTCACCATCAGGGAAGGGCTCGAACTCAACCCTGGTCCGTTCTTCAATTTCCGTTAGATGTAATCAGTGCAACGTTTGGAGTCATCTTAAGTTCTGTTCAGGACTTAAGACACATAGGGAGTGCTTATGCTGCCAGCGCCCGCATTGCGTCCCAAACCTTTACGACAGTGCATTCTGTTCGCTTACTAACTCTGGGTAACCATCCCCAGACCTCTACGGTCTCACGTAGCTCATTTTGGAAAAGATGCATGAGTAGTTTCAATACAATTTTATAAGCAGAGCTAAATATGTAAAGTGCAATATTTTGTAAGATATGTTCTGATCTGTTGAAGTGCCTGATTGACGTTAATCGCTTCATCGTCACGATAGCCGAGTGTTTAAGGACTATTGTTGTAGTGTGAGAACCTAGCTCGAATCTCGCTGCAGGCATATTCATTTATGTTTCCTCTTTTACCTCTAGTGAAGTAGAAATTTTTCCAAGCACGTCATTCGTATGTTTTGGTTTTAATTAGTATGCCACGGCTGAGTTTCATTTCATAAAAGCTCTGTTGAAGTTACAACATAACGATAGTCTAGTGGCTAAATCTTAATACTATAATATATAGCCTATGAGGCTCATGATTCAAATCCCGATGCACGAAAATTCTTCTATATTTTTCTTTTAATTTTTAATTTTTTTGGTGAAGTAGAAATTCTACATGCCTAAATGAACTGGTAAACAACTAGTATGAAGCTGATTAATAGTCGGACAATTGAACATCGCCGTGTTAAAAATAAGAGTTTTTTACGTGGGAAATAGATGGAGCAAAAGCGCAAAAAGTTGGCTTCTAGCTAACAACTAGTTTTTTCACTGCAGGAATCGGCTTCAATAGCCACGCAACCACTACTGTACTTTAGACGAAACATCTCCATTAAACAAACAATCAGTGCACTCGGGTTAGGGTTCCCCCGATACTATTGGCATCATTTTAAGTCGAAGGTATTTATCTATGAGACAACGAAGTCAGCCTACGAAACCAACGCAGAATCTCTTTTGCCCAACTTTGAACTCAGTAGGCAATTGAAAAGTGAAATCCTTTCTAGAGAAACTAAGGTAAAAAATCTATAAGAATCACTTTGGCAGGAGCAAGTTATTACTAGGTACTATTATGGAAAGAACATCATAAATTCTGTTATGTATTAAAATAAAATAATTACTGAATTCAATTTTAGCTGCCATCACAAAATTTGATTTTTAGTATCAAAAAAAAAAATTATAAAATTTAAAAAAGTATGACCAATTTTCCAGGTTTTTTCCTCGTGGGAGATATAAAAGATATATAAAACTCAAACAATAAATAAATAATAATAGATATTGAAAACTAATAAAAAAAAACTGTAGTTCACCCTCACACATGTTGCTGGAAAATGAAATGAAGATATGCTCCTTGATAAACATACATACACGTATACATATTATTTTGTTTTTGTTTAGGTTTTTATTTTGAAAACTTAGTCAAAAAGTTGGAAAAACAAAAGCTAAACAAAACAACTTAAGGCCAATGATACGTACGCCGTTTATGTTCAGGCGCACGCACGCATTTCACTTCCGCGAACAAGTGCTCCACTGTTCAACGAAGCCAAAGCAAGGCAAAGCAAACGGAATGAAATTGACAGCAATTTGTGACATTAGGCACAACTTAATGTATGAATTTCGGGGTAGAAGGAGTGGAGGACGGTCGACATAACTGTAGGCAGCACAAATAACAACAATAAAAGTATAACAACAATATTGAATGTCAACAACAAGAGCGATCAAAGGGAAGAATATTTATATAGGTATATACAAGAGGAGTTTCCACCCATTAATTGTACAACAATAACAACAACATACACTGCGAATAACTAACGTTTCGTTAACTTTGAGTTTTCCGTGTTTTTGTATGTTTTGTCTGTATTTGTATTTGTTTATTACCACTAAATGCTGTAGTGTTGAAAAGCGTTAACATTTTATAGATATTTACCACGATATCAAAAAGCGATTCCTGTTGTAGTACTAAAAGAAAATTGAGGTAAATAATAAGCGAAAAAAAAATGAAATGAACATGAGCATTGCTCAATGGTTATGCCAAAGAGCCACTTTGCTTCCTGTTGAAATTCTATCCTCTCTCTCTTTCTCTGCCATATACGTACACGCTGCACCCGCTGTAACTATGTATGTATCGCCCGAGACTCAGTCACTGAGACGAGAAACACCTGACAGCTTTCGGTGCGGCACTTTTGAGCCGATTCAAATTACACAGCACAACATGGCGACCCGGCAACCGGGCAATTGTTATGGTGTGGGTGTTGGCAATTAAATTGAGCGGCGGCAGCAGGAGTCTTGTCAGATACATAAGTGATTGGCGTTGGGAAAGGGTTTCAGATATTTGGCTGGACGCGCGCGTCGTTATTGTTTTCTATATTACTTTCATATTTTCGTATTTTGTTGCCTTTATTTCGCTGGCATAGCTACCTATTATTACTGTTTTTATTGCCATTTTATGTGCTTGTATGTGTGTATGTAAGAAAACAGCTTGTTGATATCGCTCGCAATATAAGGATATCATGTATTTCTTCATGTATATATATAATAATATGTAATCGTAAGTGTGTTTGTTTCCCAGTTTGCGTTATTTGAATATTAGTTTAGTGTTATTTTTTTACCCTTTACTCTTCTCCCATTCAGTTTTTATTATGTTTCGGTAATAATTTTTATTGTGCCAACAACTGTGATGGCTACAAAATTGCTATAAATTGATTCGCTTTCACTTTGATGCATTCACGCTCACGAATAATTTCCCATGTTGAAAGCTAGTTGTGGAGTATATTGATATAATTCAATTTGTTGCAAATTTAGAGCTACCTACATATATTGAAGTATATAAAATATACAAAATTTTGTACTTTTGAAAACCTTACACAAGCAGAGAGAAATTCAGTAAATAGAAAATAAAGAAAATCAGTTGGACCAATTCGTCTGTGCCACAGTTGCAAATAAAAAATAATTTATTTACCATATATGTAAAGAGTTTTCCAATAAGAGGTGTTAGATATCACTTGTGACTTTTCCAAAAATGATTGGATTGAGCTATCGAGAGGTGATGAAAGATTTTTTGTGGACGGAACAAGACGGTGCTACGTGCCATCGATCTTTCAAGGAAAGAAAAAAAGGAAAATTTTATTTAAATATCAAAATAATACTTTTTATCGGAAAACCCTTTACATATATTAGAATGATCAACGCTTCGAAATGAGTTATACTGATTCAATATAATTCTTTTTTTATAGAGACTCTTCATGCAACTTTCCCCCTTTTAATTTATTTTTTTTAATAATTTTTCTATGCATTTTTCTACTTACAACTTGATGTAGTATCGAAATTTTTCATCTGCAGTAATGCTAAGCTGGAGTTATTACTGCCATTTTGAAAAGATCACCAAATATCCTATGATGTAGTGTAGGAACTCCTCTCAGATTGTTGAATTTCAAGTTTCACGTTTATCCTTATAAACACTGCCTTTTACGTAGCCCTATAAAAAAGTCATATGGTGAAGACACGCGCGATTTTGGTGGCCAATACGACTATAATGTTTCGAATTAACAGTGATAGTCTTGCTGTTATTGTTTTCAAATGCGACAGTTATTTATTTATGTGTACCACGAGAGAGAAAAAAGTGTCTGATCGATGAAGAAAGCTTTGTTTGAAAAATCGCCGTCCACCCAATCCAAGTATGCATGGCGTTGTTATTGATCAGCTGGTTTTAATTGTTTTATGAGCTGTAAGGATGTAGGTGTAAGTCCGGATGCCAACTATGTCATATTATGCCTTAAGAAAGTCCAAACTCTTGAGAACGTGGAGAAATAGACACTTTCGGCTACACTTTTACTTTGTTTAGTTTAGTTGGACAATTATGAACCAATTATGATAAGTTAAATGTAGCTCAAAAATTAGTGATGAAATAAAAAATGAAAGAAAAATTGTTTAAACTCACATTCATCATTGAATTGGAACTTTTTCCCAGTAAATAACAAGTGTATATTTTCTAAAAGTTAAATTTTTATTATAATCATCATCATAGTCACCACTTCAGTTGAAATATAAAAATAAACAAGCAAATATAGCTTTTGTTTGCTTAAAATAATTTATTGTACAAAAATCGATTAATCGAAAACTAGTGAAAGGATTCCGTTTCGGCTGACTTCGTATGTTAGAATCTCATTCCGTTCAACGATTGACGTATTTTTCATTGTTGTAAGTTGACTTCCATATAGTTTTTACTCTGTACTCATATTTTTGAAGAACTTTGAAACTCGGATACACATCTTTCAAAACATACCCATTATTATCTATGTATATCTATAAAATGCTTTGTCCTGATTGACTAGCAGATCAACAGATTACCTAACCAACTGATCGTAGAGAGCTGAAACTTGGAGAGTGTGCTCTGCGTATGGCGTATGCATCCGATAAGAAAGGGCTTACCGGGAAGTGAACCTGGGAGTCATTTATTCGAAAAACTGGAATTTATTTAATTAACATAAAATTTGCCACACAGGTATCTTTTTGCGTAAATTAGTAAGGGGAAAAAATTTGTATTTATCACTTACATAAGATTTTGTACAGAGGTAGATCCGGCCTAAAATACCATTGGTGATACTTTGTGTCCCAAAAAGTGAGCCTGGGACCGATCTTATAAAAAATCGTACGTCATTTTGACGTAGAATATTACAAAAATAAGCGAATTCTTTCGAACGCACGATCGTATCGCCGCAAACTTTCGAACGAACTCAGTAGTCGCCGAGACCATGCAGAAGATGGCAGCATCGTGACTAATTTGTCGTAATATCAGCATTGCACGGCAATTCGCCGTATGTATGGGCTTTGTGTAACTTTTAACTTTTTGGTGATTTTTGTTGTTGTCGTTATACATATACTATAATATACATATAAATTTTTAGTAACTAAACGACGATGACGTTCTCTCGACAGTTGAACGTAAACGAAATAATATCTAAATGCGTGTATATTAAAAATTGAAGATGACTATCTTCTATGTCTGGTAACAGGAAGACTAATAGGTGGCCAGTGGCGGTGGCCAAACATGGTCTTTGTAAATGCTTCTATAACTTATAGTCACAAAAAGGTGACCAAAAAAGTAAGACCGCAAACATTTTATGAAGTTATTGAACTTAACAGCGCCATGGATGCAAAAACGACTGGAGGCAACAAACAAATGTGTTGACAACTGTTCACAGACATCAATAGAGATTTCGCAAGATGAGCCAGAACCAAAGAAGCGATGCTACTGTACGTTTTGCTCCTAATAAATAGAAGAAATAGATGACCAAAACACAGAGCTATACTAGGTGTGTTAGTTAAAATTTACCGGTTTTTTCGATAAAGAATACACTTAATTTTCAGAAGAATTTCAAAATTTTTTTATTCAAAGTATTGACCATTGGTTTCTACACATTTCGCCCATCTCTCAGGCAAATTATGGATTCCATTCCAAAAAAACTTTTTCTCTTTCGAGACAAACCATTCGACGAGCCATTTCTCGACTTCTTCAAAATTAGCGAAGCACTGCTCTGCAAGGGAGTGTCCAATCGATGCGAAAAGGTGATAGTCGGACGGGGCGAGGTCTGGAGAGTACGGCGGGTGCGATAATATTTCCCAATTAAGTGTTTTTAACGTGTATCTCACCAGTTTAGCAGTATGAGACGGCGCGTTGTCATGTTACAAGATAACTTTGCCATGTCTTCGGGCCCATTCCGACCGTTTTACGATCAACGCATGATTCAAATTGATCATTTGTTGTCGGTAGCGATCCGTGTTCACCGTTTCACCAGGTTTTAACAACTCGTAATACACCACACCACACTGTTCCCACCAAACACAGAGCATTGTTTTACGGCCAAAGCGATTTGGCCTTGCAGTCGATGAGCCAGCTTCACCAGGAGAAAGCCATGATTTTTTTTTGCTTCGGGTTCTCAAAATAAATCCATTTTTCGTCCCCCGTGACAATTCGATGCAGAAAAGATTTCCTTTCGAATCGTTGAAGCAGCATTTCACAAACGGTTTTTCGATTTTCCATTTGTCTATCGTTCAGCTGGTGTGGCACCCATTTTCCATACTTCTGGATCTTTCCCATGGCTTTTAAACATTGGCAAATTGCTCCTCGAGTCACATGCAGTGTTTCTGCCAATTTTTGTTGCGATTGGGTTGGATCAACTTCTAATAACGCCTGCAATTCCTCGTCTTCGAACTTTTTCGCTGCACCAGGATGTTCATGGTCTGTCAAATCGAAATCTTCACTTTTAAATTGACTGAAACCATGTCTCGCATATTCTAATCACTGGAGCATGTTCACCATAAGTTTCTACCAGCAACCGGTGAGCTTTAGCTGCTTTTTTCTTTTGATGAAATAAGAAAAGCAACGAATGCCGCAAATGCGATTTACTTGGAACGAAACTCCATATATTCACTGAGGTAAACAAATATAACGCTATTATTTTGGTGGAATGTGACTTACGTATTTTTGTAGGTTAATGTCAATAGAAAAAAAATACATACATGCCAAATCATAGAAATTTATACATATTGCTAGCGACATTTACTAGTAAAACCGGCAACCTTCAACAAACACACCTGGTAAATGCAAAAAACAGTATACGGAGAACATAATATTAATATTTGTCAAAACTGTATACAAGTACGGATTTTTTTTAGTTAAAATATGTATATAATTTTGAAAGAATTTTATTAATTTATATAAACTTAAAAAAATAGTAATTTTTTTTAATTTATTTACAAGTTAAATTTAATTTTTTTCTAAATACAGCTTTAAAATTTAGAAAAGAAAAAAATTACATACATATACGAGGGGATTATCAAAAGTTCGGTAAGTTGACTAAAAAAAACAATTAAAATCTTTTTGTATTTATTAGTAATTTTTGTCTTTTTTATCTTCTCTACATCATCGCCATTGATTTCAATGCATTTCTTAAGCCTATAGATCCACTTCTGAAAACAGTCTTCAAAATCTTGTTTTTTAAGCTTATCAAGCTCAGGATTAATCGCATTAATTATCTCCTCGTTGCAATTAAAGGCCTTTCTTTTTAATTTTTGGAAATAACCAGAAATCCCAAGGTGCTTTATCCAGGAAATATGGTGCTGCACGTATTTCTTCGATCCCAGAGATTGCAATAAAATTATTCGTTATTTCAGCAGTGTGGAATGGCGTGTTGTCCTGATGTAAAATATTGGGCCGCATATCCTCTTTCTTCCTGTTTTTCAACAACTTTTTTAAAACTTTTTAAAAGCACTCTTCGGTGTATACGTACCATTTTGCAGTTACCGTCTGACCCTTTTCCCGTGGAAGAGCAGCTACAGCTTCGATTTTAGATAGGATGGAGTAAACTAACATCATTACTTTTGCTGCTGATCTTGTTGCTTAGATTTTGTGGGTGGGTCTGCTCCTGTTGGACTCCACACCATGGACTGCTGTTAGGTTTCTGGATCGTACTTATAGAACCAAGATCCGTGATCATTAGCGAATATATTAAAGTTTACGACTAACGATTTTCGAATTTGTTTAGGAAAAATTGAGCAAAATGCACTCGAACCTCTTTCTGGGCCCCATTTATAATTCATGGTACCCATCAAGCAGATTTCTTCATGTATACCAGATGATTACTTAACATTCGCGATACAGGCATAACACTCAAGCCCGATTCATTAGCCATCAATTCTTGTTGCAATTATGGATCTTTGTCAATTTTGGACTTCATCAGAGTTACAGTGACGTCATCAGTAGAAGATTTTGGTCGACCTTCTCGGGGTAATCTCTAAAGACCGTACAATAAAATTTGATATTAACTGAATATTTATATTGGCTGTAAATTACGCCGAAGCCCAAAGAGAGTCACAGGGGCGAATTTCTGTTTGCGTTGGTGGTGGAATTTCGTCTGATATATTCTCAGCTATCAGGCGTTATCTCTCTTTCAATTTTATCCGATTATTCTAAAATTTGACAGGAAGACTGATATGGTAATTGCAAAGGATTTGGTATTTTTAGATTCAACAAAAAAAATTTAAAATTTCCCACTGAATGATGAAATAAATAATTTTAAAATATAATATTTCCAAAATGCGATACACAGATAAAGGGTGGTTAAATTTTCAAGGGCCGATGTTGATTTTGAATAAAACACAAACTATTTAGGAAATTATTGAAATTTTATTTTATTATGATATATTGGTATTACTCAATTATGTATGTAACAAAATATCGGCCAAATGAGCGCCGCGACCTCGGCGGCACACCTCCATACGATGGTCCAAATTTTCGATGACGCTGAGGCATAATGGAGTTTCTATGCCGTTAATGTGCCGAATTATCTCATCCTTTAGCTCTTGAATTGTTGCTGGCTTATCGACGTACATCTTTTCTTTCAAATAACCCCAGAGAAAAAAGTCCAACGGTGTCAAATCACATGATCTTGGGGGCCAATTGACATCGCCATTACGTGAGATAACACGGCCATTGAATTTGTTGCGCAAAAGAGCTGTGTGGCAAGTGGCACCGTCCTGCTGAAACCACATATCGTCCACATCCATATCTTCCAATTGTGGCCATAAAAAATTCGTTATCATCTCACGATAGCGAACACAATTCATAGTAACTGCCTGACCGGCCTCATTTTGGAAAAAATACGGTCCGATGATGCCGCCAGCCCATAAACCGCACCAAACAGTCACTCTTTGTGGGTGCATTGGTTTTTCGACAACCACTCTTGGATTCTCATTCGCCCAAATGCGGCAATTCTGTTTATTGACGAATCCACTGAGGTGAAAATGTGCCTCATCACTGAATATGATTTTCTTCGAAAATTTTCATAATAAGTCTGGATAACTTTAACACGTTGTTGGATTGTGTATCTCTCCATGGTTCAAATTGAGTAAGTCTGAAATAGAGAAATGTCAAATTAAATTCGGAAAAAAACTTGGCGTTAAGGTGTGGTTCACATTCAACATCGGCCCTTACAATTTAACCACCCTTTATAACGTCATTTATAGTTATGATTGGGCTTTATGGCAAAAAAAAAATAAAAAAAGATGATTGGGCTTCAAGTGTTAATAACGTCATCAAAAAATGTTGCTTTTTGCGTAATCTATTATCTACGACACTTGCAAGCCTTTGTGAAAAAACTCAGCCCATCCAAAAGTATGAGAGTCCATTTTGAGAGGAGGTGTTACTGTCGGATAGTTCTCATATCTGTTGCTTAATATAGGTAATGGTCAGTCACAATATTATTGTTTGTACGGCATTAGGAAAAATTATTTCGGTTGTAGAAAAGCTTATAGATATCAATATATGATATTCACGATTAGCCAGCAGACAGCGTAATATCTTAACACAATAAAATTAATATCCGTCAGCTCAATGATAAGCACTGACTGCCACTAAAGCCTCCCGGTATCCCAACTCACATATTGAAATTAAGAGCTGCGTATTTAAATCAATGCTACAATACTAGCATGTTGTTTTTAAGGTGAAACTGTATTTATTTCTAGGATTCTCCTCAGCTGCCCATCGAAAAAAGCTTTCCAATAACCATAATCAAAGCTCTAGGTAAAATTTTTAAGGTAGCAGGAGTAAACATGAAAGAAAGCTGCTTCTCTGCCGCCCAGTTGTATGTATGTGGCAGGCTCTAGAGTATGCTCACAGAAAAACAAAAATGTTGTAAATAAAGAAATAATATGATAGGTCTAGAGCTTCGTTTTCAATGTACATATTCCCAAAGGGCGGCCGCGATAGCCTAGCGGTTTGCATGGTGTACCATGCCATTCAGGTTTCGAATCCTGGTTCGTCCAACATCCAAAAATTATAGAAAATTAATTTAAATAAAGAATTAAGTAAATTTTCCTAATTACAGTCACCCTTCGGCTGGGAACGTCAACTCCTCCGAGTGTATTTATGACATGAAATACTCGTATAGGCATCTCATAAAAAATCATCAGCAGTTCTGAGGTGGCTTAGTATAAACTGTAGCTCCCGCAATTTGTTGGAAAAAAACACCAAGTTGCACACCAGGTAGTGAAGAAGAAGCCCGGCCGAAAATCGCATCATCAGTAACAAAGCTCTCATTACGTATGTAAGAATTCTATTTTGTTTTCATAAGCTCTAAATTCTTACATTGTAATATAATAAAAAAAAATTATATAAATATTATAGATATTCAAAAATTGTCGTATAATAATTTATGTTTTACTATAAATTAAATAACCTTAAAAAACCAACTTAAAGCTTGCGGACGGTTTCGCGGAGAAACTCTAGTATGCTCATATATATGCTGTATTCATTGATTTACCCAGTTATTGCCTGGGCATTCCTCTTCATAGCCTCTTTGGTTTAGTAAGCGTCTGGCATGCGACATGTTGTAATTGTACATTCTCGATAGTTTTGATGCGCATAACAATAATGCGCCGTCCATTTCATTTACTACAGCATTCCTTGCCACATTTATATTATCCTCTAAATTATCCACTTTAATCGCATCTTTAATGACCATATGTATGTATTTACTACGTACGTGTATGTATGTGTGTGTATGAGTGTGTGTATTGTGAATTAAGGGCGCATAAAATTGCAATGTTATTACTGGCTTGTCCTCTGCTTATACGACTTCGCAGCGTAATCGGCATTAAATGCAATTAATCGAATTTATTAGCGCATTTACTGCCATTGTCCCCACTATTATTATTGTTGCTATTTTCGGTCATTGTTTTAGCTATCATTTCTGCGATCATTAGTAAATTGTTTTTGTTCATAGCTCATCATATTAATGGGTAGATATGTGTATTCATATGTATATATATGTATTAATATGTACCATATGTATGTATATGAATGTTATTAGTTTATATTGATGCCATATTGCCGTGTTGAAATAGCCGATAGGAAATTTTTACTCTTACTCAAAGAAATTCCACTCTTTTTGGTAGACAAAATAATATATTTATAATAAAAAAAAAATTGCCATTTAGAACGGTTAATTTTCATATTACTGTGTCAAAAGATTGTGAGTCAGATTATGATTTAGTAAAGTTCCCAAGGTCGACTTTTCTCTGCGGGATTTTTACACATTAAAGCAAATGTCAATATTCTCACAAACCTGCATATAAACATACATATTTATAGTATATTTTATTTGTGTATACACGGATATGACAAACATTTATTTCAAGTGTCAATAAACTTAATATTTATCTCATACATACACGTAAGCAGCTATAATTATGACGAAGTATGAGATTTCTGTAATAATCTTAATGCAAATTAATGATATCAACCAATGTGCCCTTCAAACGTCTGCATTATATTTCCTTGCACATATACTATTTCCATATGAATAGTAAAGTATTATTTGCCCGTACATCTGATATATATATATATGATATCAATATATATATATATATGAAGAAGGCAATAAAGAACTCTCTCTACTCCGCTACGTTGTGACCTTACCAGATTTGTGAATTTTTGTTGACAGCCACAATTTGGAAGTTATAGATAAATTTTATTTTTGGAAAAAAAAACATTTTGCGATTTCTAGTAAACGTGCAAAATTGCCTTCTTTATATATGTTTGGCGAGAGGAATTTATGTGGTCTACAAGTACAAGGATAAGTTCCAATGAAATAAAATATAGCGACTAGACTACGTATTGTTGCTTGGGTAGACGATGACACTTTGGCTGTAAAAGTTTTTGATGAAGTTGCGAATGAAATCCCCTTGGCCGTGGTTATAACCTCACACTCATGATTCCCGCCTGTGTAAATAAAGGAACACCCTTTGTCTGATATTTTTTTTTTTAAATCAAAGTTAAAATTATTTTATTAATTAGGTATTGTTTACTTAGTTCCTTAAATAAATAGGTTTTTAAGACTAGATTTTTAGCAAAAAAAAAAAAAACGAAAAATTTTAAAATAGGAAATAATAGATATGTTTTATTTGATTTTATTCCCATATGTCGATATAGCACTACATGATTTGGAAATGTTTCTCGAACAGCCGATAAGCCGATGGTGAATCTTGCAGACTCCATTCTAAAAAATAGTATAATTTTCACAGAAATGAACATTGCTAGTATCACCAGACACACTCATGGAGGAATTTTATCTCAAATTCCATGGTGTATCACAGCAAAAACGCCGGTTACGAAACTGAATAGCACAGGCTGCGGTATTGTGATATACGCTGACGACTATGCTCTAACAGCGACGAGCAAACACCTACAAACTTTAAGCGATCAGCTCCAAAATGATCTAGATGTAATAGAGAACTAGTGAAAGTACAGCGGGCTGAATGTTAACCCAGAAAAAACCGAATGGTTCTATTTACCAAGAGACAAAGCTCGTCTTTTTAAGCCACTTATACGAATTTGCGTGGAGATCACCCTCTCTAACTAAACTGGAAGTCTATAACTGCACTTTACGCTTGCAAAACGGCGATAGGAAAAAGATGGGGTCTAAGATAGAAAATATAGTATAGTTACACCAATTCTATGACGTCGGCACTCGATTAAATTACTTTTAAGACCAAACTAGAGAGACTTCAAAGGTCTGCTGCTGTCCTTGTAACTCTGGCATCAACTTACTAAAATCACTGCTTTTGAGAAGAGATTTTCCTCCTCTGGTCCTGTACGGGAAATTAAAAGAAAAGCGATCTGCAACGCAATCAGATTAACCGATACGCAATTTGGAAGAACTGTAGTATAGGACACGCTAAAATTTTATCTCTTGCAAAAGTGCCGAAGGAACTGGACTACACCACCTCCATTATATGCTTCGACAATCTTTTTTTTTCACGAGTATCCTAAGCAAAAAACGCTCTCGATCAGGAAGCCATAGTCATCTTTGCAGACAACTCAAAGCTCTGTGAACAAGTGGGCTGGGAATACCCTCCCCGTTACTCTCAATAAATATGTGCATGAGACTACCAGACCACTGCAGCGTATACCAAGCAGAACTCTTTGAAATCATAGAACCCGCTCATTGGCTACTCAATTTGACAGCAGGACTACAATCAGTTACGATATATTCCCACAGTCAAGGTGTCATCAGATCTCTACAATGTAACAGCACCATATCAAGTGTGGCTATAAATGTAGAAGCAAATCTGATCGCACTCTCGACTGAATGCAGCACTATAGAATGGCAGATGAACTACCGAGAGAAGGAGCCTTACTATCCACAATAAAAAAAGCACACGATGCAGTGCACACGGGCCTTTGCCAAAGAAAGAGTCTCCAGATAGCTGAGTGGGATCATGTGCAACGTGGCCAGACAGCGATGTCCAAAATGGCATTCGCGCCTGTTAGGGGCAGTTATCATCTGAGTGGTCATAAATACTCGAGATTTTCTTTGACATTAAGTTATTATTTTTTGTATAATTATGATCAGTCATATAAATAATTTTGTTAAGTAAGCATCTTTGCATCCAATTGATTGTCTGCAGTGTCTAACAGTAAAGTCCATAGTACCATATATCTGTGGATGCTTAAGTTGATATGTACCTATGAAATTAAGATTATCTTTTTGTGCTATTCTGTGGCTGTTCTTACAGGGTGAGACATCTTATGACTGTGTTTTGAAGTCCGGCTTATTTGCTTCAATGACAGTTCTGATGAAAATTCTACATAAACATGGAAAAAATTGGGAAATATTGAAAACCTACTCCCAATTTGGAGAGTATTTAACCGCAACTGTAAGAAACTTATGCCCAAAGTTCTGTCGGGATAGCACGCTTTTCAGTTTGCGAATTAACATGCGCAGCGAGCTACTCAAACCGGTGTGAGACTGGATCGGTTACAGATATAGATAGGCCTGTGTAACATCGTTTTGTTCATTCCCCCTCAAACAGCGCTATGGTAAATCAAATTGTAGCCGAAGACCCGAATGTGTGTATTTCTCGACGTTCTCAAGAGCTGGGGCACTTACGGCACTGCATGGTATATTTCGGACCTGGGCTCAAACCTACATTCATATGAAGTCTAGCCAGCTGACCATTCATATTGCCGTATATACCTACATACGTCCATAGGGTTCTTGAAGAAAAAGCAGTGAACAGATTTTTTTTTTAAACAAAATCTTCTTCATCGACGAGGCACTTTTTTCACTCGGAGCATACGTAGATAAGCAAAATTGCGGCATTTAGGGCTCCGAGAATACTCAAATAATCGAAGTAAGGATATTATCCCAAGAAACTTACAGTCTGGTGCGCTGGTCCGGAGGTGCGATTTAACCTTATTTCTTTGGAAACAACAAGGGTGAGACTGTCACTGTACATTAGGAGCGTTATGGTTGTATGATAACCGATTTTGTATGGCTTACAATTGAGGTTTCAACAACACATGCCATACAACACGAGCTTCGTTGCGAGACAAATTTCCGCGTAGTCTCTCGTCTTGTCGATGTCAACTAACCACCGAGATTGTGTGATTTAACAGCGTTGGACTATGCGTGAGAGGCTAGGTAAAAGACCTTTTGGTGGCAAAAAGTGGTCGAAAATTACATCAAATGGATCGACGATTGCAAATATTCGCGACACGGTCATTTGAGTGATATAGCATTTCGCAAATAATACCAAGGTTCACACTTTATAATAAAATAGGAATTTCATGAAAAACACTATTCTAAATGCATTTTATTTCTCGAAACAGCAAAATGAATAGCCCTATACAGTTGCTCTAGGAACTTCCGATATGATTTCGTTGCGCTCAATGCGCTGAAGATCGCTTCCAATGAAGCTCATTTTTATTTTGATGGCTACGTTAGCAAGCAAAAATACCCCATTTGGGTCTCAGAAAATCCACATTTAATCACGAAAAAACCCAATTTTTTCCTTCAAAAACATGGAAAGACCAGAATGACGATATGTGGCACAGAAAACATTACTCCCGATCTCTGTGAGCCGTTAAGGAAAGATGTTACGCCAATCATCCACAGATGAAGACGTGAAGGTGAAGTTGCTCTTACAGCTAAAGGCTATAAGCTATACAAAAATAAGGGTCGGCAAACAAAGCAGAATGGGTTGCTACAAGGCTAACAGCGGCAGGTACATGTACATATAATAGTAGAGGAGCTCAAAATGTTGAGAAATTTCCATAAAAACAATCATTAAAAAACTGTTATTAGTTTTTTTTAAGAGTTTTAAAATGCAAATTCGTTGCTCACCCCGTTAGAGATATTTTCCCTTGCTTAAATGACATTTGCTGTGATAAATACGTAGTCATAGTAAAATTGGGTTAATTTAGAAATATTTGAACATAAAATATTATTTTGTGGTAATTTATTCTTTCGTTCTTTGCAATTCTCTCGACAAACATAAATATGCAATAATCAAAAACACTAAGCAACACTGCTACTAACACAAATCTTTGTTTTCAAATGAATTTGCATTTACATACACAAACAATGAGGACTGCTAAGGGAGGAGAAAATGTAAAATTTATAGATTATGTTTTTCATTAGTTTGTTAATGCATTTGTTTGTATAAATACATATTTATTTGTTGAACAGTGTGGTGTGCGAGCAGAGTCAGCAGAGTGTCTGTGTCTTTTATAATAAGCATAGATGTGGAAATATATACATATGTATATATATATATATATATATATATATTATATATATCTTTTAATAAATATTTCTCTGTGTAATTTACTTGAAAACAGCATCATTTGTAGTTGTTGCGTCCAGTTATCTTCGCATTTTACACACTTCCTTTGTCAGCCACAGCCAACACCGCCATTTACCTTGACTTCACCTGAGTCAAATAATGTCTCTGCTGGCGAGACAAATACCCATGCATACATACATTTACCATACCTAATGCCCTTGCCAACGACAAGGTTTATTTGTTATGTTCTTTCCAGTTGGTTCCCAGCGGACTACATGAAGACTATGTATGTACGAGTATATATGTACATTTAAATGCAACTAAATAATCTAGCAGTCATTTATTTACAATCCACCTAAGTAGCTGTTAGTTGAAAATTCGAATAATTTTGAGTCAAAACCAACAACAAATATACATTAAACACATTGCTCTGCTTGGTCTCATCTTGTTCATTTGGCCTCAACTTGCTGGCCTATGGTGTAAATAAATTACAAGTTTAACACAAATGCTTTCCCACTTTACGATTGTTGGTCACCTGAGAGCATAAAGCTAGAACGGATGTGCTTTGTTTTTTAGCCTCAGTAGATGGCGACAAGTAAACGGCACGACAGTCTTCGGTATTTGTGAGATTTTTGGGTTTGATTTCTATAGGTTATTTCCAATTTGGGAGTAGTTTAGCAAGAAGTTTGTAAATATTTAGTAATAAAATTTATTTTTATTTTTATTGGAATACCCAATGAGTATGTTCACAAAACTGAAATTGCGCACTATATGTAACCAAAATTGTTATGTCACCAGCGTAGTAGGTAGGCAGGATGTACAAAGAAATCTTCCTTTTGACTTTTGCATTGCACAGAAGATAATGAAAAATTCACATTATCTACTTATAAGGGACTGAGAAGTCTAGATGAAGGCTCAATTAACCCGCCGTTACTCACCCACTTGTTTTAGGATGCGATTACTCGCGGTGTGTCGTGTAAACCCCAAGCTAAAATGTATAGTTCATTGAAAATATGAAGAAATAGAGATTCATAGCTAAGGAAAATATAAATGCATCACTTAAGATCGCAAAAATAATAACAAACCGTTTTTCGTAGATAAGTAAACATTTTTAAATTAAACTTTTTATGTATATTAAAAAAAAAGTATGCAAAATGGCAACCTCAAGGCGGCCGAGAGGTTGGCATTACATACTGCCCTTTTGAAGGTTCCTGGTTCGAGTTCTGGTTCGACCAACATCCAAAACTATAGAAAATTATTTTTTTAATTGCGGTGGTCCCTCGGTAGTGAATGTCTGGCCCTCCGATCGTGACTAATTTCATTAGGTGTACAATTTTGCTTCCGCCGTTTTCCGATAGGTGGCTGTACCTGCTGAGGCTGGTTGAAATACATAGATGATAATGCCTTTAAAGTGAGTGTGGACAGTGCCTAACGAACTGTCATCGCCGTTTCAGTGACAGTTGTTCTTGTTTTCGTATTATTCACGCTCGAAAATGTCCGTTTATGTGCCCAATTCTCGCCATTTGCGGGAAGTTTTACTTTTCTGTTACAATTCGAAAAAAAAATGGTGATTTCGATGTCGAAGACAAGCATGGTGGGGGAAGAGAAAAAATCTTCAAAGATGAACAACTAGAAGTATTGCTTGATGAAGATTCGCGCCAAACCCAAGAACAGCTTGCCGAATCGTTGGGAGTGGGTCAGCAAGCCATTTCAAAACGTCTCAAGGCCCTGGGCATGATTCAGAAAGAAGGAAACTGGGTGCCGTACGAGTTGAAACCGAGGGACATCGAGCGCCGTCTATGTTTCTGTGAGTAACTGCTTCAAAGACAAAATCGTAAGGGGTTATTACATCGAATCGTAACCGGTGATGAAAAGTGGGTTCGATACGATAATTCTAAACGCAGAAAATCATGGGGAAAGCCCGGGCATGCTTCTTCGTCGAAGGCAAAACCGAATATTCACGTCGCCAAGATTATGATTTGTATTTGGTGAGATCAGCTCGGTGTGATTTACTACGAGCTCTTAAAACCTGGTGAAACCATCACATAGTCGCGCGCTTAAAGAAAAGCGGCCACAATATCAAGAGCGACATGACAAAGTCATCCTCCAACACGACAATGCTCGGTCTCACGTCGCAAAAGTGGTCAAAAAGTACCTGGAAACGCTGAAATGGGAAGTCACCCGCCGTATTCCCCAGATGTCGCTCCTTCTGACTTCCACCTATTCCGTTCGATGGCACACGGCCTGGCAGATCACCATTTTCAATCCTTCGAAGAATTGGAAAAATGGATTGCTTCATGGATAGCGTCAAAAGAGGACTCCTTTTTTCGAGCCGGGATCCGAAAATTGCCGGAAAGATGGGAGAAAGTTGTCGTTAGCGAAGGATAATACTTTGAATAATATATCTGTAAGCACTTTTTCGCAATAAAGCTTTTAATTTTGGAAAAAAAACGGCGGAAGCAAAGTTGTACACCTGATATGTCACGCTCCTCATAAAAATTATCGGCTGTTCGGAGCCAGCTTAAAATAAAATGTAGGACGACTTCTTCGAAAAACATCTAAAACGCAGACTACAAATTATATTAAGAGCTGGGCCGAAAATCGCCTCAGCGGTTCGAACCGTCAATTGTATATACAGCCATGGGCAAAAGTATTAGGCACCCCACTAAAATACAAGTATTATCAGATGTTACCACTTATTTTTGTAAATGTCTTACCTGGGTGTTTAACTGTTGATTAAACGAATAAATTGTGTAATATTAAGAGTCATAGCACTCTGGGTAAGCTAAACCTAAAAATTATAATTTTTAAGCCAAAGTGAAAGTGTAAATTACATTTAGTGAAAAGTTACCAATCTTATAAATCTTATAAAAACAGTTCCTATTTACCAAAATGCCTAAAAAAAGTGAAGTTAGTTACGATGAAAGAGTTAGAGTTCAAGTTCTAAGTGAAGAAGGTAATTCTCAGGTTGAGATTGCCAATTTGGTGGGATATATTCGGTGCGCGGTCTAATGTGCCATCAGGCGATTTGTGGAGACGAAGTCCCACAATAATAAATCAAAAAGTGGAAGAAAGCGTCTAACCAGTAAACGAGAAGACCGTATACTTATACCAGAGTCTCTGAAGGATCGCAAAAAATCTTCTTCTGCCCTTGCAGCTGCCCTTTCGGATGAATTTACTAAGCCAGTTAGTGCTCGAATAGCTAGAAGAGGGATTCTTGAAGCATGTTTAAATGGATGTAAAGACCGAAACAAGCCGTGGCTCTCCGAAAAGAGGGAAAAATCGTTTGGAATGGGCTCGCCGATACCAAAATTTCACGGAAGAAGATTCGTCGAATGTTCTGTGGTCTGATGAATCAAACTTCGACGTAAGCTTAGTTAAGATCGTCTTAAAGTATTAACAGCCATAGCTGCAATTTTGGAGACATAATACAAATTTTGTGAAAACATTATTTTTTCTTTTCTACAGATATTTGGAACACCTGGTGTGACGTTCGTGAGGCGACGGGTTGGGGAAGAATATCATCCAGATTGCGTAGTACCCACTGTTAAGCATGGAGGAGGCAGCATTATGATCTGGGGCTGCATGGCTGCTGATGGCGTCGGCGAAATGTTGCGTTGGTTTAGATATAAAAATTTTGTTAGATTGGCCTCCACAGTCTTAATCCCATTGAGCACATGTGGGCTATTTTAAAACACAAGATTAAGGAACACAGTATAACATCAAAAACTGCCTTAATGAATGCCGTAATTAACGAGTGGTACGCTATAAGTGCGGACGAATGTGCAAAGCTTGTATGCAGCACGCCTAAGAAAATTACTGCCATTATTAGATCGAAGGGTGGACCTACTAAATATTAATGTTATTATCACTAATTCATTGTATTTTCACTGTTTTACTAATAAAGCTTCATTACTTAACTTGTTAAAACAAAAAATTCAGTAATTAGAGGGGTGCATAATACTTTTGGCCAAGGCTATAAAATATTCGACCGAATAGACCACATCCAACGCGCAGTGAAGTAAATATATCGGCCATAGCTGAGAGTGTACACGAAGACCATAGAGAGTAGATTCGGCGCCGTTCCAAACAACTTGGACTGACGTATGGAATGGCGCATTTAACGAGGAGATCTTTGTTATGGTTGTGGGCCTGAGGAATCATCGGTCCGTATTTCTTCAATGAGAACGTAACCGTCAATGGCGATCATTATCGCGCCGTGATAACCGACTACTTGATATCTGAAATTGAAGCAGATAATCTCGGCAACATTTGGTTTCAACAAGACGGCGCCATTTCCCACGCATCGCAACAATCAGTGAATTTATTCAGAGAAGATAATTTCACGTTTTGGGCCGGTCTAGGCGTTTGGCCCCCAAGACTTTTTCTCTGGGAATTTGTAAAATCTAAAGTCTATGGGGATCATCCCACTTCGATTCAAACCTTCGTCCAAAACATTACATGTGTCATTCGCCAGTTACCAATCAAAACTCTCGAACGAGTCATCGAAAATTGGACTCAACGGATGAAACATCTGACGCATAGCCTGGGCCAGCATTTGAAAGATATGCCAAAGAATGTTCTTTCGAATGATATTAAACATTCCTCCTGCATCATAACACTGAGTAATATCAAACCCTTCGTCGGAGTTGGGAAAGATCTCACTGAATTCATCGATAACAAACCAATTTTCCCTTCATCTTATGAGTTCTGCAACCTTGTTTTGAAAAACATAATACGAGCTGCGGAACTGAATAAATAATGTACAATTGCCTAAAATGACGTCCTGGCGTATGCCCCTGGTATTTGTATTAATGTCCCATCCACAAGGCATCTACTTTTTCCAAGCTAATAAGGAAGCCAATCGAATCGAAGGGGTCTAGTAGTGAATGAAGACTAGACAAAAATACTTCTGTCATCAAACAAATAGTCAGCACACTCGCGTCTTGACTCCCACTACACTATTAACAGTTTCGTTTACCTAGCGCAAGAGGAAATGTATCCTGTCATCACACAAACATTTATGGCATTTGCAACTCGCTCAAACATTGATGTTGACAGTTATAAGTTGTAGATAATCTTATTTATCTTAGAACCTGTATTCATTTGGTTAATCTTTTATTAGGAACTATTTCGAACCTAAAATACTAGGAAAAAATCGATAAACAAAAAAAAATCATCTTTGAAGGGTTTAACGATTTAGGTACTTGCAAAAATATTGAAGGTTTAAAAAATATCAGTGTGGCATTGAACCACCTACTTTTGTGTCAAAAAGCATATAACAGAAACTACATATAAGAATTTGATACCATTTCATACTTGCAGTTTACTCTAGTTAGAGAACTAATTGAGAGTGAGGGTACTGTACCAACAACTACGCGTATGTCTCATATAAACATCTTTTTATTTTTCACCGCCGATCGATTCAAAATCGAAGATTTATGAAATGCAGAACTCAAACAAATTTGATTGGTATGCTACTACAAGAAACTAAAGTCCTACTGAGATACCCAGCTTTGAAGAGGGGACGAGACACATTTGCAGACCAAACAAAGAAAAGCAAAAAGTTCTAAAAAAAAGTATATACCTTTCGAAAGGTATAAGCTGATGGCTTACTGCCCGAGCTATTTAAGTATGAGACCGACAAGGTACACGTATAAGCTTCTTTGCATGATATAGTCGAACGAAAGCATATCTAATGATTGAAATAAGCCTCCTAAATATCGCACATAAGGTCATATCAAGCGTATTGTAATGCCAAAAGCTTCTCCAGAATTGGGAAGAACCTCTCCAATACTGAATGCAGTCTCTAATGAGGTTACGCCTTATCATGTGACATATTTATAATTATGATGGGAAAAATAATAAGAGCTTCAAAATTATGTTAGAGAAACTGAAGGAGGATAATATAAAAACATCCAAGGCAGAACGAAATATCTCCTGTTATCAAACAACCTGTCAGCGAATTCGCACGTCACACTCGATAGTTATTACTTCGGAGTATTTGAGGGAAGGGCTTTGCGGAAGATTTATGGTTAGCTGCGCATCACCAACAGCAAATACCACAGACGGTGGAACACTGAGCTGTACAAGATATACGACAACATTGACATAGTTAAACGAGTTAAGAGGCGGTGTATACGCCGGCTAGGGCAAGTCGTCGGGATGGACAAAAATCTTCCAGCTCTGAAAATATTTAATGTAGTCCTTGCAGGTGGAAATAGCAGAAAAAGAATACTTCCAATCTTTTAGCAGAACCAGATAGAGAAGGACTCAGTCTCACTTGGTGCCGCCAATTGGCACAATTTTATTAGCTCGGTCTTTATCGGGTAAATGCTGCTTACGCCTAAGAAGGCGAGGAACAAAGTTCAACCCAAAGTTGGTACCACCCACATAAAAAAAACTTCTGATTTTGGTCAACCAACCGGCGATCGAATATTTAAATAAGTAAAACTAACATGGGTGCACAGTTTGGCGTACCTTCCGCACAATCGGACTTTAGAACTTCTGTGGAAGTTTAAAATCCTTTTGACCGGTAATATAAATATCAGTCTGGTATCAACTTTTGCATAAAAGTGACTACAACCGTGACAATGCGTCTCATGGGCGCACCGGAATACCAATTAATATGGAAATAAATCATCGTTGAAAAGAAGTGAATATCCACAGAGATATCTAGGTACATGAATTTGCTGAGAGATGAATTATCGGATAAATAAATACGCCATACGCAATTTTTAGAATGTAAAAAATGTAATAACAATAAATTTTACAAATTAAATATTTTCCCCATATATATTTATAAATACGATATACCTCTCCTTAATTAGCATTTTAATGTTTGCTTTGCATACAAAATAGCGAGGCTAAACATTTAAATAATCATACAAAAATAGGGAAGCTATTAATAATTCCTCTCATAATTTAAACCGGCGGCCGCGGTAGCTGAGTGGTTAGCATTGCGTACTGCCATTCGGAAGGATCGGGTTCAAATCCTGCTGTCGTACAAACATCCTTTCGTCATGAGACTGAAATTGCCATAGATCTACGGTGACTATTTCCTTGACTTCCCATAGCTTTAAGTGATAGCAGCTAGAAGCCTTCATACGAGTTAATTGCCAGCTCAAATAATTTCCCAAAATAATTATGAATCGTAAATTCAGCTTTTATAAATTAATATCTAATTTCTTGGTCATAAATATTAAATTTAATATACACAAAATGGCATTATTCAAAAATGTTTATAAATCTTTCGAAACATTTGTGATTTGTGCGAACAACCGCTCAGCCATGTATGAAAATATTGCATAAAGAAGATTTTTTATTTCATAATTTCTTTTTGTATGGCACTTCCAGCGAACGGGGTCAGGCCGTTAATTTTGCATGCTGCACAATAGAAAAATTTTGTTTTAAATTATAACGCACACACAAACATTTTCACACATTCATACATATATATGGTACATACTAAACTACGTACCACATAGAAGCCACGAAGGCAGCGTGCACCATTACGTAGCGAACGGATGTCGAAGAGTGAGAGAAGAGAGACTTTATACGCTTTCGGGTAATTCTGCAGCCGCGGGCCAAGCAAGGCGACATAATTTTGCAATTAAATTCTTTCTTTGCCTGCAACAATGGAGCACGAAAGTGCACGCTCATACACAAACAAACACAAGCAAACACATACGAGTACCAAACGCGCCGAATTGACTTGTATATACGTGTATGAGCTTGTGCGTACGTTTGTGTGTATATGTATGTAGTGTGGCACATTGACCGCAGGGGGTATATAGTTGCACGTATCGTAGCTTAGAAAAATAAAAGAAAATATTACTCTTTTTTTTTTTGGTTTGGCCAGCGTAGCACAATAATTGAAATAGAAACCCTAGTAAATTTTCCTACGAATATAATAAATTTTCATAAAATGCACTAGTATAATAACAATAGACGACAACGTAGCTCAGCGTATAACAGCAAGGCAAACAATGTCTTATATGGCAACAACAACAACAACAACAATAACAGCAAATTAGTTACTTGTGCTGGCGATTTGGAATTGCCGCTACTGGGCCATTTAGTATGTGGCAACACCATACACCTTCAGTTAATTCATAAGGTCACAAGTACTGGTTAAACAGTTAAAGCCCTTCGAGGGTGTACTACTCACACTGCTGCCTCAGCTATTGGACATAGTTACTGGCCATAGGAAATTCTGTGAACCGTCTTTCATATACACACACATATACATCTACATATTTAGATATGTACCATATATCTGTATGTATGTATGTATGTATATATATAAAGTGGTCTGCAGCATTTATAATAATTAATTGTGCGCAAATAAAAACTCTCTGTATTACATGAAATACCTAGCAAATATACATATACAGGTACATAAATACAAGCACAGGCCTACTCTCACACAAGTGTATAAAATGGAAAACATTTAAGCTACGGCGAGTGGGGTCAAGAGTAGACAATTGTTTCAACAGCCTTCCTTCGAACTAAAATTATAAAAATTATGGTCCATTGAGGTTTTAAATTTAATTTTTTTTTTTAAACAATTATTTTTGTGTACAGCAAGTATGTGCATAGGCATATATTTATTTGTAATTGTGTTAGTTATTATGAAGTTCCATTAAGTGCTCGCAAAGTTATTGCCCAGCTTTTCCTCTCATAAAGTTGACTTGTGTGTATACCACACGATTATGTAATCGGACCCAATTTTTGCCCCTTTTCAGGCTTAATATTATTATAAATTTTATGGAAATTATATAATATTATTTTTTTTTGCTGTTTGAAGTGTCCAACCGAACCATTTGAGTTTTTTCACGAAGAATAGGTCTTCGAAAACTTTCAAATCTGAACCTCTCCTCGGTGCGGAAGACATGGCTTATCATTTTATTCTACGGACTACACAATTGCCGCCATATATTTTATACAGCTCATCACCCCATCTCCGCTTTTACGTAACAAACCATATATCTTCCGCAAAACCTATCTCTCGAATACGATTATCATCATCGGATGTTGCCATCATTCAAACCTTTGAAACACAAAGTTGGATGGATGTGATTGTAAAGTTTAATCTTTATCCATCCAGAGGGAACTTTACTTTTCAATTGCCTAAGTATATGTTTTTTGCAGGATATAGTCGGAGAAAACCACAGCTAATAATTAAAAAGTGAGTGTGCTTTACCCGATTCGATTAAGGCGAGACCTTGCAATCTGCGCCAATTACCGCGGAATAAGCCTCCTAAATATCGCAAATGAGGTCGTTTGACTGAGCAGTGTCAAAGGTTTACCCAGAATTGGGAAGAACCTCTCCGATACTGAATGCAGTTTCTAACAGGGTTACGCCTTATAATGCGACTTAACAAAACTTTTAAATGGCGCCTTGCAACCGCTAACGAAATTTTCGGTCGAACTTCTCCTCCAATTTGTGATATGTATCTTGATGTTACAACGTTTCATCAATTTAGAACTAGCATAATTACCATTAACAATATCAACTTTATAATCCTACCCAGAATCAATATTGTCAAGAGGCCCAATTTTAAACAGCGTAGGGAATAGTAAGGTAGAATTATTTCTCGACGAGTACTAACCGAACTCTTCAAAGCCCTCATATCTACTCCCTTGGAAGGACCAGGTGGAGGAGGACCCAGTCTTACTTGGTGCCGAATGGTGCCTACGCCAATAATATTAGAAAAAAATTTCTATCAAAAATGGGTACGATCCATGTAAAGGAACTTCTAATTTTGATCGATCTGTCATCGAATACTTAAATAATTAATATTATACTATCCTAGGTGCACAGTTAAGTGCACCTTCAACACAAATGGGATTTAGAACTTTCGTGAAAGTTAAATATTCAGCCTGATCTTTGATATAAATATGAGCCTACTATCTACTGTTTCGTAAAAGTAACAAAAACCATGATAATTTGTCTCGTAGACGCGCGGAATACCAAATTACTATGTAAATGAAACATCGTTGAAAAGAGGTGAGGTAGTCAGCCCGATGTAAAACTTGTTCAGTTAAGTTGAGTTGATGTGGCTGCTGATGAGTACTTCACACCTTCTCAGATGTGCGATTTCGTATGCCTTATAAATGATGCGATACTGCCTATACCAGCCGTTGATTCGTCAGTCAAGAAGTCAAAAAAGTGATGTCCGAGATATATATGTCGTGTGATGCTTAGGGCTGAACAGCGACAAAGGTAGGGCTCAACAGACTCTTCTCCTTCTTCGTACCAGCAGCTATGAAAAAAAAAAATCATTGTACAATAAAAGTATCCTCGTACCATGAGTTCCATTAAACAATGTCCGGTTAGTATGCCCGTAGTTGAATTAATGGTGAACCGGTCTAGGCAGATTAAATCACTTTATCTTTTAACAACCAGTACAGGCCGAAACTGTCTAATCATGTCTGAGTTAGACTGAGTTTTGCCGTAGATAAGGATATGCTCACGATTGGCATAGAAATTGTTGTGGTTGGCTGAGATGCAACAACTTCTGCAGTAGATGACTGTGATCTCAATAAAAATTTGTTAATAGCGTCGGTGAGTGAATTCAACAGCCTACCCTTTCATCGAGTTTAGAACCATCCGTGAAGATTGATGTGTCACTCGTATCGGGAGTATTTGTATTTAACCATTCATTCTTGTCCGGGACTCTTGTGGAGAAAAGATTGTTAAAACAGTAAATGGAGATTGCGTAGAAAATCCAGGGGAAGAATATTTAGAAGAGCTTCCAGGTCTTTTGATGGAGTTGAAAATAGAGCTCCAGTAATTAGAAAAGCTGCCGACTACTGAGCTCTGTCCAGTCTGCTCCTGCAAGTAGTTTTTTGGAGTGCTTACTTGTGTGAAGACAGATGACAGAAATACCATTTCTTAAGAAGAATAAGACCTTCACTACGTTGGAAGGATCAGGTGGAGAGCGACTTAGTTACGCTTGATATTTTAAACTGGCTCCAAACAGCGAAATGATTGAAGAAGTCGCGCGCCTACGATGAAGAAGATGAGGAAGATTTAGACAACTTTAGATTTCTTGTGAAAAATCAAGATAAACCTTGGGTTTCACATAAATGCGGTTTAACTTGTGTGAGATTTTTATGAGGTTGAGCTAAACAACAAACTAGAAATTTGCCATTTTCGGTACCAATGAGTTGAATGGAATCAAGAGATCACGGAGGTGATTGTATTATAACTAAGTTTAAACATGCTATCCACTACCCAAACTTTTAGTGGACTGATATACTCATCCTACATAGTATCGACCTGCCTGTACCAAATAAATGTAAAATCGAAAGAAAGAATGGCTGTACTCTAGTGAGGAGTTTAGAAAGTCAGCTCGATTCGGTGCACTGCGGTGTGTGAATAATAATAAATAATAAAAAGGAAAAGACCTTTAGAGGAAAACTGCATGACCAGAAAACTTTTTGCTAGCCAATATTTGGGAGTGTTATCCAGAACTTTCTTGGAAACCTTGAAGCAGAAAATTTTAAAAACTTAAAATAGCATAATGTCATATAAAGCTTTGTGGAGTGATGTGTCATTCAAAATGCGAGTACTGGGCTCTCAGTTGGATTTTTCTCCGTCAAATTTGAGTGGCGAGAGTGACGAACAAGGTGACATCAGGATATCTACAATTAGAAAAGCATTATCAAAATTTTATTTGTTATCAAAATTTTTTATGTGTCAGAGAAGTTTCAATTTTGTTGTTACTAGTAATAACGGAGACTATCTTCGAATATAATTTTATGACTCTTTCCCCCTTTGATATTCAAAGGCCTGTTAAAAGCATGGGATTAACGAATAGTCTTGATGCAAACCTCCGGTAATTTCCAGCAGGGTATTGTATTATCGCATCCTTATATGAATGTGTGTAGCATATTTAAGTACCGTGTTTATGTCCCGCTGTAAATTACAGCATTTATTTTCAAGATGAATAGCTTTACAATTTCTGTTTACATCGGGTTTACAAACGCGTGTGCCTGTCGTTATGTGTGTATTAATTTTTTATACATTTACACTTTAATAATAAATTTTGCGAAAGTTCCGTAACACATTCATTTAGAAAAATGTCCAAATTCCACATAACTACAAGGACACTTACTTCAACAACATTACAATTCCTTTTCCACTAAATCACTGCTGTAGTGACACTCCAAGTGGTAGGAAGAAATTGTAAATAAGTAACTGAAAGCTACAAATTTTGCAATGCGATATAAATACATACACACATACGTGTATAAGTGTGTATATAAATGTATCGAAAATATATTTATTTTACAAACATTTTATTGGGCAATGAGAGCTTTTCAATTACCGCAGTTTCTGTAATGCCTTATACCAGAGTAATGGTGGTGGATATAACCCGATCTTGCTGAGTGCCAAAACGAAGGTATTTTGCCGTATAACGAATATAAATCGCCGTCTACAAGAACTATTGAATGTGCCAAGGCTGCATCGTAAAGTTAAATTTCACTTTAATTTTAAAATTTCAATCATTTCGGTTGAAAATTTTGGAAATATTTGCTAAAGCAGTATTCAAAATAAATTTTACTTTGTTTTTATCCAAAACGAAATGCTCTCCTTAATGTTGAATACTTAACAGATGATGTTAAATGTTAACACGGAAATGTGCTGTTAAAATCACTGCAGACAGCCATTTTAAAATTTACGTTAAAGATGAGTTCGTGTGCGGTCTCAACATTAAAGTAAGAAATATCAGAAAGGAAAGAAATTCGCCCACAAATGTTTAAATCGAGCTCAAGAAGATAAAGTGCTGGCTAGATTTGCTATAACTACGTTTGAATGCAAATCGGTCTGACAGTTTTAGAGAAGTTTCAAGGAAATTGTGTAAGCAAACAGAATATTGTTTTAATAATTGTTGGTTGTTTAGAGCAGTGCAAATTCGTTATAAAAATCGAGTAATTATGCTAAACGTCATGTAAGTCGATTAAACTTTCCAAACAATATATTCAATATAATCGCTAAATATATTGATATTAGTCAGTTAGGAAGTTAAAGAGCTTGCTCGATAACGGAACCCTGATCTCTTGATGATAGCTATATTAGTTCTATGAAGAAGATTCCTTTCACCTTTCCAGATGTTCAAACGTATTTACCCATGTTAAGAAAACTCAAAACAGTTTCATTGATCCATTTTTTCGAATAGTAAAATATCGAAGAGCACACCAAAACACGGCTAGCCTTTTTATCTCTCAAAAACAAACTGATAATCCAAAATAGCTGATATTGTCGACTTATATAACCAAAATAATAAAAAAGCGAATATCAAACATACGTAACTCACGCAATTTGAAAATAACGGATATTTTCAGATTACACCTCATATCTCTTACAGCTCATTGTTTCAGCTGTATGATGACCAGAAAAACAAATTCTATGTATTTATTCGTAATATTTGTCTTTTTTTTATCTTCTCAAATTCAGCATTAATCTCATTAATTATCTCCTCGTTGCTATAAACGCCCTTTCTCTTTACATTTTTATTAGGGAATATGGAGCTGGACGTATTTCTTCGACTTCATTACTTTTGCTGCTAATTTTTGTTGCTTAGATTTTACGGGTGGGTTTGCTTCTGTTGGGCTCCATACCACGGATTTGGTTTCTGAATCGTACTTATAAGATTCGTCATCAGCACCGACTTTACTAAAGTTACTAGACTTACGATTTTCAAATTTGTTTAGGAAAAATTGGGCAAAAAGCAATCGAGCCTCTTTTTGAGCCTAATTTAAAACTCGTTGTACCCATCAAGCTGATTTCTTCGTGTATCGCAGATTATTACTCAATATTCGCGATACATACATGTCATTCAAACCCAATTCATTAGAAATCATTTTTTGTATCAATCGTGGGTCGTCGTCAAAATTGGATCTTCTCGGTGCTCGTCCTCTACGTAGAAACTTTCGGTCTGGAATATTCGGAACCACTTAATCGCTTAATGCAAAAAATATCCTCTAATGAGGTTTTAAATAAACGTATTCAGCAAACATGAAGTTCAAATCATAAGATACACGTAATCTGTTGTTATTACATACTCGTATACCTATGACTGTACAAACAGCTTTATATAGGCGCGTAGGTATCTGTAAATAAATTTGTCGTTTTTGTTTTTATATCATTGTATACACATTTAGCAATTGATTTCACTCAATTTCCCCGAAAAAACAAGTGGGTTAGATAAGATATCTTTAGAAGAAGGAATTCATACAAGCTCTCACCCACTCATAAATACAATATTTACTTGTCAATTTTCACGTCATTTAATATACCGATATAAATATATTCTATACACATACCATAGATATATGTATATCCATTCGTGAATGTGTAATATTTGTCAGCACGCGCTTTTTATTTACTCAGGAGTTAAGGTGAAAGAATCTCTAAAACCTGCAAGTGTAAACAAATGTCGCTGCACTTGCACCCCAACCACCAGAAACACCGCGGAAAGACACGAAGCCGCACAAAAGATAAATATGAATGAATGAGTACAAAGTATAGCCGGCACTTATTGGTGTACAAAGTTTGCTCAAATTTATATGCACATATCTACATGTATAATCAGAGTTGTTAGCGTTAACTTGTGCTTTGTAAAATCAAACACATCCATGTATCAATATTTATAAATTTATTGCGATATGTTTGCTCTTTACTTGTTCATGTTTATTTACTTGTTAAAGACATACTCATGTATTTTATATTTATGAAACGCTTATTATGATATATACGTATGTTTGTTCAAGAACCCTGCGAAAATGTATGACCAAATGGTCCACTGGACTACTAACAAATATACTCCTGAGTAGTGTACTATTGGACCAACTAATATATCTACAAATGAAATCGGTAATGATCGGCAAAAGCGGGCTGCAAGCCAGGAAGTGTTTTATGGGATTAGCAAGCATCCACTATGAGTTGCTTTTCTACGGCCAAACTCTTAATACGAACATGTATTGTCAGCGATTGGACCCTCTGAAGCAACCAATCGTTCAGAAGCCTCCAGCCTTAGCAATTAGGAGGGGCATTGGTTTCATCAAGATTTGCCAGAAGCTTCGAGAGCATGGTTGGGTCGTTCTTCTGCATCCACTTTATGGTACGGATCTCGCACCAAGTGCCCAGGCTGCAAATTAATTTGCTGGTGCAAAATTGGTGTAAAAATAGATTGTCAAAATTTTTGGCCGATAAGAGGGTTTTCCAGAGACATTACCCTAAAATGGCAAAATGTTATCAACAAAACCGGTGCATATTTGACATAAACCGGATAATCCTATTTATGCTAAGTAAAGTCTTAAATAATGGTTTACTTTTTACTAAACTTCTGTTATAGATTGTGATTAATTTTGGATTACTCCGTTGACCATATGGAGTATATATTTCACGCGTGCACAAGCACAGAAATACGCGAAGAGGACTCTTATTCGAACTTTTACTTTTTCCACTAAGTTGCTTTTTATTTCGAGGCATACACTTGCATTAACTGAAATTATTCTTTATATAAGAATGTATCATGATTGCTTAAGAGATTATTTATTTCGTTGAAGATTTCGCAATACGTAATATACATATACATATACATAATCATAAGAGACTTTAACAATTCTAATGGATACATGATTTGAATTTAACGAAAAATCGCTTGTATCGCTCATCATTGTATCGCTTTCTTTGTCATTATAAGCATTTTTGCATTCTACTGTTTATTACATATTGCTCGTGGTGTCAAAGTTAAGGATTTTTTGCATAATATTTATCTCTTCTTTGTATGGCATTCGTGTTATGCACTTCTTTTTGTTTCACAATGGTAAGACAGGAGTCCGAAGATTGCTTTTAATGGAGCCAAGTGTTAAAAAATTTCTAAACAAAATACCACGAAGTGAAATATTATCAAGTGAAGTGCCAATACTCATATATTGACATATTTAGAATCTGAACTAGAAATATTTCAAGTTACGAATAAAATTGTAAAGAGTCGGTGCGTGGTGCAAAATTTCTTACATAGCCCAAGAAATTATAATGATTTAAAGCCAGTTGAGAGAAATTTGGCGATTTCTGACTGAGATTAGAAAAAATAATCAGATTCAGCCCAAACTCTACCTGGTTTTGATTTTGGCTAACTTAGCCGCAGTTGGGGAGTATAAAAAAAATGTCAAAATCCACAATATAGCGTACACTGTGCCGTTGCTAGCATTTGAAGTTACCAACACTGATAAAAGAACCTTATCTGTTTGACTCTATTTGTTCTAAAGGCTATCTTCTTGGAAGAAAAAACTAGAATTTTGATGTGACAGATAAGTTTCAGCTGTATTTGAAAGATTATCGAAAGAACCCTCTTGGCTTTTCTAAATGCAATTTTGAAGGATTTTCAGTAATTTTGAGGGGGACTATTACATCAAAGGCTACGCTCGATTGCATATCGTCTCAAATGAATAACAGAGACTACACTCAAGTGTTGGCAAACAACCTGTTCACATTTGTCGAGGCTTATAGTGATATGCCACTAATTTTCCAATAGCGTAAAACTCGGATTCATGTAACCAATGAAAAGACGCTTTTCGACTAATTGTTCCATGGAAATATTTCTCCACGTTCTTAAGGACTGGGACTTTCTTATGGTGCTTTATGGCGTAGTTTGCACAACTGAAGCCATTCACAATGCCATACATAAGTCGACTGGGTGCTGGAACAATAAGCAGTGGACGGCGATTTTTCGAACACAATTTTCTCCAGCTTAGAGATTTGGACAATATATGGTTTCAAAAAGATGGTGTCATATGCCTCACAACACGAGTGAATATGATTTTAGTGCGAGGGAAATTTGCTCACACCATTAGATATTTATTTTTTTTGTGGCGCTGTACGAAAGACCGTGTTTATGTGTATAAAGCTTTTACTATTGAACCTTTGAAAACCATCATTTGTCAAAATAAAGCTGAGATATCGCCCAATATGTGCCAAAAAGTTGTCGAAAATTATCCTAAAAGTATCGAAGTTTGCAAAAATTCGCAAGACGTCTTTCATATACACGTATAATGCCAAATATCAACCTTTAAAGTTAAAAAGGAATATCATAGAATAAATTATTTAAAATGCTTTTTAATTCTATTTATTTTCAATTTCATAAAATGAATTGTATGTTTAAATATAATATTATAATGTCCAACTTGAAGCAGGTAGAAGCAAGATAAGGGCGAAGGCCAAAATATATGAATGGATATTTTTTAACCACATTGACGTTAGAGGAAAATCTACTTGTTGGAGCACGCCGACATAATGAGTAAAGAATGAATTCCTGCAGAAATAAAAAGATGAAATGAAATGCAAATAATGACAAATTCAACTGCTCAACGGTGTTTGGCTTTCGAAAAAACATCACAGTTTGTGCTTATGTTTCTCCCAAAAATAATAAAGCTTTGCTGCTGGCCAATGCGCTACTATAGTTATAATGACGGATTAGTTCAGAGTAGAAATCCGGAAATTATCGATTTTGATATTAAAGTCAAAAGTGGCTTTGCGGTAATGGACCAACAAAGTATTTACCGCTATCGATGTTCTTGTTTGTTTTAGTTATAAAGTGCTTGGCTACTGTTCCCACAAGCTCCAGAAAATTTGTTGAGATCTTGCTGCTTGGGCTAAGCACGCGAAGTCTCTAACAAACCAATGCGCTTGTGACTTTCCCATACTTTGTATCTGCATCATTTGTGACTGGAATAATTAGTATACTTTTAAAAAGTACTTATTACTTTTATACACTTATCATAAAAATTTCCCAGTGAAACACTTGCTTTTTTTTTGATATTTATTCATTTTTGGTCAAAAATAATGAGGGTAAACGGGTATATTTTAGAAGTTAATAAATAGGGAACCGCCTGGTTGCAATTTAGTAATTTTTCCAGCGATGCAAAAATACACACGTTTTCTAGATTCGATGCTTCGATTCTCTACTGGTAATGGTTCAATAGTTATATCCATTTCAAATAGCTACTGGAATACCCGGTTTTACCTTCTAGCTTAAAGGTTTTCTATATGAAATGTTTCAAGAAGAACTTAAAAAAATATATATCTTCCGTTAATTTGTATATTTTTCTTTTTAATGTATACTTGACAACAGAAGTAAGAATTGAATTTGAAACTGAAATTTTTAACAGCTCCATCGGAAATAATCAACGCCAGCCACAATAAAAAGTTTTCACAGCTTTTCGTTACAAAATTGCAACATTCCTTTCACGCTGTCAATTTGCGACGCAACTCTCAAACCGCAACTTTTTTCATAATTATAGGTAAAGTTGGATAAACTACAAAGCATATACATGCATACATGGATAAATGCATATTTGTGTACGTACATTTGTGCTTGGAAAAGTTATACTACAGGCCAAGTCGCCGCGTGGTAAATCATTTTATCACACCAAAGCATAAAAACAGAAAAGTAAACGCATTTGGCCTGTTGTTTCGTTATTTGCGCTATTATTTCGTATTACAATAAAGTTTTTGCACTTTTTCAATATTACGGTTATGACCTCATGATTTACTTCCCCAACGAAAATAAGAAAAAATCTCTGGGATAAAATATGACCAAGAAATAATTTTGCGATCTTCTCATGTTTCAATGCCTTAATGCGCATAAATCCCATTCATAATTGATTAAGGGAAGGTCAAGTTGGAATTACGGTTGCCATACAAATTGAAAGCGGACACCCTTGCCAAACCCACTGATATACATATATGTATATACATTTGTGCGAGTATACATCTTCAAAGTGCTTTTTTTTGCCAGGAAGTGAGTGCCGCACGTACAAATGCCAAAGGCCACAAAGGCTTAGCGGCAACAACGACGCCTGCAGTCGAGGGTGGGCGAATGACAATGGACAGACGGGCTAACTTAAGGATTGATATTTAATGTGTTCAACGTGATACATTTGTATGTGTGGTCATTCGGTCAATCGAAGGCACAGCGGGTTGATTATAATGCTTATTTTATTATGTTTGGAATGACAGTCGGCGCTGCTGTTTCTTTTCGCTCCGGCTATTATTTCTACTGCCATCGATTTGCATTGCCTTTTTTGTTCCTGGGTCCTAATACTTGACAAATTTTTCTTACTATATGGCACTTTTTGTAGTTTGATAGCCAGCCGGTTGAAGACAAACGAGTTGCCATAAGGAAACTAGCAAATTGTTATCCTTTAATTTGTTACAGACATTTCTCTTTTTCGCTACACACACTGCCCACAATTGACTTCCACTTGTAATGCATTGCGATACGTGTGGTCCAGCAGATTACCCAATTTTATAAGCGTATATTATATCAATTTCCTTGTAGAAATACTGCTAATTGAAATGTAAGTCTCCAAGTGAAACTGTAGATATAAAATTGTGTTCTAAGATACCGAAAGTCGAATTAAATTCTATTTGATATTTATTCGGTTTTTCGAAATAGGATATTTATACATTAAGTACTGAGTGTGGTTCCATCATCATTTTGTGAAAATCTTTATCGATTTAATTGTAAGCGCTTGCCTACTTCTTTCAAGTTCCTTATGATTATTATATTTCGCAGCACAAAAACTTTTCACATAAAACATACATATGTATGTACCATATATATCCGCTATTGTTACTTGCTTTACATCTATTTCACTTGCCTACATAAGATGTAGTGTCTGCGTATCATTAATCATTTTCAACGATTTAATCGCATAAAACTTAATATTTCGCTGAAAGTTTGTATGCTTATTATGAATTGATTTTCACCTGAGTACACTTTGTTTTGATGAATGATGAGCAGAGAATAAGGAATTGGATTTTGCATTAAAGAATAAAGAAATTCGCTTGCTTATTATTCATACTTTCTATTTATAAAATGAATGAAATGTTTATTCATATGTCCTGGCATAAATTTTGATAGCTTGGAAGTCTTGACGAACTTGGCAATATGACCGGCCATATAACTTGAATAGCGCTCCTATATTGATTCAGCTATAATCGCGTAATCGGTGCCAACGCAAATAAAGAAGAAGAAGAAGATATACCTCGAAGTAATAAAAGAAGTTTTAAAATTTACGAATGTGTCTTGTGTGCGCAAAGGACCATAAATCGTCCGCGAAACTTTTCAATCGAAGACTCCCTGGGCCGATTCCTCAGATGTTGACATCGTCCACGCTTCTGCGCCATATAATAGGACGGAAGTGATGAGCGACTTGTAGAGTTCGGTTTTTGTTTGCCGAGAGAGGACATTAACTTTCAATTGCCAACTCAGTCCAAATTAGCACCTGCTAGCTGGAGTGATTCAGCGTTGGATTTCAAGGCTGACAAAATTATTGGTGTTAATGCTGGGGTAACTAGATAGGCAAAACTATAAGAAGATGTGACTGTTAACGGTCGCGACTGTTTGCTTAATGGCAGGAGATATATCCTCTTGTCGCCCTGCGCTACCAGACCAATTCGCTTCGCTTCTTTATCAAATCTGGAGAAAGCAGAACCCACGGCACGGTTGTTAAGGTCTATGATATCAATATGATCGGCATACGCCAATAGTTGTACACTTTTATAGATCATTATACCTTCGCTTTTAAGCTCTGCAGCTCGTATTATTTTTTCCAGCAATAAGTTTAAAAAGGTACCAATTAGGAATCCCCCTATCTGAAACCGCGTTTGGTATCGAAGGCCTCGGAGAGGTCCTTCGCAATTCTGATTGCGCTTTTGGTGTTGTCTAGCGTCAGTTTACACCTTCGTCTGATTTGTGCGTAGGCGAGCGGGTAGCATTGTGTACTGACATTAGGAAAGCGCGGGTTCAAATCCCGGTGCGACCAACATCCAAAAGTTATGGAAAATTAATTTACATAAAAAAAATAAGTTAAATTTTCTAATTGCGTTCGCCCCTTGGCAGGGAATGTCAACCCCTCCAAGTATATTTCTAACATGAAATAAAGGCTCCTCATAAAAAACCATCAGCCGTTCGGAGGCGGCTTAGCATAAGCTATGCGTCCCTCCCTTTTTTTGTATTATATTAATTTTCTATAAGTTTGGATGTTGGTCGAACCAGAGCTCAAACCATGACCTTCAGAATGTCTGAAAGCAATGCTATCCACTCGGTTGTTTTGGCCACCATTACATCCCTACAATGCAACTACTATTCGTCTAGAGTGGTGCTAAAATGTAGAATTACACTGAACAGACCTTTAAATAAATACAACTCGACTTTAAACAAATAAACGATCCAGGCATACTTATAGAGATGAAGCCATTTAATTCCTTTAGAAATAAAAAGTTCTCATAAAAATCCATCGGTCGTTCACAGGAGGCTCAGGTTAAGCTGTAGGTCTCCCCATTTTGCGGAAAAGTTTATATTATTATATATTACCCCTTTTAAAGACGCTTTAAACGATACCTAGATAGGATGATTTTAACTAAATATATTGAAGATTGAACTTACTTTTTCCTTGTTTACTAAATTTTTCCATTCTTAATTATATCAGGATAGGGAGTAAAAAGATTTTGATATACGATACCAGTGATATCTGTGGTATATCTAATGGAGAAGTACAGCCACTATTGATAAATCTTACATCCTTAGCCAAAATTATTTATATTTACAACAAAATCTAAACCTTGAGAGTAAATGATTAAGAATTTTCGTTCAACTACCTAAGATGAATATTTCAATAACTCGAAAGCGTTGAGTGCTTGACAAACAGACATATAATGAAAGCAAGGCTACTCGATATCCTTATAAATGTACTTGCTTCCTTTATAAAATTACAGCTATTTCTTTTCACTATTGCAACATATTCAATACATTAAAATAATGTTGTTAGTTGGAGTTGTTTTTGTAGCTGCCCTATCGATATAAACTTTAACATAGCAAATTCAATTGTCGTTTGATCCAATACGAAGGGCAACCGACATTCGCAATGTGACTTGCTGACTTTCGTTCAGCCGCCTGACGGCCTACTTACCTCTCATGGCTACCGGTGGCAAGCTCTCTTGGTTTGTGTGTGTGTGTGTGTGTGTGAATTAATCCCAATAGGAAATCACACATTTAATGGAAAATGGTAGTCATGCTCTACTTTCTCATGTTGGGAAAGGAGCACTTTTGATCTTGCTTATCTTATTAGAAATCTTTCGTGAAGAAACTACATAAATATAATATTACATACCAGCAAATCCAGATTTGCTTTCCCTGTGAACTTCAGACAAGTCAATAACTCGATATAGGAGAATAAGGAGACCGAGCTTAGCAATCAAAAAGAAAGAAATGGTTTTCGAGAATATGGAAAAAATAATTGGTTGAAATAAGTGGACCGACTGTAGAGAAGCTTAAAAGAAATTCGAGAAAATGTGACAATTCACTGAAGATTCCAATACAGATTTTTATCTTAAAAGAAGGATTTGTAGCTATTTTGATATGCTCTAAAATTCAAGGGCATTAAAGGTTTCATTTCAACTAGAAGAGCCTCTCCGAATCGTTTAAAGGCTTTGATTGTTTTCAAAATCAGATCACGTTTCGGAAATGATGAATTTCCTGATTTGAAAATAATTCTTCAATTTTTTAATATTAATCAGATCTCTGTTATTGCTTTAAAACCGCACTCAAGTTATAGGAAATATAGCAATAAATTATGTATATCGGCAGCACATAATGGAGAGTTTAATCCAAATGTTTTTTGTTTTTCCTTTCGACAAGAGATTTTCTTGTGAGTGAGAAGATGAATGTATTCAGTTATGAAAATAACTTGATCCCAAGACACTCCAGAAGGGACTTGCGCTCATAACTACACGAAAACTCTCAGGCTGACCGTTTACTGAGTAGCGTCAATCTAAAGGGGTTTTCAATAAAAGATGTCACTGACAAATAAAAACTAAGCCTGTAATGAAAATGGAACGATACAAACTCATCGCAAAATCATTTTGGCTGAGGAGGATGGGCCTCCACCTCGATAGCTACGTCAATAAGCAAAACTGTCGCATCTGTAAATAGGAAAACCTAAGATTTATTGTTGAAAAGCCTTTCTATCCTCAACGACTAACATTGGACCTTACATTTTTGAAAATGAGGCTGGAGCAGCAGTTGCGGTGAATGGATTGCGGTATTGAGATAAAATTAATGCTTTTCTTGAGCGGAATTGGATCATATTGATCTGCATAACGTTTATGGTACTTATAACAAGACGGTACTGGTTTCTACGTGGTGATCGAAATTGGCCATCGAGATCTTGTGACCTTGCGACATGAAAGATAAGGTCTACGCCAACAGGATAACGTCGATTTAAGACCTCAAAGATGGAATTCGTGAAGCTTTTGAGGTCATGTAACAGCCGCTTTAAGATTTGGTAATGGAAAAATTTCATAAAAAGGATACGGTCCTGTAAGCATAGCTAGCCTAGCGGCCATTGAGCTGATAATGTTTTCCATTATTAATAGCATATCTTCCTTTTTACATTGAAATAATCATCCGATCATTTATCTCAAAAAATGGCATTTTTATTTGACCATCAAAGTAATTCCATTTATTAGAAAACCCTGTAGAAAGCTTACGTTTATGATCTACAATAAGTTGGGGTCTGTTCAAAAACAATTTTTACTTTTTATATTAAGGCATTTCCAATGGAATTTTACGATAAATCTACCTCCCTATACCAACCGTTTAAAGCTTCTAATTCTACTTAATCTCGGAAGTCGGAGAGAAATGTTAGGCTCATGGTTCGTGGTGAAACTTATTAACGGATAAATTTGTAGTTCATGGCTCTTATCTGAGGTAAACTTGCATGTTCCAACTTATGCATCTAGGCAGCTTAGGCCTTTACTATTAAAGTCATGTAAGTCAAATTAAGAATTGGATGAACCCATTCGCCGATTGTGTCACAATTTTAATTTTCATTACAGCACAGATAGAATGTGCAAGACTGACTTTTTAGCATTAAAAAAACTATTCCTACCTTTCTCAACAATTAAGTCTTTAAATTCCATATTTACTAAATTTCAGCTGTTGAATAATTATTTTTTCTGTAGCTGAACAGTTTTAAATTTAAAAAACGCTTCCCAATCATTACTCGTCATTTTCCGTACGTTATGCGGATGTCGCCTCTCGTACCGTTTGGCCGGGTGAAGGGTATTCGCTGGGCTTATTATTATAATAATCATGGTCTTGGATAGAGTTAGATTAAGACGTCTTAATTTCCGTGCTGATCGACTTATTTGTAAGGTTTTAAATACCTTTAATGAATCTTCTTCGAACTTGACGCACCAAGGTGTACTTATCATTTTACTAGCTTTGGACTGATACATTGCAAAAATTCAGTTCAAGAAGAGTTTATGTACAAAGTAGAAGTTAATAAACTAATTTACATTACAGGAGTTCTTCGAATTTAATAAAAACCCTATAAAGCAGGTTGGTGAAAAGGACTTCTACTGATTTATGTACTCAATGCTAAATACGACAAATAGCAAATAATTTGTTATGTTCAACATCTACCTTTTCTTCCGCAAATAACTTCTTACAGGGTAACACACTTCACTTATTTATTATGTTCAAGTATGTGCCTTCATATAGACTTTGGCATTCACCTGATGAATTTATCTAGCGTATGTTCTAAGATGTTGTCGTTGTCTGGTAAATTGGTTTTCTTTTTGTCAATTGGGGATTTCAATTGTTGCTTGAGAAAATACCTAAGAGCTACAAATAACAGTTGCGCAACAACATCAACAACAACAAATGTTGGCAAGAAATATTGTAGAAGAACTAAAAGTAAGAAAATAACTGGACCGAAGACAAGCAGGCAAAACAGGGCAAAGACAGCCAACGGCGTATAGTAGATGAGCTGTGAGATATAAAGTAACAAGCAAAGTACAACCACAGCAACAATAATAACAAAACAATTACAACAAAAATGTCGATGACAGCAGTTACGTTGGAATTGCAGAAAGGCAGGCAAAAGCGGTGAGATAATTTAAGCTTAGATACACTTTCAGCTAGTCAATTGCTGCCTGCCACTGTATGTGTTGATGGCTGTGTGCATATACCTACATATATACAAATACATATATATGTGTGTGTGGGTTTGTGAAAGTACTAAAAGAAATATCCAGCAGCAAAAACTAGTCGGCCAGGTCAGGCGTCTAAGGAGCAAATTTCTTTTGCTGTTCCTGCGCCGCTGCTGCTGCTGTAAAAAGCCACCAGTCTTTGCGCACAAAACTCAATTGAGAATTGATAAAGTTGAAATAAGTTCGGTTTTTTTTTGCCTAACGGTATTTTTCGCCAGCCAATAGACAGTCGCACTGTCGAAATGACGCATTAGATGTCGTTAGTCCAAATGGTTGGCTAGATGGCATGCTGTTTTGTTAATGGCGATGCTGCTCTACAACATACATACATACAAACTCGTATATATACTCGTATGTATATTTCTACCAACGGCTACTGCTCCTCGATGCTCTCGAGCATCTTTTTGCCAAGGGGCATCATAGTAAAGCAAAGGCATAGCTAAGAGTAAAGACAGCAGTAGCGACAGCGGGTCTAACATCGACTTCGGCAATAGCATCAGCAGCGGCAGCGGCATCGACGTCGAGTAAACAATGACATAATGACAAGTGGAGAAGAATTTAAGCGATAAATAATTAATTGATTCGAGAGAGAAATGTTGCGCTTCAACAAAAGCATAAAGAAAAACAACAAGCAACAAGCAAAAAGGAAACAAACGGAATAAAATGAAAGCAACACACAATACATATAAGTAAAAGCTGCATGGGCAGTAAGAAAAACGGGGAAAAAACAACAACACCATCAACAAAGAAATAGGAAAAAGAATGCGTAGTTATGTTTAGGGATCTATTTTACAATCAGCTGTTGCACACACACATGTACAAATATACATATATATATATATATATGAAGATAAATGAGGGCATGTGTCATGGGCCGGCTGTCGTACACTTAGTAGAGATATTTTATACATATATTTTATTTTAAACACAAATTTGTTGTACGTTTAAGTGCCCACCTCTGGGGAGCGGCGAAGGACGTCAGCTCTGTGGATATTGTTGGACACTAACACCATACTGACACATGCCTACATACCTAGATTAGTTACCTATGCAACGAATAGCTATACAATTTACAAAGTAGTAAGTATATTTGTATGTATATAGGTATGTTTCTGTTGTTATATAAATTGTACAACATTGAACAGTTGTAGGTAGCTGAATGATGGACTTGCTTGGTTGGGGAAAACTGCGCGTGCACAAACTTAAATAAAAACATATACATACACGCACATACACACATATGCACATACATATTTATATTTATATTTGAAGTCCTAGAAATGTTTAAGCTAGTGACATATTGTCCTTAAATAAGACAATTTATATATACATTGAATGAATTTATTGATTACGCATTCTTTATATTTTTTATTTTTTTGTTTTTTTTTTGTTTTGCTTGCAAAATATTTAATCTGGTAATTTATGACCACTTCACCGCACACGCCTACTTGTGACCAATATATTTATGTGTAAGTGTGTATTTATTTATTGTAAATACAAATTAATAAATGTGAACTTGAATAATTTCTAGGGAAATGGCGATTTGTGCAGAAAACACGAGAAGAAATATATTGTCTTGACTCCCATAACAAAAGTAGATTGAACGGCGCTCGTGGTTATAGAGTCCAATCGTAAAAAGCTAACGTCGCGGCACGTGGGAAGGTTGAAATGCCGTTTTCCAGGTTTCGAGTTGTTAATGAGTGCTCGCCAACCTTCCAAATGGTTGGTAATAAACGTTCTTTAATTCACACAGGCGGGTGCATATCTTCGCGCCTACCAGATTATGGTCCGAACCGACGTTAGGTTATCACTGCAAACATGTCGCCTGCATATCACGACATGATCTATGTAGCAGACAATCATATTTTGTGGACGGCAAAGTCTATCAGTCCCGACCGTGTTTCGTGATGGAGGCTAAATTTATTGATTGCTGCCCCAAAGATACCATTTTTGTTCATCCTGGCGTTACAATTGCTTAGCATGACTTTGATGCCGAAACCGCTTCAGTGCTCTAATTGTTATGAGAACTCGTAAAAAGCATAATAGATTTCAGGCCCCTTGTTTACAACAAGGCGTAAGTGTAAATCAGTGATAAGTTAAAAATTGGACGTTGAATAGCAAGAGAGGATCCCTGTCTCAATACGAATCCGACACCAAATCGTAATTCCTATAAATTTATTTTCAATCTATCCTTGAACGACTTTAGGGTTTTATGGTGAAGTTCTTGTTTTCATTTTAAATAAACATGCGGCGTTGATGATTCTTGCTGAGAGGCTACTTCATTCACAAAAAATAATATTTCTTATTTTGCAAGGGTAGCACTGAATCAAAGTGTCATACGTTTTGTGCCCTTGTTAAACCTGATTGGCGTCCTTCTAATAGAACAGTCAGGAGTATAGAATTCTCCGTGCATCAGCAGGCGCTTGAGACCCGGTACTGCAGACTTCTGCTCTAGTGAATAATTTTTTCTTTATCACTTGTGCGTTTATAACAAAAAAAATCATTAACAAGAAAAACAAACTGAAAATTTTGAGAACTGAAGTACTTCTGTAATGATCCGGTGCTATTAATATTTCAAAAACAGAATCTGTTAAAGAATGGCTAAAAAACGTGACAGATCGGATTATCCTAGGTAGTCTAGTTTTCTGTAAAGGACTATCACAAAAAAGTTAGACTACCTAGGATACCAAGACAGCGTTGCAGAAAATATAGCACATGCGACACCTTTAAGAAATCAATGTAGCATAGAAATTATATTCCTTTTACTGATAAACTGCTTGACATTTGCCAACAAATAGCGAACTTGTTTTTTATGAGTTTTACAGCGGGTTTTCCAATACGGATGATATGATTTCTAAGTGTCGTTTTGACCATTTTTAATATGTCATGATCTGTAATTTTTTTTTCATTATATTTAGTATTGTTATTACGTTTACAAACAACATCTTGAAAACGATAAGGAATTTTTCAAGAAAATCATCTTATCCGCTGAGGCTCACTTTCATCTAAGTGGTGCGGTAAATTAACAAAACTGTCGATCTGGTGTGAAGAAAATCCACAAGCTATTTATGAACAACCATTATATTCACCTAAATTGACAGCTTGGTGTGGTTTTTGGCCTGGTGGAATCACAGATCCGTACTTCTTTCGAAATGAAGGTGGTAGCACCGTTACATCAATGGAGAGCGATATAGATCGATGATAACTTTTTATTGCCACAATTGGAAGAAGTTGATCTTAACAACATCTGGTTCAAACACAACGGGGTTACGTGTCACACAGCACGTGCAGCAACTGAATTATTGCAAGAAAGGTTTGGAAATTCGATTATTTTAAGAAATTGTGGCATTGAATGACCTCAAAGAAGTTCTGATTTAACACAATTAGACTACTTCTTGTAGGGTTATCTAAAGTCATTGGCCTTTAGCAATAAACCAGAATACGACTTGATTGATCGAATTCGTTCCTGCAAAAAAAAAAGTCATGGAGGCCATTTGAATGATGTTATATTCAGAACTTAATTGTATCGATTGCGTTTCACATTAATAAAAAAAAATTTGAATTTCCTTAACAATTAGTATGTTTTTTTTTAAGAAATCATATCAATCTTATTGGACAACCCTATATTTCTTATCCGAAGTAGACTCCGAGGGCCTGTCTAGGGTTGAGCGCAATTAGGAAAATTTACTTCATTTTCTTTTATTAAAATTAATATTCTAGAATGTTGAATGTTGGTTGGACCAGGACCCGAATCCTGGCCTTCATAATGGCAGTACGCAATGCTAACCACTCAGTTATTGCGGCCGCCAAGTTGATATTACTGTTCATGAGTTTCAGCTTGTTATTTCGCGCTTTCTCCCCACTTCTAAAATCCGAATTTCGATGAGTTTTCATAAACCTTGTGGGTGTTGCAATTATGATGAGAATAGTGAGCTATCTCACACAGAGTTTGAGCAAACAGGTTTTTTATTATTTTTTTTTAAGAAAAGCACAATTCTTTAAAAGTTTGAAAGCAGAATTTATGGTTTGAAAGTTTTTTTTATTTCTCAATCAGCCCCAAATGGGCTGTTAATGGGTAGTAATTGCTATTGAGGGTCCGCACGCTAATTAAATTAAAAATTCACATTCAGCCCTTTTTAATTGAGCAACTGTTTGTGTAAAAGTAAAAAAGGGTATAATAAATGTGTCTGGATCAGTATACAAAGATGCGTAAAATTAAACAAAAATGTATATTGCAAGTGGGTTTATTTTTAGTATTGATGTGAACGTATTTTGTCATTCTAATAAAGACTTAATTTTGTGGAATTATTTTAAGGTATTTAAAAATATTATAGAAGAAATCGATATTTATACATATAATTTACCTGTTCAGATCCAGTTAAAAAGGTTAAGAAGTAAAAAGAAAAAAACAATTTTTTTTTAATACCATAATAACGTGTAAAGGTTCGAGTCCTGAACCGACCAATATCCAAATATTATAAAAAAAATAAATAAATTTATGTTTATTCGCAGGGAATGTCAATTCATGCGTGTGTATTTCTGATATGAAATAAGCTTCCATTCGGAAGCGGCTTAGGACAAAGTGTACGTCCCTTCATTTGTAAGGCAGTCTTAAAGACACACACAACAAATTGAAAGAAAACCTCGGTTAAAAATCAGCGGGTGCAATAGCACTTTTTATGTAAACATAATCTTATTCTTTTTAAATATTCTCCAATAAATTTTATAATTTTTGTCTGACCCTACTCTTTTAATTCATTTCTTCATTTCTAATTTAAATTCAATTTTCCTAACATGCAATTCACAATAAATCTCTCCATTTTGTCATTTTTACGGCAACAGTTTTTGGTTTGTATTTTTAAATTTTTTGTGAGTCAACACTTCGACTTCGGCCATTACATCCATTATAGGAAAAATTATTCAAATCGGACTACGTGCTAACGGATTAAAGAGAATCATATTTATGCAAAAATCGATGAATCATCTCCCTTTTACCCCCTCTGGTTAAAATTTGTTATCGAAGTTTCCGTTTGATCAAGGTAAAGGTATGCGCTATCCAATGAAAAGATTATCAAAATCGCACTATGTACCTAGTTTTGGGATATGCGCAATCATACTTTGAAATCAATGAATCATCTCCCTTTTCCTTTACTTCGGTTACAACTTTTTAAAACTTCTGAGTCACCAACTTCAAAACAATATCTAACCCCAAAAATAATTGCAATTATAGAAAACACGGAATATGTAGTAACGGGTGTGTATCGTTAGTATTAAATCCTTCCATTTAATACAAACATAATAGATTGAGAGAAAGATATGCCATTAATAATGGAAAACAATATCAGCCACGCTTACAGTACTTAATAATTGGAACATTGAATAGCGTTTTAGTATTTTTTCGTCTTCTCTTAAATGCTTGTAATGTGTACTGACAATTTGGTTTTTAAAATTGAAAATGGGTGGCACATTTGTGTTACAAATATTACAGACAAAGATTTAACACATCATTTCCATACTCCAACAAACATAATAGATATACTCATACATACACTATATGTCAGTATGTAAGTATATATAAGTACAATATATATGCACGTTGCATTAACAATAATTACTTAAGGGATCAATTTGGTATGGCACGAATAAAAAGCACAAATAAACTCATGCCCCATATATTATGTACCATATGTATATCCAGATAAGAACTTTACGTGTATGTATCTAGGTTAGCAAGTGCATATACGCGTACATACACTAGTCATCATAAGTCTACGCTCCTTAAGTACATAAAAAAATCCAAACATTTTTTTTCAAAGTTCCTTTTTATATCTTAAATTTATTTAAGTAGGTACTTCAGTAGAGCATTTTTACGTAACATTTTTCTATGCATTATTTACAATTAAAACAACAAATTAAGTTTTTGGAATAGAGATCAAAGTTATAGGCGCCAAAAGTCTACGCTCATAACTGAAAAGTTATTCAAAAATCGATAAAATATAAAGGTTTGTAAAAAATAAAATACTTCTGTAACGAGTTGGGTATCCTCGAAATTTAAGGACTTCCCTCAGTCTGTTTTACATGGAATTAACAAGCTTTGTAGTCTCTTCAGATGTAATTTTTCCCCATTTTTCTTTGATGACTTCTTTCAACATTGATTTACTTGTTATGTCATATTTCCTTATATTTCGCTCCAGCAATGCCCACAGATGTTCTACTGGATTCAAATGAGGTGATTGTGGTGGTGTTAGGAGCTGTTTAGGGTGATATAAAGAAGCCAGAGGCGGATAATTTCGGCGGTATGTGTGGGGTCATTGTCTTGTCGGAAGTAATACTCATTATCTAATCATAATTTTTAACGCTCTGTCGTAGATTACATTTTGAAATGTTTAAATATGCGAGCCGGTCCATAGTTGCTTCAATAAATACGAAATTTTCAACGCCCCACATCTTTACTCCTCTACCACCATGCTTGATTTTTTTGTTGAGCGCTCTACCTGTTTTTCTTCAAATGATTTTCCGTCCCTTAATGCCGAAGATGCAAAATTCGCTTTCATCAGCAAAAAAAATTAGTTTCCAAATATGTACTGTTTCTTTCGAGCGACACGTCCATGGTATCTGCTTTCTCTGAAATTTTTCGAGCGGTAGAATCACTTACTACCTTTTTAAACTTTTGCTGAACGTTTAAGGCTATTTTGGACGCAGTGATCCTGGCATTTGCCTTCGTGCTTCTCTGTGTGCTTACTTGGAAGATCGGCCGGATCTTGGTTTCGAAATTAAAATTCCTGTCTTTTTTGAATTTATAACAACTGTGAGAACTGATGCTCTACCCACAGTTTTCCCTATTTTCCGGTAATTTTGGTCTTCTTGGTGAAGTTTTACAATAATTTTTCATTCGCCAATGTCTATTTCTTTTCTTATCCGCATCGTTTTTAGGAAAATTATCGAAAAAAGTTAAAATCTTTGTAAAGTGGTTATAATAACACTAATATTTTTAATAAAGCCTTCTTTGATAAAAAATGATGTATGGACGTTACTATAAATTGAGGTCAAAGGTGATGAGCGTGCTCAAAGGTACCGTTATCAAAAGTAACGCTCGCCTGTGCAAACAGATTTGTGACACCGGCAACATGGCAGACTGTGACCAATAACAAATGCAAAATTAAAATTCTTTTGCTAATGGTTTTTAAGTTTCCACAAAAAAAATTCATTTTAATAGGAGCGTAGACTTATGACGGCTAGTGTATGTAAATTTGAGTGTTTTGAATACACACATTTGTATATAGGCGAGACAGGAGGAAGTCTCATTTTTTTTCTTTTAATTCCAATTACGTTTATTGCATCCTAAAAGAAGAAAAAATACCAACTTATTAATTTTCATAAAAGTTATTATGTTTAATTTGTTATATTAAGAAAAAAATGTTTGTATCCAACATGAATGCGCGTAGGCAGGAACAACCTAGTCATAATCACAACAATCAAATTAATTAAACGAAACCGAGTTTCCCAGAAAATGATAGAAATATTATACATACCTATATATGTACGTAGACTTGGCGTTTTATAATTACTGAAGCGATATGCGACCGAGTACCTCCTCCGTTTTATGGTGTGCGTATTGATAACGCATGGCTAACCATTTGTCTATTGTAGTTGTTATATGGTAGTACATCTAAAATAAATCAGCAATAAAGTATTCCGCATACTGACTTGCATTTACAAGCCATATTATTCAAACTAATATATAATTGGCACTTTGTAACCACCAAAGCGATGTCCTTCTAAAAATTTTTGTAGGCGTCTTCTAATCCGCCTATTATGGACGCCATATTACGGTGACAGAACTGGGAAATTTCACTTTTTACGTTTCAATATAGGTATCTGCGTAAGTTCAGTTACTAAGGATGAAATAAATGTCATATTTGCAACATAAAAATACGTAGAAATATTGCACAACCATTCAAATCCTTGGCCTCCGCAAAAAGTTAAACCCGTCTAAAGAGAAAAGACAAATCAGCCATCTAAAGAGCAATACCAAGCTAATGGATTAATATTTTAATTTAATTTTAGTTTAAACGATTTTATTAATTATTGTTAGGCTTTCGTTGTCGAAATAAGTCCACCAATCTTTTTTATATCACCTATCTGTGTCCTTAATAAGTCGAGTCCTGTTATTTATAAGTCGAGTATCTAATTTTTGGTTGCATTTAAACTTAGCCTTTCCTGATCTAGATTTAGGCTTTGTGGCTTCTACAATTAACAACAATTAACAACAAGTATATAAATACCCCGGAAAGGGATGGTAGACTAGCATGCAATAATTCTAGTTCAATACCAGCATTTTGAGGTTGAAATCGTACTAGTTAATTATATGTGTATATTAGTTGCGCAGTAACGGGAACAATAATAATGTCTATCACTGCTCGCTGATATATCTGCGTTCCATTCTATGCTCTGCTCTGTTAAAGTGAAATTTACAAAGTGACGTTTATTGTTTCATCGTCACCATAGCCGACTTGATACAGGATATTGTTGTAGGGTATTAGGGGCACGGCTATCACGGTTCGAGTCTTGGTGCAGGCAAATTTTACAGGGGAAATCATCTTTAGGAATGGTAGACAAGTAAACTAAAACCAATGCAATGCAATTAAGCAATGCAATTTTAGATTTTTGTATTTGCTCCCAAACAGACGTCCCGATGTCGATATATCGTATGTCGTTGGTATATTTTTTATTGATATTTTTTATTTTTTTTTCTGTAAACGGGCAATCGCTATTCGAACCTTTTCATAGTTGGGTTATGAAAAGTCTTTTCCATCGTCTGGGCCTCAGTTGCTACATTAACTCTCTGGGTCCTATAAGAGTTTTCTCCGTACTAGTTACATATAATACGTATACTTTCGGTCTCTTTCGTTTTTCATCTGCAAATGCGTCTTGCGTCATTCTTCAACTTTCATAAGGATGCGAAGTAACCAGTCTGTTTTCTCTCTACTGCTGTTCGACATTCCTCACCTATTTTTTGGCACTGCCGAAAACCGATTGTTTCCAAAGCGGCAATGCGTTATAGCATTATAAAGGGTGGTTAAATTGTAAGGGCCGATGTTGAATGTGAACCACACCTAAACGCCAAGTTTTTTTCCGAATTTAATTTGACATTTCTCTATTTCAGACTTACTCAATTTGAACCATGGAGAGATACACAATCCAACAACGTGTTAAATTTAACCAGACTTATTATGAAAATTTTCGAAGAAAATCATCTTTAGTGATGAGGCACATTTTCACCTCAGTGGATTCGTCAATAAACAGAATTGCCGCATTTGGGCGAATGAGAATCCAAGAGTGATTGTCGAAAAACCAATGCACCCACAAAGAGTGACTGTTTGGTGCGGTTTATGGGCTGGCGGCATCATCGGGCCGTATTTTTTCCAAAATGAGGCCGGTCAGGCAGTTACTGTGAATGGTGTTCGCTATCGTGAGATGATAACGAATTTTTTATGGCCACAATTGGAAGATATGGATGTGGACGATATGTGGTTTCAGCAGGACGGTGCCACTTGCCACACAGCTAACGAAACAATGGCTCTTTTGCGCAACAAATTCAATGGCCGTGTTATCTCACGTAATGGCGATGTCAATTGGCCCCCAAGATCATGTGATTTGACACCGTTGGACTTTTTTCTCTGGGGTTATTTGAAAGAAAAGGTGTACGTCGATAAGCCAGCAACAATTCAAGAGCTAAAGGATGAGATAATTCGGCACATTAACGGCATAGAAACTCCATTATGCCTCAGCGTCATCGAAAATTTGGACCATCGTATGGAGGTGTGCCGCCGAGGTCGCGGCGCTCAATTGGCCGATATTTTGTTACATACATAATTGAATAATACCAATATATCATAATAAAATAAAATTTCAATAATTTCCTAAATAGTTTGTGTTTTATTCAAAATCAACATCGGCCCTTGAAAATTTAACCACCCTTTATATAGGATATTACCCGTTTTGCTGTTTGTTTTTATTACAGTTTTTAGACGTCGTGTTTGTTAATCGGCGTATTTTGATACACAAAAATGGGTGCTTATCTTCGCTGCGGCTAGATGGTGACCCGAGTCGATGTTAGGACCTCGGAATGTACACACATCAAGAAGCATGATCATTATGTTAATGAATTTTTCTATATGCAGACAGCTTGGTGAGTTTTCTTGAGCTGGAATCTTTTACTTCAGATAACCATATATGCAACCCCTTCGGGGATGCATACAAGGCTGTATCGAGTGTATTGTGTGAAAAATTAAAGCTCACCGTCAATAAACTGATTGTACTTTCCTTCTTTGAAAAGGCCAACGGTGAGATTCACTGTTAATTCGCAGGGTTATTGTCGTATGTTAACCAACTGTTTTTGCCCAGCAATTGAATAAAACGACTTGGTCAAAATGTGGTTCAATAAGATAATGGCACATTTTACATAAAACGAGCTAATATGGCCGCTTAATCTCTCGGCTTGGCGTTGTCAATTAGATACCGATTTGACACCGCTGGAATTTTTTTGTGGGGCTACGCGAAAGACCGATACATACTTAACTCTAGAGCACTTGGAAAGAAACAATCGTGGAATTATGACTGAAATACTGCCCAATACGTGTCAAAAAGAAGTTTAATATTACCTTAAATAAATCGAAGTTAGCAAAACTTCGCGAGGCGGTCATTTGTTATCGTAGTGTTTTCCATACTCGTATAAGGTCAATGCTTAGATTTTATAATTAATAAGCTTACTTTAAATCCATTTTATTTTAGTTTATTTGCGAAAATGCGATATGGATAATACTGTACATCCAAGTATAAAAAGATAACAAATTGAAATTGATCCGTAAGCATATTATATCTACGCGGTACCTAAGCGGACTTCCATTGAACAATCTGAACCGAAAAATCAACTCAAAAAAGTATTAAATTATTACTTATAAAAACTATGAAATAAATAAGCAAATACTTCATCAGTCAATATATGCGGTTGAAAATAGTGGGAAAAAAACCCGTGGAAAAGGTGTAAGGTATACTAAGACAATGCTGATAGCAACGGCAGCGATGTTGGAAAAGTAGGGACCAAAAGCGCGTTTTGTTTGATCAATGGACACGATAGAATGTATGCCAGTGAATCGTGACAACACCATAATTATTTATTATTTTTTAGTGTATCTACTTTCAATGATCAAAGAAACAAGTGGATAGATGTTCAAAAATAAGGAAACAATAAAAAAACACACTCAACGGTAATGCTTTTAAGCTGCTTTGAATGAAAAGTATTTGAGTAGAGCCGGAGTTGGGGTAAAAGGCCGATAGGTGGGAAACGATACAGAGAACAAATATCTACAGTCATGGGAGCAGGTGATATTTCTCCAGCCGGGGTGTGTGGCGTAATTTATGCTCTGTCATGTGCGATTGTTATGCGTACGACATGCTGGTGCGTTATGCGGTGAAAGTAAACCTTACAACACACTCACACACATGCTCATACTAACACTCCTGGTAATATTGTAAACATACTCTAGCGCTTAAGTGAAGTTAAACAAAATATCTGAAATGCGCAAAACCATATCCCCGACCACGTCCAATCGTACGCCAACAAGTTGGCAGAGAGCCTCTACAGGTAATGCATTATTTACCCTCTCCTATTTGCTGGTTTTTCTCATCTCGTCACTTGCATGAAATATTATTTTACACATAGTACTTTGCTAGAAAATTCCAAAATGATGTAGAGCACCAAATTAAATACATTTGAAACTTGAACTTAGTCCAAGCAGAAGTATCCCGAAATATAATATAAGCCAAGCCTGGTTGGAATGTGTTCCATTCTCCATATGCCCTCCTCATGTTTATACCCAAAGTTAATTGTTACTAGAATATTGCAACTGTATTACAATTAGTACAAATTAAATAATTAATTCGTCAATACTAGCCGAGTGCGTAATAAACGATATGTGTTGTAAGCCGGTCGTCGCAAAGTAAAATCTCATTTACTGAGAATTTTTTTTTTAATCTCAGCTGTAGCTCTAAAGTGAATGACTATATCACTGAATTTATTCCAAACAAAAAATAAAAGATATTATTAATAAATATTAAGGCAGTTTGAAACTGATAATCTCATTATTTGTATAAGGAAATGTTAAAAAAAATTTCATACATCCGACCGAAAGCGACGAACACACTACAAATTTTTTAAGTCACTCATCAGCATCGCCGTGAAGACGAGTTGAGAGTAGTCACTTCTTCTTCTTCTCAGACAGGGGGGAAAGACAGGCTAACGCAAGTTATACGGATGAATAAACACACTCTAGTTTTGAAAGTTTTAACTACAATAACCCAGGTTACATTCAGAGGGGAAAAAAGGGATGTACTACGTCGGAAGTAAAATACCATATAGAAGAAGAGTGATGAGTTTTCCTGTGAGGAATATATGCAATTAATAATGGAAAACAATATCGGCAGAATGGCCGCCACGCCTACGCTTACAGGACCGTTTTATGAAATTTTCAATCATCAAATCGCAAAGTGGCAAATAAATAAATATAAGTAAGAAGTCGCCAGGTCTTAAACCACAAGAAGTCGGTGGGCAATTAGTATCACCTATCAGGGAGACAACAGGGTCCGGAAACTTATCCCTGAAAAGGTTGATACCCGTTCACCAAAAGTGTTGTTCCAGGCTTAATTTCGAAAAATTAAGGTCCAATGACCCCGCCGGATCATTAATCGCACCAAGCAGTTACACTTTGACGACGGATAGGATTTTAAACAAAAAATCTCGAGTTTTCTGAGTCCCAGGTGTTACACGGGAAAATACCACCTTTTCGTCGAGTTTAAAACAGCCTTCGGCAGCATGAAAAGCAGCTGCCTTAACGCCGCTGTGTAAACTGTCGCTAGACAACACCAGAATCGCAGTCAGATTTGGGAAGAACCTCTCTGAGCGTTTCGATACCAAACGAGGTTTCAGACAGGGTGATTCCTTATCGTGTGACTTTTTTAATTTAATGCTGAAGAAAATAATACGAGCTGCAGAGCTGAATAGAGACTCGTGGTAATGAGATGTCTAATGAACGCCCGCTTGCGATGCCGCGCATAATATACGAGTACATATTTGAGGTTCTAATGGTATAGCGTCACGATGCCGATGTCTGGAGTGGTATCTGATTCAGATTTCTGCTATTTTGGGAGGTTTATGTAAAGTATGTTGCAATTGACTTGCAACTGATATTAAACGATATTTCAAAACATATTTTTAACTTATCTAACCAAAGTAATTTTTCAGAGCTGTGCAGAAATGACGAAGATTAATCGCAAGTCCTTACTACTGGCTCTGAACACCCAATGTTCGTGCCCCACCCGGACTAAGTTTCACCTTACTTATTCCCGCACATATACCTGTGTTCGTAAACAGATGTATGGGAACACATTAGAGCTATTTATGCATAGCTGCATTGAGGTATTCAATTCCCATTCATATGCAATGAAATTCCGGCTCGACAAATAACTGCAGATTTTCACAATTCGGGTATTTATCTGTCGCGTTAGCATGCTTCCATGCAGTAGTAGTTGCAGCAGCTAGCACTACTGCTAAATAATAGTGCCAACAACTATCTCGCCCACAATGACAACAACAAACTACACATTACCGCAAAGCGTTGAACACCACAATGCGCTTCGTTGCGCCCACTGAGGTGGATTGGTTGTTGACTGGTAGGCTGGCAGGCTAGCTGCATAGCTAGCTGTATTGGTTGGCGGGTATTGTTGTTGTTGTTGTTGTTGCCGCTGCTGGTGTTAGTTGTGGCGTTAAATGCGCACTACCACATTGCACCACAACGCGCCGCCGCCAATGTGCAAATAAAGCGTGCAGTGTAAAAACAGCACGAGAACACAAATGCCCCGTGTGATCACAAGCATTTTGAAAGCATTCATATAACACCTACAACTGTATATACACGTATGCATTTTCGATTTTACACACATACATACACGTAGGTATGGGTATGTGCATGAAAAAGCCAATGTGTGCGTGTGCATGGGTGTGCGAGTTAATGCCGTTGTGCGTATGCGACACCGCCGCGCAGGTGGGTCGAGGTGTCATGAGAATGAACAAAAAATTCGAATAAAATTCAAACTGCCTCTCATGAAATATGCGCTTATTCACGGAAATACTCGCACACAGCTACTACTTTTTCAGCAATGCGCTTAATTCACTTGCTTACCAAACCAGCACCTCTCCCGCCACCTACCACCGCCGAGCCAGTTCAGCCTCACTCTTTCACTTTGTCCTCGTCTCCGTAGCGACTCCGACCATCGCGACCCGCATACAATACTCGCACAATACCTACAACAGCAACTACTCCATTAATCATATTCAGTACCTAAGTTCAACGCCAAAATGCGACATGAATGCATTGCGGGTTATCAGCCACCAGCTGCTGGTTGACTCGGTGGGCTGGACTGATCTGCCTGTTGTCTATTGTTTAGCTGCATAATATTCACTTTGCGTTAGTTGTTGCATGATGGCATTCTTGTCACTTTAGAGCGAATACACAGTTCGCATGAAACGTAGAGTGTGGGCGTGCGTGCGTGGCAGGAAATCACATATCTGTGTAAATGAACATAAGAGTTTTCTTCTGCGTAGAAAAAAACTGAATCGTTAATTAGCGTATGCAGTTTATAGAAAGAAGTGACGTTGGTGAGTATTGCAGAAATGTCAGGCTTTAACCGTGAATAAGCCGGAAGCTCGTTGTGCTAGGGTTTAGAAGAGTAGAACGAATGCGATAAATATATACAATATTATTGAAAGAATGTTCCAAATTGTTGTTTTTGATTATAATTTGCGTTCATTCCCTTATTTGTCCTGCAACTCTAACCAAATCAAATATGAGAGTAACTAACTTGTTTTAGAATGGTAACAGAAACAAATATTTAAGATTCTGAAACTAATTAATTCGAAGGTTTTTTTTTAACCCTAATAGGGTGCTGATATACGCGTGTATCTTCATCTCCCCAACTCGATTGATATCTTCAAATTTTACGCAAAACCTTTCTCCCGAAAATTGTGAAAGCCGACTCATCAGATATTGTCACCGCCCATACCTACGCTCCTTATAGTAGGACCGGTATAATGAGCGACTTGTAGAGTTTGGTTTTCGTTCGTCGAGAGAGGACTTTACTTTTCAATTGCCTACACAGTCCAAAGTAGCAACTGTTGGTAGAAGTGATTTTGCGTTGGATTTCCAAGCTGACATTGTTGTTGGTGTTAATACTGGTTCTGTCGTTTCTTTCGTCGTTCACTACCAGACCCATTCACTTGGCTTCTTTATCAAGTCTGGGGAGAGCAGAACTCACGGCGCGGTTGCTGAGGTTAATAATGTCAATATCATCGGCATACAATACCAGCTGTACACTCTTATATGTAGATGACTGTACCTTCTCTAATAAGCTCCGTAGCTCTTATTATTTTTTTCCGGCAATAAATTCGAGAGGCCTCACGATAAGGAATCCCCTGGTTTGAAACTTCGTTTGGTATCGAACGGCTCGAAGAGGTCCTTCCCGATCCCAAGGGACCTTTTGGAGCTGCGTGAGTTTGCACAGCCGTATAAGTTTTACGAGGCTACCAAATTCAGACATAGCGCATAAAGACAGCTCCTTTAGTGCTGTCGAAGGGTTCTGTAAAATCTGCGAAGAGGAGGTATGTGTCGATTCTCTTTTCACTGCTTTTATCCAAGATTTGGCGCATGCTGAATATCTGGCCAATGGTTGAGTTACCAGGTATAAATCCACACTTTCACACAATACCCTCGATAATACCTTTTATGCGATATTGAGGTGGCTAAATTTGCTGTAACTGGCGCGGACTGTGGAGTCTCCTATTTAATAGTTTGGGCAGAGCCCACTTAAATTCAAATCGGTAACGCTTCTTGCAACCATACTCTGCATAGAAGCTGATGCAAGCACCTTGTCAGCTCTTCACAGTCATGTTTGAATAGCTCTGCCGATAGGCCGTCAGCTCCGGCCGGTATTCGAACCCTACGATAGTCGGGTAATGGAACGTAGAGTAGAAAACTATTTGGCAGTTTCTTGTGATTGAATCGGACCTCTCTTATATTTGTTCACGGACGTTCTTTGATACATAGAGCCGCGTGCGTATCTTCGCTGCGACAAAACAGTGATCCGAGTCGATAGATAGTACTTATACAACCTGATTGATATTTTCGTGAGTTTTTAAATCTGGCGGCAACATGTTTATCAAAGATGAAATTCCTTTATCCTCTTTATTGATATATTTGCCATCGCTCTAGCTTATTTATTTCGCCTGCTGTGTCGTGTTAAGTAAAGCTTGCATTTGCAAGTCGAAGGTGAAAACGAAGATTATTGCCTTTTTTGATAGCCGTGAAATCGTCCACAAAGAATTTCTTCCACCGGAGCAAACCGTAAATTAAGTCTACCATCGCCAAGCCCTCGAAACATTGCGAAAACGAGTCAACAGGGTGCCCCCCGACATTGCTCGTAACTGGATCCTTTAGAACAACAACGCGCCATGCCACATCGCCCTCAGCGTGTCCCAGTATTTGGCCTCTAAAGGGATCGCTGTGTTGCAACAACCGCCTTATTCGCCCGATATGTCACTCTGTGACTCTTTTTGTTCCATAGAACAAAATCGGTGCTCGAGGGCGAGGGCGAGGGTACTCGCGTACGAAGCGTTCCAGAAATGTTACGAAGCAAGGAAAACGCGTTGGAATCGTTGTTTAGTTGCCCAAGGGGACTACTTTGAAGGGGATGGCAGTGTTGTAGAATAATTTTGAAATATACGGTTTTTATGGAATCAGTCTCATTACTTAATTGTTAAACCTCGTATGGTAGTACCATAATAAAAACTAAGTGAAAGCTAATGTTTAGCTCTGTAGTGTATGTAGATGCATAAAGTCTTACTATTGGCTGCCCTGCAAGAATGTTTAAAAAAAAAAATTAAAACCAAATGTATATTTCTATTCGATCCGATTATGCACCAAACTTATAACTTCGATAATAGTTCAAGACATTATACATCAGTTCATGGGCACATTTTATTTTATATATGGTATTAAAATATTAGTTTTATATTCATATTTGGATAAGAATTTTGATACTATTTGCTAACCAAGACCAAAAACTAAGCAACTTCTTTGAAATTATGTGAAATCATTTGAACCCAATTCATTTAGAGTTTGAGAAAGTTTAGTTCCCAGCCTGGGCTAGAGTGCTGCCAATTAAACACCGCTCTCGGCGTAAGTATGTACATAGTTATTTGTGTGCGCGTATACGTGTTGCCTGTGTACGTGTATGTACATATGTAGTGTACGTTTCAAGCCCGCGTGAAAATTTTCATTCTCGCGGTCGCCATAATTAAAAGCATCCGCCAATTTTGGCACTGTTGAGTTTACGATGCTGGCGTTGAGAATAACACTTAAGCATACAATGTCAACATTGTAGAGGTGGTGGTGGTGGTGTTGATGCTGGCGTTGGTGCTATTGGTGCCACTGATGGCAATAACAACAACAACAACAACTACCTGCAACGCCTGAAACAACAAACAAAGCAATCAACAAATATGTCGCTGTCGTTGGTAGTTTTCGCTGCGCTATGCCACATATTACAAGCATACAAAGATATATATATATATACACATATATATACATACCTATACATATATGTAGGTATATGTAAAAATATACTTAAATATGTACATACTCGTACGTCACCTAACAATGCTCTGCCACACACAGCTATGCTGCCATGAAACTTCTCTCATTTCTAATCATCTTCAGTGTTTGGTCTTTTGAAAATGAAAACTTTTATTTGGCTTTAGTGGTTGTTGTTGTTAATGTTTTTGTTTTGTTACTGCCATCGCATTTATTGTACCCCCCGCACCCTCGCTTATACTCCACTAAAATAGTGTTTGTTTCATTATTGTTGTTGTTGGCTTTCGTTGGGTTTTCGGTTGTTGAGGTTTGATGTTTATGACCAAGAAAGTTTTATCGCAGCTCAAAGATACCAGAAACAGCAATAACAACAACAACAACAACAACAACAGCAACAACAACAAAACAACGTGAGTAAAGTGGCAACTGCGACACCAAAAATTAATTTCACTATTGCATAGTGAATATGAGGGTGTGTGAAGCAATTGCAAAAGCAATGAAAACTTAGGGAGGCAACCAGCAACAACAGCATCGCAAATTGCCGCTGCAACGCATACCACTTGTGAGTCGTCAAATATGATGAATGGCACAATGCCTGGCCATGGTTGGTCGGAATGGCAAAATGGTATGCAGTTGCAGCAAATGTGCGACGCGGTTTTCTTACTACGTGTATATACCATACTATACATACATACATCACACTTATTCGAGCCAGCATGCATGCATGCATGTGGCAAAGTATGCTTAGAACAACCATTCTTGGTATCGACCTGCGGGCGTTTTTGAAAGCGATTTTGCTTGAAAAACCGCGTTTAGCTGCATTTAAAATGTGTTGCCACTGACGATTTATGTGCGCGATGGAACAAACTTAGGTTAGCCAATGCAAACATATTGTTTATATTTGTGAAATTGTAACCATTCTTATTTCTCAGTGTTAAAGAACAAACTATGAATTCTGAAAATTCATTTGCTATTTTAATACAGTATGTTTTAAGCCCTTGAAGCAAGAAATTCTTGCTCAAAATTAAAAACTCGGTATAGGAAAATCCAATATTTAATTTATATATAATTGGCGCTTTGTAACCGCTGAAACGATTTTCGACCGACCTCCTTCTCTAATTTGTGGTTTTGCGTCTTGATGTTTTTCCAACAAACAGTTTATACTAAGTTTTAATTTAAATTTTATTTAAAGTTTATTTCCTGTAACTTTTCATTGTTTGTCATACCAGTACGCAGTACGCCATGCTAACCACTCGGTAATTTATAAATCTTAGTATTGCGATCTGAAAAATGTCTCATTATGGTGCTTATTCAGTAGTTGCACAAATGTTTTATGCTTTAAATAAGTCGTGTTACAAGAAGCACGAGGGTATTAACAAAAGTTCGGTAAATTGACCAGAAAAAAAATTCTTTTTTTATTTATTCGTAATCTTTCTCCTTTTTTATGTTCTCTATATAATCGCCATTTATTTCAATGCATTTCTTAAGCCTATAAAACTACTTCTGAAAACAGTTTTCAAATTCTTGCTTTTTAAGCTTATCAAGCTCAGGATTAACTGCATTAATTATTTCCTCGTTGCTATTAAATTCCTTTCCTTTTATTTTTTTTTTTAATTTTTGAATTGGCTATATCCGGGGAATATTTTGCTATATATTTTTCTTTTTTTCTTTTTTTTGTATTTCTTCGAACCCAGAGATCGCATTAAAATTACTCGTTACTTCATAAATATGGGATGGCGCTTTCTTCCTGTTTTTCAACAAATTTTTGAAAATTTTTGGTAAGAACTCTTCGGTGTACTAGTTACCGTCTGACCCTTTTCCATTGGAATAGCAGCCACGATTTTAGATCGGGTGAAGTAAACTGACATCCTCACTTTTGCTGATAATTTCTGCTGCTTAGATTTTACGGGTAGGTTTGCTCCTGTTGGGCTCCATACCATGGACTGATGTTTGGTTTCTGGATCGTGCTTATAGAACCAAGATTCGTCACCTGTAAAAATTTTACTGAAGTTGTTAGAATGACCATTTTCAAATTTGTTTAGGAAAAATTGATCAAAACGCACTAGAATCTCTTTCTAGACCTCATTTAAAATTCGTGGTACCCGTCGAGCTGATTTCTTCGTGTATACCATATGATTACATAATAATCGTGATGCAGCCATGGAATTTGAGACCAATTCATTAGAGGTCATTTCTTGTGTCAATCGTGGGCCTTCGTCAAGTTTGGACTTCACCAGGGCTACAGTGACGTCATCAGGGGAAGATTTACGTCGACCTTCTATGGAAAAAAGTTCGATCTGGAGTCTTCTGAACCACTTAGAAATAACCTTTAAAGACGGTGCAATCGTCCCATATGCAATTTAGCATTCACTGAATATTTGTATTGGCTGTAAATTATGCCGAAACCCGAAGAGAATCATATGGCAAATTTCTGTTTGTGTTGGCGTTTTCTCGTCTCCATTTTAGCCGATTGTTCTACAATTTGAAAGCAAAACTAATAAAGTAATTGCCAAGGTTTTGGTATTTTTAGATTTAACAAAAACAAACTGAAAGTCACCAACTGACCGAACTTTTTTTAATCCCCTCGAAAATTACAAGAATTCTAAATCATAAAACTTTAAATCCGAAGTCATTCTTATAATTTTGTTAATCGGAAACGAAAGATTTTTAGTTTTTCATCACTATTAATATTAATGATAACACAGAAATGCAGATATGTTTGCAAACTTTATCGAATCTAATTATGCGCCGAATACAAATGCGACCCCCCAGCCTTTCATTTACCCTTACTTATTTCCTTCTATTGAATGCGTAAGTACCTTATATTTCCGCTTATATTGTTTATCACTATCTTAACGCCATTAAGGGTTCATTTATATGCGGCTGGGATAATACCTCAACTAGTGTACTTAAATTTTGTGCTGAATTTGCATAAATACCATTAACGAACAAATTCAAAAACGTATTTCTTTCTTTGTGGAAAGAGTCATATATTTTACAGGGGATTGCAAAGTTATGTTCTATCTCCAAAAAAATACTGTATCATCAATTATTGACATCAATTATTGACATCGCACAACAAGAGTTTTGTAACTCTATCGAACCTGCTAGAATTCACTACCTATGTTAGTAATGGTTTCAAAAATGGTTATCAAACAGATGTTATCTAAACTGATTTTAGCAAAGTATTTGGCAAGGTCTCTCATCCTTTACTTCACTTTAAACTCGATCATTTCGTGTGTCCTCCTTCCTTTCTGAAGTTGATTTCATCGTACTTAATTGATAGAAAGCAAAAAGTAATTTTTAAATTTTGTATATCACGGAATATTACTGATATACCATACATCTGGTGTCCCTCAAGGTAATCACCTCGAACCCTTACTCTTCCTCTCAGTGACCTTCCAAATGTGATTGCTCATTTTAAACCATTGATGTACTCAGATGACGCCATCATGCTTAAATCAGTTCATGCTATTGAAGGTAGAGAACTTTTGCAACTTGACGTAAATAATTTATTTAGGCGGTGTATGTCTCTAAATTTAAATAAGTGCAAATACATGGGTTTCTGCAGAATACCTTTCCACTCTTTTAAGATCATCTCGATGCTTTAGGCCTTTTAGATACTTGAACAACACTTTTATTACTCGTTCCGCAGGCATTATTTATAATTACTCATAATATATATATTTTTTTTTAATTTCATTACCTTCTATTTAAAAAATTTATTTGTCTACAAAAAATTTTATTGTTTTATCAACGCTTCGAATTTTTAAAGTCGCCTTCAATATCACGAAAAGGAATTGAATATATTAACATACGAGTATGTAAAGTAGGACTTTTACGGCTGTGTAAAACGTTACCGTAATAAAGTTGCATCAGACAAGGGGACTCTGCCTCGTGATGCTTAAGAAAAATTATGCACTGTATAGCTAAATAGACTGTATAAAGCACCAGAGCGAAAGCGACTGCTAATGAATGGGGATAAACAGTCAACATATTTGTGACTTGCTTTCCAATTCGCTGATGACAGTCTATCTTGGAACTAGCATCTATACTTACAACAAGCCTTAAAATTCAATTCAGAATCACTCATGCCACAAAGTGTTACTCTAGACTGAGTAGGCATTTGAAAGCAAAAAAAAAAATAAATCAAATTCTACAAGCCTCTCATCGTTTTCAACTTTCTTTGAGAGTTCCCTTTAATATTTCGGGGTGTGGCAACGCTAGTTTTATCATTTACGAATATCAACTGACAACTCCGAACGTTTGTACATACGAGCACTATTTTTCTATAAATTAAAATACTCATATCAGCCAAAATTCGGATTAAATCGCGAACATTTTCGAACGATTAATTTTTACAACTTTCGGCAATAGTGCATCGATGAACTTAATTCCATTCCTGGCAAAGAAGCTTCATCAAATACTAGTATTTATCAATGGTATGGTGAATTCAATCGGGGTCAGGGTCAATCAATGCAAGACGAAAATGATAATGCAAGATCGTCATGCGATTTATTGTGAGATTGAGACAAATACAGGCCTATCGTGGACATTTGAACTAATCACGTAGCACTCCACACAAATAGTCAAACGCTAAAAAAAACGGCTCCTGTCGATCGATCGCGATAAATGTTGAAAAAATATGAAATTGGTGCTATGGCACACATTTATGATATTGAGAAGGGTCATGAATCGAGATATTTTAGCCGTATATGAGCCCAAAACTAAATAGCAGTCGATTATATTGCTTAAAGATAGGCTGAAACCATCATAGGTTTTTCGCGGATGAAGCACTTCCAAGGAAATAGTCTCTTGTTTACTTTTGCAGAGCTTGGACAACTCGCAATCGTACCACTAAAACAATAGAGTACAGTGAATTATGAGTGGTACATAATCCTTTGTTTACCAGTTGTCTTTCAAGAAATCAGAAACACCATTTCCGACCGCTCAAAATATCGATTTGATGAGTCATATTGTCCTGACTACTTCTTATTCTCGTGCGTTAGAAATAAACTGAGAGATCAAATTATTCGATATCTGAAGAGACGGTTGATGTTTTCAGAATGCATGTTTTTGAAATACCTCAATCAGAGTGTCAAATATATAGAATAAAGAAATTAGACGCTAGGTGATGGCGAATACCGCAGATGATGACAGGACGAGCTGTATGAAATATTCAACGACGTAGTTCGGTAAATCTACTCTGGTTAGGTCATGTTATCATGATGGATGAAAACACTTCGATTTTGAAAGTATTCGATGCAGTAGGTGAAGTGGAGTAGGACAGCGGAGTAGGAGAAGAGCTCTACTCTGGTGGAAGTATTAAATTGAGTAAGTCCTGAGCTGAGTGCATTGAACTTAAAAACAAATGTAGTTCGTTTTTTTTTTAAGTTCTTTTGCCAATGATTTATTGGTAAAGAAGATATCCGTAGTAACATTTCAGTCTTTTCCAATATAAGGTTACATAAGTTTTAAAGCAACATACTGGAGAAAGTGATACATTCGATGGTCGCATTTCAACATTCCCTAAATAGGGAAATATTTGGAATCAACATTTGCTGCTTGCCAGAATCATTCTTCTGACCATAAATATGACAATTTAAAATTTTTGGCTTCATAAGCACCACGAACATACAAAATGCCAAGAAATGCGTAAACGTCGTTGCGAGATAATTTCTTTTTTGTCGCTCTGTGTGCTTTAGTTTTCGTGCATTGTATTATATGATCGGTCAATGAATCATTTAAAATTATCCGAAACGCACTACCTTCTTAATTCATAATAATATTACGTTTACGTAGGCTGCTATACCATATATAGGTCTGCCCTAGGCAACACTAAATTCATCTCGGCCAAAAAATGGAATTAACTCGTGAACATTTTCGTGCGATCAATTTTCACAACATTCGACGTGGATTATCAAGACAAGAGTGCATCGATGAACTAAAATCTTTACATGGCTATGAAGCAGGTGTGAAGGTTTGTTCCCGTTGGATCCCGCACACTTTTACAATCGCTCAAAAAAAGGCACTTGTGGATTGGTGTAAAGAAATGCGAACGCGGTGCTTCGAAAGACGTTTATAAGATCGTCACAGGTGACGAATCATGGATCTATGCATATCGACCTTGTGGGTCTTCCATTTTCATTATTAGGCCAGAAATATATATAGCAACCCACGTAGCATAAGCAGTAAGTCTCAACGTTTCACTAAACGCAATTATGACGTTTGAAATTGTTCCCAAACAGTTATTTCATGTTCTTCGGAAAATGTTTTCCTATATTGCATCTTCATCTAGTGTTTCTGCTACTTCTTCTAAATAATCGTCGTTTCCCTCATGTTCTGAGAGTTTCCTCAATTCTTCGATATCTGTATTTTCACTATCAATTTCACGCAGCCATACCAGAATTACTTCATCTCGTGTCGACATTGCTGTAGCTGCCAGAAATACATATAATAAATATAAATCATAAACCATAAATTTTCCCACCTTTACTATTAATTTTAAACCTTTATATATTTACTATTACAGTCGAATTTCTCTACAACTTGAGTTCTAATGAGTTTTGAATCTCCCCATACGAATTTCATTTTGATTTTTGTTTCTTACCAAAACAAATGCAAGGGGATGTCCCGAATTTAAAATTTCGACTGTGTATTTAAATCCAACCAGTATCTCCCACGTGTTAGAACTCAACTGCTCTGCTTATTCAGCTAGAGGTGCGAAAAATTCACATCAATAATTTGACTGGTTTTGGTAAAAGTAGGTATACCACATCAGTAATTTCACAATAGCGTCGCGGAAAAAATTTTATTTTCCAAAAATCCCATATTTTATGATTTCAGGAAAAGTCACAAAGTTTGAACCACCTAGAGGTACTGTAAACGAAAGCATGACATAATTTATACTGAAAACAGTCATTTGAACCATTCTGGTAGTTCTAGTGTTAAACTAAAAAAGTTGGAAAAAAAGTGTTATTTAAACTTTTTTTTGCAACTTGAAGTGAATTTCTTCTTAAGTGAATTTTTTCGTTGTGTTTTTAGTTCTTATAGGAGAGACACGCACAAAAACTAAAAAAGTTTGTTCGACTGTTTCATATGCATCAGACTGCACCTGCTTTAGAAAACTCATCACAACATTAGAAGATTGGAATATTTTTTTCATATAAATTTTTTTTTTTTTTTGAAACTCAAATATAGTGCGTTATTGTTTGAAAATTTCGTGTACCGCAATAATTTCCTTCTTTTTCAAAAAGTTACTAAAAAACGCGGGTCCTAAAGGATACTTCTGCCTTAAGCGGATCCTATGGCAGTAAAGAAGCAGAAAAAGAAGAAGATAAAGAACTCTTACTCTTTAGATGATAATAATTTTTTCTCTCCAAAATATTTATATTTTAGTAGCTTTCTTGTTCTAAAATCTTCCAGCATTATCTCCAATATGCTGCAGTGGATACTTGAATTTATATAAATTTTCCATTTCATTGCTTTTCAATTGAAATTTCAACTCATTGCAATGCAAATCGTTTAAAAGCTTTACGGTTGGCAAGGCTGCTGCAGCATTACTAAAATAATAGTGACGGCCAAAGATATGCCTGAAACGATTTTAACTGTTTATTGAATACATATTTTCATATAATGGATTGTATGTACGTATAAGAGTAATATAGGCGAATGCCTGTTATTGGTGTTTTTTAAATATATTTTTACCTTAGGTCAAGTGTTTGGTCTGCATTCATGCCTCCATATGATATGCTGTTACATACATCTGTACTTATTGTATTTTATAAATATCTGTATTTTTTAAAATTCGCTGGGCGATGTACTCAATTTCAGGTATATGATGGTTCTGTGGCAGGTTAATATTAAAAACAAAAGTGAGAGAAAGTTCAAAGAGAGAAAAGTTATGAGCAAAGGGTTGTGCGAAACAAAAGATGCCTCAGAACTTTGGGGTAAAAAGAAAACAAAAACATACAAAAACAATTGCTTTGATGTATTTTAAGTGCAAATATAAACTTTTGCAAAAACACGATTCTCTACTATTGAATACTATATTCGTTTGCCTTTTTGTTTAGTTACTCGTAGTGAAAGTGGACGTTAATTGTAATTAGCCGCCCATTAAATTTTGTGGTCAGTGTAAAAATCTTCTACGAAATGGAATTTTTTTATGTCTTGATATTTGTTAAGATATGTAATTTGGTGGAATTTTGTGAACATATATTTATTTTCAGTTCTACAGTATTTAGTGCTGACTTAGCAAATCCAAAAAAAGCTTACATCTTATAACACATTCACAGTAAGGAAAGGAAAACCAGAAATTTCATATGCTATAGACGGAGGCTTACATATTCTGGTCAAACCTCAACAAGCTAGTAAATATTCAAAAGCAACGCAATTATCGAATAAATGTAAAATATTCCTGTTACCCTTCATCCAACGTTAAATATCTCAAAAGATGTTTATATTCTCAGGCTTGAACAGATTCAGATGAAATTAATGGTTTAAACAACAAAGTGCCGTTGTATGTGAAAAAACCGAAAAAATGTTAAAGGAAAACTCACTGACAGCACGCTCAACATCGCCTTTTTCAACACTTTCACTTCGTCAAATGAAATACCTAAACACCCTATTATAGTAAAAGTGGATACATATAATATTATATTATATATTCCATTGTCAATGCAGTGCAAAAACTGTTTCATGATCGATGACACAGCGAAACACCAGCTCACGACTGTAGAGTTAGTTATGGTACGACAAGTCGGTCAAATGGTCTCCACGGCTTTGTGTACACATATTCATTCGTTTTTCGAAATTTCCATGACAATTCTGCATTAATGTGGCTATGTTGAATCTTCTCTTTTAAATCACGCGTTGTGGGCTTGTTGCTTTGTTGTAACAGACCTGTGATTGTAAACGAAATCTAATGGCGTTAAATCACAAGATTTAGGGCCCATATTTGATCACCAAAATGAAAGAGTACACGACGAGGAAATGTCTTATGCAGTAATTGAAGTGTATCACGGGTTGTAGAAGCGTCTTATTGATACCACATATTATCCGCATAAATACATCCAACTTCTGGAAAAAACTGAATTATTATATTATCAGTTACAATAACAGTTACTGCTCAGCCAGCCTCATTTTGAAAATAGTTTCGTCCAATTATGCCACCTGCCTAAGATCCACACCAAACAGTAACACATTTGTTTTTCATCAATCACATGTGGGTTTTCAGAATACCAAACCCATCAAGGTGAGAAGGTTCAACTGTCAGCTGTCGATTTGTTTTTACAGGGTTGTCAAACCTCTTCCTCTGCTAGCTAGAGTAGCCGCTGTTTCTTGATTCACTGAACCATATCAATGTTGCTGTATATCTCATACAGCCCATCATTCCATCGGCCGCGGTATTTGCCATTACCAACTTGTAGAGGACCGTAAATCTTACGCGAACGCCGACTCATCAGATGTTGTAATCGTCAAAGCTTCCGCACCATATAGCAGGACGGGAACGATGAGGAACTTGTAGAGTTTGGCATTCGCTCTTCGGGAGAGGACTTTTCTTTTCAATTGCCTACTCAGTCCGAAGTAGCACCTGTTGGCAAACGAGACTCTGCGTTGAATTTCAGGGCTGACATTATTGTTGGTATTAATACTGGTTCCAAGATAGACGAAGTTATCTACGACTTCAAATTTATGACTGTCCACAGACTGTCTCCACTCTGGAGAAAGCAGAACTCACAGCACAGTTGTTGAAGCCAATAATGTCAATATCATCGGCGTACGCCAGCAGCTATACACTCTATATTGGAGTTTACCCTTTTGACGTTATATCTGTACAAATTTTAATCGAATTTCATAGCCACCAGTGATTTGGAAACATTCTTTCGTAATTAATACCAAAAAAAAAGAAAAATATTTCAATTTCGTTGAGCTTGAAATGCGGTTCAATCGATAGCTGTTTATAAAGATTAACAAATTATTGAGAAGTATAGTAGGAACTGATTTACGCGAAAAAACGTGTTTACTCGTATGCTTTTGTTAATTTCCCGATCATGAATCCTCATATGCAGAAATCCAAACAATTGTGATTCGGAAAAGAAGGAGACCATTCATCCGCCGAAATGAAGCACGGAAAGTTTTTATTGCAGCACTGCTGAACAGTTTTTGCTTTAAGAGCAGGGGCAGAATGTTGTTGGGAAGGGATATTTTGATACCTTTCGATAGCGTTTTTGTCAAAAGAAATATCAGACATACTAGTTGCATAAATACGATCGTTTTGAGAGTTATAGCTTGCTTGCAATACAAACAGTTTCTCATCAGAAAACAAAATATCACAACTAGCGTGGCGCCGAAGGAGCAAAGCACTTCTTTCTCTTCTCTCTTTCTGCTTCCATTGTACACAAATTTCTAATAGCAAAAAACAAAAAATTATGTTGAATTAGATTAAAATGAATGCAGCAATAGAAATTTGTAAAGGGAAAATGTCAGCGTCTACTTAATTCAACCCAACGAAGTTTCAATTAAGTGCGACAGTTATTAGGACCCAAGGTGTACTACAATGCTAATAAAAGTTTTGCCTTGCAGCTGATAGAACCCTCTCTACAGAAGAGCTGCTGGCCTTAGATCTATATATATATATATATAATTGGCGCTTTGTAACCGCTGAAGCGATTTTCGGCCGAGCTCCTCCTCCAATTTGTGGTTTTTGCGTCTTGATGTTTTTCCAACAAATGGAGGGACCTACAGTTTATACTAAGCCGCCTCCGAACGGCTGACGGTTTTTTTGACGAGGAGCTTTATTTCATGTCCGGAATACACTCGGAGGGATGGACATTCCCTGCCGAGGGGCGACCGCAATTAGAAAATTTAATTTTTTTTTTAAATTAATTTTCCATAACTTTTGGATGTTGGTGGCACCGGGATATGAACCCGAGTCTTCCGAATGGCAGGACGCAATGCTAACCACTCGGCTACCGCGGCCGACAGATCTACCCACGAAAAATTAAACATTTTGGGAAACTAGGTCTGGCGTCTGGTAGATCAAGTCGCTTGTAGTTTTTAGGGGTGAAAACAATCTCTAAATTTATGTATCTGGAGGGGTTCGGTATCGCTGATTATTATCAGATTATTGTCAGATTTTCATTTTGTAATAAAATCGGGTTTCAACGATTTGGTTTGGGTTGTTATCACCCCTAAAAACCATAAACGACTTGATCTATTGTAGTAAAATGACCAGACACGTGTTTTTTTTTGTTTTGGTAAAAAAAAATTTGATTTTGATCGGATGGTGTTATAAGAACTTAAGAGATCCCATTGGCATATTATTTTAAAATTAATTATTTGGTAATAGAGACGGTAGAACAAAATACGGATTGTATCGAATTACCAATAAATTTCTGCTCTGAATGGAGCTTGTGCTGTTGTAAGGCCACAAAGGTGTCTGTCAAAAAGAACGGCCTATTGTATATCATTCATTGACTTCACGGTTGCTGCGGGTAGAAACTAATGCGACATTTAAATGATCTTTACTTTTATGTGTATGTCTTAGAACTGGGCAACGAGATCAGTTGTGGAAATTTACTAAAGGCTGTTTGTGATCAGCTAGTACTTTCGGCTATCGGATCCCTATAGTGTTTCTCAAGTGGAGCTTACTGCTACACAAAGGGCTGCTAATTGTCTAGGCTTAATTGTACTCTCGTTGAAAATTGTATCTACAGCTTCTGCGAGAAGAGACAACTAGATAATGGACAAATATGCAAAATCAAATAACATTTTTTTTTTTATTTCAAAGAATTATTGCATTGGTTACTTTTAACTCGGTGCGCTATTTCTTAGCTCTAAAATACCTCTCTCTATTATCTGGCATTTCAATCAAATTTTTAATATCATTGCAGAAATTTCTTGGAAAAAATGGACAGTAGTGGCACACAGAAACCAGAAAAGCATTTGCCTTAGTTGATTCCGAATGCTCCGTTTCCTTCTTCATCCATACATTATGAGCTTTTAATTTCTTCAAAAAGTTTAGCAATAAAATTATTGTTTTTTTTTCTAACTTTTTAATTAAAATAACCAAATTAAACTGCTTCAAGTATTCGAAAATTGTATAAAGTCTGCGCGCACTCTTTCTTTTTCAGTTTTATAATTAAGAAATATAGACTCTCGGTTGATATATTAACATATTTCTTTCTACTCATTTTGTTGTTTCCTACTTCTATACCATACCCGTCAATTTGGCATACTTTTCCAACACAGCAGCGTGCTCTTGGCACACTCCTCTAGACAATTCTGACTGCAACTACCATCGACGGACAGCGAATGAATTTTAGCACTTCCACGTAAGCCTCTAACTGAGAAATTATAGCTTGTGTGAAATTATCATAATTCTCATTTAATAATGCAGAAAAACTTAGCAGCCTAGTGAAAATTTTAGCAAAAAAACTCAATTCAATGAGTTAGCAAAAAACCAAGGTTTGTACATATGAATATACATTCACACGTAGACACAAAACATTTGAAATTTCGCAAATATTTGGCGCCAAACCAAAAAATTCTAAAGTATCTATTTCCGTGGCGGCACTGCCTCCAAGAATGCAATTGCATATAAATATTCATGCTTCATAGACTGCCACCGAATGCCAAGTAAAGATTAAAAGTTTAAATCAATTTAAGAGGTTTGATCAAATCGTTAGAGCGTTAGAGATTATATCTACGAGCAACAAGGGTGATGAGTACCAATGAATGTGTGTATGTACATACACGTACATGCTCATAAATATATATGTAAATATTGTTAGAGGCAGTGGAGCTGTTAAGTGGCACAGCAGCGTAAAATTTTCAATTGGCAACACAAAGGGTAACAAAAATTGTTACATACATACATATGTGGTGCAAGTAGTGCCAAAATTGCCGGTAGTCATAAAATCGCTGAAAATAAGTACAAAAAAATGTGGCATAATTTTGAAAGGTTCACAAATAATGTTTTCATACATAGCTACATACATAGACCAAAAGAACAGCTAAATATTTAGCCCATTAAAAATTTCATGTTTATAAATTTCCTTTAAATAATGATTATATTTTAGCCTTGTAACCTAACGTCGGTTGCAATCGTTTATTTAAAAAAAAATTTCACTTCAACCAGTAAGTAACCTCAGATCCCTAATAATACCCACCGCGCTATATCAGCTGTAATTTAGTCAAAGAGACATTCTTCGGCACAACTTTCGGAAAATTAAACATCAGCAACAAAAGATCTGGTTGAAGCTAATCGACTTTGCCGGGTCCTAAGATATGGTTGTCAGTAGTACCAGATTTCAGCTCAAAATTAAAATGATGAATCTACGTGGCTGTCTCCGGTAGGAAAAACTTCACAAACTGATCGATCTAACGTTGACTGGGTACTCTTTATTGTAGCAGCAATAATATGAAGCCACTACTGTGAGTATGAAGAGCTCCAGAATCTGGCTGATTGTGCTCGAATAGTGCATACTCTTTTAGAGCTCAAAAAGGCTATCTAACGATCAGTATACTCTGATAATATGGTGATATGGAACGAATGACAGTTACAATGGAACTCGAAGATATGGCGAACTATTCAAACCTTCTGGTGAAGAGCTGACAAAGATACATGCATCAGCTTCTTTGCAGAATATGGTCAGACGAAAGCATGCGCAAGGGTGGGAACCTAAGGGTGCTCTGCCTAATCCATTTAAAAATAAACCCCACCCTCTGCTCCGATTACCGTGAGATAACTAAATTTGGAAAATACCCATAAAAGGAAAATCGATACGTATCACCTCTTCGTCGATTTTAATGCAGCATTCGATAGCACGAAAAGGAGCTGCCAATATGTCTGAATTCGCAAAATTTAAGCGACACCAAAAGCGTTGCCAGGATCGGGAAGGATCTCTCCGACCCACTCGTTACCCAACAAACTTTCAGACAATGTCATCCCCAATCGCGTGACGTGGTTAATTTATTTCTGGGGAAAATGATACGAACTGTAGAGTTAAAAAGAAAAGTTACAATCTTCTATAAGAGTGTACAGTTGCTGTAGACGCTGATGATATTAACTTCATTTACTTCAGCAACCGCACCTTGCGTTCTGCTCTCCCCAGATTGTATAAGGAAGGAAAGCATATGGGTATGGTTGTGGATCGAAATACTTTCTATCATCTCACAAAAGAAAAAGAAGAAAATAAGATTCCTTCAGTTTTTGAGATGTTTTTACCAACCTTGCTACACAGATGGACAGGTACTTTTAAACGTTCATTTGGCGAAACCGGTCAGATTGGATCACTGTAGCATATATACGAACGATTCGACAGAATTGATATTTTCAGTCATAAATTTGCCAAACCAGCATTTAAGAGCTTCAAATTCTGCCCACTTGTCATGAATTACACATTGATGACAAAAATGATTTTTTTTTTGTATATGTGATTTTCGGTCAACTTCAGAGGAGCCGACTTATTCGGTTTAAAAAAAAAACTGCAGTCTAAATGAAGCGTCTGTTCACCAGCAGTGCAGCTGTCAGTGGTCGTCGGTCTTGAAGCAAGCGGATCCCTCTATAAAAGTGTAAAAACTTTAAACTTACTCGCCTAGCGAAGTTGTGCGCTGAGCTTGGGACCCGCCACGTAGAAATCAGCTCCAATGAAGAAATGTATAACGCCTCGGATAAGATACCCTCTTTCTGTTGACGACCACTGCAAATGAATTAAGGATCACGATTTGTGAGCATGCACATGTCCAGTCCCTTAGTTGGGAAGGTGCCACTATCCAGCTGTTTGATGCCTACGTAAGAATAAAGGCTGACACCAACGCCATCCAGGAAGTGCGGTAGACGAAAATGAGTAGGTTCTTGTGACATTTACTGCAGTGGCCATAAAAAGGAGCATTCATCGAGTACTGGCTATCACGCTCTGATGGAAGAGAAGGACGATTTGGCCAAAGATGCTTTTATATACGCCTGAAGCGTACGCTTGCGCCACGATGTGCGGGATGGAATATACGTGTATACCGAGAACTGAAGTAGGAAACAAGACGTATCTTTAGAAAAAAAATGAAAGAGGCTAAGATACATGAGTATGAAGCGCTTGAGAAGCTGGCCGACAAGGATAATGCTCGATAATTCTACGAAACAATACGACGGCTTACAGAAGGTTGTAAGACCAGAGCAGGCTCTTGTAGGACACAAAGAGGTGATCTAATTACGGATGCTCAGAATATATTGAAGTGCTACTTCAACTTCAATAAGTCGGCGCTAAGAGTTTATGGTGACAATGACACAGTTCAGCGAATCACGAAATGGCTGCTGCACTGGCTTGGTCGGGTGGGATAAAAATACTCCGGCTTTGAAAGTTTTCTAGCAGGAAGAAGAAAGCCTCCACTCCGTTGGAAAAACAAGGTTGAGAAGGACCTGGCTGAATTTGGAATCTCCATTTGGCACCAAACAACGAAAAAAAGAAATCAATGGCGCAACGTTATAAATTCGGCTTTAGTTGCATAAGTGGTGTCCTCCCTAGTAGAGAAGATGAATAAGAGTTTGGCTCAAGACTCCGTCAAAAATGCGGCTAATACGCTGATATTTGGCATTCTATATCTATTCGTATATACGAATTAACATTGTAACCGAAAATCATCGAAATCAAATAATCGATAATAAGCATCTGGGAGCCTGAATTTTTTTATTATAGATTACGTATAGTATATGTATACCATACATTACAACTTTGACAGCAAAAATCGTCGAAATAGGGAAACCTTATCATTTTTCCCCTCAAATTTTTCAAGTGTATGAATTAATATTTGATCCTGAAATTACATTATATTGTATTAAATTATATTATATTAAATTATATTATATTATATTATAAATTTGATATGGCCAGGAAAGATGTAAAGACTTTGCTAGGTCAATGAAAGCTCCTTTTCCTTATTTTTATTTAATTAATCTCAAAGAAGATTAACTTAAATTCGTCTGCAAAATCAGTGAATCATTAAAAAATTTATAAAAATGTCATTAAAATCGTGAAATTAAGTTTTGAAAATATGTACGTGGTGGCAACACACTCGCTATTAGCTCAGCTAAGAAATTTACGCAGATAGCTAATGAGCTAAGTGTTGGTAAAGTATAAGTATCTGGAGTTCTTATAATTGTTTTGTTTTTTTACTTTTTATGTAGACAGCTCTTGAAATAGGTTTTTCTTTTTAAAACCGATTGCATATAATTTCTAGCACACAAAAGTACCCTGTGAGCAAAAAAAAAATTGGTTTTTCCAAAATCCTAGAGGTTTTCAGGTATTTGTTTATGATCTTTCTTGTACTATTTTGGTTGATAGTCAGCACTACTCTTTATGGTGGTTAGCCTCTGCTTGAGCATGTGAGCGTGAGTGTATTTAGTGTGCTTATTTTACTCTTCAATTATTTTTTTAAGAGTGTGAGTATTTTTTATTCTTTGAATACCATCAACACATGAGCAAAAATTGCGTCACTTAACTATTTGGGCAGTGGAAATTGCGACAAGCAACAATAATAACAATTAATGAATTGTAGAACAACAAAACACATTATCAAGTGACATTCGCGAGGTTTGTGTGTAGATAAATTTGGCTTAACGCAGTAATGAAAGTACTTTGTTGGCTTTCAGCTGATTATTAGGGACCGTTATTTAAAATGCGCATTATTTTTGCTGTTGTTTGTTTAGTTATTGCGCCAACCACACCCGTAATAAAAGGAAGCGTCCGCTACTGTAAATAAACAAAAGTAAATAACTTTATAAGACCATAAAGTTTCCGGAAATTTTAAATAAACCGAAAAATATTCAATCTTCACCAATATTTATTTTAAGGAGTGATAACTTGAGTTTTAGAAACCAAAAAAGTCTCATGAGGGCAAATCCGGTGAATAAGGTGGTGATCGAGTTCTTGTTCTTAAAATCGTTCACAACTACCATATAGCTCGGTGAGATGGCGCTTATCTCCAAGAAAATTCCATGAATTGTTGATCCCCAATCCCATCTGTCCCGTTGGAACAACGTTGATGAATCAAACTGCGAATATCGAAAAAAACGATATCCAGAAACTTTCTAATCTTAATGTATAATACAATATGATGCACAAATAAGCACACATATACGTGTATGTCTGAGATCACACCCACTTTTCGTGTGGCATGCATTTTTTTATTCTCACGAGTAGTATTTAATTTTATGACACCAACTCATCACAAAATGTGCGTAGAACAGTACAAACATGCATATGTGTACATATATATTTATAAACAAACACACGCTACATACATATATGTATATGCTTTCTACTGTTATGTATAATTCTAAGTGCCTTCATTCATAACTTGACAGAAAAGTAACTACAACATTTACGTTGAAAAAAGGTAGCTAACTGCCAAAGTGAAAGTGAAATTAAACAACAACAACACAAGAACAATAACACCAGCCACTTAGCTTGACTTGTTTATGAAAATTACAGTAATTTTTTGCATTTAGGCACACTTTAGGGAGCGCACCAGTAACCCGTGGAGTCATTGTGGCAGCGCAATGATGACTTTTAAAAGTAATAATGTTGCATGTTTCCCATTCCTCGCTCAAGTGTCCCCGTTTTGTCGTTTTGATGTGTGGGTGACAACGGGATTGGTTACTGCGGATGTGTGTTAATGCTCAGGATATGTTTCGCATGTTAGTTAACGCTCAACAGATATACTTAATATACCCGTTCGTATAATGGCAATGAAGCACTTGCGTAAAGAACAGCAATTAAAGGGAGCCAAACAGAAGAGCAGTTACGCTTAATTACATAGAAAACCACTATGGTGAAAATGAGCATGTGAAAGAATTAATATTACAGGCATACATATATGCAGACCTTACCACTGGCTGAAGAGCTCTAGCTTGATGGTTAATTCACGATGATGTGAATTCCGTGGAAGCTTACCTGATTTTTTCACTTGCATAGTACTTCATATTTCGGAGGAAATATAAATAATTAAAATGTACATATACTTAGAGCGGAGATTTACGGCCAAGGGTTAAAATATTGGGACTTTTTTTATAAAATTCTCTTATTCTGTCTGAATTAATATCATTCGTAAGTTTATGATTTTAACTTCAAAATAAATACATTATTTCTTTTAACTCTTCCTAAATGAGGAAATTGATAAAAGTTAAGCGGTCATACTTAAAATGTAGGGTGGAGAACCATCAATTAATGGGCATGCTTAAGCAAAGAAAACCGCAGATCTTTGATCAATTCTTTCCGTCGTTTTGAGTTGTTAGCTTCTTTTATTAAAAATTGTTTTCCTTTACTCACTTAAATACACAAAGGTGTTTCAAATGAAAATATCTGAATGTCAATTGTCGCCTACTGAATATCGGGAGAGCACTAATCAGGAATTAAAAAAAGTTCGGTAAGTTGACCAGAAAAAAAAAAATTTTGTATTTATTAGTAACCTTTGTCCTTTTTATCTTTTCTAAATAATCGTCATTGATGCATTCCTTAAGCCTCTAGATACACTCCTGAAAACGGTTTTCAAAATCTTGTTTTTTGCAATAAAATTACTCGTTATTTCAGCAGTGTGAGATGGCGCTTTGTCATGATGTAAAAAGTAGCAAATCCTCTATCTACCTGTTTTCCAAAAAAATTTTTCAAAACTTTTGGTAACTCTTCGGTGTACCATTTAGCATTTTGGTTGCTTAGATTTTACTGGCGGGTTTGCTCCTGTTGGGCTCCATTCCATGGACTGCTGATGGGTTTCTCGATCTTACTTAAAGAACCAAGATTCGTCACCAGTAACGATTTTAATAAAGTTGCAAGACTGACCATTTTCGAATTTGTTTAAGAAAAATTATGCAAAATACACTCGAGCCTCTTTTTGCGCCTCATTTAAACTTCGTGGTAGATTTCGAGCAGATTCATTAGCAATCATTTCTTGTGTTAATCGTGGGTCTTCGTCAATTTTGGAGTTGACCAAAGCTACAGTGACGTCGTCAGTGGAAGATTTTTGTCGAACTTCTCGGGGCTAGTCTTCTACGGAAAAATTTCCGGTCTGGAATCTTCGGAACCACTTAGATATAGTACTTAAAATCGGTGCAATCGTTACTATGTGAAATTTGGCATTCACTGAACATTTGTATTGGTTTCAAATTACGCCGAAACTCAAAGAGAACCACATGGTGAATTTCTGTTTGCGTTGGTGGTGAAATTTCTTTTGACCTATCCCCAGCTATCTTTTGTTTTCTCGTCCCCATTTTAGTCGCTCTTTTTTAAATTTAAAAGGAACACTAATAAAGAAATATTAAAGGATTTGGTATTTTTAGATTTAACAAAAATAAATTCAAAGTCAATAGCTGACCGAATTTTTTAATCCCCTCGTACGTAATGTTACTTACTTATGATGAATGTAAATACTTGAATTCGCTGCCATAGTAACATCACCTTGCTGAATTCGCCTTGGTAGAAACGATGACAGAAAAGTATAAAATTGACGTAATGAATACTTTTTACTTTCATGCATATATGCGATGACAAATTTGTAAAAAAAAAGTAACTAAAGACATTTGGCTAGGTAGGCATTCATTTATTTCATTATGCACATGGCGTCTACCAAAAGATATTCGCCTCTCGACAGCGAATGTCAACCCCTCCGAGTGTATTTATGACATGCAATAAAGGCTTCGCATAAAAAGCCATCACCGGTTCTGGGGGCTTAGTGTGAACTGTAGTTCTCTTCATTTGTTGGGAAAACATCAAGACGCACATCACAGATTTGAGGAGGAGCTCGGCTGAAAATCACTTTAATGGTTACAAAGCATCAACTATTGTATATTCAAGTGCGTGGCACTAATTCCGTGAAGAAAGTGAAGGGGGTTTTTGTGTACGCTCCTCAACATTTTTCCCGACAGTCAGGCCTTTAAAGCTATAACCTTGTTATTTTCGCTTTCACATATCTTTACTATGACATTTCTTTTCACATAAATTACCATAAATAATCGTAAAACTGTAGAATTGTAACTTTTTCTTAACACAAATGCGCAAGTTCCAATTTTCCTTTTTTGTGAGCATTTACCCAGACTTCGCTGGCAGCTTCACTTGGCTAAACATAAAATTTGATAGCCTTCAGCCACCTGGAACACATTGACATTTGAGAAATGAATGAATCAAAACATCCAATATTCGATTGATGAAAAGAAAATAAATAAATGAATAAAGAAAAGAAATAAAAAAAAACAAGTCTGTTGGTTTGTTCAAATTTTTATAATGCAAATGTTAAATATGCGTAATTTTACATTCTAATTTTTGTCTTTATTTTGTTTAAGAATGCTTAGTTTTCAATTGTGGAGGCGTGACGTATACGTTCCTGCAGCGCAATCTGTTGAAAAATGAATGCTTATCATTGTTAAGATTTAAAAGATTAGAAGAACGAAGATTCAGTACCCTTCTAAAAAGCTTAAATAAATTTAATTCAGAAAAATAAAACAAAATGAATTAAAAAAATACAATTTGTCTGCTAAATTGAGGAAGTAAGAATATTAAATACAGCAGTAAATTATAATTTTACTTGTAAGTCTTTATACAATAGGAATTAAATATCTAATATTTCTGACGACGTTCCGAACACGCAAAATGAAATGTCTGAATTACTTACATAAATTCTCTTCACTGGTGCTACATTCAAATATTAGGTGTGGTAAAAAGAAATCCATTATTTTTCCAATAAATAGCGTTATTTATCTGTATAAGTCCGATCGTACTAAAAAATCTCTTCTGACAGCTTTGTAATTGTTTGATTCAGTTTTCTTTGAGCGTGCGTCAAAGATGGAAGCTAGCAAAGGGAAAAAACGCTATATCGTACAGTTTTTCTTCGATAAGGGCGAAAACCCAAACCAGGCGGCTGAAAATGTGAATAGCGTATATGGTCCTGATATTGTTACAGTCAATCATGCACAATTTCAGTTTCATTCTGGTAATTTTAATGTAAAAGATACTTCCCGGAGATGAAGGCCAATCATCGAAAATGTCGATATAATCATGGACATTGTCGAGTCCGACCGTCATGTAAGCACTGTTTCGATTGCTCAAGAATTAAAAGCTAAAGGCTGGATACAAAAAGTAAAAATTAAACCATTTATATTAAATTATCAAAAATAAAATAATTGACTTCTTTTTACTACACCTAATATCAAAAAGCCTTAATAACACCACCTACGGCGTTACATCATACAATTAAATTTAAATAAACGCCTTATAACAGAAAAACAAATATTTAACTTGTTTGTATTTATATTTCAGTAACTCTAGACCAAATCAAAATCAAAGCATTTCTTTGCATTTGTCGCCAGCGGCACGTCCGGCCTTCTCGTTCGCTCGTTTGCACCGACCGCACAATAACCAGGAGAATTGTTTGAATATTTGTTTATTTTCATATAATGTTTGTATATGTATACAAGCTTTGTTCACACAAGTGTGAATACCCTACAGGTATAATATTTAATTTACAAAAGACGGTTTTAAATTACATACTCCTGCTGGCCAGCAGACACGCCCAAATGCGGTTGGATAGTTGATAAGTTTTTCGCTAACGACTGTTGCAAAGGCAAAACGAAGTGAAATGTGAGTTGTAGTGCTGGCGGCGAGTATTTACTCGTATATGGAAGCAAGAAAAATAACTCAAGTGAACAATAGTTGTATACAATATCAAACACTTTGCATATTCCGTCCATGAGCTGAGAATTAAATTTAACAATATGGTCTTTCAATATTCTTTTCAACCTTAATAACTAAGTCCTTAATTATTGTTAGTTTATATAAATAATTTTATATACAAGTTCCGAAGTATACTATCAAATCAATATTAGACAATGTGGTAAATAATTTTTTACCAATAGGTTAGAATTTTTCTCTAACTTTCTACTGGACAAAGTTCACGCTTTTAGATTTTTCTTTTTGAAGGATTACGCATAATCTCAAATCCACAAAACTCGATGCTTTTTGGTTAAAATATTTTCCTTAATGCTCTTAATAGTCGTTTCAGGGATTTCAATTTATGAGGACAATTCGGGAATAATTTTAATCCAAACCAATAAATCAAACAACTTCCCTAAAGGTTTCAAGTCTTGCGAGCCGTAAATTTGATGTTAGAATAGAGAAGACGAAATAAGCTGCTTTTGGAGATCCGGAAAACATACGGAATCCATTGGACATATTTTAAATTTAAAATAAATATTTACTAATCGGGGGATTTTATAATAAACCCCCATACAAGAGTTTTTTCAGATATTCAGTCAACGGAGCATCGTTTAATATTCCAAAAAAGTTAATTCAATTAACTATTGGTAATGAAAATCATTCAAATGAAAAGCTTATATCAAAAAGCATCTGCAATATGAAATGAAGTTTTGGATAAAAAATCTGCTGCAAGATCATGTGAGCAGTTAAATTTGATATTTTACACACATTACTTTAAATAAATAATGGGTGATCGATCTGGAGGTCTCCAACTTTTTTTAAGAAAATTCAAATTTAATGGGATATGTTTTTTATCATTCGGAAAAGCACTCTTTGGCATTTATTTTTTGAAGATTATCTCTTTCAAATGTTGGCCGCAACTACGATTACGTGTTCGAGCATGACGCTATAACATTCGCCATTGACGGTTACGTTCTCACCGGCATATTTTTTGAAGAAATGTGGTCCCATGATTTGTGGGCCAAAGCACACCAAAAAAATTCACCAAGCTATTTGGCTGTCTACACATCGCAAAACTATCAACCAGATCGATCATGTTGTGATAGAAGGAAGACATGTACCCAGTGTTTTAGATTTGCGTACGTTCCGAGGTCTTAATATCGACTCGGATCAATATCTTATCGCAGCGAAGATACGTATGCGCCTCTGTATATCGAAGAACGCCCGTCAACAAGCACAAGGAAGGTTCGACGTTGAAAAGCTGCAATCACAACAGACTGCCGAGTGGTTTCCTACTCGACTTACGCACCTGCTCTTTGAGAGCACTCATCAGCAACCCGGTATAAGGGAACTATGGGACGGCATTGCAAACTCCCTGCATACAGCTGCAAACGAAACCATTGGATTTCGGAAAGGTCGCAAAAACAGCTGTTACGATGAGGACTGCCGTGTCGCAGTGGAGAGAAAACAGACTGCCTATCTCGCAACCTTGCTATCGACCACAAGACCGTTCATTTCAAGACCGCAGCAAACTCTTGTAGGACCCAGAGGGGTGAGCTAGTGACAGAGGCCCAGAGTATACTGAATCTATGGAGGGAACACTTCTTCAGCCTACTGAATGGCAGTGAAAATGAAACACCCGTGGAAGGTGAACCCAAAACTGCAATTGATGACGATGGAACAGTTGATCCATTACCTGAATATGAAGAAGCCCGAAAAGCAATTGCCCTCCTAAAACACAACAAAGCGAAAGCTTCCTTTGGTAAAGGCCAGTTTAAGCATGTACTTTGCTGTGAACAGAAGTAAACCAGCATCGTGTGTATGTTTTATAATAGATAGAAGGGTTCCTTCCCTCGATAGTACGTCTGCCATACAATTGCCTAGGATGTCCTTGTATCCAGGTACCCAGACAACGGCAGTACTGTACTTCGCAGAGAATTTCTTAAGAAAGCTACTACAATTTATGTGATGTGGTTCCGTTAGATTGAAGGGATCTGATTGCAGCCTGACTGTAGGAGTAAACTGTAATCGAAGGTTGAAGGGATTTAAAAGAAGAAGTTGGCCGTGTAGGCCCTTTCAGCTCCGTCAATGTGGTTCCCAAGGAATTTGCGACATTTTGGTAATGCCGTGTCCAGCGGCTGCATTTATACCCATGCAGGGATCGAGGCTGGATTGTTTTTATTCATGTTCAACTGATTCGTTGGTCACCTACTGAGCCAAAACCTTTCGGTGAGCGGAGTCCCATGCCGCAGCGAGTCACCGTTACTCCCGGAGGAGGAAGGGTATCCCATGGGCACGGATAATAGTGATACCCTGTATTAGAGGGAAGGGTATGTTCGACACCCTCCATGTCTAGATCCGTAACGGTCTTGGTACGAGAGAGGCTGATTTCTACTCAATTGGCAGCTGTATTCCGCTTCAACGTATCCTGCACTTAGCTTGACCCCAATACACCTCGATAAACTATTAAGGAAGAATTTGTTACGACATTCGCCTGTTCCACTAAACTTCAGTTTTTCTTCTCTACGGTTTTACGTATGTACGGTGAATTCCAGAGAACGAGGCCAAGGTTGGAGAAATGAGTATTTAGGTGGCATCTAATTTCTGAAAACTATTACTTTTGTACCATCTCATATTGACTGGGCATAAGAAAATATTTAAATTATGATTGTATGAAGAAATCGATTCCTAACAAGTAAGAAAAATTTATAAATTTCTTGGTACATATTAGATGTAAGTAAGTATTAATATAAGAATATTCATTTCTTTCAAAAATTTAGTTTGTACTGCTTTTGTTAATTTTCGTCGTTAACGCTTTAAGCCAAACTTAACCGTCACGCCAAAACTTTGAAACTGCTGCTACTACTGTAGTTCCTGCCGCTGTCGGAACAGCTTCCTTCTGCTGCTGAATGTTTTTTTTGTTGCTTTTGCGGCGCTCTCAAAGGATTTTCAACTTTATTGTTTGCGACACAATCGAAAAGTTGCATACTTTTTCGCAGTTCCACTGCAGTTTTCGCACATTTTTTTTAGACCACGTGTATGTGTGTGTGTGTATTTCTATATCTAGTGCTTGACTGACCATTGTGTGAGTGTGTTGTTTTTGTGTATTGTCGTGTGGCTTCTGACTTTCGGGCGAATTTACGTCACTCATACGACATGTTGAACAGTTTTAAGTTGTTCGCTTCAATTTAAGGGGTTTTTCTTTATGTTCCCGCATTTATTTTTGCTTTATTTTTCGATATTTATTTGGAATGGTGTCAAATTGGCTTCGCATAGCTGCTGCTTTCTGTGTTTTTTTTTTGTTTTGTTTTGCTTTGGCGGTTCTTTAAGTCTAGCACTTTGACTAGACTGAATCCCGAAATAGTTTTGTAAAAAAGTTATGCAATTGCGCACTTGTCTGTTGTTAAGTGATGTGAAAAGTTTGAATTAGCTGTGGAAGTGGCGTTTTTGCTTCACTTTTTGGCAGTGTATGCGGACATTAATGGCACAATTTTCATAAGCAATTTTTTCTCATCTCATATTTTCTATTTCTCTATTCGCTGTGTTTAGTTATTGTGGTGTGTGGCGAGTATACCTATATCAAAGGCTCGTTGATAATAGCGGTCATCTGAATAACAAAAATGTGACACCAAAGAAAATTAGATCAGTCGACAGTCAGATCAGAGTTATCAATTAAACCAACTCTTTCTGCACTTGATCTGTACCGCGGTATGGGGATTGCTCTTTCCTTGTTATTCCCAGTGTTTAGGAAATTAGAAAAACCTTGTGTCAGTACTTAATCACTATGTAGTAGATGAAACAATAAATATTTTATTCAAAAAATGCAAGTTCTCGTTACCAATTTTAAGCTCCCACTGGACCAGTCACTCCGAACGTACCTCTTTC